>CM062813.1:1133451067-1134051067 GCA_031772625.1 Pinus tabuliformis | reverse complement strand
CTATGAAGTTTCAAGTTAGTATTTGCAGATGTGTACGCTGTTTCACTTTGGTAAAAGCGCGTATACATGCTGGTTCAACACATGGAAGTAGCGTGTACCTTATAAATTATGATCTTTAAAGTTTCAATTGTTTATGTTTGCTATTGCAAAGTTCTGGGTTCTGCTTTGTGTTCTAGTGACTGTATTCTGGTGACAATATTCTGTATATTCAGATTGATTGATTGTGATTTGCTTCAGTGATGATGGATGAGATCTAATGATGGATCGGGATCATAATGACTTATCATTATGTGTTCTCGTAATGGATGGGCTAGATCTGATTGTTAACACATGTTTTATCCTTTATATGTGATGATCTGGGTATGTCTGAAGTCGGGAAATGCAGTGAAGTTATAAGTAAGTATTTACTGATATATACACTAGTTCTCTTTTGATGAAGTTGCATATACATGCTAGTTCGGCTCTTCCAAGTAGCATATACACTCTGATGCATGGTTTTGAGGTTACAGCTGGTTCTGAATGATGGTGCAGTGTTCTCAGTTCAGATCTGGATACAGTGATCTATCTGTTCCAGTTGATTGGTTGAAGTTGATTAAGTATGAATGAATGGTTGATTCAGTTGTGTCACAGGTTCTGAGGTTGTAAGTGATTGATTGAGTTTGGTTGTTTCAGAGAGCGATGATTGAGTTTCAGTGATTGGTTGATTTGATGGTTGTATTGGTGATTGATTCTAAAGCTTTAATGTTGTTGATGGATCCATTATGAAAATTGGATGAAACGAGGCCTTCATGTATATTGGTGTGTACCAGGAGCACCCAGTCTGAAAATTTATGAAACGTGGTCCCTAGAAGAGGAAAGAAGGTCGTAGCCTTCTGTAGGTTGGTGCCTACATACTAGTAAACATATCAGCTAGTACAAGAGCTAGGGGGTTGTAGCTCCCTTCCAATAGAAGTTGGAGAACGAGAGAAGGTTGTAACCTTCTGCGGGTAGAAGCCTACGCACTAGTATGAGTCTGCACCAGTACAATGTTGTAAACAGATTTTCTTATTATTAAAAGAAGATAGAAATGACAGCAGTAGGTGGTTTTCACCCACATTGGGTTTCCACCTTAAATCTTGGTGTTCATGTGTGTTGCTTATGTGTGATGATTCATTTTGTTATTAACTGCACATGCTTACTATTTAATGTTTAATAAATATTGATGCACAGATCAACATATGATGAATTAACTGAATCATAAGTTCACTAGATATACGTTGGTTACCTCAAGAACAGTTGTGTGCACACGCAAGTTCCCTTCACTGAAGTAGCGTATATAAATCTGATTATGAAAAGAAAAAATTATTGATGTGCTAACACTGATTCACCCCCCCTCTTATTATTATTTCCAACAACTTTGGTGTAGATAAGACAATGGCAGCACTGCAAAAGTATTTTTATTGGACAAATATTTGACCAGGTGTTGGAAATATATCAGATCCTACACTACCTGTGCAATCTCCAAGCCAACCATTAAGAAGAAAGGCTTGTATAGTTCTCTTCCTACTCCTAGATTTCCCCGAGAATACATATCCATAGAATATATGTTTGGCCTTCCTTCTACCAAGCATGGAAATGACTATATTTGTGGTCATCGACAAATTTTCTAAGATGGCCACATTTTCTTCCCGCAAGAAGAGTATCACAGTAGAATCCACTACCAAACTCTTCTTTGAATGAGTGTGGGTACATTTTGGGATCTTGTAGAACATTATATCAAATCAAGATAGCAGGTTCCTAAATGGATTTTGGTTGAGCCTCTAGTCATTACTAGATACCAAGCTTACCAATTTGACTTCAATCCACCCCCAAACTGATAGTTAGACGAAGGTCGTCAATAGGATGATTGTGCACATACTACGCATGTACAACTATAAGAAATTGCAAACATGGGATGATAGTCTTCCCTATGTGAAACAGAGTTATACCAAAGCTCTCCATATCTCAACTTGCCACAACCCCTTTCAAGTGGGCCTAGTATTTCAACCATTATGTCCCCTTGATGTTTCACTACCTTTTGCAACTACACAAGAATAATATTCCCATGTTCAATCTGAATATGATAAGGAAACTAGGTTTATTGATCACATTTATCACATTTTCCAATAGGTTCATGACACCTTAGATAAAGCCAATGCCAATTATAAATAACAACATGATCAACATCGGTTGCCACATAAGTTTCAGGTGGGCAACAAAGTTTGGTTGCAATTATAGAAAGAACACATTGTTGGAACAAAAGCTTCGACCACTCCGATATGGGCCTTACATCATCACCAAGATTATCGGAGACAACAATTTTGAGCTTAGTATCCCCCCATTCCTTGGCTTTCATCCCATATTCAATGTGGACCACCTTTGACCATACTTTCCACCATTTTTTGACACATCACACATTGTCGAGTAACTGATACCAACAGAGCTCAACCAAAACTACATTGAATAGGTCACAACTGATTGGATCATGGACACATAGATCAAGAACACTTGCCAACAGAGAATCCAACTGTATCGAGTTGTCAAATCTGGCCACCTCCTGCACCAAGGCAAGTGACACACTAGGGACCAAGTTTTATGGAAGTTTCCCCATCTCATGGAGGACCTCAATTCAGTGGGGACCATTGCTTCCTAAGTGGGGAGGAATGATCCAAGTAGATATTGGTGGCCACTTGCCTATTCCACTTGGACCCCCAACACTGCTTCTTTTCAAATTCCTTAATTCTAGCACAACTTTCAATTTTTGGCAGTTGTTTAGGTCTTGAACTTCCGAAGCCATTTTGAGGCCCCAAACGACATTTTTTTGAAAAACATGCGAAGCTATGAGCCTGTAGGGCATGGGCTTCTCTATAAAAAAAATTGCTCGGATAGATCTTTCTAACAATGTATAGTGCATGCCAAACGAAGATCACATGCCAAAAGTACGACCTCGAGAAGTTGGTATTCCAACTAATACCAGTGAGGCCAACAAAGTTTTGGTGCTTCAACTCCTAGAGTTAGGTATTTGGATGTTTAGGGTTTTTCATTATTTCTCAATAATAAAAAGGCCTTTTAGCCTCATTATAACACAGTGCAGAAGGCATGTAGCAATCACATCTCTTCTTAGAGATAAGTTACCATCGCCTTAGCTAGTTCGTTTCCATTTTGCATGTAAACAATTTTTAGTATTTTTTATTAATTAATTGAAGTTCGGTTGTCACTATAACTCTATGTTTTTGTTTAAATCTATATTTCATTTCATTCCTGCATAAATTTCGATCATAGACTCAAACTCCAATCATTTTATTACAAATGTGGTGTTATATCTTGGTGTATTGATCAACATGACATGAAGGTCTTCAAATAAGACAAACTCATCATGAAATTCTTACCATACCAATGTTGCTACATGGTTATTTACATATTTGAATGGCTTATTGTTGTGGGGACACAAATTTATAATGGAAATAATTCTTTAATTGATATAGGAATTCTGGATTCAGATTACGTATGCTATGAGTGCATTCCACATCAATCACATTTATAACACTCCAATGATGAAAATAATACATTGAATTTAAGAACCAATAAAACAAATATTGTTTTGTCAAATTTAATTAATAAATAAGCATCACCACCTTTGTGACTCATATTTTGATTAGAAAGTTGTGATCTGAATCAACATGGATGCACCAGTCAAAGTGCTTTGAAAGTTGAATGAAATAAGGCATATGGTGCTATGTGATTAGGAAAGTCTAACCTGGATAGCATACCAAAATATCAGCCTAGCCTTGACCTCATTTATGGATTGACGTGGAAAGAAAATAAGGTAATGATACCATCACCTTAATGAATGGGCAACTAGTAGTGTTAATGTGAGGAGACTGGCTCTAAGAACTAATCCATGCCTTCATACCATTACCTAAGAATGATTCATTGGTAGTTTTGTATTGCATTGATAAAAACCATGTGATAGAGCTCCAAAGGTTGGAAAAATCTTGTTGGAATTCAAAAAGAAAGGTCGTTCGGCTGGAACAACTACCAGAAATTGCACTTCAACTAATAATTCATCACACCAAATTTAGGTATGGTCCATTTTAACTATTGTGTATGGAAAGTAGGATCAATATTAGATTTGTTTGCATATATGTGTAAGGGTTGAACTTCCCTATGATTTTCCTTTCTCCCATTGCTTTTTTAATCAAGGATATATATTCTCTTAAATAATAGCATGTGTTCGCATTATGATACAAGTGTTGTATTTGATGGCAACTCACTCATAGATCAGTTCAGTTTTGATAAAAGACAAGTCACAGTATAACAAGTATATTCAGAGTTAACAAGGCAGTGGTACAGAAGAACAGGAGCATGGAACTAAGGTCTACTAATCAGAATAAAGAAGTTGAAGGAAAATGATGATGTAAAGCAGTTTAAGAAGAATACGTAGGTCCACTTAGTCAAAACAATGTATACGTGCTAGTCCATAGAACAAAAAGAGCGTATACGTATACACGCACTCTAACAAGAGGAAAAGCGCGTACAGGTTGAAAAATCAAGGATTTTCAAGAGTAGAGAATACCAGGGGTCAATACCATGGTATTAGCCCACAATATTGAGCAGAGCAATGACTATTTGATCCCATCCAAGAATACCATGGGTCCTAAGTGGTTTTGGTTTGAGGTATTCAGGAAGGCCAAAGACTATATAAGGAGGAGAAGATCATAAGGCCATAGTGTGCAAGTGAAAGGGTTCCTAAGGAAGACTTCTATTTGAAGTATATTTTATGTTGCAAGGGCTATGTTTGTTATTTGATCTGAAATATTTTTTGCACCTTGAATTCAATGTTAGATCAAGATTATGAGGCTTGAAATGACTTATCATTGAATGATCTGATATTGCTTGGGCTAGATTTGATTAGGTACACATGTTTTATTATTTAAATTTCATGATCTGGGCTTGTCTAAAGTCTGGAATTATAGCGAAGTTATGAGTTAATATTTGCAGATCTATACGATGGTTCACCTTGGTAAAAGCGCATGTACACACAGGTTCTACTCTTTCAAGTAGTATATACGAAAGAAAATCCTTTTCTTCAGATCTGACTAATCTATCTAATTAGTTCTGTTGTTTTACTACTATTTTTCAATGAATTCTTCTTAGATCAAAATGTAAAACTAAATGCATAAGGAGTTTGGTATTTGATTCATTGTATAAGTGAGAAGGGTGATCTCTGGTACTGCCTATGTAAAGCTCTATAAATTGATAGTAGAGGTTCTATATATTTCTGGTTGGTACAGACTTGATTCAGAAGTTTTATGTTTCAGTAGTTTTGAAGGTATACACAGGTTTGATTAAAGGAAGTAGCACATACACGCGGGTTGGTTTCAGTAAAGTAGCATATACATTTTGATGGATGATTTTTGATGTTACAACTAGTTCTGAATGATGATGCAGGTTTTTGGGTTCAACACAATGTTTTGGTGACAGTGAACTGATTGTCCAGATTAACTGAATGTTGGTTGATGTAGTTTAAGTTTCAAAGTTTCTGATGGTTCTAGTATGAAAATTTGACGAAACGAGGCCTTCATGTGTATTATTGTGTACCAAGAGCATCCAGCCTGAAAATTTATGAAATGTGGTCCCTAGAGGAAGAGAGAAGATCGTAGCCTTCTTTAGGTCGGTGCCCTTGTACTAGTCAACACATTGGCTAGTACAAGAGCTAGGGGATTGCAGCTCCCTTCCAGTAGAAACTAGAAAATTATAGAAGGTTGTAGCCTTCTGCATGTGGGTTCTTGCATACTGGTATGAGTCTGCACCAGCACAAGATTGTAAACATAATTTCTTATTATTAAAAGAAGATAGAGACAACAACAGCAGGTGGTCTTCAACCACATTGGGTTTCCACCTTAAATCTTGGTGTTCATGTGTGTTGCTTATGTGTGATGGTTTATTCTGTTTTCACTGCACTGTTTAATAAGTTATTGATGCACTGATTAAAGATCAACACATGATAAATTGTCTAAATCACAAGTTCTTTGGGTATATGCTGGCTTCTCAACTCAAAGTTGTGTGTACATGATATTTCACTTCACAGAAGTAGCGCATATAAATTTGTTTTGGAAATGAAAAATTATTGATCTGATAATACTGATTTAACCCTCCGCTTAGTATTATTTCCAACAATTGGTATCAGAGCAGGTCCTTCAGAAGAAGCTTGATCGCTTGAAGGAAGATCTTTCAAGATGAATAATCACGAAGGCATGGGATCCATCAGACCACCAATATTCAATGGGAGCAACTTAGTATATTGGAAAATAAGAACCAGAGCCTATCTATAATCGCTTGGAGCAGATGTTTGGAAAATTGTGGAAGGAGGATATCAATTTCCAATAGCAATTCCTACAAACTCTGCAGGTAAGAAGTTATATGAAACCAATGCCAAAGTTGTTAATACATTATTGGGAATTCTACTAGAATCATAATTTGTCAAAGTCATGCAGCTCAAGACAATCAAAGAGATATGGGACAAAATCATTCAGAGCTACGAAGGAGACTAGGTAAACCATGTTAAGCTTCAAACTCTTAGAATTCAGTATGAAATTCTTAAGACGCATAGTGATGAGAGTGTTGCTAATTAATTTTTATGTATAGATGAGATTTTTAATTGTATGAAGAATCTGGGTGAAGAGATAAAGGAATCTACTTTAGTTGAGAAAAATTTGAGATCTTTGTCTTCTAAATTTGAGTCAAAAGTGTCTGCCATAGAAGAAAAATAGGATCTTCACACTATCACATTGAATCAAATCCATGGAATCCTAATTTCCTTTTAAATGAGAAAAGGAGTTCCATCAGATATTTGAGAAGCCGCTTTTAAAACATCAGCAAAGGGAAAAGAAAAAGAAGAGCACAATGAATCAAGACACATTTCAGAAGAAGAAGATGAGGTAAATTTTTTCAAGAAGCTTCAACGGGGTTCTGGAAGATTCAGAGGTAAGCTACCTTTCAAATACTTTTCTTGTGGTAGATTCGGCCACTATGCTGCCAAATGTCCTCATAAAGATAAATATGAAAAAGGAAAGAAGTATGCAAAAGGCAATAGAAAACAGGTTGTGAATAGGAGTTACTATACGCATGAAGATAGTGATGGTTTATCTAATAATGATGAAGATGAAACTGAACAATATTATAGACTATTCATGGCTTATGAAAATGATGATTTTTTGGATGCATTAGAAGAGGAAGAATTTCTTTAAGAAATCACTAAACTCAAAATCTTTTTAGAAGAAAATAATATGATCATAGATACTTTGACACACCAACTAGCTGAAAGAGAAAAACACAATGAAAATCTAGAATGTGAAATTGTGGGTCTAAGAAAATATCTTAAGAAGACAAAATCTCTTAATCTTATATTTTATAAAGGATCAGAAACTTTAAATGAAATCATCAAAGTTCAGCTTTCTCCTCTGATAAAGACAGGTCTTAGATATACTGAAGAATCATCTCAGTCACAGAAGCCGTCAGCCTCCACTAGAAGATATCCTGATGCAGCAAAGACCAATGAATAGTATGCCAATCGTCAACAAGGGCCTAAAATTACTCGTTAGGTAAATCATACTCAATTTACTCCAAGCATGAATATTGGTGAAAGCCACAACCAATAGGTAAACAATACCAAAAGATACTATGATCGTAGGAATTTATTTAATGGGCAATGTTTTTCATGTCATAACTTTGGGCACAATGCTTCTTAATGTCTAGCTTACAAAACCATCATGACTAGAGAAGCATGAAATCAAAGGACTGTAACAGGAATCAAGAAAATTTCCTATAATAAATTTTCTCCTCTTGAAAATGAAATATGATGTTCGATTTGTAACAACTTTGGTCATGAAGAATCTAAATGCAGGAGAAAATTTTGGCCAACAATTCAAAAAGAGAAAACACTATTAAATCCCAAGATATGGAGAAGGAAGGAATCTCAATAAGAAAGATGTGGCATAACTTTGTATGCAGAAGGACAAGAAAATCAGTTTTACATCGACAGTGGATGCTCCAAACACATAACAAGTGATAAAGAGAAATTTCATTCATATAATGCTTTAGAAAAAGACAATAATGTCTCATTTGGAAATGGACACTCCTACTGTCATTAAAGGTAAAGGTTTTGTTTTCTTGAAATAAAAGGTTAAAGCTGGAAATGTCATGTATGTAGATGGTTTAAAGCATAACTTGTTGAGTGTCAGTCAAATGTGTGATCAAGGAAATGAAGTGGTGTATGGATGTGTGGTTCGTGAGCTTGATACAAGAAAGACCGTGATCAAAGGTACAAGAGCTCCAAACAACTTATACATACTCAAAGGAGGACAACAACAATGTTATCTAAGCAAAACTGATGAAAAGTGGCTATGGCATAGAAGATTGGGACATCTAAGCTTTTCTCAAATAAGAAAGGCATGCAGGCTCAAGGAAATTCATGATCTTCCAGATATCAACATCCCATAAAATACCATATGCAAACCATGTCAAATTGGTAAGAAAACCATAGTTCACTTCATTGAAAAACAAGGGTGTTACACTAAAAAATGTCACCATGACTATTTGCAGTTAGTATGACTCCGTCAACTGTCATACTGTCCTCCTTGGCAAGTCTCATGCCTCTGCTTTTCATGTTAAACTCCAAGAAAGAGAGAAAAGTCATTTAAAGTCAATTATCTCTGGGTACGCAGTTTCTCTCAGCCTTACCTGCGTGTACGCAACCCAAGTTCACAATACCTACGTACTTGTACGCTCTGTCTGCAAAGCAATGGGTGCGTACTCCTGTAAAGGTCAAAAGGCGCAAGTTTCACTCCAAAAAAGTTACTTGTGGTCATTTCTAGAGCATTCTAGAAGCTTGTTTGACGTGTATGGAGCGCCTCCAGATGGTTCATGTATCCCTATGAAAGAGGAACTTATCCCATCAAGAGGGGAGCTAACCCATCCAAAGAGGGGCTTATCCCATTGATGGTGGACCTGATTAACTTCCTCTAGAATACTATAAATACAAGCATTGGGCTAGAGGGAGGGGAGGTTGAAAGCTGAACATTCCTAAGGGTAGATGCTGCTAAGATTAGGACTTCCTTGTAGAAGCTTGTGAGGAGAGATTCTCATCCTTTCTTGTTTCATTTGGAAGTGGGTGAGCTGATCAAAGTAAAGGAAAACTCTTGCTGGACGCTGGGAGGAACTTTCACAACACCAAGGCTCAGGTTGTAATGGTTTCTTTTGTTTCCTGTTAATACAAATAAGTCCATTCTTCTCAACAATTTGTTATTTATGAGTTGTTTCATATACTCCTTGGTCTGTATGTTAAATATGTCTTATTTTATGAGATATTCAGGTGCTATTTAATCGTTTTATTGTTAGTGAATGCAAGTTTCAAAGAGAAGGAGGAGCTCATCCGGATCGATGAGGCTGGACTGCTACAACAGCATTGGACTACAGGTAGGATCTAAACACTTGATTTCTTATATGGTAAATGCATATTTAGAGAAGGATTGTTCTTAATTGTCTTGTTTGTCACTAGAAAGCCTTAAGCTTCTAGGGAGGTTGGTTTTGTCTGCAAAATTGACTCTTTCCGCATGAAAAAATGGCGACTCCACTAGGGACTCCATTGATGTGAATGATTTTTCCTTTGTCTGAAACTTTGATCTGAGAAAAGTCTTTTTCTTTCTGGTTTTTGGTTGTCTGACTGTGTGTTTGGGTGGCTTAGCTTAGTGTTAAATTAGATTTTACTTTTTCTTAGTTTTGCTAGAAGTACGCAGCCTCTGAGTTGAGCACAGTGCGTACCTGTATGCACTGCAACTTTGTGCACAGAGCGTACACGCACCTGTGTAAACAGGTTGCCTGCGTACCCTGTCAAAATTGAGAAAATTTCAATTTTCTCCTTTTTGCCTCTTAGATTTTGCTTTTAATTTGTTTTTTCCACCCAGATCCACTGGTTACCTACCAGAGATCTTCATCTGAAATTTTTTCGTCAGTGTCAAGTGTTTTAGTGGAATTCGTAGAGGTTCTAGCCTTAGGGTTTGATTTTTGCATTGGTCCTGTAGTGATTTTGGCTTTAGAAGTCGTAAAACCTTGGATCTCCCTGGTATTTGCAGTCTTCTTAGCAGTCAGACCTTTCATAGAATCTACCCTTGTGAGACATCTACCTTCGTTTTGTCTCTTTGCCGAACCTCGGAAAAGTTTGTTGATTGAACTGTGAATTTCATTTTACGAAAAAGAACAAAAGATTTTGTGTTTGTTTTTGGCTAGTTTTTGATTCTGCATTGACTAGTCCTTAGTTAAATCACGACTGAGTAAAACATCCTGGGATCATACTTTGTAGGTTTTGGCCTCATTAGATTTGCTTATTAGGTGAATTTCTTTTTCTTTGCTTTTAAGTAGCTTGGATTTGATAGATTTGTAAAGGTTTGCTTTTTTATTTTTAAATGCTTTGTTAAGTAGGAAAAAATCCAAAAATCTCTTTTGAAGGAAAAGTTTGCTTGGTGGCATTTGAGTCTTTGAAAGGAAAGGGAATTTTCGCAAAATAATTAGTGGTCATGTGTTGCATGTTTTGGAAAAGATAAAGAGATTGTTTCTTTGATTTTCATTGCCAAGAAAGTTGTCTTTATATAAATTTTCTATTCTCCAACTCTCTTAGCTAAGGAATTCATTGAAAAAGAGAATTAGTATAAATCATCCTAAGTGCATCTTTTTAGTGGTTTGAGTCGAGTCTACACACCATCAGTTTCATCTTCGCTACTTTTTATCTTAAAGAAAAACCATAAAAATTAACGCTTAAAGTAAAATCAACTTAGTAACTTTTTATTTACTAGGGCTCTGAAACACCAATATAGATCAGGCTAGTGTCTTGGAGTAGGAGAGTAATTAACTCTCCAAGACATCAAAACCAAACAAGTAGCTTATCTTGTGGTAGGATAAATCCAACTGTTTCATTTGTACTCTGGGAAAGCTCCTCTTAAAGGAGAAGCACGAGACCGTGTCCGAAACAGTGAGGGGATCAATCCTCCTTCATTGGGAAAGACGCCAGATACGCACGTATTACAAACAGTAAACCTCGGATTATTTTCGAGGAGCCTGGGGTCACTTGTCGGTAAACCTTGGATTATTGTCAAGGATCCGGCAAGGGGATTGAGCTTGTTACTCTGCCCTTGCGTGCTATCGGGTCGTAGACTGTTCCCCCAGGTATATTTGTTGCTGTTGGTAACCTTAGTGACCATTATCTTTAGGATTCTACCCGAGGTGACGGTGGAGGGAAGATCCCACTGTACCTGGAGCAGACGTCGGCTAGACTCACTTGGATTTTCCAGGGGGTTCACTTCACTCGAGACGGTTAAAGTGGAGGAACTTGTGTCGGTCTATTCATTAAGCAGGTTGCCGGGGTAACTGTTCCACCCACCACTTCTGTACTGAATTCGGCGATGTTGGGCTTCATCACCAACTAGTGTTTTCGGTCCGGAAGGCTACTGTTTGTGCATGGTTTGACGCCCTAGATTCTTTAGGTGTGTGATTCAAATTTGTTTGGTTCTTTAGAGACTTTAGGTGGTTTGCTTTGAGATTTTACTTTGTTTGTGTGTGCAGTAGTTAAAAGTTTTTAACTGTGGCGGAATTACCGAGACAGTCCCGTAGATTTTGGGGCCAGTCTCCTGAGATTATTACCGTGGCCGATTTGTTGAGGAAGTCCCGTAGACTTCGGGGTGACCCTCCTGAAGACGTCCCGGGTCATTACGAAGGTTTGAAAGTCCTTGTAACTCCTCCTAGTGGCAGTAAAGTAGGTTCACCTGAAGAAGGAGAATCTTCGTTGGTAGTCCATCCAGATTACCAAAGTCTAGAAACAGGTTATAATCCTGAAGCTGTTGCAGTTTCCAAGCTTGCTGGTAGTTTTTCATCTACTAGTGATATAGGCAAAGAACCTGAAATATCTGAACCTGTTACTCCAACTTCTAGTGTTCCTGATTCACCTAGGGTAGAAAGAGTCATCACCAAAAATCTTCCTTCTGGTTTGATAGCTATTGAAGAACTTGCTCCAGAAGAAGAAGTAGGCGTCCCTATCCCTGAAGATCAATCTACCATTGATCTAAGGAAGCGTGAATCTATTTTTTACAGTCCACCTAGAAGTACTACTTGGTATCTTTCGTTAACTAATTACTTAGACAACTCAGGGATAAGTTTTTCTCCACCTCGTACTCCTTATCCACCCGGAGGTATTTATACTCCTGTAAATATGTCTAGTCAGTCGCCCGTGTTTACTCAACCCCCTGAATCTTTCTTGTATGGTGGTCCTTCTGTTCCTGCTGGGTATCAGTCACTTTCTGGTACTTTTGCAGGAGCATCTCCTCAACCCATTGGACATGGGTCATTAGCTGGAAACAATGGTAATAAATCGTTGGGTGTAGGAGACATTTATATGATGTCAGGTTCAATTCCTGGTTCTCAACCTCAAGGTGGTCAATTACCGCCTGGGGGGTAGCCTCAATTAACGCCTGGGGGGCAACCTCATGGTACACAACTTGCGTCTGGGGGGCAACCTCAAGGACAGTATGTACCCATGGTACAGTACATTCCTCAAGGTCAACCCCAACCTCAATATGTACCCCAGGGTCAACCTCAGTATCAATATATGCCTCAAGGTCAACCCCAGTATCAGTACTTACCTCAAGGGTATCTACTCCAAGGTCAGTACTCGAGTCAAGGTTATCAACCACCCCAAGGTCAATCTTATGTTCAAGGTACAGGAAATGTACCTTTCAATTATCAATCCTACCCTCAATCCGGTTATGGATCTCAATATCCTCAACCTATCATGGGTCAATACCCCGGAATGAACATAATGTGGGATCCATCGCAAGTTCAACAAGTGTTGCAGCCAAGCGTACAGTTGTCATCTCAAACTGGACAACCTATGGTTTCTGGTCAACCCCAACAACCAGTCCAGTCTAATGTTCAAACTTTTGTACCTTCGGTAGTTACTCAGTCGCCAATTGCACCTAGTACTCCATCTCAAACAACTGCTACAACTACTGCAACATCTGTTCCTTCCACCACACCTACTTCTGGAGTATCGATAGCTCCGGTTTCTACTGTCTCTGCCACTACTCCACAGACATCTTTACCATTGTCTGGATCCACGATTCAAACTACGGTTCAGATGCCTGTGGGGCAGCCAGGTTTAAGTACGGTTGTTACTACTCAACCACAATTTGTTTATCAACCGTACCAGGGACAGTACCAATACGGGCCTGCTGTCCAACAACTGGTTTACCAGTATCAACCGTATCCTGGGTACACTTATCAACAACCACAACAACCCCAGTACGATCCGGTTAATCCTGGCTTTCCAGGAGGATACAATATCCCGAATGCGATTCCTGTTCCAAGTTATCCTAGATATCCTCCTCCTGGGACTGGTCTTGTGACTCAGAGTTTTAGGGATCCTAATCGGCAATTGCCATTTATCGCAACTTTGGATTTACCAGACTTGACGCGCCTAATGAACGATCCAATAAATTATCTTCCGTTCTGGCCGCCAATGCCAAATAAGTTTCCCAGTGATATACCCAAGTTCGAAGGTAAGTCTGGAGAGGATCCATCAAATCACGTGATGACTTACCACCTCTGGTGTGCTTCAAATTCTATCTCCAATGATTCGATCCGTTTACGTCTTTTTCAGTGTACGCTCATTGGTCTCACGGCCAAGTGGTACATTGAGTTACCACGGGCCTCTTTTTATAATTTTAGTCAGTTAGCTACCTCATTCTTAACACATTTTCAGTTGCCGGTCAGATATGATAATGGCACCGAGTTATTAACTTCATTAAAACAGTCGACATCCACTTATATTTCCGATCATATACATGAATGGAGACGTCGAAGGCGATTAGTGAAAGTTTTTATCCTGGACCAAATCTTAGCTGAATGGTTTGTTAAATCATTATTACCGAAGATTACTGAAGACGTAGCTAAGGCCGGAGTGGTTACTGAAGAGTAAGTGATTGCTCAAGCTCAGTACCTTGACTTAGTTTATACTCAATCGGGTACGTTACACGAAAAGATCCCAGATCTTCCAAAGTCGAATCAAATCGCTGCTGCTCCTTCGGGATCTCATGCTGCTGATGGCATGATTGGTACGGTAAATACTAAAAGCAAGAAGAAGTCTTCAAAGAATTCTTCGCCCATTATCACCTTACCAGACTCCCCGACAGGAGAGTCTTTTGCTGAAGTTTCCGCTGATATTCACGCTGTAGAGTCATCTACGGCTAAATCAAAAAATGGTGGGAAGAAGAAAGGCAAGAAGAAGAATAAAGCAGATAAAACTCCAAAGGAGAAAACAGAAAAGTCGGAAACCAATGATGAAAAGCGCAAGCCCCGTTATCCTTGTCTTATTTGTGAAGAAGATCATTTTACAAGAGATTGCCCTCATCAAGCCAAGGTTGCGAAACTCGTCAAAGGTTCCCAAATTCCTGCTGTCTTAAAGGATCCATTTCCGAAAGATAGCAAAATGATAGGTTCTTCCTCAAGTGCTGTTGAAGAACCCATATTGATGATGTCTCATGTAAGGATTGCGACTCAGTCACACGATTATGGTAGTAAAAGTCCTGTTGATGGATCGAAAGAAGAAAAATCCTCTCAGTCAAATCCATCAACCTCAGCTCCTGGTTCTGATCCACTACAGATCGAGAAACCTAACCCTGACTTAGTAATTAAACCGCCCGCCAAGGGTGTACTTCGAAGGTCTGCTTTCAATCCACATGCGAGAGCGGCCCAGAATTACAACGTTGTTGAGGATTTTGTTGTTTCACCCTCAGCAATGTCGGCTTTAGAAGTGTTGCAATCATGCCCAGCACAACGAAAATTACTTTTGTCGGCTATAGGAGCTGTTGACGTTCAGGACCCGAACCTGATAATCTTTGATCTAGAAAATAGTACACCACGTTTACCTCATCAGATGGCTTTCCAGATTCCAGTGATAGTAAAAAATAGGCCTATTCATCGGATTGATGAGGGAGCTTCCACGTGTATTATGTCGATACAGTGTTGGAGATCGCTTGGTTCTCCTTCACTTAATCAATCCCCGACAATTCTTAAGGCCTTTGATGGCCGTGGGTTCCTTCCGTTTGGCATTCTACAGGATTTTCCTATAGGGGTTGAAGGAAAAACCGTTAGTCTGGATGTGGAGATGGTTGATGCCCCTCTAGACTACAACCTTCTCTTGGGTCGAAGTTGGTCTTACGCTATGACAGCGGTCGTCTCATCGGTCTTCAGAGTAATAAAATTTCCACATAATGGTAAGATCGTGACCATAGACCAGCTGGCTTACTTTTCATCCGACCCAGCCTCTTTAGAGAGTATCCAGCATGTCGGTAAAACGACTATCCCTTATAAGGATGTTGGTGTAGGATTAGTTAAAGATGCTGGTTTACTGGGAACTTTTCCTTTTCCTCCAATCAACGTCGTGTCTTCATTCGCATCCATTCATATGATCACATCAGATACCATTGTTTACGATGATCCTTGGATCGTTCCTTCCGAATCTGAAATAGACTCATTTGATGATGCTATGCCTTTGAGTCCATATGAAATTGCTTATGAAGCCGTGCAGTCTTTTACCGACTCGCGTTCAACCAGAATCGACCAAATGAATGTGGTCCATGAGGAATCACTTTTCACTTCAACCACGAAGGTAATAGCGTTTCCCGAAGTTGTGTCATCTGACGAACAACTTTGTGAAGTCCTGTGTGTAGAAGATTTACCATGGGAAGATCTCCATCATAGATCTTCGTTTTTACCTGAGGATGATCACTTTGAAAACGATTTCTCATCAGTTTTTACAGCTGAATATGTCAAAGAAGCTCAGAGTCCAATGAAACATCCTGATTCAGAGCTGAATTTGGGAAACATCTCTCGCATTGTTCCCATTGACATTTCAGTCAAGCCCGGAATCATTGAAAACATTCATATAGGTGCCTCGTGTTCAAATGACGAGATTCAAACATACAAGGCCCTATTTCAAGAATTTCGTGACGTATTTGCCTGGTCCTATGAGGAAATGCCAGGAATTGATCCCGCAATTGTTTTCCATGAGATTAATACTTACCCGGACGCTAAACCCGTTCGGCAACGTTTGCGTCAGATTCACCCTCGAAAAGCGGCTGCAATTAAAGCAGAAGTCGAGAAGCTGTTGAAAGCAGGTTTCATTTATCCGATCCCCTTAACAGATTGGGTATCGAATATTGTTCCGGTTAACAAAAAACAAGGAACAATAAGAATATGTATCGACTATAGGGATATCAATCGTGCTTGTCCCAAAGACAACTATCCAACACCCTATATCGATCAAATAATTGATGATTGTGGCGGCAGTGAAATATTTTCCTTTATGGATGGTTTTTCCGGTTACAATCAAATCAATATTCTACCTGTCGATCAACCAAAAATGGCTTTCATTTGTCCATGGGGGACATTTGCTTATTGCAAATTACCTTTTGGGCTTAAGAATGCCGGAGCCACTTTTCAAAGGGCGATGTCTTATGCGTTTCATGACATCAAACACATTGTGCAACTGTACCTCGATGATTTTCCTGCTCATTCATTACATCGAGCTGATCACCTTGTCCATTTACGAGCAATTTTGTCCATTTACGAGCAATTTTCATGAGGTGTAGGCATTATCGTATACGTTTGAACCCACACAAATGTGTCTTCTGTATAGAAGTGGGACGATTGCTGGGATTTGTAGTTTCAAAAGCCGGCATTCGCATCGATCCCTCGAAGGTAGAAGCTATCATCAAATTGCCTCCCCCTTCGAGTCTTCGCCAACTCCAAAGTTTGCAGGGGAAAGCAAACTTTCTACGCCGATTCATTCCTAGCTATCCCGAGGTTACAAAAGGTTTCACACGGTTGTTGAAACAGAACGCTCAATTCTCTTGGGATGAGATAGCTCAACAATCTTTTGATGCACTTAAACACGCGTTGACCCATCACCGTTGTTGCATCCTCCCAACTACAACCAAGACTACTTTTTGTACCTCGCTGCCTCTCATTCCACTATTGGAATGGTGTTAGTTCAGGAAGACGAATTCGCAACGGAACATGTGATATATTATCTTAATAGGACGTTAAATCCCACTGAGCTAAAATATTTTCATGTGGAGAAATTGGCCCTGGCAGCCGTTCAGGCTGTCCAACGTTTTCGTCATTACATTCTTCTCCATAAAACTACAGTCATTTCGCATTGCAACCCTATGATCTACATTTTGACTAAACAATTGCTAGGGGGCAAGTACTCTAAATGGATCGTTATCCTGCAAGAGTTCGACTTAGAGTTTGAAAAATCTAAGTCTAAGAAATCTTTAGTCTTTGCAGAGTTGATGTGTGACTTCCCGCGTGCTGACACGGAAACTGTGGCAGAGGAACCCATTGCGGACGAATCTTTGTTTCTCATCAGCACTTTAGATCCGTGGTATGGGGATATAATCATCTATCTCCAAACCCAATCCTTTTGGCCCAAAGCTTCAAATTCGGAACGTCGGAAAATTCGATTCTAGTCCCAACAGTACAAAATTATTGGAGATACTCTTTATCGTCGTGGGGCAGACTTGGTTTTCCGACGTTGCTTAAATCACGAAGAGGCAGAAAGGGTTTTGAATGACTGTCACTCTGGGGCGTGTGGTGGTCATATGTCTGGGTATGCCACAGCTCAGAAGGTGTTGCGTGCTGGCTATTTCTGGCCATCCATGTTTAAAGATTGTATCATTGTGGTCCGAAAATGCCACAACTGTCAAGTGTTTGATCGCAAGATGCGCGCACCACCAGCTCCTCTCCACCCTATAATTTTCGTTGGTCCTTTTGCCAAATGGGGTATCGACTTTATTACATGTAACCCTCACTCGGCCGGGGGGCATGCGTATATCATCCTTGCGGTTGATTATTTTACTAAGTGGGCCGAGGCGATGCCTACATTTGAGGCAGATGGCAAAACAGCTGCAATTTTCATATTCAATCACATTATTGCTAGGTTTGGTGTCCCACAAGCGATAATCACTGACCATGGGCACCATTTTCGAAACATTATGATGACAGAACTTACAGGCCAGCTTGGTTTGCGTCACGATAGCTCAACTCCTTATTATCCACAAGCCAACGGTCTGGTTGAGTCCATCAACAAAGTTTTGGTTATCATGATCCGACGAATCATTGGGATTCATCGGTCGAATTGGCACAACATGTTATTTTCCGTGCTTTAGGCATATCGAACTTCAGTAAAAACATCAACAGGGTTCACTCCTTTCCAACTAGTTTATGGTTTGGAAGCTGTGCTGCCCATTGAATGCGAAATCCCATCACTTCAAATGGCTGTCGAATTACTTACAGCTACTTCCGAAGAGGAGAGGTGTTTATTATACTTAGCTCAATTATATGAGACTCGACGCGATGCTGCACTGGCAATCGAGACTCATGCAAAACAAATGAAAGCTCAGTATGATCGAAATGTGACCCCTCGAAATCTTTCGGAAGGAGACCTAGTGCTATTGTATGATCAAGCTAACGATAAATTATGTGTTGGAAGATTCGTTCCTATGTGGCATGGACCCTACATTGTTAAGCGAAAGCTAGCAAAAGGGGCCTATGAGCTGGTTGACTTTGACGAGGACTCTTTGGGTAAACCCAGAAATGGACTTTACCTAAAGAGGTACTATGCTTAAATGGTGGGTGTGAAGATTTTAGTTAAGTTAATTAGGTTAATTTTTCTTTCTAGCTAGTGTGTTTGTTAGTATAGACAGTGTGCTTAGCTTAGAAAGTGTGTTTTTCGTCGTTATTCTACTTATCTTGGTTTTACCCTTGATGTTTGCAGATGTCGATGCCTCTCCAAACGTATATTGGATTTGCTGATGGTGCTTGTCGTAGTACACGGAATATCTCTTCCGCAGCTTGGGTTATCTATTCGCCCTCTGACGAGTTAGTTTCTATGCATGGGGTGAGCCTCGGTCAAACAACAAACAACATTGCAGAATACAGTGCAGTGATTGAGTTATTATCTGAATCCATTTCATTTGGGATTCGGAGTTTGATAGTGAGGTTAGATTCTGAACTCGTTGTATTACAGCTTAATAGAGTTTATGCCATTAGAAATCCAGTATTATTAAGGTTATTTTTGAGAGTGCGTCTCTTGGAACGTGAATTTGATTACATCGAATATCAACATATTCCAAGGTCTTTTAATACATTAGCAGATGCAATTGCTTCTCGAATGTTAGACAGACATTTGCGATAATCATACATGTAAATTTAAAAACATTAACATTTAATCACACATGTTTAACAAGATAAGCCGGTAATAATGATATATATAGATAGGAGTGTGTCAAAAATACATCGTCTTCAATCATAGGTTGCAAAACACCTTATGATCGGCAAAAATGATAAGTACAAAAAACCAAAATGTCACATGTGTCTACAAAAGTGACCATCCAATCACTGGTGGTGCTCCCTATATGACACCACTGCACAGGCTACCCTACACAAGAACCTCCTAAAAGGTCCTGGGACTGCGACTACATAGCACTGAAGTCTGATAGGAATATCATCTATAGTAGTCTCTGGTATATCCACCGTCAGACGCTCTAGATCCTGCTCCAACTCAGCTAAGGTCTCTGCAGCCGTGTCCTGTGGGACCGGTGCCGGTGCAGCTGGTTGTCTCCTCTCGAAAGGCCGAAGATTGGCTGGACGTCGTGGACCCACATCTGCATTTTGAAAATTTTTACTGTCAGTTTTGAGACGATATATAAAAACAAAAAATATAGATAATATAAAAATTTGTGAAAAATGAAGTACCTTTATCGTCCCATTGTTCTCCCTGTGGAAGAACCATGTCCGGATCACCACGAAAATCTACTCCGGCATAAGGAAAATCCTGGATCGCAAAGACCTGGTCCTCCAACCAGTGAAAGTAACCCGCAGGAAATCGGACAACTCCCGCTCCCTCATCAGGATGCCGGGCCATCACCGCAACCCATCGCATCAACTTTGGCTCCCGAGGAGGCCCAACCGCAACAGTGAGATGCTGGGGGATCAGCATCAGAACTCTCTCTAGGGCAAAGCTCACAACTAAAGGCCCATACCCAAAGGTCTTTAATTGCCCGTTCTTTGCCCTAGTCAGTTGGCCCTTCATATTAGCCAACACAGCGTCGCACCAGTTGAAAATGGTGCCTCGGAAGCAATCAATCGCCATCCGCATTTGGGACCCGGTGGCAATGTGCAAAGCCGCTGCGCCGTAGAGTCTGGTAACTGTAAAGGCAATTACCATAAGTTCAGGTCGGGATATGTATTTGATTTCTATCCCCTTCTCCTGGTTTTGATTATTGCACCACTCTAGTTGGAGACTAGCAAGGGATTGGCCACCCGGCCTAGTCCCGAACAGAGATAGTTGCTCGCCTCTATTAGGAAAACCAGTGAGAAAATATATGTCTGAGGGCTCTATCTCGAGCTGGTGCCCTCCGATGTAAAAACACTGATCCTGAATATTCCACCTTTCAACCAGCCACTCTAAGAATGGCACCTGGGCCCTCATGCCAGGTATGGCCCAGTATTTGTAGAGACCGCATGCCTTCAAAGCATCAATGGAAGGTTGATGATCTATTGCGGCCAAATCGACATCTTCGTGTTCTCTTTCGCACCAATCAAGCATGGTGGGAAATCTACACACCAGAAAACATCCATTAGAATTCACTAAATCAAAAATTAATGGTTCAAATTTGAGATTTGGGGGTTTAAAATTGCTTTGCGTGGAGTACGCACCCCGCGTACAGAAACAGAGCGTCGGTACGCAATTGCTCTGAAGGTAGGTTGCGTACACCTACCATTTTCCCAATGGAGAAAATGTCGGTGTACGCAGGTCACCCATGGGGCACCTGCGTACCCCGAAAAGCGGATCTTGAAACCCCAAAGCCCCCAAAAAATCAAACTAGGGCCTAAAATGAAATTCTAAATGGATGAAAGCAAAGAGGAGGATGTTTTGAAATACATGAAAGAGACGGCGCTCGATTCCGACAGTCGGATTCTCCGCAAAATCCACAGGAAGTTTCTTGCCAAAAGCCCTTTTCTCTCCCTCAACAGTAAAATGGTAAAAATGACATGGTAAAAGGTCTTTTTATAGGTTTCTTGGATAAATGAATGCTAAGTTTGTTTATTTTTCACCATGGAAGGATATTTTTCAATGTATTTTTGCCTATCTTAAACAGATATGAGTAATGTGTTGTTTTTGTGCAGGACAAAAGGACTTTCAGGGAAAATTATCATTTTTCATGAACCAAAACATCAGAGTCATCTTTTAAGCCCTTTTCTGACTCCTAAAACATGAAAAGGTTGCCAAGCGTTTCTTTTACACTCGTTAAAACGGAATTAAAAGACATTCCCCTTATAGCCCTTTTCTGACCGTAAAAACAAGAAAAGATTGCTGGGTTTTTGTTGTTTCAAACTCGATACTGGAAATAAAACGACGTTTCCTTGATCGCTTTTTACTTTTCAGGTAAGAGGCACTAATCATGAAAGTACTCCTTGGTCGCAAGATCAAGCGGTTCTCTCAAGTATTATTTTATACTTTTTCGGGCTTGGGAGACACAAATTTACGAAAAAGTTCAACCCTGGGGTCTTCTTTAGTTTTTTCAGACTCTCTAAAATTGAAAAACGCAAGTTTCTCCTATACTGGACTCGTTAAAATTTCACAGTAGAGGACCTGTTTGATTACAAACAAGAACAGACCACTCCTTCTTAGGGTTCGAATCTAAACTAAGTTGGACTCATACGAAGGATGAGCTTATAATCAAGCATATGTTATCCTCCTCAAGCTTGTAAAAAATAAAGAGGTACTTGCCAGAAATAGTGGGGGAAAAGAGAGAAGAATGAGCCTATTTATTATCCTTTGTCACAGAAAAACCTTATTACCACTCTTGAACACGACACTTTTCATTCACCTGGGTTGGGAAATCCTTTGTCTTAAAGTTGATTAAACCAATTTGGAAGTCTTCAACCGTTTCTGGGTATTAACTTTGGGTCAATCGTCGCCAAGCCATCTGTCGTGTCGTTATGTGTTCAAGAGGTCTTTGCAAATAAACCATTCATATGAAAAATACTTGTCATCCATTTTTGACCATCCCTGAGTCAGTCCTTACAGCAACATTTCTTCAACTTGAACTATGATTTCGTGTTGTGGGCTTGCCTGCAACGGGTCATTTTCTATCGACATCAGCACATTATCTAGAGAGATGACTTAGAAATCGTCAATACCTTGAAGTCTGCATGCATCAATGGCAGGTTTCTCGCCTTTGATGACAGTTTACATCATTGACTTTCGATCGAAGGATTCCGTGACATGTTCGACATCAACCCATTCATTCACATCTCATTAATTGTACTGGGTACTTTGAGAACCATTGACATCACTTGTGGTCGCTCTCACACTTGTTAACAGTTTACATCATTGACTGGTAATCAAGTGGTTTCTACCATGTTCGACATCAACTCATTTATTCGCATGGATAGAATCGTACCAATTCGGGAAGTAGAAGTCAAGACCCTGGATCTAGTTTCTACCATCCAGGCTACGAGGAGTTTTGTATTCATTATATAGTAGACTAATCATAAACAGATGGCTGCTTCCATACTGTGTCTACATGTGTCTATGATTGTGATGTACTGCAAAATCATTCCTGTATCAGAGCAGTAGTTAGATTGTTAGTTAAAGTTTTCAATCTGAGTATGGGAATGCCTACCTCAGCGATGATATGATCTTATATATGTATTTTGTGTTGAATATTTGCAGGTTCTGACCGGGCTCTCCACAAGATAATCCTTGAAATGATAAAGTACTTCACCCTTCCTAGATGATTTAAAACCCTAACCTACTACAGGCTTCGCACTTTAGGGGGCAATCTGTTACACTAAAAAATGTCACCATGACTATTTGCAGTTACTATGACTCCATCAACTGTCATACTATCCTCCTTGGCAAGTCTCATGCCTCTGCTTTTCATGTCAAACTCCAAGAAAGAGAGAAAAGTCATTTAAAGTCAATTATCTCTGGGTACACAGTTTCTCTCAGCCTTACCTACGTGTACGCAACCCAAGTTCACAATACCTGCGTACTTGTACGCTCTGTCTGTAAAGCAATGGGTGCGTAGTCCTGTAAAGGTCAAAAGGCGCAAGTTTCACTCCAAAAAAGTTACTTGTGGTCATTTCTAGAGCATTCTAGAAGCTTGTTTGACGTGTATGGAGCGCCTCCAGATGGTTCATGTATCCCTATGAAAGAGGAACTTATCCCATCAAGAGGGGAGCTAACCCATCCAAAGAGGGGCTTATCCCATTGATGGTGGACCTGATTAACTTCCTCTAGAATACTATAAATACAGGGATTGGGCCAGAGGGAGGGGAGGTTGAAAGCTGAACATTCCTAAGGGTAGATGCTACTGAGATTAGGACTTCCTTGTAGAAGCATCTGAGGAGAGATTCCCATTCTTTCTTGTTTCATTTGGAAGTGGGTGAGCTGATCAAAGTAAAGGAAAACTCTTGCTGGACCCTGGGAGGAACTTGCACAAGACCAAGGCTCAGGTTGTAATGGTTTCTTTTGTTTCCTGTTAATACAAATAAGTCCATTCTTCTCAACAATTTGTTATTTATGAGTTGTTTCATATACTCCTTGGTCTGTATGTTAAATATGTCTTATTTTATGAGATATTCAGGTGCTATTTAATCGTTTGATTGTTAGTGAATGCAGGTTTAGAAGAGAAGGAGGAGCTCATCCGGATCGACGAGGCTGGACTGCTACAACAGCGTTGGACTACAGGTAGGATCTAAACACTTGATTTCTTATATGGTAAATGCATATTTAGAGAAGGATTGTTCTTAATTGTCCTGTTTGTCACTAGAAATCCTTAAGCTTCTAGGGAGGTTGGTTTTGTCCGCAAAATTGACTCTTTCCGCATGACAAAGGGTCAGCAAGTAAGCCGCTTGAACTCATCCATATTGATTTATGTGGATCAACAAGGAAAAATTCACCTCGTGGAGAACAATACTTTATTTTATTTATTGATGATTTGTCCAGGATGTGTTGGATAGGTCTACTAAAGCATAAGGATGTAGCATTTGAAAAGTTTAAAGCCTTCAAAGCTTTAGTTGAAAATGAATCAGATCGAAAAATCAAATGTCTCAAATCTAATCGAGGGGGAGAATTCATATCAGATGAATTCTTTGACTTTTGTGAACAACATGGAATAAAAAGTCAATTCTCCATTGCAAGAACTCCTCAGCAAAATGGTGTGGTAGAAAGGATGAACAGAACAGTTCAAAAAATGGCTCGAGCTATGCTAGATGAATCTAGAACTCCTGCAACCTTCTGGGGTGAAGCTGCATTTGCTGCCGTAACTATTCTCAACAAAGCAAATGTTCAGGTAAATATCAATCAAACTCCATATGAACTTTGGTATGGTAAGCCTCCTACTCTAAAACAATTTAGGTTTTTTGGCAGCAAATGTTTTATCAAAAGAACTGATGAAAAACTTGGTAAGTTTGAACCCAGAGTAGACGAAGGTATTCTTCTTGGTTGTTCATCCAGAAGTAAAGGATACAAATGTTATAATAAAATACTTCAGAAAATTGTTGAAAGCATTGATGTTGTAATTGATGAAGCATGTAGAAATCTGGAACAAATGAAATCAATAGAGGAATATGACAATGAGGAAGATGGGGGATTCTTTCCCACATCAAATCAAAATTATATAGAAGAAGAAACCAATGAAGCACCAGAAGAAGATACAACAGACAAGGAAAAGACTCCATCTAGGTATGTTTAGAAGAATCATCTAGAATCTCAAATTCTAGGAGAAAAAGGGTCTGGAGTACAGACAAGAAGAACTCTTACAGGGACCTCAATTTATCTAGCATTAATATCCTCCACATAACCTCAGAATGTAAATGAAGACTGCAAATATGAATGTTGGGTCAAGGCCATGGATGAAGAACTGGACCAAATTGAAAACAATGATACTTGGGAATTAGTTCCTAGACCTCATGATAAAAATGTTATAGGAACAAAAAGGATATTTAAGAATAAGCTGAATGAAAATGGAGAAGTTATTAGAAACAAGGAAAGACTTGTTTGTAAAGGGTATGTTTGAAGAAACCTTTGCACCAGTTGCCAGACTTGAAGCCATAAGGATGTTTCTTGCTCTTTCTAGTTTTCGAAAATTTAAAGTATATCAAATGGATGTAAAATCAACTTTCCTTAATGGAGGTTTAGAAGAAGAAGTTTATATTGAACAACCAAAAGGATTCATTCTTGGAAATGATGCAAAACTCATATGCAAACTTAAAAAGGCTCTCTATGGTCTGAAACAGGCTCCAAGGGCTTAGTATTACCGCCTTGACAAATATCTACAACAACAAGGTTTCACAAAAGGTTCTGCAGATAGCAATTTATACACAAAGATTGAAAATAATAAACTGCTAATTATTGTTGTTTATGTTGATGATATTATCTTTGGTAGCAATGAAGAATCCATGAGTCATAGTTTTTCTTCAGTAATGCAGCAAGAATTTGAAATGTCCTTACTTGGTGAACTTACTTATTTTCTTGGTCTACAAGTATATCAAACAAAATATGGTATCTTTCTTTCACAAATGAAATATCTCAAGAAGATATTGAAGAAGTATGGAATGGAAGATTCTAAACCAGTATGTACTCCAATGGTAACAAGATGCAGTCTCAGCTCTAATGATGAATCACCAGCAGTAAACCAACAAACTTACATATATATGATTGGAAGTCTGCTTTATCTAACAGGTACCAGACCTGACATCATGCATGCAGTAGCAATTGTTGGAAGGTTCCAAGCAAATCCATAGGAATCACATCTCCAAGTAGTCAAAAGAATCTTCAAATATCTTCAAGGAACTCAGGACTTTGGACTATGGTATCCTAAAGATACAGACCTTACTCGTCATGCATATACAAATGCAGATTGGGCAGGAAATATTGATGATCGAAAGAGAACTAGTGGAGGTGCATTCTATATGGGTTCATGGTTAGTGTCTTGGTTTAGCAAGAAACAAAGTTCGATTGCCTTATCTACAACTAAAGCAGAATATGTGGCTGCTGCATCTTGCTGCACACAACTACTTTGATGATGCAAACTTTGCAAGACATTCAGATCACATGTACTCCACCCATCTCCATTCTATGTGATAATACAAGTGCCATCAGTATTTCAAGAAATCCTGTCATGCACTCCAAGACCAAGCACATACCCATTAAGTACCATTTTCTTTGAGAACAAGTGCTTGAACAAAAGGTCAAATTGTAGTATGTTCCCTCCAAAGAATAGGTTGTTGATATATTCACCAAACCGCTTCCTAGAGAAACATTTGAATATCTCAGACAAAATATGGGAGTAGTTGTTGCATCCTCCTGCTGTTAAATCCAGTCTTTCAGATGAAGGTTATTATACACAGGTTTCATGAAGTTTAGTCACATATACACGCGGGTTTCTGTGTCTGAAGAAGCGTATATCTTTTTCTGACTGAAAAACAGTGGGTCAAACTCTGATATGGGTGCTCTGTCTGATATTGATGATTACTGTCTAACGATATTCATTGATCATTAATTTTTTATCTGTCTGACAAAGATGCCTTGATGAATGACTTGTTGACAATGCACAGGTAGCACAGGTTCAGGGGGAGCATTCACTTTCACATGCATTTTGCATTGTTGGCATTATGGTTGCTGAGTTCAACTATGGTTTCATATATTTCATTTGTTGCATACGTCATATAAAGATCTAAGGGGTGACATGACTCCTTTTGTCATTGTCTATATTTGAATAAGTCCTATTGGACATATGATGTAATTTGGTTCCCCACTATGCCTGGGATGGATGATGTAATATTTGTTGTATTTCTGTCATGTATAAATAATTGGTATATCCCCACTTGGTTGGATGGATGAGTCAAATGTGGTGTATCCCACTTGGTTGGGTGATTTATGTATGTATGAGTCTTTGGCCATAAGGAGGTCATACACACTTAGTTGAGTTATAGAGTCATGTTATTATTTTGAATCATATCTCTATAGACTCAGCATGTACTCAGAGGGAACATGGACAACATAATGTATATCAAAGGAGGAGAGTAGATTCATCCACCCTTTTCCCTTAATGTCAAAGGGGGAGAGTATTTTGGTGTTGCATGTTATCTCTAACAGTTTCTACAACTTGCAGTAATCAACACCATCATGGTTGCCATCAAGTCCAAAGGGGGAGGTTTTTGGCATTATGATACAAGTGTTGTCCTTGATGGAAACTCACTCACAGGTCAGTTCAGTTTTGATAAAACACAACTCACAGTATAACAGGTATATTCAGAGGTAACAGGGTAGTGGTACAGAAGAACAGGAATATGGAACTAAGGTCTACTAATCAGAATAAAGAATTTGAAGGAAAAGGATGATGTAAAGCAGTTTAAGAAGTATACGTAGGTCCACTTAGTCAAAACAGCGTATACACGTTGGTCCACAGAACAAAAAGATCGTATACGTATACACGCACTCTCACAAGGGGGAAAACATGTACAGGTAGGAAAATCAAAGAATTCCAAGAATAGAGAATACCAGGGGTCAATACCATGGTATTATCCCATAATATTGAGCGGAGTAATGACTCTTTGATCTCGTCCAAGAATACCACGGGTCCTAAGTGGTTTTGGTCCAAGGTATTGAGGAAGGCCAAAAACTATATAAGGAGGAGAAGATCATAATGCCACAGTGTGCAAGTGAAAGGGTTTCTAAGTAATACTTCTATCTGAAGTATATTTTATGTTGCAAGGGCTATGTTTGTTATTTGATCTGAAATATTTTGTGCACCTTGAATTCAATGTTAGATCAGGATTATGAGAATTAAAATAACTTATCATTGAATGATCTGATATTGGTTGGGCTAGATCTGATTATGTACACCTGTTTTATTCTTTAAATGTCATGATCTAGGTTTGTCTGAAGTCTGGAATTGCAGCGAAGTTATGAGTTAATATTTGGAGATCTATACGCTAGTTCGCCTTGGTAAAAGCACGTGTACACGCAAGTTCTACTCTTTCAAGTAGTGTATACAAAATAAAATCCTTTTCTTCAGATCTGACTGATCTATCTGATCAATTCTGTTGTTTTACTGTTGTCTGTCAATGAAGTCTTCTTAGATCTGAATGTAAAATTGAATGCATAAGGAGTTTTGTATCTGATTGATTGATTGTATAAGTGAGAAGGGTGATCTCTGGTACTGCTTGTGTAAAGCTCTGTAAATTGACAGTAGATGTTCAGTATATTGTTGGTTGGTACAAACTTGATTCAGAAGTTTTATATTTCAGTAGTTTTGAAGGTATACGCAGGTTTGATTAAAGGAAGTAGCATATACACGCAAGTTTGTTTCAGTAAAGTAGAATATACATTCTGATGCATGATTTTTGAGGTTACAGCTGGTTCTGAATGATGATGCAGGTTTCTGGGTTCAACACAGCATTCTAGTGACAGTGAACTGATTGTTCAGATTAACTGAATGTTGGTTGATGCAGTTTAAGTTTCAAAGTTTCTGATGGGTCCAGTATGAAAATTTGATGAAACGAGGCCTTCATGTGTATTATTGTGTACTAGGAGCATCCATTCTGAAAATTTATGAAATGTGGTCCCTGGAGGAAGAGAGAAGGTCGTAGCCTTTTGTAGGTCAGCGCCTATGTACTAGTAAACACATTGGCTAGTACAAGAGCTAGGCGGTTATAGCTCCCTTCCAATAGAAGCTGGAAAACAAGAGAAGGTTGTAGCCTTCTGCAGGTGGGTTCCTATGTACTGGTATGAGTGTGCACCAGTACAAGATTGTAAACAGAATTTATTACTATTAAAATAAGACAAAGAAGATAGCAACAAATGGTTTTCACCCACATTGGGTTTCCACCTTAAATCTTGGTGTTCATGTGTGTTGCTTATGTGTGATGGTTTATTCTGTTTTTACTGCACTGTTTAATAAGTTATTGATGCACTGATTAAAGATCAACACATGATAAATTATCTAAATCACAAGTTCTTTGGGTATACTCTGGTTTCTCTACTCACAGTTGCGTGTACACGCTAGTTCACTTCACAGAAGTAGCATATATAAATCTGTTTGGGAAATGAAAAATTATTGATATGATAATATTGATTCACCCCCCCTCTCATTATTATTTCCAACATCATGTTTTCAAGTCGTCTTTCCTTTCAAATGTATAATCAAATCCATTTCTAGCCTACATATTTGTTTCCCATTTTATGTTGTTAGTCACAACCTTCCTTTCCATGGTCGAATTTCCTCATTGCATATAGTAAATAAATTTTAGTCTTTCAGTTCCGCCCAAAAATCTACATCATATGAATGTTTCAATGGAAATTTCACTCTTGCTTTGATCATATTTACATAGTAATGTGAATATTATTGGGTACCACTAGTATCACAAGAATCACGTTGTCTCTCTATATGACTAAAATTTATCTCTGATAAACTTTTGTATATCCATCTATCTTAGACTTGTATAGATATTTCTTATAACTGAGAAAAGGGGAGATGCCACTTCCTAATCATAAAACCACTGATTCACCATCATTTGAGGAAATTCTTCCTAGGCTTGAAAAAGTGCTCTCATTGAAGTATATACTCATCCCAGTGGGTTTGATACTATTAGGCTTAGAATTGATTTCAAAAAATGTAAAAGTAATTCCCAATAGTGTATGCCCCTTGGACTATGCACTAAGCTTAGTCACTTACCTTTTACAGTTAGGGATATATATATATATATATATATATATATATATATATATATATATATATATATATCTATATATATATATATATATATATATATAATATATATATATATAACCACATAGCTCAAAGTTATTGCCTTTCTCTTTTCTCTGTAAAAGGACAAAGGTGCCATCATTTTCAAAGATTGAAAATTTAAATAAAATAAATGATAAACTCTACGTTATCACCCAGTGTCTAGTTATACAACCCCAATTTGAGCTTTATCCATCTTGAGAACAATACGAAGTTTCAAAACCCAAATCAAGCTATAATTATTTCTCAAAGTCAATTTTGTGCCTTAGAAAAGGCACACATGCATTTTAGTCTCTATCACTGGCATGTATTTTTTCTCTTCTTTTCTATTATTTAAGCCTTGCATAAAGCCTTCATTGTGGCTCCCATGTTGAGCTTCACCTATTTAAAACTAATGCATGTGGTGATAAAGCTATATCTTGGCCTATGTAAAAAGACAAAAATGGCTTCAAATGTGGTTTCATGATTTTAAGTATTACAACTAATACTTAAAATTAGTGGTTATCTTTTCTTATGTAATTTTCTTGTATTGTTATATTATGTGTTCATGAATAACCTTTCTTTTTTTCTTAAAAAAAAAACATATAAGAGCTAGTCCCTTTCCCTTGTTTTGTACACTCCCCTATGAATGTTTTATTTTTCACCCAAGATTTACATAATTCAAGATGTTAAGATTTGGTATGATTTGTTGATAGGTATACTAATGATAGAAGAACATAATTTGTATACAATTTTTTGTGCGCTACAATATATACAACATGATTATTTTCAGTAGAGGTGGCCATGGCCAATGTAGAAATAATAGAGGTGGAGGGCCAAATCCATGGAAAAGAGGAAACAAAAGGCTCAAGTTTTCAATACATTTGGATGCAAATCCTGACAAGTTCAACCAATTATTACAAATTGGTTTCCTCAATTTATCTCATTAACAAGCATATTGTCCACCTCCTCCACACAGTGGCACAAATCAGTGGCCCACGCAGACAAATGCGTGGCTTCATCCTGGAGAAGTTGGGTGGTATGAATATAGATGTTCCTGACACACAAAAAGTATGAGAAGATGCATAAGTCAAAGGAAGAAGATGTATGGACCTGTGGTATAGATAGAACAACATGAAGAGGTACAATGTGTAATCAACCTTGGTCAGTATCACACTCAGGGAAAATATGTGTAATATTGTTGGGGGAGAAGAATGAGCCCGATTAGTGTCAGGGGGATTTCTTCAAGTTAGTAGCCATCAAATGCCTTAACAATGTTTGGCACAATTTCCATCAACGCCAAAGGGGAAGATTGTTGGAAAAAATGTAGGCCTTGAAGAATGTTGGACAAAATGTTGTCCTTAGAGATTGTTGGAAAGATTGATGGACATAATGTTCTCAATGATGTCAATTATCTCACTGTTGACAAGTATGAAGTCATTTATGTCAATGAGATTTGGATGGTAGTTGAGGCATTTAGTTGAGAACCATCACAGTAATAGGATAAAGTGAAGAATTCCTAAAACTTTATGCCTATGGTTGATGAAGGTATGTTGTAGAGGTCAGTTTTTTAAAGAAAATTTTGTGCGTAGAAAACCAAGTTAGGTTCCCCCACAAAGTGCGTGGATGGATAATCCTCAAAGAGACCTTTCCAATGGTATATTAAACTTAATAAATATCCTAAGGGTTGTATATATAGTGTGTTTTGAAGTTATGTGGTTAGCTTTAGTTGTTGAAGTTCAGAGTTCTGGGCCCCTTATGAAGAAAATAGGTTGTCTATGGCTACAGTGTCGAACTTCAAACAATTTGGACCAATATGGATGTTCAGGCCATGTGATTTTTTCAAGGATGTAGGTGCAAAATATTCCTAAAATCAAACTCATTTTCAAATTTCATGTGCTTTGTCCACAGATAAAGTGTCGAACTCTGAATAGTTCAAACTCATTTGGATGTTGCAGCGAGGTAAGTTGTTCAAGGATGTAGGTGCAGAAGAGTCCGAAACCAAAACTCATGGTCTGAGTTCATGTGTTGGTGAAGTTCCAAACTATACTGGGAATTCATTCCCGAAGGGTTCTTTTAAAGGAAACATAAGAAAAGAACCCAGACCCAATCTTTCCTCTCTATAAAGTTTTGATGATGTGGCATGATAATGTGGTTATTAAAGTGAGTATAGGTGCTGCCAAATAGATCGAGGTGATGGCATGGAATTCTAGACAAGTGACACATGGCAGGAAAATATGGACTCTTTGGATGGAAATGTGGGCCAAATCCATGTGACACGTGGCATCATTTAGATGTTGCAGTGTGGCATGATGACATCACCATGACATGAGAAGTGTTGTCAGCAAATGATGTGGCATAATGTTGGTATTTGAGTCAGCGGATCAAGTTTTTAGACGATTTCCTTTTTTTTAGAATTTCTAAAATTCTACTAAATCCCATATTGTGGGACCTATAATAAGCGTTAGTTTGAGAGTTCATCATTCAGGTGATTTTATCGAGCATAACAATAGAAAGGTCCAAACCTGAACTCAAGCATAATTACATCAATCATAAATAACATGGCCACATTTTTGGTCATATGGAAAAGGTGCTAAAGTCTCCAAGAGCTTAGTTAGTTAGAATTTGGTGTCGAGTTCAATTATGAATTAAAATATTTTGTTACATAGTTGTACAATTGAGAACTACAAGAATAAAGGATTCGATCTGTTGATGACAAGGGATGGATAATTGCCATTTGTGAGGAAATTAAATTATGAACATTACACATATATATAAAGAGTTGATCAAAATAAGGCTAAGAGAGAGTGTGAGATATTGCAGTGGGTAAGAATTAAATATAATATTCTACACTCTCTAGCTTAGAATAGGGCGCCAAGATTAGAGAACCATAAGTTCATAGGTTGGATGTGAGCTAACTGAGAGATGAAGTTCCTCCTCAAGTAGTAGAACATTGATTGAAGTGCTTATATCAAGCATATTGAGGAGCGAATGAAGCTCCTATTCTTGACCAGTGTGGGATTTTTCTTAAAACAAAAAGCCACAGGGTCATGAAGTGTAGAAGCAACTAGAGTGTGAATGTGAATTGCGTAGTGAGAGCAACAGAGCATGATAGAAAGTGAATTGCTGAAGTTTATTGTTGCAGATGGTGGTAGTGTGTGCTTGTAGAAGAATGAGAATCTTGGTGATGTCAAGGAGCTACAATAGGGAGGTGGTTTCAGGAAGGCAATGGAATTATTCAGAAATAGAATAAAAGAATATTGATAGAGGTATGAGTTTGAAAATCCTATGAAATAATAGATCTAACTAGAAGAAGTAGTTTGGTGCCTTCACAAATTTGAATTTGATGCTTCTAGAAAGTTGGTGCTTCCAAATATGAAGGGGTTGGGGCCTTCTGTGAGTGGGTGCTCACAAAATAATTGATGTAATTAGAGTTAGTGCTTTGAATTTATGTCATAATAAATAGAAGATTTGGTGGTTTTTCTCCCAAAAGGGTTTCCATTTTAAATCATTGTGTATATGTATGAATATATAATTGATGTCTATAGATTGCAGTTGATTAATTTATTGGTTAATTAAATGAAAAAAATATAATTACTAATTCACCCCCCCCTCTCAGGAATTCTTAATTCCTAACATAATAAGAAGCCACTTTCATTAAAGAAAAAACCTACTTTCTAAGATCTAAATATTTCAATTCATAGTCATGTAATGTTTTTCTCATGAATAAAATAGGAAGTTCCTCTCCTTTTGTATTCGTTTGAGTAAGTAAAGGGGCAATAGTTTCATTCAAAACGAGGGAGTAGAGTATGAAGTCTTGTTCAAAATATGGACTTGTTAGTAATAGGGATATTTTAATTGCTTGTTTAATATTTGCGAAAGCCATTTGTGTTTATGGATTCCATTCAAAAGCTTGATCCTTTTTTAACAACTCATTAATTTGATTCAATATTGAAGCAAAATATGGTATCAATCTTCGAACAAAATTTACCTTCAAGAAGAAATATTAAACTCCCATTTGGGAAGTTAGAGATTGAAATTTATTTATGGTTTTAACTCTATCTGTATCAAATAACATTCCTTCTTTGCTCACAATATGGCCAAAATATTTCCTTTTGATACTGCAAGCAAATGGTTCCTTGGATTAAGAGATATTCCATACAATCTACAATGTTGTAAAACTTGTCTCAAATGCATGATATGTCGTTCCCATAATTTTGAATGGATAGTAAGATCACCATGGTAGTCTTCCATGAACTTATCGATCATCTCTTTAAATGAATAACCCATATGTCCTTCTAATGTAGCTCTAGCATTTTTTAATCCAAAGGGAATCCTAGCATATGAAAATGTCCCTCATGGTGTTACAAAAGTAGTCTTGTATTGATCATATTTGGCAATTAACACCTGATTCTATCTGGTGGAACCATCATGTATTGAAATTAAAGCAAAACCAACAACTTGTTTAATGAGGAGAAATTATGTATTTAGTAGTGGATAATTATCTTTCACAGATGCTTTATTAAGATCTAAAAACTAAACACAAATCTAAATACATCATTCTTCTTTTTTACTACTATAGCATTGGAAATCAACTTAAAATCTTTGTTGGAAGTATAATACATGCCTTTTTCATCTTCTCAACTTTGATTTTGACTAGTGGCTTCAAATTTGGATCTATGGATCTAGTGTTCTTCCTGAAAGGTTTTCCACCTTCTTTGAGTGGTATCATATGCTGGAAACCGGATATATCATATTCTTTCAAGTCATAAAAAGCCCATGCAAAGACATACTGAAACTCATTGAATAAATCAAGGTATTATTGAATTTATTTTTGGGCATAGTTGGTTTACAAGTTTAGATATTTTGGGTTTTCTTATGTACCAATATTAATCTTTTGAGTTTCTTGAAATTTTATTAAATAATATTCTTTTTTAAGATTCTCATTATGTGATTAATAATTTCTTGTAAATAAAGACTCCAAATTGATATATCTTCTTGGGAGAGAGGGAATTTTTACATCTTTGATGAGGATTGTGTTTTTATGGTCCACATAATCTTGGGGATAATTAGAATCTTGATATTTTGATAGCATTTATTTTGCATGATACATGAATTCTTTGGCATGCTCATCATTTTCGAACAATTTCCACTAATCCCCATTACCAGATATTGATGGGTAGTAGATGTTCTCTACATGAAAATAAATTCGAGATATGTGATCATCTAGATTGAAAAGGGATAATTCCACTACCAAGGAGTCATCCATTTGATTTTGTTCTAGTGGAACAAATATTATGTCAAAAGGATTGAAATTTTTGAAGAATATTCCAAACCCTTGTAGCATAACATTCCAATCGTTGCTTGTTTATATTATACTTTTTCTTAATTTGATTTATGATCAATTCAAAATATCCTCTCATAACTAAATCTTTAATATTAACCCTTCAGTTAGTGCCTCATATTTTTCCTATTATTTATGCAAGGAAGCTCTAGTCTAAAAGAAAAAGATAAATATGAGAGCTTGGACTATGAAATACTCTCCTGACTCAAATTCCATAACTTAAACAAGAGCCATTGAATTACATTTTCCAAAATCCTAGAAAAATATCACTTTTACAATATTTATTTAGTGTTATATTGAGGAAAACATAATTTTCTATCCCTAAATCTCGACAATTCTAAACAACATTTGATTCCTTTTTTCTTAAAGAAAATGGGTTTCCTTTGTTCTCTTGGGATTCTAGTAAGGGTTCTTTGTTTGAAAATATCATATAGTTTCCGTAATTCATTATATATCCTCTAATCCTAGAACACCAATCATGACCAAGAACAACTCCATAGGAAGCTAGGAGATCGACAACAACTATAGTGAATACTATGGTTATATGTGTTTCCAATCTTATCCATGGACAAAAGTCTTTAATTTCAGCATAGGAAAGGACTTTTCTTGAATCTATAGCATAAATATTTTCTCTAAATTCATAATATTTAGTGCATTCTAACCCCAAGGATCCCATTACTGAAAGTGGCATGATATTATTTGTGGCTTTGTTGCCTACCATGCAATTATGCACAATACGGTCATGATTTTCAATAGGAATATAAAAAGGAGAAACCTTTCCTCTTACTCTTTGTCAAAATTAATTGGGTATTTCTTGACTACCATCCAAAGATACTTCTATTATTAAATTTGATTGACCCATTTTCTACAATATTTTAATAGGTTCTCCCTTTTTGAGACAGTCAAGAAGAGACGGAGTGATTTGCAGCTTCGTAAATTCATCCAATATTATAAGGTATTTCTGTTTTGGTGTTATCTTGTTCCTTTATCAAATATGAAGTGCCTTGTTGTGATGTTGATTGAGGAGAATTATTAATATTTTTTCCTTTATTGACCTAATTATCTTGTTTGAATTTGCTTATTTGAGATTTTTTCTAAACCAAATTTTCTTTGTATTCTTTAGAATTTTCTAGTTCAACAAAGTTACCTGTAGTAAGAATCTATATATTTTCTGCATATTTCATTGGTTATAAGATATGAGGCTCTTAAATTATTTCAACCATTAATGGATATAAATATTATTAATTTTCTTCAAACACATCATCTTCTCCTAATACAACTGCATTTGGATATATCCTCTAATCCTAGAACAACAATCATGACCAAGAACAACTCCATAGGAAGCTAGGAGATCGACAACAACTATAGTGAATATTGTGGTTATATGTGTTGGCAATCTTATCCATGCAAAAATGTCTTTAATTTCACCATAGGAAAGGATTTTTCTTGAATCTATAGCATAAATATTTTCTCTAACTTCACAATATTTAGTGCATTCTAACCCCAAGGACCCTATTGTTGAAAGGCATGATATTATTTGTAGCTTTGTTTCCTACCATGCAATTATGCACAATAGAGTTGTGATTTTCTATAGGAATATAAAAGGATAAACCTTTCCTCCTACTCTTTGTTGAAATTAATTGGGTCTTTCATGACTACCAACCAAAGCTACTTCTATTCTTAAATTTGATGGACCCATGCTTTCTAAGATTTTAGTAGGTTCTCCCTTTTTTGAGGTAGTCAAGAAGAGACAAAGTGATTTGCAGCTTCCTAAATTTATCCAATATTGTAAGGCAATTTTTTTGTGGTGTTATCTTGTTCCTTTATCAAATATGGAGTTCCTTGTTGCAATGTTGATTGAGGTGAATTATTAATATTTTTTCCTTCATTGACTTAATTATCTAGTTTTAGTTTGCTTGTTTGGGCTTTTGCCTAAACCAAATTTTCTTAGTATTATTTAGAATTTTCTAGTTCAACAAAGTCATCATGAGTAAGAATTTACATATTTTCTTCATATTGCATTGATTCTAAGATATGAGACTCCTAAAATATTTCAACATTAATGGATATAAATATTCTTAAGTTTCTTCAAACACATCATCTTCTCCTGATCTGAAAATGGGGCTCTTAGGCTTCTTGTCTAAGTTACAAGAACCTCTCCCACTTCCAAAGCTTTAAATATCCCCAAGTCTTCATGATTAACCAATGCGGAATTAAAAATGCTTGAAAATATAGGTGTATGCTGGTATTTGATTTAACTGATTATATGCTTTAAAATTTGTTGTTTGTGTTGATATGTAAATGTGCTTGAACTGATATATAAATACATATAATAGTAAATAATGCAACAGTAAAAATAAACACAGAACAACAATATTAATTTGGAGTTCACCCAAAACTCTTGGGCTACGTCTCCGTGAACTCTAGTCAACTCAACTAGGCTATATGGGATTACGGTATAAGTCCTTTTTACAAGCTCTTGGCTCAACTCCTACTGTTTTGCACAAAAACAGTGGGTTCAAACTCCATGTCATTCCCTGGCCCTTGAAGCTCTGGCTCTTGGCTCTGGCTCTTGGCTCTTGGTTCTGGCTCTTGGATCTGACTCTGGCTCTTGGCTCTTGGTTCTGGATCTTGGTTCTAGCTCTTGGCTCTGACTCTGGCTCTTGGCTCTTGGTTCTGGCTCTTCAACTCTAGCTCTTTAGCTCTAGCTTCTTAGCCCTCTGCAACCTTCAACTCTCTGGCTTTTCACTTGAACTTAAAGTGATCCCAAAGTCTCCCTCATCTACTCGGCACAGTAGCTCTTCAGCTCTCTCTTGGCTCTGCCACCGCTTTCAGCATTCCGCTTCAACAGCCCCTTCAGCTACCCTTGTTTCTGTCGTTCTGTGGCTTTTTAAGCCAACTCTGCGTTGTCGGTTCATTTTCCCTTTTGGGCTCCCTGTCTTCCTATTTCGGTCTGCTCAAATCCCCTCTCTGAGCATTAGCAATCATTTCTAAACGCCCTCAGGGATGGATGCCACCTATTCTGTAACGGATGAGTGCATCGGACTTGTGAAATCCCTGAAACGGCCGCTTTCTGTTAACACAGAGAAATGCACTAACACGGGAAAAATCTGCAGAGAAAAATTTTCCCCGGACTTCAAATCTTCATAATTGCGCTTTATAACATTATCGGGTCCGCACAAAATCGCTATCGCAAGTCGCTTCGGTCCTGTTCCAAGGTTTCCCTTCATATTTTAAAAATACATTAAAAACATTAAAATCTTGTAAAAATGGCTTTGGGTGGATTTGAAATATTATTCATTATCATTCCCAAACACCTTCGGGTTCGGGTTTCATCGCATCGGCGCTTCCCTTCGCATTTTGTTTAATAAACGAAAAATGCAAAAATACATTAAAAATGACAATTGACGGATCTCAAATCTTATTAAATAGCGTTTATATTTCCATCGGGTCCAGTTAATCACATTGCACATATATATATATATATATATATATATATATATATATACATATATATAGATATATATACATATATATAGATATATATATATATATATATATATATATATATATATATATATATAGATATATATATATATATATATATATATATATATATATATATATATATATATATATATATATATATATATATAGCCGCTCTTCTGTGTAGCTCCGATTGCGATTCGCCGATATCGGCGATCGCACCATCGCATCGGCCCAGGACCTTTGCCTTAGGTATACACCGCCTGCCTCCGATCCGACCCACCGATCCAATCATCGGAGGTCGCTGATCGGGGGTGCCTTCCGCCTGACCTTAAGTCCTCCTCTTTTCCTTATGCGATGTGATTTTTCCTTATAGGGGTTTTTTTTCCATTTTTAGGGGTTTTTGCCTCTTTTTTCAAAGAAACTGGGCATCTTCTGCATGCGATAACTTCTGCATCCTAAGTCCATTTTAGCCCATTCAAGTTGCAGTAGATTCAGAAGGAAAAGATCTCTGCAATGGGGCTATTTCTGATAGCAGCCTGCGACTTTCATTTTCCTCTAATTTACAAAGGATTTGTGCCATTTGGCACCTTTTACCTCTTATATGAAGTCTTTTAGACTTAGAGGTTTATTCAGGATCCATTTTGGATCACGCCTTCCCACTAAAGAACTTTTGGTCTCCAAAATACTGATGTACTGATCTAAACAGTAAATGAGAGTGACTCACCCTCTTCTTTCAGCCTCCCTACACTTGCCTTGCATAATGCCTCTGGACCAAAGTTTCTGACCACTTCCCTTCCCCGAATGGGCTGGTCTTCCTAGGAAGAGTTGTCTTCCTCCTTGCCTTCCTGCAGAACTTCTGTTGAACTAGTCATAGAAGGTGGTTTGAACTTCTTTTCCTTGATCATTGATCCAAGGTGGCTCAAACAAATGTGAAGTACATCTGCTCCACAAAACTTTCATTTGTACCTGTTTGACAAGCTGTCAACAACATCTGTTAACAACAACAGAATACAGACAATAACTGGATGGCCTAAACTCCTGCTTCAACAAAAGAAACAGATTTCACATCTTGTGAACACCTCCATGTCTTACATCTACATACAAATGATGGACTAGACAACAAGCCCACAAAACATGCCTTTAAAACAAATGACCCTTCAAGTCAAGCATGTGGAAAAAGACCATTAGGACTCTTTTTCAAAAGATGAAACACTTCATCATTATCTCCATTTGGAGACCAAGTTAACTTCTCCCAAGCCAACATGGCATCACATGCATGTCAAAGAAATCAACCCTGCAAGTTAATTACACATACATGTTCAAAAACAAGGAAATCATCAACATCCCTATGTTCATGCATCTCATGCTCATGCATGCATTTCATCTTTCAACTTTCACTTAAGCACACTGTACTTTCAAAGATGAAATGAAATATAATGTAGATGCATCAATAGACATGCAATCTCAATCGGATAAGAACTCTAACCGTTCCTTACCAATCCCTTTCAAAGGTACTACCTTTGTCTGCACATCAACATCATCATGTGAATCATTTTGAGACACATCATTCATGGAATCTTCCTTTCCATTTCTGCCATCTTCTCTTTCCACTTTCTTCAGCTTTTGTGGAAGCATTGCTGGATTTAGAGTCCAACATTTTGCAACAAGATGTCCTTGCTTATGGCAATGAGTGCACTACATGTGCATCCTCTTGACAGCATGATTTGCCTTGTCCAAAGGACCTTCAGCTTCTTGCTTCTTTTCCTTCAAAAGTTTCTTGTATGTGGCCATTCTCTTCCAACATCTAGAAACATTATGGTTATCCAAACCACAAAAGGAACAAGCAATTCTTTTCCCATCTCTATGTGGAAATTTATCATGCTTTTCACAATCAAAAGGAAAATGTTTAGAACCAGATATATACCTTTTTCTTTCACCTTTATTGCCTTCATGAGGAGGTGAAGCAAATGAATAAGTGGATCCCTTTAGAACACCATCAATCTCTTCAAGGCTGTTAGAGTCTCCCCAACTCTCTGGTTCAAGTGTGTGCTTCTGAACACCTGCATCCTATAACTGATGTTTCAAGCTATTGCATTCCTCCTGAATACAGTCTTCACACTCTATAATGCAACCCCTTCTTGGAGCCATTTTAATGGCCTTCATGGCAGCTTTGGAAAACTTTCCATAAGACTTTCCATAGCCATGACCCAAATACTTAGGCATTTCCTCTTCACCTCTGCAAACCCAAACAATAGTCCATCTGCAACAAGCATACAATCAACCTTTGAAAATCAGTCCTTGACTGCCCAAACACCTTTCACATAAAAAATCTTTGCTCTGTCAATCAAGCATTCTGATATAACCTTCTTAGAAGGTGTGGTTAATAAATCTCAAGCTCTGATACCACCTGATCTGAAAATGGGGCTCTTAGGCTTCTTGTCTAAGTTACAAGAACCTCTCCCACTTCCAAAGCTTTAAATATCCCCAAGTCTTCATGATTAACTAATGCGGAATTAAAAATGCTTGAAAATATAGGTGTATGCTATTATTTGATTTAACTGAATATATGCTTTAAAATATGTTGTTTGTACTGATATGTAAATGTGCTTGAACTGATATATAAATACATATAACAATAAATAATGCAGCAGTAAAAACAAACACATAACAACAATATTAATTTGGAGTTCACCCAAAACTCTTGGGCTACATCTCTGTGAACTCTAGTCAACTCAACTAGGCTCTCCGAGATTATGGTATAAGTCCTTTTAACAAGCTCTTGGCTCAACTCCTATTGTTATGCACAGAAACAGTGGGTTCAGACACCATGTCATTCCCTGGCCCTTGAAGCTCTGGCTCTTGGCTCTGGCTCTTGGATCTTGGTTCTGGCTCTTGGCTCTGACTCTGGATCTTGGCTCTTGGTTCTGGCTCTTTAGCTCTGGCTTCTTGGCCCTCTGTAACCTTCGGCTCTCTAGATTTTCACTTGAACTTCAAGTGACCCCAAAGGCTCCCTCAACCGCTCTACGCAGTAGCTCTTCGGCTCTCTCTTGGCTCTGCCACTGCTTTCAGCATTCCGCTTCAGTAGCCCCTTCAACAACCCTTCAGTTGCCCTTGTTTCTGTCATTCTGTGGCTTTTTAAGCCCACTCAGCACTGTCGGTTCATTTTCCCTTTTGGGCTCCCTATCTTCCTATTTCGGTCCACTCAAATCCCCTCTCTGAGTGTTAGAAATCATTGCTAAACGCCCTCAGGGATGGATGCCACCTATTCTGTAATGGATGAGTGCATCAGGCTTGTGAAATCCCTGAAACGGCTGCTTTCTGTTAACACAGAGAAATGCACTAACACGGGAAAAATCCGCAGAGAACATTGTTCCCTGGACTTCAAATATTCATAATTGTGCTTTATAACATTATCGAGTCCTCCCAAAATCGCTATCGCAAGTCGCTTCGGCCCTGTTCCAAGGTTTCCCTTTGTATTTTAAAAATACGTTAAAAACATTAAAATCCTGTAAAAATGGCTTTGGGCAGATTTGAAATATTATTCATTTTCATTCCCAAACCCCTTCGGGTCCGGGTTTCATCGCATCGGCGCTTCCCTTCGCATTTTGTTTAATAAATGAAACATGCGAAAATACATTAAAAATGACAATTGACGGATCTCAAATCTTATGAAATAGCGTTTATATTTCCATCAAGTCCAGCTAATCACATCACGCATATATGTATGTCTATAGCCGCTCCTCTGTGTAGCTCCGATTGCGATCCGCCGATATCGGCAATCACACCATCGCATCGGCCTGGGACCTTTGCCTTGGGTATACACCACCTACCTCCGATTCGACCTGTCGATCCAATCATCAGAGGTCACTGATTGGGGGTGCTTTCCACCCGACCTTAAGTCCTCCTCTTTGCCTTATGCGATGCGATTTTTCCTTATAGGGGTTTTTTTTTTCCATTTTTAGGGGTTTTTGCCTCTTTTTTCAAAGAAACTGGGTGTCTTCTGCATGCGATAACTTCTACATCCTAAGTCCATTTTAGCCCATTCAAGTTGCAGTAGATTCAGAAGGAAAAGATCTCTGCAATGGGGCTATTTCTGAGAGCAGCCTGCGACTTTCATTTTCCTCTGATTTACAAAGGATTTGTGCCATTTGGCACCTTTTACCTCTTATATGAAGTCTTTTAGACTTAGAGGTTTATTCAGGATCCATTTTTGGATCATCTCCTAATACAACTACATTTGGATTTCGCATGTAAGGTGTTGTTGGTCTATGTTCTTCAAGTATTTGACTTCTATCATTTCATTCTCTAGGGTTTGGTAATCATCATTATTCCTTCATGGGAAAAATTTTGTGAAATAATATTATCGCTTCTCTTGAGACATGTAATCTCATTTTGCATTTTTTGTAGTGTGTAATTAATATACACAATGTTTTCCTCTTGTTGTGTTCTTGACACTTCGTATACAACAATTCTTATGTTTGGAGGTTGTCCTAAAAAAAATCTCGTCCAAATCCTTGGTCTTGAAAACTACTTCTCACAATTCCTTGATCTTGTAAAATTCCTCTTCCAATTGATTGATCTTGTATCAACCTTGATGAGGAGTAAGGTTGAGAAGATAGTGTTAGCTTAGATGCTTACCTCTAGACATGATGCCTACAAATTTCAATGATAACATTTGAGGTAACAACATCCCCCCCTTGTTTTTATAGAGAGGTCACTCCCCTTTAACAAAGAACTTTCAAATTCAAGAAAATATAGAAAACTATAGAGGCTTGAGATAGGACCAAACATTAAATATTCACAATGATATAATATACATTGATATAGGAATTAAATAAAGTTTTGAAACCAATAATTTCCAACATAATTTTGAGTAAAGAATCAAACATTTTGACATAAGAAATTAATCATGGGATGCATTTACAAATAAATTTAAAAGACATTTTCATTAGACACATTGGGATGAAAAGAGTTACACTCTTGCAATCTTCAAGATTAAAAGTCAAATTTGAAAGATTACATTAGAGATGGAATCTTGGTAGTTCTCGAAGGAGCCTCTAAAAAATATACAAGTGTTTAAATAAGATCTATAATATTCTAGAAAATTAAAAATGCATTCATCCATTTAAGTATAGTGATGGGGCTCCCACTAACCATATAATAAAGAGAAAATAGTGTTGGAAAAACCTCTATTTGTGTTCAGTACTTCTTCCATTTAAAATACTTGACGTGTGCCTAAGGCCTAACAATTGATATTGTCAATGAGTTATCTTGAAGTCGGTACCTTCTTTAAAGTATCTTTGTTCGATTACCCAATGGAATTTTGTAAAGGTGCAATGGTGACTTCTTGTTTCACTCGAAATTGAGGTAACTCATCTTGAATGTCTTTTAAATCATAACCAACTTTATGTACTATGTCAAATTGGTCTTTCTTGCTAATGAAATGAATCAATCACTTTTTAATATTCTCTTTCAAGTAATCAACAAGTTTGTTGAAGTCATTCATTCATTTGGTCCTGGCTATAATGGTTATTTAAGTCAATGAGAAATGTGCCTAATTTAATACCATATATCTTAAGTCACATGAAGCATGTGCTCGCCTTAATGATCTAATGCATCTTCAAAAAATGTCAAGGGGAGAATAATGAATATGAGAATTGAATATTGTATGTTACCAAGGAATTCCTCTAGTATCTACCTAAAACAAGAGAGAAAGTGTAGGAATTCCTAAGTAGGGAATAATGTGGGAAAGACTACAAGGTAATGTAGGAGGAATTCACGCGAGAGGAGCTCATGCGGGAGGAGAAGTGAAGAAAATGCCTGTTGTAACTTGCATCAATGATAAAATGGGTAAGTATAGGAAAAGGTATGATTTATATGTTGTGGAAATGAGGGTAAAAATTTCGAAACTGGAGATGTTGGTGCAAGATGACTTGAAGAAAAACAGGGTATGCAACCTACCTACACAAAAACAACTAAGTGTGGTGGATTTTCTGGGTTGTGATTAATGCAAGAGGGATAACATAGAAAAGTGTTTGACACCACACAAATGTAAAATTTATTAAATATCACAAAAAAGGAGAGAGTTGGCAATAATATAGAGTGAGAGAAGACACATACAACTTATCAATAATTGTTAGTCAACAAGACTCTTAAACAAAAGCATTGTCGAGATGAGAATGCCAAAAAACAGATAATTGAAGTGGGGTAAACCAAAAAGGAATGAAAAATAGAATAAAATAACGAATAGAATCATTCTCGTAATACCAAAAAATTAAAAAACATTTGGTTCATAATAGATCCACATATCTTCTCTAACATAATAGTGATATATTATTTTCATTCATTGTTTTGAAGCTATCAAATGATGTAATTACTTCTTATACCTACCAGCCATAGGTATATGGCGATTAATATCACCTTGATGACTTGATAGATATCACACTGACAACCTATTAACTAGTTTGACTTATATTTATATCACTCGTTTAACCAAAGTTTTTTTTTGCAAGCAAGCCAATTTTTTTTATATTTTAAAAAATATACGTAGAATACAATCATGGAGGTTTGGAATAGCTATTTGTGGACAGAAAAACATGAATGTGTTAAGAGAGAATTGGGATACCATTTTCCCATGAGAGGGAACCCACATGGTCTCTCAAATAGTTTTGAACAAAAAGTGGTAACTTAGAGATAGAAAAGCAAATTGAACATGACTAAAACAAAGAGGACAAGAGAAAAATTGGGGAGACCAACTTCCCATGAAAAGGGAATCAAACACTCTCTGTAAGAGTTCAAAGCCATAATGGTGATAAAATGACACCAAAACAAATTAAACATAATTGAAACATAAATAACATGCAAAATTAATACTCTAAGAAAGATTATCTAGGGAATTTAGCATGCCTATTTGGGTGGTTCCTTGTCCTCATAAGTCTTGGTTTGGGTGAGATGCACTTGCTTCCTGGGAACCTTACCTTACAAACTTTGTTCCTTCCTAGCCAATTCTTGTTGCTCCAAGTAGAGGAAGGGGTTATCGTATCCTTTAGGAATCCAAGGGGAACACTCCCATTCGATGAATGCTCCCCCAGTGTATGATTTTACTTTGCTTTGTGAGGGCTCCCCTTTGATTTTTCCCTCAACACCAAACTCACTGGATAATTTCATCGCTTTCCCGACTGGTTCAGGTGAGATGTGACTGTCGACCACCATTTTTTTCTTGGCTTCAGGTTCTATGTGAGCCAGACTAGAAAGTATTTTCCCTTGATGGAAGGATTCCACTACTTTAGTCCCTGTATTCGAATTAGACAACACTAGAGGAGGGGGAGGAGGGGAAACGGAAATTCCATTGCTCTAGACATGATTTTTAAGGCCATTTGTGTGTGAACCAGAAAGGCATTGAGTTCAGCAAATCTTCCTTTGGATCTCTCCCAAGATTGTTCCTACCCAGAGAGTTGTTTTCAAAGAAAATTATGTATGAACCAATGGCCATTCCCTATATTTCGTCTCTCTTCAACGTCCATGGAAGCAATGAGGTGGTGGATATGAATATGCATGTCCTCATCAAACTTTTCTTTTCCTTGACCATGCCAGGGAGAGAAAGGTTGGCACCCACAACCTTTGCCCCCACATCTAGCTCGACCTCGTTCCCTCAACAAGATGAATAGACCTATAAAATCTCTTCCACATACCTGAAACAACCTAAGTTTGGTTTCTACTCCCAACCCCCATTGACCATCCACCTGCAGAGTAGAGAGGATGAAAGAATGAATGCTGGAGTGAATGCCAAAATCCACAGTAATGGTGGAATGCATGTCACACTCTAATCTTAATGGCCTTATCCTCATCTGGACCTCCTTCAACTAGATGCAATGAATGTGGTATGTGGTGAGTTCAAGGCATGGTTGCCACCTAACTATTCCCATTAATACTTCATGCAGAGGTGGCATGCGACAACTACCCCTCCTTATTTCACATGTGATTACCCAGATTCGAGGAATCAAATTTTGTTTTAATTGTATTTAAGATTATTTAATTTTTATAAATAGTTTTTTATTGGGAAGAAAAATAAATGTCTTATTAAGGCCTTCACTATTCCCAACGTATATTTTTCTTTAAAAAGTTTACGTTAGCCTAAGTCCTGGAATCATGTATATTGAAATGGATATTGCATTGACTCCAAATCAGTTGTTGTGACTTATTTTTTCCTTTCCACTGGCTACAGCTTCCACCACCACACCACCGCCTCTCTCCACTACCTAAACCCATTGCTCGATCTCCCTTCTTAAGAAACTTGCTCCCCCTCTATAGCTATAATTTGACATCAAATCTTTCAATAGCAAGTTTCCTAAATATCAAATCTTCTTTCAATATCAAGTTTCCTAAATTTTATTTACTGTCCAAATATATATCTTCAGTGCCTAACGAAGGAGAGCATGGGGTGGGAATCATGCCATTGATTTGCTCGCTCCTCAAAGTAGCCTATCAACTATCTTTGCATGTAGAAATTAGAATCACAACCACCATTGTTGCATTCTCCTTCATTAACTATATCTAACTCCAAATTAGTGTCTGCTTCAAAAGAAAAAAATAAAATAAGTTTTTAGGAGGGATGTGTAGAGAAGAATTTTGGCCACATCAGTCCAAAATGCTATCCACCTTGGATATTTTGAAGGCAAAGGTAAGGCTGAAGTTGCTAAACTAGTAAGAAATTCTGTCGAAAAGAATCTTTCCATGGAGTTGGACACTGCATTTAAAAGAATCTTGCCAGGGAACTGGACAATGCATTTAAAATCGAGCGAATTGTAGCTATAACTCCTGGGACATTGTCACAAAATGCTTCTCCTGGGACATTCTCAAAAACTCTTGTTGTTATAAACAACATCGCAACATTTAGCTACAGAACCCTCACTTCTACCCCATGATTTTATGTTCCTGCTAAATTTCTCGTCATTTATCTTGGTAGGATTCTTCTCATATTTAATCGTACTTTCCCCTTCTTATGTGGAAGCTCACTGACCTATTCCTTAAACCAATAGTCCCCGACATGCCTAAAACTCACTGAAAATTTCAATGACATCTAAAAAAAATATAACTTCAATTACGTTAACATCCAATAACAATGATAATTTTAAAAATAGAACTTCCACTAATTTAACATCCAATATCAAATACAATTTTCAAGAATGGATCATGGCTCTAATAATTTAGGACTTTCCAATCATGGTTCTGAGAATTTAGGACTCTGTCTAATAAGAACTAACATGGCTCTGAATCATAGTATCTCTAGAATCAAAATAGGTTGTTGGAAAATGAAGGAATGTTTAATTTGTATAATTAAGTTTGTTGTGGCATAACTCCACACATTTCAGGGCAAAGAAGTATCACATGTTTCATAGTCTAATAATAACACTCAACTTTTTACTATATTACTAATATACGTTGCAAGATACACAACCTCTTCAATAAGGTATGAATGTATGTATGTGCTTATGACTTTGTTCTAATCATTCTAGTTTCATGGGTATGGATGAACAACACTAGTTATATTCATTAAAAAGAAAAGAAAAAATTCAACAATAATTATATTTATCAACTAGAAATTATGATATTTTCTTCAATAATTTCCAGAACTAAAAAATATTTCTATATTTTAATCATTTATAAGAAATACAAAACTTTAATGTATTTAATACAAGGTGAGTGTGATGCATTTATACTTAATTTTTAATGTGTTTAATACAAGTGAGTGTGATGCATTCAGTTATACATGCAAAGGATATTGAATATAACTTTTTTTTGATATAGAATAAGAAATTTTAGAATAATAAAGACATTTCCACATTTCCAAAACACCATTGACAATGGATCTAATTTTGTTGTTCACATTTGCATACAATCAACCACATATTTATGTTCAAACAAGTAAAGGGAAATAAGACTCAAATTACATCATAGTTTAGCTACATAGCTACCACTTTTTTACAATAGACTAAGATGCGGAAGAACTTTGGTCTTCACAAATGTTTTTCATAGTAGTACTTGTACTACCCAACAAATGTGTTAGATTTGATTGGAATTTTGGAATGGTAGTAGTGCTCAAAAAAGTGTCTTTGATGTTTTGCAACATGCATAGAATGCCCATCATAGTAGGTCATCCTTGACGAGATTCATTTGTGCAAAGTAAGCCCACATTTATGAGTGAACTGAAACAATTGAGATCCTTATCTTCTTCACTGCATCTATTAGTCCTCCTCAATAGACTCGTGTCGACTACTTCTTGTACTCGGTTTAGGAAACTACTACCCACCCATTTTTGCAAGTTCATTCATTCCACAAACATGTCGTGTGTGGGCTTCTTTCTAGTGAGAATTTCCAATAACACTATTCCATAGCTATATACATCGCCTTTTATTGTAACTTTTCCTCCCACTCCATATTCTACATTCATAGATCCTCATATTAAATTTTTTAATTCAAAATGTGAAGCAAACATAGGAAAATCATAACATTGCTTAAGATGGTATATAGTTTAAATAATACCTGGAGGAATGTACCCTGTAGATCCTTTGAGTGAATTTGTGGAAGTAAGAGCTCCATATTCATTATTTGCAAAACATATAGTAGCAATGCCAAAGTCTATTAAATATGCAGTCATATCTTCACCCAACAACACATTTTTGGGTTTCAAATAACAATGGATCACTTGCAAAAAACAATGGTGATGGAGATATGTCATGCCTTGGGCGATGTCTATTGCTATATTCAGCCTTTGAATCAAATTCAAACCACTTTTCTCTCCATCATCAGGATATAACCACTTTTCTAGGCTTCCATTTGGCATTAATGGAAATATCAAAGCTTTGATTTGGAGATCTGAATAACAGGTTATGACCCGAATCAAATTTCGGTGTCTAACTTTACCCAAAACTTTGCACTCTCTATCAAAACTCTTTTGAGCCCCTTCATTTTGTAGATTGATAATCTTGAGAGAAACCATTGTGCCATCATTCAAAAGCCCTTTGTACACTTTGCCAAAAGTACAAAATCCTAACAAGTTGGCATCACTAAATTCATTTGTTGCGATGACGAGCTCTACATAGGAGATTCTTCGATGGCCCACATTTAATGTTGGACCAGTCTCTTTTTGAATATGTCTCTTGCATTTTCGTCTCCACAGGATTGCAAGAAACAAACATAATACAACAAATGCTACAACAAAAACAAGTGCGATAACTCTTTTTAGATTTAGAACACTTTCATGTTTATGAGCATAGCATGGTGGTAGATTTACCCAAGGTCCACATAGAGCAAGATTTCCCATAAATGTCATGGCACCAATATTTTTGAAAACTCCCTCTTTAGAGACTTATCCTGACAAGTTGTTAAAAGAAAAATTCAAGCATTGGAGCATTGTGAGATTTTCTAGTGATATGGGTATTCCACCTGACAAATTGTTGGACGAGAGATCTAGGTTTTGAAGGCTTAGAAGTTCACTGAGGGATAGTGGAATTGGACCTTCAAGTGTGTTGCAAGAAAGATTCTGATATTCTACTTCTTGGTAACTTCCAACTGCACTTGGAATGTAACTAGTTAATTGATTTGCAAAAATATCTATAGCTTGAAGCTTATTGAACTTTCCTAATTCTAAAGTTACATGACCATGTAATAAATTGATTGACAAGTTGAAATAGAAGGCTAAATTTGCAAGGCCCGCAACCTGTGGAGGTATGTGCCCAGTGTTTAGTCAATTTAGTATTCCTAAATTGATATTATTAATTGTCAACCCGGGGCTCGTAAGCTGATGAAGTGAAGGTGTACTATATGTACTTAAGCAACCTCTTAGAGCTTTTTGTCATTTGGGGGGTGTTGTTTATGGTTAACTTATCTTCCTAAGATGGAGTGATGATTATAGACAGATGAGTGAAAGTGTGTGTAAAGTGAGTTCTAAATGAGTGAGAGTGTGTGATTGGTGATTTCTAATTACTTGCTGAATTTGTAAAGGAAAAGAACTTGAAAGAAATGAATAACTTGAAATGACTTGAAAGCAAAGAACCACGTCCTAACGGCATTAGTCACTACTCATATTGCTGCAAATAAAATAAATAAGAAAATCACTTCAAGGACTGATAATAATGGTTATCTCTTCCTAACTCCCTGCTTCTACCACATAGTACTGTGTAAAACATGATTAGGAAGTAGCTAAAGACAAATCCAAGAATTGATAAAAACTCTAAATGACAAATTATAACACTACTATGCCTTTTCCATCATATTGCTTCCTACATACACGATTATGTGTAACAAGTGGAAAAAGTATTAGTGCTACAAGCCAAGACTACTTCAAAACAAGCTGCAATTCATTAGTATTTGGTTCTCTTAAAGATAAATAATTCATGATAAAGAGACCATAAATTAGTTAGCATACAACTTGAAAAACTAAACTAAAAACTAATCTAGAAAACAGAGTAAAAAGGGCAGCACTGTGAATAAGACAACTGCAACTACCATTAGATATTAAAGCAAATACAACACACACAACCCGAGTTAAAAACCTGCAAATAAACAAATCTGATCAATCAAAATAAAGGCTGCAGCAATGAAAAGAAATCAAGTTGTACATAATTCAAGAAAAGGAAATGTTGAATGTGAAATAAGGAAATTGCAGAAGTATAAACATGAAATACTTATACAAGGGCAGTCATGAACGGGGGCCCTCCATCCATACAACCCACAGAAAACTCAAATGCTTTAAAACTTCAAAACAGCACTGTTTCCATTACTCCATATGCAGAAATACACAGTCAAGAGTGCTAGAACAACACTATAAAAACAAAGTTTTTAGAAATGTACTAAAATTCTCACAAGTTCATAAACTACAGTAGCTAAAAAGTAAAATAAGTGTACGCAGACACAAGTATTTATAGGCATCTACAAGATGGCCTAATGCGTAAAGCTTAAAACAGAAAATAATTGATTGTCATGCGTAATAAAGGTGCAGTTAACACGTCATATGCTTCGTGGTTGAGCTGGAGGTCCTAGTCATTATGGGCAATGAATCCAAAGTTGGATTATGTCCCCCACAGCTTGCAAAACACGGACAAGTCACCGTTTCTACCGACGTGACCCAACAGCTTACGCATCACTGTTAAGCTGCCTTTATTTGACCGTAACTTGACCCTCGTTGACCGGAGGTACAGATGACGTGGCTGGCTGAATCGATGGCACAGGAACCTCGAGCACATTTATTCCAACATGCCCATGTGGCTCGTTTTGCAAAATGGCACGTGGAACCTTAAGATTAACAAAAAGGCTGCAGAATCATCAGATGGCTGCGGAATCGCTGAATGGCTGCGGAATTACCAGACAGCTGCGGAATCTCTGCAAATATGTCAAAATCTAAACAAAATAGTCACACATTAGCAAATCTCACTTGATCATGCTTAATGACATCTAATGTAATGATCTGGGTGGAAAATGAGGCAAAAGAGAGAGGAAAGCGATGAAAACAGTAGGTAATGATGGATGATAAGGTGTAAGTTAGAGGCTCTACATACCCCCACTATGAGGGCATTGCATGTCCTCATGAAAAAACATTGATTAATCAACCTGCTGTGATGCCTCTGCCAAGACATCCAATCTCCTCTTCTTTCTTTGTGTAGCCACATTGACCCTTGGTTTCTTTATTAAGCATCTGAACTTTAGGTTGATCAAGGCTCTGCTTAGCCTTTTGCATTTCTTCCTTAACTTTTTGTTATTTCTTTGCCACAGGCCCAAATGTAACATGGTGTTATCATGAATCATCTTATCCACTTTGGCTTGCTCTTTCAACTTTTCATTTTCTTGCATGATATGTCGATTTAGAACCTCAATCTCAAAAATTTCCTGTTTTAATGAATGGACTTGTTGCTCCAAAGGTTGAGCATTGCTTGGGCCAGCAGCTGCTTGCTCCAATGTCTCCAGATAATTATACACTTTCTGCTGATCCGGGTCAACCTCAGGTGACTTTTTGGGACTTGGTTCATAATCAAATTCAGATCCATGTTCATGCTCAAGTTCATGTTCAAAAGGACTTTCCTCACGTGGAGGACTAGTCTCAACATGCTCAGCGTGTGAAGGACTTGTAGCAACCTTTTCAGGTGTGCTCAAGTCAATGATAAGTGACTTTTTACCTTTTGTGGCCCCTACTCTATCTTGTATCCCCCTGCTCCTTCTCACGGTGGTAGTACTCTGTTTTTCTTTTTGTACTTTGCTTCTGTTTTTCCACCTTTTTGGAAAGGGCGGTTTCATGGAGTTTGGCCATTCTTTGAGCTAGGGGCTGAGTGTCTTCCTCACTAGAATTCTCAGGAGTGAGGTAGGTTTCTTGGACTACAGATTTACCTTTATCTTGCTTTTGTTTCTTCCTACCTTCTTTTCTCTTTTGAGCAATTTCTTGAGCAAGTTCTGAAAGAGTTTCTGTGATAATTCCTTGAGCTGTTTGGTCATCATCTTCAGTAAATCCAGGATCGATTTCCTGTTCAGAATGTTGTATATCAGTTTCCTCATCAAACTGTTCTTGAACAGTTTCCTCTTGGACAGTTGTTTCAGGAATAGTGGTATCAGGAACAATATTTTCTGTTTGGGCAATAGTTTCTGGGTTAACTCCCTCTCCTCTTTTTCTCCTACTCCTTTTTGGTACTTGAGGGGATCCTCCAGAAGTTTCTCCTAATTCTTGAAAATTATTTCTTATGAGAAATCTCTCCCATGTGTCTCTTTTTGATTTCAATTGTTCCTCAACTAGCAATTTAACAAGACCATGATGATATAGATGTGCTTCAATATTTCTGGGGTTCCTTTGGACAATTGCACACATTTTCTTAAGACTTGAAAGTAGAAAGTATGGGAGGTTAATATCATCTCCTAGGAAATGCATCATGACCTTTGCATGGTAAACATATAAGACTCCAAATCTTCCCTCACAAGTGAAAACTTTTTGCACTAATAAGAGTAAAGTTGTCCATTCCTCATTAACATAAGAAACAGGAATCCCTTTTGTATAGATGCTGGTATCCATACTTGGGTTCTTTAAGATTTGCTTCCACTGTTGATCTTGAACTGACCGGTTCTTAAACCACCTTTCTCCAGTCTGTGGAAGTGAGGTAGCTTGTGCTATGCTGCTCTCAGTGACTGTGAACTGTAAATCCCCTATCTCCACGTGATTATCTTTTTCTCTGAAGGACCGTGCAAAGGCCTTCGTAACCTCCTTGTGGTGACCTCTGAATTTCTGGATGCATTGTAACCAGTTTTCTTTTTGCAATGCTTCTTTAACCTGAGGATATCCCTCCAGAAATTTTGAACCCTCTGGTTCTGCCCTTAAGAGTTTCCCCATTGGCTCTACGGCTCTGTTCTAAAACACGGCTTTAACAATGACTTTACACAGTAAATTCACGGCTCTGTTCCAGAACACGGCTTCAACAATGGCCTTACACAGTAAATTCATGGCTCTAGCTCTAGATACGGCTTCAACAATGGCCTTACACAGTAAATTCACGGCTCTAGCTCTGGATACAGCTTCAACAATGGCCTTGACACAGTGGATTTACGGCCTTAACACAGTGGATTATGGCTTTAGTTCTGGATACGGCCGTCACAGACTTCCACTGGTGATTAGAATTAGCGGAGAAGAAAAAAAACAGAGTATGGTTAATGGTAGCAACGTAGTGAGCACAGCGTAAATGGAATGAAACAGTGTGAGTGGAAATGAAACAGCGGATGTGGAATGATATGAGCGTAAGAGGGTAGAAGGGTTATGGAATGATGAATGGAAATGGCTAGTCCTTAGGTTTCGGTCCCAAAGTTACACTTGGTTGCGGGATTATGTCATAGAGAGACGTAGTACAGTAGGCTACGTCACTTAGGTACGAAACCTTAATGGAAGAAACAGCCGCAAGTGAAATTCAAAATCATGGTAATCAAGGACTGATAGACTTGGGAGATACGTGGGTATATGGTCGCATGACTGGTAATCATTACATTTAGTGGCAAAAAACATAACCTAGAAAACTTTGCATAATGAAATAACCGTAAGTTTAGGATTTAAATCATACCTCAGATCCCCGCTTGAATTTGCCTTTGATGATTTGCCACTAACCCTTCATTGATTTATTGTTGTTGCATGACTATTTTCCATTTATTATTGATGACTACTGAGCTGTAAAGAAATTTCAAACAGACTGTGTTTTTTATATGCAGGTGCAGAGGGCTGCGGAATGGCTGAATGGCTGCAAAATTGTCAAACAGCTGCGGAAACTGCAGTGGTGACCTCCGACTGCACAAAAACAACTTTAGCTATCTAAAAATGACTTTATTGATGGAATGGAATGTAGTGAATGGGTGGATGGATGAAAAAAATGAGGTGGAGTGAAAATGAATGAAATGGTGGATGGAATGGTGGTAATGATGAAATGAGATGAAATAAGGAGAGAAAGAGATTTTTTTTCTTTTAGAAAATATGAGATGTCAGGTGGCCCTGATTTTCACCTCAAATTTTCTGTATAGGACTGCCAATCAGAGACTGGTTTTCAGGCCTATACATTTATTATTTTTTTTTCTTTTCCTTTTTTTTTTTTTTTTTTTTTTTTTTTTTTTTTCAAAAACCAAAGCTTTAGGCTGATGGAGGAGAAGAATCCTTCTCCACCAACCTGATTGCAGAATCTTCTTTAAACAATCTGACAAACTCTTCTTTTGAAAATGGCTTTTGGTAGATCTTCAAGCGATGGCCATTTACAATAAGAGGAGTATGGAATTCATCAATAGTTTTCACTCGAACTGCTCCATTGCTAAAGACTTCATCAATCTCATATGGCCCAAGCCAATGAGTTTGAAACTTTCCTTTGAAGTCTTTGAACTTTGAATCAAACAATAGAGCCCAATCTCCTTTCTGAAACTTTCTTTCTTTGATATGACGATCATGCCTTTTAGATCTTTGGTGCTGAACTAGATCGGTCCTTAAAATTGCATCTTGTCTCATTTCATCTAGCTCATTCAGTTGGTCCATTCTGTGCTTTTGGGCTTCTGAGAGGCTCATTCCCAATTGGACTGCCATCTTGAAGGTCTTGATTTGGAACTCAATAGGAAGCAGGACTTCCTTCCCATAAACAAGTTCATAGGGAGAATGTCCTGTTGTGTTCTTCCATGTGGTTCTATAGGCCCATAAGGCTTCAGGAAGCCTTTCCGCCCAATCTCTTCTATGAAGATGAACAGTCTTGGTGATAATTCCTTCAAGAACTTTATTGGTAGATTCCACTTGGCCATTTGATTGTGGATGGTATGGAGTAGATGTTCTGTGCTTGATCTTATATTCCTCCATCAGTTTCTCCATCAATTTAGATGTAAACTGGCTGCCTTGATCTGTCACAATTTCCCTTGGGACACTAAAACGAGTGAAAATATCCTCAAAAAGAAATTGAACAACTGAATTTTCAGTGGCAGAAGGTAATGCTTTTGCTTCTACCCACTTAGTAACATAATCAGTACAAACTAGTATATACTTATTTTGCTTTGATGGTGGATTAATTGGTCCAACGAAATCTAGAGCCCATTTCTCAAAGGGTTCGATGCATACCTGAGGCTGTAGAGGCATTTCATTTGAAGGAGTTGGTTTCCCAACTCTTTGGCAGCTGTCACACCTTTTAACATACTGCTTTGCATCTTTAAAGAGAGAAGGCTAATAATATCCTAGAGAAAGGATTTTATAGGCTGTCCTCTTGTCAGCAAAGTGCCCGCCGCATGGTTCATCATGACATGCCTTAAGGATGTCAGGCATTTCATCTTCCCGAACACACCTTCTGATTATACAATCTGGCCCTGTTTTGAACAATTCATTAGAAATCCAAGAATAATGTGAACTCTCCCGAATGATTTTCCTTTTCTCATTAGGAAATAAGTGTAAAGGTAGCTTCCCTGTAACTAGATAATTAGCCATATCTGCATACCAAGGAGTCTTGGTAGTCACTGCAAACAAGTATTCATCTGGAAACTTATCTTCTATTGGAGAATCTTCATTAGTGTTTTGGATTCTAGACAAGAAATCAGCTACTGTGTTTTGCTTTCCAGGTCTATCTAACACAGTAATGTTAAATTCTTGCAAAAGTAAAAGTCATCTTGTAACTCTACCATTAGTGACAGGTTTGTTCATTAAATATCTTATGGCAGAGTGATCAGTATGGGCAAAGGTTTCATAGCCGGTTATGTAGTGTCTAAACTTATTAATCGCATGTACCACAGCTAAGAACTCTTTTTTTGTAACAGTATAATTTAACTCAGTGGGAGTCAAATTTTTACTGGTGTAATAAATTGCATAAGGGATCAAATCCTTTTGTCCCAAAACAGCTCCTAGAGCGGTATCTGAAGCATCAGTGGAAATGTGGAAAGGGAGTTTCCAATTTGGCCCCCTTAAGATGGGTGCTTCAGATATTCTAGTCTTTAAAGCTTCAAAAGCATATTGACACTCAGGATCCCATTTGAATTCACAGTCCTTAGTAAGCAATTTGAAAAGAGTAAATGCTATTTTAGTGAAGTTTTCAATAAATCTTCTGTAATACCCAGTAAACCCAAGAAAACTTCTAACATCCTTCTGGCAATTTGGAATAGGTAACTTAGAGATGACTTCTACTTTAGATCTATCAACCTTAATCCCATCTCTTGAAATATGATGTCCTAAAACAACCCCTTCAGTAAACATCATAAAACATTTTTCATGACTTAAAGAAAGATTTGTTTCCTTACATCTTACCAGTACTTTTTCCAAATTTTCCGAAGCTTCTTCAAATGTATTACCATAAACTGTGAAATCGTCCATGTAAACCTCTACACAATCATGAATTAGGTCTGAAAAGATTTCTAGTACAACCCTTTGAAATGTAGCAGGTGCATTGCATAATCCAAAAGGAAGTACTCGGTAGGCAAAAGTTCCCCAAGGACAAGTAAATGTGGTTTTGTCTTGATCTTCAGGTGCTACCTGAATTTGGTTATACCCACTAAATCCATCCAAGAATGAGAAATACTTTTTACCTGCTAAAGTATCTAGTACCTGATCAATAAAAGGTAGAGGAAAATGATCCTTTAAGGTTGCCTTGTTCAATTCTCGATAATCAATGCAAACTCTCCATTTACCATTCTTTTTGGGCACTATAACCAAGGGAGAAACCCATTGGCTATCTAAAATGGGGTAAATGAAGTTTACCTTGAGCAATTTCTGAAGTTCTTCTTTCACTATTTCCCTAAGGTTTGGATTCATCTGTCTTTGTGGTTGCCTAATAGGTCTGCTATTTTCTTCAATGTAGATGTGATGAATACAAGTCTTAGGATCAATTCCTTTCATGTCAGTGTATTCCCATGCAAATGCTGTAGAATTCTTTTGCAAAAGTTTGGTTAGCTCTTCTTGTTGTGATCTTCCCAAGTTTCTGTTAATGTTCAAAGTTTTTCCTGGAAGGATTTCCATTGTAGAACTACCAAACTCTTCCATTGAGAAGAGAGACATCTGTCTAGAGGAGAGATATTCAATGTCTGCATCTATCTGGAAATGTGCAGAGTCATATTCTAAAGATACTTCAAAATTTTCTAAAGTATTTAGAATTTGACTGTCCTCACTAATCTTAGAGATGGTCAAAACAGGTTGTATAGTATCTTCATCCTCTACCCATTCATCTTCTCCTATTTCTGTTATAGCTTTTGCTGGGGGATACAAGTTGAATTTCTTGGTGGAATTACCATCTGATATATACATGTCCCCAGACCTACAACTGATGAAAGCATCAGCTGTTGCTAGCCAAGGTCTTCCTAAGATAAGAGGATGTCCTCCTAGATTGTTCTTGGGAGTTAAAATCATAAAATCAACTGGATATTCCCAAGAATCTAGAGAGACTGGAATGTTTTCCAATACACCATCAGGTTTAATGATTGATCTATCTGCAAGTTGCAGCAAAGTAGGTGTAAAGAGAAGGTTAGGAAGCTTTAACTGATCCATGGTCTGTCTACTCATGATGTTGATAGCGGCTCCTAAGTCAATTAAAGTATTTGGGATTTCAACCCCATTAATATGAGTTTTGACAATAGGACTACCGGGATCCACATATTTTTGCATGGTAATTTTGCCCATCATAATGTCTGCAATTTTTCCAACTAGGTGTATCCTTTTGGTATCTCTGGTTCTTTTTACTGTTTTCTTCAAACTCAACTCCTTTATTGTCTTTGCTAGAATGGGAATTTCTTTAATGGCTTGTAACAAGGGAATCTTAATACAGACATTCTTCAATTCATCTAGAAAACTATAGTCAGGCAACCAAATTTGCTTTTCCACTCCTTTGTCAATTTGTAATCTTTCAGGAAAAGGAGGTGTAGCTAAAGATGTAGGTTGCTCAACTATGGGAGTTGTAGAGGTTGATTCTTTTTCTTTTTGGATATTTTGGGTTTGAAGTGATACTTCAGAACCTTTATTGACTTTGAGAGATTCTTCCTCAGAAATGCTTGGTTCCTGAACACTTGTGGAAGGTTGATCTAAGATTCTACCTGATCTGAGTTGTACTTCATTAAGAGGAACAACCATATAGGTAGGAAATGGTTGACCTTCCATCACGTAAGCATTTTGAGGGTTCCTATTATTTGGATTTGGTAATGGCTGAGAGAGAAGTTGATTTGACTTCTGCTGGGTGAGTTGAGAATTTTGATTTTGTGGAGGAGTTTGTTGTTGTTGAGGGTATGGCAATGATAATTGTTGACCTTGATTTGGAAGTTGTGGGGCTTGCTGATTCTGAAATGATGAAGGATATTGATAGAATTGAGCAAGTCTCCCATAAGGATTCTGCATGCTTTGTATCCATGCTTGAAAAGCATTCTGAGGTTGAGACCAAGTCTGTTGCCAAGGATTCCAATTTGGTTGGGGCTGAAAATTCATAGAGTTGTTAAACCCTTGATTTTGCTGCCCTTGCCAAGGTCTCCTTGCAACAAAACAGAGAGATTCAAGTGTGTTTGGATCCTCTTGAAAGACTGCTTTGAGGCCAGGAATTGAAGGACAATCCTTGGTCTCATGAGTTTCTGAGCAAATTACACATGTTTCTACAACATTTACATCTAAGGGACATTCCCTTAAAGCATGTTTCTTTCTACATTTCGGGCAAAAGATAGCCAAAGCCTCAGCTTCTGCTTTTTGTTTATTTTGAATCTTAAGGGTATCTATTTGTTCACTAAGACTCCCTAAGATATCAGTTTTGAATTCATCAAGCATATTGCCAATTTCAGCCCTGCTTATTGATCCTGTTGCAGATTTATTCGCTCTAAGGAGAGAGGGATCTCTAGGCCCTTTTTGAGTTTTTGATTTGCCCCTTGAGAGATGGATACAGAGTTCTGCTATATCATTGAGTGAAAGTTGAGAAATATCCCCTTTCCCCATCATATTTAAGATATCTATCCATTCATCCCTAATGGCTTTTAATAAGAGGGCTTTTAAGGTCTCTTCATCCAAAGTACTCATTTTTGCTCTTTTTAAGTTATATTGAAATCTTTCAAGCAAATCTTCCAAACTTTCATCTTCTCTTTGGATCATTTTAAATACCTCATCTTTGTGATTAGTAGGCGTACAATAGTCCTGATATCTATCCAAAAAGGTTTGTTTCATTTCATCCCAAGACCTAATGGATTGAGTAAGTAACCCCATGAACCATTTCAAAGCTTGATCTTTTAATGTTGAGGGGAACAGCTTGAGTTTCTGAGTATCATCCAGATAGTCATAGGTTCGACACACAACTTCAAATTCAAACAGGAATGTTTCAGGGTCCTCAGTTCTTAACCCATGGAAATTTGGGAGGACGGATGGTGATATGTTTTTCATAGTGGCTCGGGAATCCTCATTAACAATGGGAAACCCAAATGAGTTATCCCCATCTCTATTTCCTCCTCCAAAGGGACCTCTGCCTCCTCCATTATTATTATTGTTTCCTCCTCCTACTCTACCTCTACCACCTCCTTCTTCCTCGGCCATGATGGTTCTCCTAGGGATTTCAAAATCTTCTGGTTCCTCTACAAAGGGTGAATGAGAAGAGATTTCTCCTTCTTCTTCAGGTGATTCTACTTCCTCAATTACAATTGGTCTTCCTGTAGGAGAAAGGGAAGAGTCTCTTCCTGGTTCAAACTCAATAGAAGGTGTAGGAGAGTCAACTCTAGGCTCTTGAATTCCAGGAATTCTAGGACTAGGAGTTTCGGTTGGAGATAAGGGAGGTGTCTCTTGTCTATCCCTTGAAGCAGATGAACTTGTAAAGATTGAACTTCGAGCTCTAGCTAAAAACCTTCCCCTAGAATCTCTAGCTCTATGCATGTCATTTTTTTTATTATTTTTATCTTCAAGTCAAGTTAATAGTTCTTTTTCTAATCTTCCAGGTCACTCTAGGTGCAAGAAGAGAGCATACTCAAGAAACTACTAAATCAATAAATTTCTCCTTTCTGATCCTCCAGATCACTTTGAAGTGCAAGAGGAGAGCATACTTGGATAGGTTACTAACTTCTTTCCTTGAAATTTTATGTTTTTTTTTTTTTCTAAGAATATGGCTGCTTAATTTCACTTCCCCGGCAACGGCGCCAAAATGTTTAGTCAATTTAGTATTCCTAAATTGATATTATTAATTGTCAACCCGGGGCTCGTAAGTTGATGAAGTGAAGGTGTACTATATGTACTTAAGCAACCTCTTAGAGCTTTTTGTCGTTTGGGGGGTGTTGTTTATGGTTAACTTATCTTCCTAAGATGGAGTGATGATTATAGACAGATGAGTGAAAGTGTGTGTAAAGTGAGTTCTAAATGAGTGAGAGTGTGTGATTGGTGATTTCTAATTACTTGCTGAATTTGTAAAGGAAAAGAACTTGAAAGAAATGAATAACTTGAAATGACTTGAAAGAAAAGAACCACGTTCTAACAGCATTAGTCACTACTCATATTGCTGCAAATAAAAGAAATAAGAAAATCACTTCAAGGACTGATAATAATGGTTATCTCTTCCTAACTCCCTGCTTCTACCACATAGTACTGTGTAAAACATGATTAGGAAGTAGCTAAAGACAAATCCAAGAATTGATAAAAACTCTAAATGACAAATTATAACACTACTATGCCTTTTCCATCATATTGCTTCCTACATACACGATTATGTGTAACAAGTGGAAAAAGTATTAGTGCTACAAGCCAAGACTACTTCAAAACAAGCTGCAATTCATTAGTATTTGGTTCTCTTAAAGATAAATAATTCATGATAAAGAGACCATAAATTAGTTAGCATACAACTTGAAAAACTAAACTAAAAACTAATCTAGAAAACAGAGTAAAAAGGGCAGCACTATGAATAAGACAACTGCAACTACCATTAGATATTAAAGCAAATACAACACACACAATCCCGGGTTAAAAACCTGCAAATAAACAAATCTGATCAGTCAAAATAAAGGCTGCAGCAATGAAAAGAAATCAAGCTGTACATAATTCAAGAAAAGGAAATGCTGAATGTGAAATAAGGAAATTGCAGAAGTATAAACATGAAATACTTATACAAGGGCAGTCATGAACGGGGGCCCTCCATCCATACAACCCACTGAAAACTCAGATGCTTTAAAACTTCAAAACAGCACTGTTTCCATTACTCCATATGCAAAAATACACAGTCAAGAGTGCTAGAACAGCACTATAAAAACAGAGTTTTTAGAAATGTACTAAAATTCTCACAAGTTCATAAACTACAGTAGCTAAAAAGTAAAATAAGCGTACGTAGACGCAAGTATTTATAGGCATCTGCAAGATGGCCTAATGCGTAAAGCTTAAAACAGAAAATAACTGATTGTCATGCGTAATAAAGGTGCAGTTAACACGTCATATGCTTCGTGGTTGAGCTGGAGGTCCTGGTCGTTATGGGCAATGAATCCAAAGTTGGATTATGTCCCCCACAGCTTGCAAAACATGGACAAGTCACCGTTTCTACTGACGTGACCCAACAGCTTACGCATCACTGTTAAGCTTCCTTTATTTGACCGTAACTTGACCCTCATTGACCAGAGGTACAGATGACGTGGCTGGCTGAACCGATGGCACAGGAACCTCGAGCACATTTATTCCAACATGCCCATGTGGCTCGTTTTGCAAAATGGCACGTGGAACCTTAAGATTAACAAAAAGGTTGCGGAATCATCAGATGGTTGCGGAATCGCTGAATGGCTGCGGAATTACCAGACAGCTGCGGAATCTCTGCAAATATGTCAAAATCTAAACAAAACAATCACACATTAGCAAAGCTCACTTGATCATGCTTAATGACATCTAATGTAATGATCTGGGTGGAAAATGAGGCAAAAGAGAGAGGAAAGCGATGAAAACAGTAGGTAATGATGGATGATAAGGTGTAAGTTAGAGGCTCTACACCCAGTAAGTTTGTTGTATGATAGATCTAGATATAGTAAGTTCACACATTTCCCTAAATTTGCAGGTATATTTCCTGATAACTAGTTATGGTTAAGATATAAATATCTTAGCTGTTGGAGGTTGGCCACAAAATCAGGGATTCTTCCAGAGAGATTATTCTTAGAGAGATCTAAGAGCCCTAAGGATGTTTCCTTGTAAATTATTGGAATCCATATATAACCTCTCCAACTTCTGAAGCATATTAACTGAAGAAGAGATTGACCCTGTAAAAAAATTACTTTCTAAAACAAGGAATGTTAAACTAGTTAAGTTTCTGATTTGTGGAGGTATTCGTCCTGCTAATTCATTGAAACTCAAGCCTAAGTAGTAGAGTTTTGTAGAGAGGTGGCCTATAGTAAACAGAAATTTCCCTGTGAGATTATTCTTGGATAAGTCTACAAATAGTAGATTGGAATAGTTACTGAGAGTAGCAAGAATGGGGCATCTCATGGTGCTGCCGCTAATCAGGTGATTGTCGTCGAAATAAAGATTTCACAGATGTGTCAATTTACCCAACTCCATGGGCATTATTCCGCTGAGTTGGTTCCCTACTAAGGTAATCACTTGAAACTTTGTACAATTGAAAAGGGAAGAAGGAATGATGCCGCTCAGGTGATTAACGTTCAGATAGAGTTCCTTGCTACACAACTCCAATGAAATGTGTCCCGCGAGATGGTTAAATCCCAGATTAAGAACATTGAGCTAGCTTAGCATACCCAATTCGGAAGGAACACTGTCGTGAAGGTTGTTGGTTTCCAAATATAAGTACTGCAAAGAGGATATGTTTCCCAAGCAGTCCGGGATTGTTCCCATCAAATTGTTATCTGCAAAGGCCACTTCTATTAGCTTGGGGAGAACACATAGTTGTGGGGGAATGATTCCTGTGAGATTGTTATAGGATAGAGTCAAGTTCTGCAAATTGCGGCACATACCCAGGGTGGGTGGAATGGAACCTTGGAGATGGTTGAGAGACAGGCGAAGCATATTTAAGCGAGAGAGCGTTCCCGATTGATAGGGAATTTGACCATGGAAACTGTTATTGTGAAGGCTGAGTACTGTAAGAAAGGAGAGATTGGCGAGAAGGGGAGAGGTTGCACCTTGTAATGCCAAGCTTGAAACATTGAGGGAAACGACTCTGTGCCTGCACCTGCTGCATATGATACCCTTCCACTCACAGAATGAAACATTTGGTTTCCAGGTAGAAGCTAATGATTGGTAGGGATCATATGTGATGGCAGACTTGAAAGCAAGTAGAGCGTGTTGATCAGAAGCATTGGTGAGACGAGGAGGATGGTGAGGAAATGGGCGATGGGTGTGGAAAACACAAAAGGATTGAGAAAGAGAATGAAAGAAAGGGTGGCGAGGAGAAGCATTCTGATAATACATGAGAAAAGAGAAGGAACGTAATAAATCTGCATTTCTGGAATCACCGATACAGCAGAAAATGGAGTTTGGTAGTGTAGCTATATAGCAGCAGAATTGCCAGAAGAATCAAATCTTTCCGATATCTTCGGGTTCGTTAATTTTCCAAAAAGAGGAGCGCACTCACATAAATTAAAGTTTCCTTTTTGAAGTTTGAATAAAGTATGAAAAGTAAGAAAATGTATCACATTTCCATAAAATTAATCACAAAGCATTGACTGCACACGCCACTGGGGTAAATTTAGTCATCGAAATGCAACCCTCGCATAAAATTAATCAAAAAATATTCTCGTAAATATTTTAATAAAAATTATTCTCTGAAATGTTTTGGCTAAATTTATAAATGCAAGACCGCACTCATTTCTAAATGCTAAGACATGGAGTGAATGTTTGGACTCATTGGCCAAATCTCGTATTGGCATCGTGGTTTCCAAATTGAAGGTTTTATAGGGGAGTCTATAAATGGATAACTCAAAAGAAGGCTCAACACAAGAAGGAACTTAAGGAGATTGATTTTGAGATGGCCCTCATTGGAGATCCATATTCAAAGGACTTTTTATCTATATATATGAACCATAGACTTATGGAGCTTGAAACTCGCAAAAGACACATATTACACAATGGAGGTTGAAAAGTCGTGCGATTTAGATAGCATGTGGAGATAAGAATAATACATTTTTCCATAAGTTCGCTACAAACATGAGACAACACAATAGAACATGGGAGATTGAGGATGGGATGAGTGGTAAAGCATCCAAGAGTGAAGAGATTCATAAATTGGTGGTGCAATTTTTTGAGAATTTTTATAAAGCCAATGGTTTTTCTGAAATAGAGAATCAACTATCATTCATAGAACATTATCCACAAATTTTCTACGAGTAGGAAGAAAGGTTGGTTGGAGCCCCCTCTCACTCACAGGGACTTCACTAGGGGAGCAATATCATACCACGTGGGTTCATATTGGGGGATAAATAAGGAAACAATGGCATAATAAATTGGGTGATATATATAAGGGAAAAAGGGTTTTTACATTGGCAGGTATAAAAAATGGAACTCAAAGTTAAAGAAAAAATATAAAGGGGTATCAAAATTGTTAATGAAAAATTGGATACCTACAATATCTAGTGGAAGTAGGGGTTTTTTAAATTGCGAATTTGTATTGGCTTCGTATAGGTAGGGGGTTAAATAATGTGATTTTTAGGGGTATTTTCCAATATGTAGTCAAATTAAGGGTATTGTTTAATATGCCATGAATGCACGTGATAGGTCATAGGTTAATTGAGTGAAGCCCCCGTGCTCTCACTATGGAGGAAATGTTTAAGATTCTTAAATCTTTCTCAAAAGATAAGTGTCCTGGCGCAGATGGTTGGACAATCAAGATTTTCATTCACTTTAAAGAGATTATGGGTCTTGGCCTATTGTGGATGGTGGAGGAATCCAAGATACACAAGAGAGCTTCTAGTGATGTTAATGTGAATTTTATCGCGTTAATTCCCAAGGCTTCGAACCCTAAGACATTCAGGGATTTCAAACCCATTTCACCTTGCAGCGTTATGTATAAGTTGATCTCAAAAATTATTGTTAACAAGTTGAAGGGGTGTCTATCAAATCATATATCCCTTAAACAATTTGGATTTCTCAACAACAGGCACATACAAGAAGCGGTTGCTATTACAAAGGAAACTTTACACACTGTCAAAACTCACTGCAAGGATGCAATACTTTTAAAACTAGATCTCCATCGAGCATATGATAGTGAGTCGATCAAACATGTTGAGGGGTGCAGGTAACCCCACTCTATGGTGTCCGGGGCAGCGCCCTGGAAAATTTTGTTTTTGGACCCTAAATTAGGTTGGGCGGACCCACCTGTTATTTTGTGCATGTTTTTCGCACATGGTTTTGGACGCGATGGTTTTCAGTCCATGGTTTTGGATGCAATGGTTTTCGGTCCATGGTATTGGATGCTTCGGCATGTATAAATATGTATTGTAACATTGAAAGGAACATAATGAAAAATCAAGCTGGTAGTCCCGATTTTGGGATCCAGGGGAAAATATCTGTGTATATGTTATGCTCTTAACCTGCAAAGAAATACCCAAACACAGAATATGCGAAGAAAAGATACCTAGAACACAGAATATGCGAAGAAAAGATACCTAGAACATAGAATAGCAATGATTTTATTATTCCAAGAGCAATGTTCACATGCCTCTTCGAGGGGGAAACCTCCAATAGAGCAGAGATCGATTACAAAATAAGACACGATACTCCTCGCAGGGAGTCTCTATCCTTTATATATGACTCATACATGCAATACCACGGGCCAATACCGTGGGTTTTATTAATACCATCTATCTAATACTACTGCCCATTTGCCACTAACTGTGGTCCCGTCACTAATTGCGGGTTACCCACTTACAAATATTAATATGGGCTTTATTGACTCTTGACTATGACGTGATCCCATGACATAAATAAGGGGGTTAGGGTGGGACCCTAACATGCCCTCCCCCTTCAGACTAGCTGATGAGCCCCAAAAATGGATAATTATTTGGGCTCATTCAACCTCCTAATTTGACTTAATCCACCATTCTCATTAGTTTATTGCATGTTTTTTATTATATTTATGCTAATAGAGTGAATTTGGTTAGTCATTATGCCAACAAGTCTAATGGGTGCTTTGTGTAGCCTTTTTGGTCAACTTGGAGACAAAATTGAAGGTCTTAATGAGCACTTGGCAGCCAAATTTGTGGGAGAACAAGGGAGACGATTTGTAGGAAGGTGTCCCCTTAATTTATGGGCCCTTACCTCGAATTCTCCATCATCATCTCGGAGTTCAAAGGCCACCAAATCAATTAGCACAAGGGCAGCCAAGCAAGTCAAGTAGGACTGCTGTTAACTACAAGTTTTGGGCAGCCGAGTCCCTAAATTTTAGGAGGACTGTTGGGGTCCTCAATTTGTATAAATAAGAAGGCTTAGGGCCTCATTTTGGTTAGCTAGTGGTTAGTCATTTTGTAGCTGGTAGTTAGTCATTTCATAGTCTTGTTGTAGTCATTTTGTAGTTCGATTTTTAGGCAATAGATTAGTTTTGCTGTCAGCTCATTTTCAAGTTCTCCTTGTGGACAGTTTTGATGTAACTCTTCTTTTCTTGCTCAATAAAGATGAATCCAGCTTTGCACCAGCTCTAAATCTCTCTTAGGAGGCTGTAGCTCTTGGGGTTGGGCCCATCTCAAGCGCCCAGTACCTCCTTTGTTTACTTTCATGTGTCTTTGCTGCATTCTTAGAATAAAATCTGCCATTTAGATCTAAATCTTGTTTTGTTATTTAGGTTGCTTTTGATGATTAAAGCAGATTTTCATTTTCAAATTGGTTTGATAGGTTAATAACATAAAGGATCCTTGGAAAAAGGGCTCAAGCATCTGTGGTTTCACCTCTCCCTCAGTGGGATCAGGAGCTGTGACTAGGATGACTTTGCTGCCCACAAAAACATTGACTTTGCTTTGCCATGCAATCATTAGTGTTTGGTTTTCATTTGCAGAAGTTGGTTACATGTTCAGATATTCGAATGCTTCATTGCACAGTTAATATACATGGTTTCCTTGCAAATAAAGCTATTGTCCATTCTTGTTACTGTTAGCTAGATCATATTAGGGTAGCATAACTAGATCTTTGTTTTCTTGCATGTCTTTGTTGGTTCAGTTGGAAAAACAAATTGCAGAGCACCTATACCACTTCTCTATCTGCCAGACTCCCTCAAACCCATCTTCTCCATCTCCTCACTTGGTTTCTTGCCTCACGTTGCCACATTTCCCTCATAACCCTACCTCTTGTGCAACATTATTCCAGCCTTCTTGGAACAAGTCCATCCATCTACACCTTCTCCTCAACTCCATCCTCCAAGTCTTGAACTCCCCTACACCCCTATTTCGCCTCCATACTCATTCCTCAACCTTTTTCCCTCCATCCATGATCCAAAATTCCATTACTGAACATCCTGTAGAAAAATTACAGAACATCCTGTAGAAATCCTAAACATCATGTAGAACCCCTGCAGACTTCCTGTAGAAGCTCACGAATGAGGTTTCTTGATAGCCAAGCTTTGTAAAACTCTCTGGAAGGGTGTTGGGGACCCCTTAGACCCTCTCTGAACCTTCCCGATCTCTTCCAAGCATTTCTCCTCCTTGATCCACCTCTGCACATTCAAAAATAGTTAAAAGCACATGCATGATAATTCCAACAATTTAATCAAAAATACAAAAATATGTTTTCTTCAGACAGAGGTAGTCTAGAAACATGTATTTCACCTTCATAGAAGTAATGGCATCCCTTTCAGTAGTTTGCATGCTCTCCTTTGCGTCAGTAGGACTAGCTGGTAGAATTAGGGTTTGCTAGGGTTTGCGTTTCTTTTTGGCTTTCAGTTTCTTTTTGCAATTAGATTAGCTTCCTTCGAGTTAGCTTTCATCCATCAATTAAAAAGCTTCTTCCAAGAGCTCATAGAAGTTGGCTTAAGCTCCTAGTGGACTTGTGCCAACTGACCAAGTGACAGCTGCGGCAAGAGCTAGTACTTGTGCATACAGCACCGTCGCTTCCAAGTTTGTTACGAACTACCGGGTTGATAAAATTAAAGAAGGGAGTTACAGGAGTTGTAGCATTATTGCTACAATACTGGAGCCCACCATCTTTTTGGCGCCGTTGCCGGGGAAGCGTCAGAGTATTGGTGATTGCCGCCTTTCTTCTATTTTCCACTACAATCTTCTGCTAAGTAGTTTATTTCATTTCCATCATGCAATTTCGTTTATGCAAAAATAGATTATCCTTTCCCGCTTTCATAGATTAGCATTTCAATTCCGCAATTTCATTTCTGCAAGCGTAGATTAGCATTTCAATTCTGCAAGCATAGACTAGCATTTCATTCTTGCAATTTCATTTGGGCAAAATAGATTAGTCCTTTCCTGCTTTCATTTCAATTCCACATTTTCATTTTAGCAAGATAGTTAGTTGCAGTTCAATCTATTTCAGTTTTGCAGGCACAAGAAGAAAAATACAAAAATCAACCAAAAAGATTTCATTTCATGCCTTGTAGGAGTAGAAATAAGTTAGAAAAATGATTGCACAACACCCCCACTGCTTCACACAACCAACATTCTCTCTTCTTCGATGGCTGTGATTAAAGAACCCTTAGGTGGACAGCAAGACATATTTGAAGAACCTCAAGGGGAGAAGAAGAAGAAACCATTCCTCTGGAGAAAATGGCTACAAGTAGAAATTTTGGGAGCAATACCTTGTCCAAGAATGAGTTTGCAACTCAAATGGAAGATTTCAAGAGTGATATGAGGCAGTTTCTTGCCATGCAACTGGATACCTTATATATCCAAAGGAAGCAAGAGGGAGCCAAGAGCGCTTTGGTCATCTTTTGTCCTAGGTGCACTAGAAAGCATCCTAGGAACGAATGTCCAATGCACTCCCTAGAAGTGTGTTTCATCTGTGAAGAATACCATCCTACAAATCAGTGCCCTTCCTTGCCTGGACTTAAAGTTGCATATCAGAGAGCCAAAGGAGCCACTGAACCACTCCATTATATGAACCAAAGGAGGCCACATGGACCTAGATCTTACCAGCAGGAACTGCAAGGGACATCTGAGACCTATTATGACCCCTATCAAGCCACTTTCATGCCTTCTTGGGTTCCCCCTGCTCATCCTTCCTGGTTCACACCTCCTCCTTGTTCCTTCACAGATCCATATTATGCCCAACCAATTGCTCATTTGTTTCACTCTTATGCTCAGCCATAGCCTCAGTGGAATGCACATCATCAGGGGTGGAGGCCCCAATACAACACTCCTCCCGCTTATTTTCCTCCACCACCTGCTCATCCACAACCATCGCCTCCTCCTCCACCAAGGCAACCCCAAATGCCTACCCAACCACAATGCCATCCATCTCCATCTCAATTTCACACCTCCACTCAACTAGCCGTACCATTTCCAAAGCCATACAATGGAGTAGCTCAACCCAATTGCAAAGCTGAGGCACATGTGCAAATGACTCCTCTTGAGCTCAATGATGTTCACCAAAGCTCAGGAAGAGTGTTGCAAAACAGAGATTATATTGACAACATTGAAGGACCAAAGGAAAAAGAAGATTCCAAAGAGGAGATCAAAGAACCATGGGCTGCACTTGATGAAGAGAAGAGATCAAAATCAGAGATCGAGAGAGTTCCCTCATGGTTACCATCAAATCCTCCATGTACTCAAGAGAAAGATCAGCAAAAAGAGGAAGATGAGAAGGTCATGATAGAAGGTGACATGAAGAATGATCCAGATCAGCAAAAGGACCATCGATATCAAAGCTATATTGAGATATGGTTTCAGACGGTCACTAAGTTGCAGCGGTACTCTCTTCCTCAGCTATGTTTGATCCCTTCAAAGTCAGATCATTTGGTCTCTAAAGTCTGGATAGTTGTCCAAGCATGCATTTCGAGCCTTCACATCATTTTTTCTCTAATCTCGTTGTGCACATGGCTCCATTGGAATTATTCTTATACTTGAGAACGATTTTGTTTTTCAAGTAGGGTAGGGTAGATAAAAATAATAAAAATAATAATAATAATAATAATAATAATAATAATAATAAAAAAAAAAAAAAAAAAAAAGAGAAAAAATGAAAATAAGAGAAAAATAAAAATCTAGAGTGAAAACCTCCTCAGAGGTCCCTTAGATTGGCTCATTGATTGAAAACCTCCATGAGGCAGTCAATGGATTGGAAAAAAGAGAAACGAGAATAAGATCTCTGGGTGAAAACCTCCCTTGGAGCCGCCCAGGGCAGGCAATTAGGGTGAAAACCTCCATGAGGCACCCTAGTTGTTTTTTTTCAAAAAAAAAGAAGATAAAAAGAAAAATAAAAATAAATCTAACTTTCATTGAATAATTTCAGGTTGCAGCAATGACATTGCAAGTCAGGAGGATCACTCAAAACAAAGACAAAGGAGTTTTTGTGCCCTCTACAGGAAGTTCTATATTTCTACAGGAAACATCCTGTAGAACCTTCAAGCGAGCCAGATTCGATTTTGGAAGGGGATCTAAAGCTTGGAATCCATTGGTTATGCCTGCAAGCATCCATGTTCCCATTCCTCACCCTTCTCCATCATCTTTTCCACCTCATTGTGCTTCTACAGGATGTTCCTGTAGAAATTGTAGGAAGCTAGAAATGGATTTCAAAAAGGTGGTTTGGCGAACATGGTAGCTTCCTCAAGGGTTCAGAAGTCCTCCTGCAATCTTCAAACTCCTCCTCCATCATCTCCATACCTGCATCACAGCCCAAGCTCAGTTTTTCTTTCCACGCAAAAACTTGCAAAATGCTTTGAAGAGAAAACACATAGAACAGAATTTGTTTCTTCCATAACTTTAAAACCATGCATCCATTTGAAAAACCGTTTTATGGGGAATTGTACAGGGGTGATGGCAACATGCCTGAGCAGTTTCAACCAATTCCGGTGCACGGTTTCCAAGAAACTAGCCTCCATCACCATCAGCCATTTTTTCATTTTCTCCATATCCGTGCATCCGTTTCAAAACTTGTTTCATGGGGAGATGCACATAGGTGATAGTAGCCTACCCAAGCAGTTTCAGCCAATTCCGATGCACGGTTTCCGAGAAATTGATCTCTGAAATCTTCAGCCATTTTCCATTTTTCTCGAAATCTGTGCATCCATTGATCGCAATTTTGCTATGGGAGATGCATAATGATGATAGGAACGTGCTCAACAAGTTTCAGATCGATCCGGTTTACCGTTTGGGAGCAATGGCGAAAACAAGTTCTGGTCTTGTGAAAATTCAGCAGTAGCAGCTTGAATGTGCAGATTTGAACGTGGAAACAAATGCCTGGAGCTTAGATCTGGCCAGAGGACACCTGCACAAGAAAAAAACAACCAAAAAATCAGCAGCCAAGCCACATGCAATCACAAAAACAAATGCATGCAGCAAATGAAAGATCTCAGCACTTCACAGCAACCACACACGACTTGCAGGTACGTGACTAAACTCGTTCCTCTATTTGCATGAATGTAATTCGTAAACAGCATGAGAAATGAGATGGTTGGGATTAAAAAATCGGTGGCCAGCTAACTGGCCACCCTCGTCCAGTTCGAACAACGCTCGGTGGGTGAAATCAACACGTGTGCTCAGCCATCTCAAGAAGAAAATTGAAAGCAGGTAGTGGTGGTTGTTTAAAATCCAACGTAATTGATGGAAGTGAATACAGGCAGAGAACTATAGTTCATAATTACACTACAGTGAGGACCAATGGTTTGCATGGGGCCAACGTGCACTTAGCCAGCTCACCCTCCATCAGTGGAAGCCTCCATAAACAGCCAATCGAACTCATCCTTGAAATGCTCTCACCATTCGCTGATTAATTTGCATTTGCAACATTCTTAGCTGAGATTGCAGTTCAACTCTGCCTGGCCGGCATGGATATCATTACCAGAGTTGCTCTGGATGAAGGAATGAGTCATTTTGTTTTCGTAGCTTACACCCTGGCTGTTGCTACAGTAGTTATTTCTCCTTTTGTTTTTTTCTTGAAAGAAACCAACGCCCTGCAAAGACCTGTGCCATCTTCTGGCAGATCTTTGTGCTTGCACTGGCTGGGTAAGACCACTCTATTTCAGAATTTCTACTTTGCTGGCCTAGATTACACCTCCGCTACATTTTCTTCTGCAACGTCAAACCTGGTTCCTGTTGTCACATTTGGGATGGCCACAGCTTTTAGACTGGAGAAAGTTGATATCAGGAGTAGATATGGCCAAGCCAAAGTTGTAGGAACCATTATATGTGTGGGTGGTGCAATGACTATGACCTTCTACAAGGGCCCTGTTCTCATTAGGCTCAATAGGGTTCTTCATAACACATGGCTGCTTGGAGCACTGATGCTGTTTGCCGGCTGTTTATTTTGGTCTGGATGGCTTACCTTTCAGGCTCCAGTTGTTAAGAAATATCCAGCAGAAATTTCATTAACAGCTCTCACGATGCTGCAAGGAACTCTACAGTGCACTGTGGTGGCTTTAATTTCTGAGCCAAAGGCCTCTACTTGGAGGCTAAAGTGGGACATTCAGCTTCTCAGCATCATATACTCTGTGAGCACCGCATCTTCGTTTTAATAATGTGCAGAAATTCTTAACATCGTCATTGATCATATTGGCCCATAATATGCAGGGAGTATGTTATAGACATTTTTGTGCCTTACAGCATGGAGCATGAAATGTCAATAATCTAAGGGATCCAAAGTCCCTAAACATGTTGTTCTTACCCTTAGAGGAACAAGGTCAGCAAACCACAGCACTGCAAATCAGTTCTCCACTAAAAAACACTCAAAAACAGGGCAATTTTGGATCATGTCAACTGCTCCACTGAGCACCTGCGCTGAATGTCAAAAGCTCTATGGTGTACCTGCGCTGCATAGCAAGTGCAACAAAGGCTACCTGTGCTGGGCATACTTTGACATGTGGAGGAATCTTTTCTCAATGTGCCAGTGCCCAGGAAGCTTCCAAATTGAAACTTGGATCAGAAGATTCGCCTAATGATGAGTTAAGAGGTTCTAAAACTCCAAGTGGAAGGTAGAAACTCCGAGTGGACTCAAGGACTGAAGAACAACTGGGGTTGAAGAGGACAACAAGTCACACATCCAGCTGACTTATCTTCACTCCAAAACTCTATATAAGGATCTCATCCCATGGGATCTGGAGGCCGGAATTTAGTGCAAAGAATTGTTGTTGGTTTACAGTTGTGAGCATTGGGTGATTGCTTGAGGGAGGTGAAGAAGAGATTTCTCTCTGTCGGGAAGGTGATGCTGGATTGGACCTCTTATGGTTGTATCACCGCCTGAACCTTACTTCCTTATATTAATAAAGCATTTGAGGTTCTTCTATTCGCATGTGTTTCAATGGTGTATTGTCTTACTTGCGTATTTGATTTATGCTAATCCTTGAATCGATTATGAATGCATGCTTCTTGTAGTTTCCTTTCTTGTCTTATTTGCAGGATCTCGTGTAGCTGGGCCTGTGAAAAGACTTGGAGCTGGGAGCAAGCGGCAAATAGAGGAGGTTGGATCGACCATTTGCGCAAGACATCGGTAAGTGGATCTCTTCCTTTTATCTCTTGCATGTCATAAAGAAGTAACTTTAGATAGCTTTGCTTTCAGCTGTTGCTAAGGAACTGTCACCCTTAGAGTGGGTTAGGGTCATTCCGAGTTGGATACTTTCCCCCACAACAGACTGGCGACTCCGCTGGCGAGCGTGTCTTGTTGGTAGCTTGTGTATTCTTGCTATTCATTTCTTAAACAAAGGGAGTACCGAATCGAACTGCATTCGAATCCTTCGAATGCAAAGTAGAGGGCAGCTACTCTAGCCCAGTGTTGGGCATGTTTAGGATTTGAAGAGCTGATCCACAAGGACTCTTTTTAGCTTTTTGTGATAGTGTTCATCTTCCTTAATCATCCTCTAGTGTATACTTGACTGATAGCTTCTGATTTGGCCAAAAACCATTGATTTTTGAGCAAACTGTGACCCGGAATCTGAGAGAGACGAGAGTTGTCTCATCAATGCAGCTACAGCAAAGGCTACCTGCGCTGCAACGCAGGTCCCGAAGGGGCTACCTGCGTTGCATGTCAAATTGACAGTGCAGTACCTGCGCTGATCCAGTTTTGCCTTGTGCAACTGGGGTTCCCTACTGTCTGTTGCCCAGTTTTCAATATTGTTTTTGCAGCCTGTTGTCAACCTGTATACCCAGCTGAAACTAACTTTCTTTGCCTTCATTCCGCCTCAGTTGTATGTAGAAACCGTGATTGTTCTTATTGTATTTCTTGCTTTCATTCACAGTTTCCCGTAGCGAAAGTGAACTAGTCTTGCTATTACCTCTTGAATCTAGGCCTGTAAGAAAGTGTCGTTGTGATTCTAAGAGCTAGTTTATTGCTATTCATAGCTGCTTGAGCATTTGCTTTCGTTATATGGTTCGAATTTCAGTATTTCTTGTGTAGAAACGAGTAAATCTTAAGGTGTTCTTTTGATTATTGGACAAATACTTGTTTGCTTTCGCTTGAAATTGAATTCGAAATCGTACAACAGCTTTCTTTTTGTAATACATCAACATTAAGAGAGAAGAAAAGAAATACTTGCATTGTGCATGTGCATATTCACAGTTTGCATGTCGATTTAGGAAAAGTGCATCAGTGTGTGCTCTATGATCTGTTTGAAAAGATGATGTCTTTCTTTTCCTTCAGTAGTTAGGATTTTCATAAAGTTGAAAGAATTGAAAAAGCTTGCTTATCATTCTTAGACTGCATTTAGGAGTTGTATCATACATCACGTGGTGATCCATAAAGGCAAACTGCTAAGCAAGATCAACCTAAAAAGAACTGAATTTATCTAACAACGCTTTGAAACATAACGAAACACAGTAGAGGTCTAGGTAGAGACGTGTTCCGGCGTCGTTAAACATAGTGACTATCGATCTCTACGAAGGTGGGTGATTCCTCCTGAGGGACGATAGCACTAATACGGACTTGTGCCCCCGCGTACCGTCGCGTTTATTGGGGGACCCCTATAGGAACAAAGCCTTTATCCATAGGAAGCCGTGTCGGCCGCCCTACTGATCGCGATGCAGTGAACACAGCATTCACGAAGATCGACCACTCGTACCGTAAAACGTATTCTGTGGTTTCGCGAAAGGTTTGGCACACCCTCTGCCTAGAACTCCAGAGTAGTTTCTTTTGGCCTTTTTCAAACTCTATAACTGAAAAAGTCCATCCGATCATTTGTCACTTCGGGCTCGTTAATACATCGAAGGAGACTAGAGTCATCTTTAGCTTTTTCTCGACTCTTAAAAATTGAAAAAGCAAGTTGTGTCTAAAGCGTTGTCATATAAAATTCATCTTAAACGGAACATAATTACCCCTGATTCCTACGTTGATCTTAAGGTTGAGAACATGGAACACACCAACCAAGGGATTCCACATGATGGGACCCCTAGCCCTTTCTCCTCTTGGGGAGAAGTTGGTGCGCCCCACATGGCCACATTGTCGCTTCCAGGACTGACAATTGGCCTGCTAGTTTGGCTATTCTTAATCACTGTAGTTCAGAACACCACGGTTCCTAAACAGTCGAGTCAACAGTTAGATCAGTCTAGAGCTACCCTCCAGCCTTCCACTTCTTATGAATCTTCCTCTGATCCTTCCTCTTCGAAGGGTCGAGCCGCCGAAAGCAGAGCTCCCGTAGAGAAGAAGAAGGATTCTAATCCTTCCTCTTCGAAGGGTCAAGCCGCCGAAAGCAGAGCTCCCATAGAGAAGAAGAAGGAGAAGAAGAAGAAAGAAAAGAAGCAGAAGGAGCCTAAGGCGGCTCGGGCAAGAAAAAGACATCTAACGGAAATCCACACACAGCACGGACCAGGCCTAAGTTGCCATGTGTCATATGTAAAGGAGACCACTTCCACCGTGATTGTCCCAGTATTCCCCGGATACTAAGGGACTGGTCCCCTCGCTTGCACAGTTCGGAAGCGTCAACCTCTGACAGCCAGGTTGAATGCTTACCGTCGACCAGCGAACGTGAAGGTTCTAGACAACGAAAGGGAATGACATCTCCCTGCGAACTGTGTGAAGGCAATCACACCCTCCGCCGTTGTCCCTTTTTAGACGAAGCAAAGAGAGTTTTGGAAGATCAACCGGTTGCACCGTTGCTACTTCCTCCTGGATATCAAAAACTCGTGCCAAGTCTTTCGTTGGTTGAAAATACAGCTGCCCCGCTCATAGGGCCAGCTGAAGTGTCAGTCACTGAAAATGAACCTACTGAATCTGGACCGGACGAAAGTCCAAAGGTCGAAACGGCAGTTGACCCAGTTCTCCCTTCAGAAGTTTCGTCTTCAAACACCCCAGTCACTGAGGATTCATCTTCAGCTGACACCCTCACCGAAGAGAGTAAGGATGACACCATCCAGATTCTTTTCATCAACACCGATTCTGATGAACATCAGGGCAATGTGCCCACTCCTTTATCGTAGGAAGGAGCCTTGTCAGGATCATATCCGGCCGTATATTCGGTCCCACCACCAAGCAACCTGGTTGTGTCCTTTGATTGGAACCAACTAGGCAGACCCCGGTTACCAGCCAGTATCCCATTTAGAATTATAGTCCAAATATACAAAATGGTGATGGCTGGAACTATCATTGATGAAGGGGCATCTGTGAGTATCCTGTCCTCTATTGCTTGGAAAGCAATGGGGTGCCCGGCGCTTTTGCCTGAGATAAGAAATCTCTCAGGTTTTGACAAAGGAACCAGTCGACCATTAGGGATTCTAACTAATGTGCCTATTACATTGAAAGGGAAGGCTGTCAAGATGAATTTGATGGTCGTCCAAGGACCCTTGGATTATAACCTACTCCTTGGACGAGACTACATATATTGCATGGAAGCAATAGTCTCCTCACTCTTTCGAATAATGTGTTTTCCATACGAAGGAAGGATGGTCAAGCTCGTAGACCAACTTTCACTTCCGGGATCACGCATCGCAAGTAGTCACATACCTATCCTCAATGGTCTTTTCGATCAAGAAAGGTCTCTCCCTCCGGTTCTTCTTCCTGATGAATGCGAGTGATTCGAGAAAGGAAGGTCGGAACCCAGGGGGCATGCATCCTGGTCTGCTTCGGGCAGAGAAAACCCTGGGAATAAAGTAGAATTTCCGTGGGAGAATATGACTAGTCCGTACCCCGTCCCCTCCTTCATCTTTGTAGATCTTCCTCTGAGCCATCTTCTTTGAAAGGAAGAAGAAGGACAAGAAGACAAAGAGAGAGTTGGACTCTCAGAAGGGGTAATTGGGAGTGGGGTTGTTCTAGAATAAGATTCTTTTGTCAAAGTTATGTGTTTGATACAAATGGTCACTCACCTTTGTCTACTTCGGTAGACGCCGCCAAGGAACGTCCTGTTTAAGCGCTAACGGAACAATCCTTGGATAACCTGAAAGAGGTAAGCCTCCCTCAAACCCACCAATGCTTTGTCTATTGAAGAGTGTCCTTCTCTTGTCGCAAAGATCAGTTAAAAATTGGGCTGATGAGAAGACAAGTACCGCGTAAGACCCGCTAAAAATAACGAGAAGACAAGTATCGTTAACATTAGGACTGACAAGACAGCAAGTAGATGAGAACACCCAAAGAAAAGCAGAAGTGAGGGGGAAGGAGGGGCAACCTTGAAATTATACTTCATACCTGGGGGCATGCAACCCTCTTGGAATGCAAGCACAGGCGGCTTTTTAGTTTTAAGTAGGACTAACCCCGGTAACCCGTAGATAAGTCAGGACCCAGCTTGCACAAAGAGAGGATATGGAGCAAAGCGTAGGGAGATGAAGCTCCTTAAAAAATAGCAATCTTCCACGAGACCTTCCTACTTTATGACTGGTAAAAACGAGCAGTTTTGGCAAAGTTCATGCTCGTTAAAAAATAAACGCAAGATCCGAGCAGTTTTAATGCGGAAATTCATGCTCGTTAAAAAATAAACATAAGCATGTGAGCAAGCTTCCCCCAGAGTTCAAGCTCATTAAGAAAAATGAACCGGTAAATAACCACTTGAGACCGTAAATTCATCAGCCATAAAAAGCCTTGGTCGTGTTTGTGTACCGTCACCTCCACCGTTCATTTGGCCGATCATTCACATCCACTTGATTGTTTACCTGTTTTGAGGAGCAGCTGCGAAGAATGATCCCACTTAGCCATCCTTGTAACACTGCCGCGATTGGAAAATTCCAACCTGTACCTGGAATCTGCTGCTATCCCTGTTTATCACTCGTTCCTCAAAACACGAGTCTTCTTTGAGCTCTTTTCAATGACTCGTAAAATATGAAAAGTTTGCCGAGTTTTGGCCTTCCAGCTCGTTAAAAGGACAGGAAGAGCTATCCCTCCTCTAGATTTTAATCTTTTGGACCTGAGGGATTATTACACAAAAAGATCGAGCGCTTGTCTAGTTCGGCTCGATAAAGATATCGAACATTCATCCCTTCTGTATTGTTTTATACTTTTTCGGACTTAAGGGATTAGATGACGAAAAAGGAACCCTGGAGTCCACTTTATGTACCCTTTTCAGACTCTCTAAAAATGAAAAGGACCGAGTTGTCTTTGTCCCTGGGCTCGTTAAAAATATTAGATAGCGACAAACTTGTCTTTAGACGAGAACGAGTTTCCCTATCGTTAGGCTCGTTAAAACATAGCGATGGGCTTGCCCGAAGGGCAGGTTATAGAACAAGCATATGTTATCCTCCTCAAGCTTGACAAAAATAAAGAGGTACTAGTTAGAAATGACTGGGGAAAAAATTGGGAAGAACCTCAAAGCTTAATGGTAGCAAGTCGCTCTTGAACATGACACTTTTGCCTCCGTAAATATCGGGTTGGGTTATTATCATTCACCGGTCCCTTCACCATGGTCTCGCCATACCATCCGTATGGGGTAAGGCTACCGATCCATCACATCAGTGTCGTTATATGTTCAAGAGATGTCATTCAGAAAGTGTCAACCGGGTCCCATCCACTACCATACATCATCTTTCATCCTTCCATGACCGCCACCCTGAATCATATTTCACAGATCGTTTTCACCATCATCACTAGCTCCGTTCCGTGTCACTGATGTGGGATTCATTAAGGCCCTCCTTTGACGGATCGCTTCTTGTCGACATCAGCTCATTATCAAAGAAGTTGATCTAGGAACACCCCCTTAGTACTTTGAAGCTTGCATGCCTCAATGGCAAGTTTCTCACTTCCGGCGATAGGTATACATTAATGACCTTCGACCGGAAGACTTTGCGTGGTGTTCGACGTCAGATCCTATATTCACGCCACGTGAATTGTGCTGCAGTACCTTGAGGGTCATCATCATTATCGGTGATTCCTCTCGCGCTTGTTAACAGTTTACATTACTGACTGGTAATCAAGCAATGTCTTTCCATGTTCGACTCCAAGAAATTCTCACATGGATCGACTTGTACTTAGAGTGAAGATCGGAAGATTGAAGACCCCGTATCTAGTTTCATCCATCCGGGCTGCGATATATATTCAGGAGATAAAAACATAGACATGTGCAGCAGATGATCATCCTACTAAAAGGATGATAATTAAAAGCAGAGAATTATCAGTCTACTATCAGACGATCGTCTGTTTATGTACAGCAAATATATTTATAAAGCTGAGCATGGGAAATGCCCGCATCAGATAGATCATGAAAAGAAAGTATGAAAAGATAATGTATTGTATTGTATTTTGTTACAGGTCACCTCCCGACGATTGAATGAACTTCGGATCCTCCTAATAAAGCATTTCACCCGATAAACGACCTCATACTTTAGGGGGCAACTGTTATAGACATTTTTGTGCCTTACAGCATGGAGCATGAAATGGCAATAATCTGAGGGATCCAAAGTCCCTAAACATGTTGTTCTTACCCTTAGAGGAACAAGGTCAGCAAACCACAGCACTGCAAATCAGTTCTCCACTAAAAAACACTCAAAAACAGGGCAATTTTGGATCATGTCAACTGCTCCACTGAGCACCTGCGCTGAATGTCAAAAGCTCTATGGTGTACCTGCGCTGCATAGCAAGTGCAACAAAGGCTACCTGCGCTGGGCATACTTTGACATGTGGAGGAATCTTTTCTCAATGTGCCAGTGCCCAGGAAGCTTCCAAATTGACACTTGGATCAGAAGATTCGCCTAATGATGAGTTAAGAGGTTCTAAAACTCCAAGTGGAAGGTAGAAACTCCGAGTGGACTCAAGGACTGAAGAACAACTGGAGTTGAAGAGGACAACAAGTCACACATCCAGCTGACTTATCTTCACTCCAAAACTCTATATAAGGATCTCATCCCATGGGATCTGGAGGCCGGAATTTAGTGCAAAGAATTGCTGTTGGTTTACAGTTGTGAGCATTGGGTGATTGCTTGAGGGAGGTGAAGAAGAGATTTCTCTCTGTCGGGAAGGTGATGCTGGATTGGACCTCTTATGGTTGTATCACCGCCTGAACCTTACTTCCTTATATTAATAAAGCATTTGAGGTTCTTCTATTCGCATGTGTTTCAATGGTGTATTGTCTTACTTGCGTATTTGATTTATGGTAATCCTTGAATCGATTATGAATGCATGCTTCTTGTAGTTTCCTTTCTTGTCTTATTTGCAGGATCTCGTGTAGCTGGGCCCATGAAAAGACTTGGAGCTGGGAGCAAGCGGCAAATAGAGGAGGTTGGATCGGCCATTTGCGCAAGACATCGGTAAGTGGATCTCTTCCTTTTATCTCTTGCATGTCATAAAGAAGTAACTTTAGATAGCTTTGCTTTCAGCTGTTGCTAAGGAACTGTCACCCTTAGAGTGGGTTAGGGTCATTCCGAGTTGGATACTTTCCCCCACAACAGAGTATTATGCTTTGCATTTGCCTTCTTTGTACAGACTTACTGTATCCGTCTGAAGGGACCTGTCTTTGCTGCAATGTTCAATCCAACTTCAACCATAATTTTTGCAGTGTTGGAACAGTTATCCTTCATGTGAAATATTATCTGGGAAGTCTGCTGGGAGCGATTCTAGTAATAGCATGACTGTATATTGTACTATGGGGCAAGGAAAATGATGACAAGTTGGTCACAAGCCCAGAAAGCACAACCCTGCATATGTATCCAACAACATCAGTGATTGGAACATTGGCATTAAACCAAGCTGCCAAAACAGAGGGGGACAAAACCACACTAACACCCAGGGAGAAAAGACTACAGAGTAGAATGGAAAGGACTGAAAAAGTCCATGTCAGTGAGGGCACCTCTAAGGTAGCCACAGCCAAGCTGAAAGGAAAATCACCCACAGCCAAGCAGGATACAGTGGTGCTGTCTGTTTCTACAGGAAGCCAGAACTCAGCTACAGGACTTTCTACAGGAAGTTCTGTATTTTTACCAGAAACATCCTGTAGAAGCCTTTGGGTAGGCTAGAATCAATTATGGAGAGGGATTTGAAGCTTGAAGACTGTTGAGGAGACATGCAACCACTCTTTTCTTCCATCATCCACTGGTTTCATCTCCTTTCATATGATTGCATATACTTGCACACTCATACCAAGGCTGAGAATTCACTAGGAAAAGGAGCAGGCAGTGGGAAGAAGCAAAGAGAAAAGCATGGTTTCATGATAGAGAAGAGGACATCACTTCAGAAGCTTGGCATGAAAAGGAGGCCACTAGGGCCATCAAAGATGAGGAGAGAGATTGGTTGCTCAGAGGATGAGCAACACTTTCAGTAGGGTGGTGATGATGAGCCCCAAAAATGGATAATTATTTGGGCTCATTCAACCTCTTAATTTGACTTAATCCACCATTCTCATTAGTTTATTGCATGTTTTTGATTATATTTATGCTAATAGAGTGAATTTGGTTAGTCATTATGCCAACAAGTCTAATGGGTGCTTTGTGTAGCCTTTTTGGTCAATTTGGAGACAAAATTGAAGGTCTTAATGAGCACTTGGCAGCCAAATTCGTGGGAGAACAAGGGAGAGGATTTGTAGGAAGGTGTCCCCTTCATTTATGGGCCCTTACCTCGAATTCTCCACCATCAGCTCCGAGTTCAAAGGCCACCAAATCAATGAGCACAAGGGCAGCCAAGCAAGTCAAGTAGGACTGCTGTTAACTACAAGTTTTGGGCAGCCGAGTCCCTAAATTTTAGGAGGAATGTTGGGGTCCTCAATTTGTATAAATAAGAAGTCTTAGGGCCTCATTTTGGTTAGCTAGTGGTTAGTCATTTTGTAGCTGGTAGTTATTCATTTCATAGTCTTGTTGTAGTCATTTTGTAGTTCGATTTTTAGGCAATAAATTAGTTTTGCTGTCAGCTCATTTTCAAGTTCTCCTTGTGGACAGTTTTGATGTAACTCTTCTTTTCTTGCTCAATAAAGATGAATCCAGCTTTGCACCAGCTCTAAATCTCTCTTAGGAGGCTGTAACTCTTGGGGTTGGGCCCATCTCAAGCGCCCAGTACCTCTATTTACTTTCATGTGTCTTTGCTGCATTCTTAGAATAAAATCTGCCATTTAGATCTAAATCTTGTTTTGTTATTTAGGTTGCTTTTGATGATTAAAGCAGATTTTCATATTCAGATTGGTTTGATAGGTTAATAACATAAAGGATCCTTGGAAAAAGGGCTCAAGCATCTGTGGTTTCACCTCTCCCTCAGTGGGATCAGGAGCTGTGACTAGGATGACTTTGCTGCCCACAAAAACATTGACTTTGCTTTGCCATGCAATCATTAGTGTTTGGTTTTCATTTGCAGAAGTTGGTTACATGTTCAGATCTTTGAATGCTTCATTGCACAGTTAATATACATGGTTTCCTTGCAAATAAATCTACTGTCCATTCTTGTTACTGTTAGCTAGATCATATTAGGGTAGCATAACTAGATCTTTGTTTTCTTGCATGTCTTTGTTGGTTCAGTTGGAAACACAAATTGCAGAGCACCTATACCACTTCTCTATCTGCCCAGACTCCCTCAAACCCATCTTCTCCATCTCCTCACTTGGTTTCTTGCCTCACGTTGCCACATTGCCCTCATAACCCTACCTTTTGTGCAACATTATTCCAGCCTTCTTGGAACAAGTCCATCCATCTACACCTTCTCCTCAACTCCATCCTCCAAGTCTTGAACTCCCCTACACCCCTATTTCGCCTCCATACTCATTCCTCCACCTTTTTCCCTCCATCCATGATCCAAAATTCCATTACTAGACATCCTGTAGAAAAATTACAGAACATCCTGTAGAAATCCTAAACATCATGTAGAACCCCTGCAGACTTCCTGTAGAAGCTCACGAATGAGGTCTCTTGATAGCCAAACTTTGTAAAACTCTCTGGAAGGGTGTTGGTGACCCCTTAGACCCTCTCCGAACCTTCCCGATCTCTTCCAAGCGTTTCTCCTCCTTGATCCACCTCTGCACAGTCAAAAATAGTTAAAAGCACATGCATGATAATTCCAACAATTTAATCAAAAATACAAAAATATGTTTTCTTCAGACAGAGGTAGTCTAGACACATGTATTTCACCTTCATAGAAGTAATGGCATCCCTTTCAGTAGTTTGCATGCTCTCCTTTGCGTCAGTAGGACTAGCTGGTAGAATTAGGGTTTGCTAGGGTTTGCGTTTCTTTTTGGCTTTCAGTTTCTTTTTGCAATTAGATTAGCTTCCTTCGAGTTAGCTTTCATCCATCAATTAAAAAGCTTCTTCCAAGAGCTCATAGAAGTTGGTTTAAACTCCTAGTGGACTTGTGCCAGCTGACCAAGTGACAGCTGCGGCAAGAGCTAGTACTTGTGCATACAGCAGCGTCGCTTCCAAGTTTGTTACGAACTACGGGTTGATAAAATTAAAGAAGGGAGTTCCAGGAGTTGTAGCATTATTGCTACAATACTGGAGCCCACCACTAGCCTTGTCCTCAAGGCTGAAGCTGCAGAAACTACTGAAGAATAGTGGCTGGTTCCCAAGTTGCATCTTCCAGAGAGGTGTCTTTCCATTTGACGAGGACTTCCTTAATCATGCGGCCGCGTAGGTGCTTGTCCCTTGTGTCTAGAACCTGTTTTGGTTGAAGCCAGATTGACCCTTCTTCGTCCAATTCAGGTAGACTGGTTTGAACTCGGCAATTGTTCCCAATCACTTCCTTGAGGCATGATACATGGAAAACTGTGTGGATTTTTGCTGTAGGTGGCAAAGCCAACTTGTAAGCCACTTCTCCAATGCGCTGAAGTACTTGGTATGGTCCGTAGAATTTTGGAGAGAGCTTTTGACAACCCTTATCTTTGAGTGATGTTTGCTTATATGGTTGCAGCCTCAAAAAGACCTGATCCCCTTCTTGAAATTGGCAACAATGTAAACTTTGAAACGAGAACTGATGCTGTTACCTGTTTTGTAGAGGTGGCAAAAAAATGACCCGATTTTCAAAAGTGGTGATGCAGAATAGACATGTTTTTTTTAGAACATGGTTTTTGGAACTTTAATTTTTTTCATGTGCATTAAGTTTTAGAATGGTAGTGAATGGTAGTGATTTTCATCCTGATTTTAAAAAGTGAGTATTTTGCATCACACCATTTTTTTAAAAGACCTATTTTTTGACTTTAAATTTTCTAGTGTGGGAAATGTAAAAAATTATTTTCTAAATTTGATAGTTTTTGAAGTCGTCATTGTATTCATATTTTCTTGTTCTCTATCTTAATTTTTTTTTTTAGTGGGGTTTTTATTGTTTTGCGTTTTTAAATTAGAAAGTCAATAGTTTGAATTTTAGATAATCTACATATTTAGACATCCTTAATTAATTTTTCAATCCACATGAAATAATTGTTTCTAAAAAACAACATTTTTTAACAATGGACATAAAAAATAACCATTTTTAACATAAATATAACAAAAAAACTAAACGTTTTGATAATTTTTTGCTAGAATTAACATGTCAAAATCACAATTTTTATACAAAAATATTAACTAAAAATGGTCAAATAATAGTTTTTTTTATGAATTTCATGTCAAAAAGATAATAATAACTATTTTTTTTTCAAAAATAATGATTAACTTAAATCTAACCTCATTTAGTAACCTAAACAATGTGATACACAAAACTTTAATATTCATCAACCATGTGTAAGACCAACATTATTGTTTTGCCAAAACTAACCATAAAAAATAATTTATCTAATGAATTCGCATCGTGTGACTGCACATATATTGTCGTGGCTATTTAGCACAAAGTTTTGTACCCCACGATTATGATGTCACTCAATCCTAACGAGCCTTCCCTGGCTTATCAGATGATCTACTTGCTCGTACAATTAAAATCAAATTTTTTCATGAGCTACTCAACAAAAAATCAAAATATCAAAATAATAAACAATAAAAATGTTATCACTCACCAATTCATAAAGAACCATTAAAATCAAAATATGAGAGATAATTTTAAGAAAAAGCTAACAAAATTAAACAGTTAATGGATTACTAAATAAAGCACTTGAAAAGGCACCTTATTTTGCATTTAGAGATGAAATCCTTGAGCTCGATAATGGAGTCATCAACCCAACCTAATAAATAGCCAATTTAGTGAGAGGCAGGCTCGTGAAACCAATTTCATTCCAGATTACCATCCAAGTTTCGAATTTCTGATCATGTGCCAGGTCTTTCCAGGGCCACGATGATCGTAATCGGCAGACCTACTCAACCTCATGTTGATGTTTTAGATGTCATAAACTAAAACAGTGTGTCAATTATGTTCAGCATTTGTTTCCCTCCTATTATAGTTGCAGCAGCTGCTGGGTCAATTATAAAAATGTTTGAATGAAGTTTAACTCTTTTAGTGTAGGGGTTTTGGATGGATAGTAAATGGGTGTATTGTTAAGAATTTCTTTGTGATGTATTTTTGGTTTAAATTTTTATGAGTTAATTGACAAAAAGAACCAAATGTTTTCAAAAAAAACTGGGATTTTCACTAGCCACAAAAACATGTTCTCCTCGCCACCCACAGGAAGTAGCGATTACATCGATGTATTGTATCTTGCATCTGGCGCAGTACGGAGTTACAGGGGGTCAACCACTCCACCTGTTGTAGTTTTTGAATTTTTTTGTTTTTAACAATTTTGTGATGTATGGTGGTTTGGTCTATGGTATTATAATTTCAGTTAAGAAATTATGGTTATATTGAAATTCAACATAAATAAATTGGTTATTTATGAATAAAAAAAATACTGAGAACTTTTTTAGTGAGTCTTTAGGTAAAATCATGTTTGTTATTGCATTTTTTTTTATTAAAAATATACACCTTTAATGCTGGTTGCATTAAAGCTATTTATGTAAGTCCTTTAAAGAAAATTTAAGTATAATTCCCTTCTTTTACACTCATCAGCTATATCAACTCATGAAAAAAAATCATGTTTTTCGGAATTAAAATGCATAACTCAGATGAAGAAAGAAATCATTTGTCTTGTTTGTCGGAATTAAAATCTTAAATCATATATATACATTAATGTGAAGTGGAAGGAGAAAAATAACAAATAACGTACATGATTTAGTCTCAATCTTCGTAGAAGCTCAGGCAACGTCCATTTAATAGTTTAAATAGTCCCAAATTTCCATTTCCACCCTCTTTTCTCCACGAGTTCCTGATATTCATTCGTCCAGTCCACTCCATATATCAATACAACAATCCAACAGAAAGACCCCAAATTATTTAGAGCAACCGTTCCTAGACACACAAATCAAATTCAAACACCATGGTTGCAGAGGGATTTGAATCTCTAACCCTACAAGCACAGACAGAAACCAAAACGCCCGTATTTTCATTTAGCACCGCGATGACTAAATCAATTACTGATATTATTGCAGGTAAGGTTGTTAGGGTTGTCACCGCCTTTGCTTCTGGCTTTCTGATGTGTTGCGCAATACCCCTACCTAACACTGCGCTTCTTCCAGGTTTTACTGTACTGTTACAGGCACACATATTTAATTTAATCCTCGCAATCCGCACAGGAAGGTGTTACAGGCACCCCCGGGCCGCCCCGCCCCGCCCGACCGGCGGCGGGTCGATTCCGGGAATCGACGAATCGACCCGCCGCTAGTCGGGCGGGGCGGGGCGGGGCGCTGCGGGCCTAAATGCCATTACAATAACTTCTTTCTTACGAAAACTCGGCTATAATCATAAATTTTTAAGAAAACCCACCAAATCTTAATTTTCAAAAAAATTCTCAATAACGAAGCTGTTAAAAATTTCCGCAGAGCGTCGAAACATCTATTAAAATAGAAAAAATACCAACACTTGATTTTCACGGCATCTTCTACTGATCTTTTCTTTTAAACTTAACCGTTGACATTATTAATTATGACTACCGACTCATTTGGTCAGAGCGCTGAAACAAACTTAAATATTTGACATTTATGGTAACCACTAATTTAAATGATTCAGTTATTTGTATAGACAATATCGAATTAATTAACGCTACCTATGCTTCATTGGTGAGTAATATGTTGCTGTGGGTGGATCATTATTGTTTTGCCAACGCCATTTCTATGCTTATCATCGATGGAATTATATCTTGCTCGCTTTCTTCCTTCCCAGCCTCCACACCTCGTCTTCCTTGTCCTTACTGCCTGTTGTGCCTCTCTATTCCCCTACTCGTTATGTTTGGACAGGCAATATCAGTATTGCAAAAATACTAGTAAATGCGGGAGTATGGATATAAGGTATCCCTTCGGTGTAGGAAACCGTGGATGTGGTCACCCTAAGTTTCAGATCAACTGTGTACAAAATTCAAGTCCAATTATCGAGATTCATGGCCGGAGTTACACAATACTAAGGTTTTATGGTAGCAGCTTCGTTATTGCCAGGGGCAAGAATTGCAATTTTTTTAATCATCGCAGTAATTATCCTCAGATACCGCTCAGATACCGCTCTCAGAATATGGGGACGACCGCTTCAAAATTTCGGGTAAAGAGAACATGACTCTAGGCGTGTACCGGTGTACTATATCATTTCAGAATGCATTCGACTCCAATGGACGGAAACTCTGGAAATGTAATGCTACTGTCTATTACAAATTCTACAGCTCAGGTCATTCATCGATCCCGGGATGTTCTATAGAACAAGTTGATGTTGAGGTCGGAATAACGAAATTTGTTTCCACTGATACATAGAGAGATAACAGCTGCAACTCATGTGAAGCAACTGGAGGAATATGCGGTTACAACAATTTGGACTCAACTAATTTGCCATTCCTCTGCTATTGCGAGGACGGACCCCATACTCACAAATGCTCCGGCCATGGTATGTTTTATTTTAACCTTTTGCAAAACTACTTGCAACTAGAATTTCCTGTGTGATCCCAAGTAATTTAGGGTAGTATATGGCCGATCTTTGTCCCTCTCATTTGAAGCTTCCAATATTAATATCAATGGGTGTACTGAACTCAAACATCTAAAACAAGATCTTATTATATGTATATGTGAATAATTTCTGTTACTTATCATAACTGTGTGTTGTGTCCACGTTACAGGTCGTGGAAATTACAACTTTGCCATTCTAATAGGTAAATTTATGATTTCTTCCAAATATTTTTATCCGCTTTAACCCCTGCGGTGAATTGTTTTTCTTTATTCTATTCGGGGTCCAGGATTACATTGATATCAATCTCTAAATTCCACCACAGGTTGTTGCTTCGTGGGAGTTGCGCTGATAGCGGTTCTACTGTCCTTAGCGTGTTATCAGAAAAACAGAAAGCCTCCTCCCAGTGGTGTTGTTCCTACACATTTACCTGGGCATGAGATAGACAATTTGCCTATATTCTCTTACGAAGCACTTCGTCAGTCTACAAATTGCTTCCACGAGGACAACGAACTTGGCGTCGGAGGGTTCGGGTCGGTGTATCTGGGTAAACTTTGGGACGGACGAACTGTGGCCGTGAAGAGACTTTTCCAGGATAACTCTAGGAGACTCGAGCAGTTCATCAATGAGGTGAAGATATTTTCGACATTGAATCATCCACACGTTGTTCGTCTTTATGGCTGCACCTCTGCAGATGGTCCAGAGCTGCTGCTCGTATACGAATTTGTCCCAAATGGGACCCTAGACGATCATCTTCATGGCGACCGCAAAAACCCCAAGGGATTACCATGGAATGCCCGCTTGAACATTGCTATTCAAACTGCCCAGGCCTTGGCTTTTCTTCATGGCCTTGATCCACCTATATTCCACAGAGATGTGAAATCCTCTAATATTCTCTTGGAAGAGAATTTGGATATCAAGTTGGCTGATTTTGGACTTTGCAGGCTTGTACCTGTAGATGCCTCTCATGTCACTACTATCCCACAAGGCACACCAGGGTATGTTGACCCAGAGTATTATCAGTGCTATCAGCTGACCGAGAAATCCGACGTCTACAGCTTCGGGGTCGTTTTGGTGGAGATTATCTCTGCCAAAATAGCGATGGACATAAATCGGAACAGAAGGGAAATAAACCTTGCTAACTTAGCCATAACCAAGATTCAAGAAGGGGCTTTGGATGAACTAGTAGACCGCTGCTGGAGATTGAAGTGAATCATGAAGTAAAGGTCATGGTGAGTGCAGCTGCAGAATTGGCCGTCAGATGCCTGGCGTCAGAGAGGGATGACAGACCGCAAATGGAGGAAATTGTTGTTCAGCTTGAGAATATCAGAGATTCGTATGGTGCCTCGACTGGTGCAGGTGAACAACAGCAGTTGGGATCGTCTTCTAACATCAACCAGTCAAACACAGTGCCTTTCTCTCCCATCTCCGTGCAGCGCCACCCCCGGGCCGCCCCGCCCCGGCGGCGGGGCGGGGCGGCCCGGGGTGGCGCCCGCCCGACCGGGGGTGGCGCTACCTGTCTAGATCTGCGCAGTGTCACCCCGGGCCGCCCCTTCCCGCCTGCGTGTCTAGATCTGCGCAGTGCCACCCCCGGGCCGCCCCTTCCCGCCTGACCGGCGGCGGGTCGATTCCCGGAATCGACCCGCCGGTCGGGCGGGGCGGGGCGGCCCGGGGTGGCGCTGTGGGTCTCAGTTGCTGCATATATGCAAATAAGTCGTTCGAGAATCAAAATGATATCAATCTTGGGAAGAAGAAGATACACACAGGCGAAAGGATTTCTTTCACGACGACCTTACTCTTACAGTATGTATGGCAAAAAATTGCTTACCTAAGCCAAGTGATCAAGGGTGTCTTTTGCTGCAAATCAACTGGATTCGACCATACAAACCTTCCAAATCCGATCGAGCTTATGTAACAAAAGAATGGATGAACGTTCCAAATCCGATGGAGCTTCGAATCGCGAAGGACCTCACTAACAGACAGTCGTGATATACCAAGGATAACAAGCCAGTGATAATGGATTGTTCTTATATGCTAGTTTAAATTGAAGGTTTTCTATATTTTTATGGAAAGGTACATTTTAATTAGCGAGATTGTACAACTTAATGCAGTAATTATTTTCTAGACATTATTTTCCAGACCGTTTTAATTGAACTCATGTAATCGAAATTTGTATTTTTAATAGGTTTGACCTTTAAAACTGAATAATTTTAAGCAATATAACCACCGAATTCCAAACGAAATGAAGGGAAATTTAAACACGGTAAACTAACGTCATTTCTAATAAATGTTTTGGAAAATTGACAAATTGTATAGCTCAATCAACAAATTCTATACATCTGGAGTTGTGTTATTGTTTTGGATTTGGAATTTTTTGTTTGTTTGTTTAAATCTGTAATTTTTATAATTTAAAATGGGTTTTTAATGAGTACATAACATTACGGGAAATTTTAAAATTTGATTTTTATAATTTAAAATGAGTTTTCAATATATATATATATAAAGGGTACCAATCACCTTGCATTGGTACTGTCTTCTATTACATTTATTTTGAGCACATAAGAATGTGCATTTTTTTATTTAAGTATCGAAGCAGGTGATTGTATCAGAAATTGTGTATGTTTTTTCTGTTTGTCATACCCACCTGCTTCAATTTCAGTTAAATGTTTTTGTAATATCTGTGATTTGAGTAATTTAGATGCAAAAAAATTTAGACCGTATCATAGTTTCGTTTCATGAGAATTAGCCTGCTTCTTCCATTATTCACGATTAATCAGTGAGAATGTTGCTTAAAGTTTCGATTTCTATTGATCATAGGTTCTTAGCGATCCCCAAAAGCGTGCAATTTATGACCAATATGGAGAAGAGGGATTGAAGGGGCAGGTTCCTCCACCTGGGGCATCGTCCTTCTCTGGTGGAGGTGGGTCGAATGTGAGGTTTAATCCAAGAAATGCCGAAGACATATTTGCTGAGTTTTTTGGTGATTCAAGCCCGTTTGGGGGTATGGGTGGGTTTGGAATGGGCACAAGGGGTTCAAGGTTTCACGATAGCATGTTTGGAGGTCTGATAAATTTTATTGTTTAAATATCTACAATGCAATACCAAATTAGATATATATTTTGCAGGAAAATTTCGTAGAAAATTTTGTAGTCACTGCCATTTTTAAAACAGCCGCAAAATTGACACCTAAAAAAAAAATCATTATTCCAGTATCAACACTTTCGTTATGAAGCTATATTTTGCAGGAAAATTTCGTAGAAAATTTCGTAGTCACTGCCATTTTTAAAACAGCAGCAAAATTGACACCTAAAAAAAAAAATCATTATTCCACTATCAACACTTTCGTTCTGAAGCTATATTTTGCAGGAAAATTTCGTAGAAAATTTCGTAGAAAATTTCGTAGTCACTGCCATTTTTAAAACAGCCGCAAAATTGACACCTAAAAAAAAAAAACATCGTTCCAGTATACACACTTTTCGTTTTTAGCACTGTTTTTGTGGTTTTTTTGGGGTTTTTGGGCCAGAGTTCCCGTTTTGAGTTTATAGTTCCGTTTCAAAGTTTACATTGTTTGGCGCTCTGAGCTATGTTGGTCAGCCTGTTGCTTCATGCGGTTCTGAGCTTGATGAAGATTCTCGCGAAGATGGGCGAGCATGGTTGCGCGGTGTTGTAGGAGTTGATCCACGGCTTGTACTTTGGAGCACCCCGTGAGATAAAAAGTAGGGGAAGGCGGAAGTTGACCATAGACTGCTTCATAGGGAGTCATTTTGGTGGTGGCATGATAGTTGGTGTTATACCACCATTCAGCCAAAATAACCACTGTACCCAAAGGTGTTGCTTTTCTGAAGTGAAACACCTAAGGTAGGTTTCTAGACATTTGTTGAAGGCTTCGGTTTGACCATCTGTTTGCGGATGATATGAAGTACTGAGTTTGAGTTGAGTGCCTTGTGTTCTAAAGAGTTCCTGCCAAAAATTACTGGTGAAGATCGGGTCGCGGTCGGACGCAATAGAAGTGGGCATGCCATCCAATTTGAAGATCTGATCCATGAAATATTGAGCAACCAAAGTTGGTGTAAACGGTTGGGTTAGGGCGCAGAAATGAGCATAATTCGACAGTCGGTCCACAACCACCATGATGACTGACTTGTTCCCAGACTTTGGAAGACCTGTAATGAAATCCATGGAAACCTCTGTCCAAATTGATGTCGGAATGGGCAATGGTTGTAATGTGCCTGGCGTATTGACGGTTTCCCCTTTGTGGCGTTGACAGATATCACATTCTCCTACGAAAGTAAGGATGTCCTTTTTCATGCCGGTCCAAAAAAATGATCTTCTGGTGTGAGCATACGTCTTCTGAAAGCCCGAATGTCCTGCAATGGGAGATGAGTGTAATTCTGCCAAAATGCGACTTTTGAGGGTGGATGTTGGTGATATTACGACTCTGTCCCTGTAGCGAAGAATATCATTCTTCCACGAGTAGCCCTTGCTGGAATTAGGATCTACCTGCAATTGAGAAATGAGTTGGGAGAGCCCGGGGTGTGAAAACCATTCCCTGCGAGCCTCTTCAATCCAGTCGGGAATGGGGAGGGAAATTGCGAGCAGAGTACTTTCCTCCTCAAATTGGCGCGACAATGCATCTGCTACACTATTGTCTTTCCCTTTCTTGTAAATGATCTCATAAGCATATCCCAGCATTTTGGCTATCCATTTATTTTGTTGTGGGGAGGATAGGCGTTGCTCCAAAAAATATTTAAGACTGTGATGATCTATGCGGATTTGGAAACATTGTCCCAATAGGTAAGGTCGCCAGGTCTCGACTGCGTGTAAGCTGGCCATCATTTCCTTCTCGTAGGTAGATTGGCCCAGATTCCTCCCACTGAGTTGTTGGCTGGCGAAGGCCAATGGTCACCCTTCCTACATTAAGACCGCTCCAATACCTGTACCCGAAGCATCACATTCAATGACAAAGGATTTGGTGAAGTCAGGTAGTGCTAAGACGGGAGTGGAACACATGGCGTTTTTGAGAGCAGTAAATGCCTGTTGTGCTTCCTCGTTCCAGAAGTAGGAATTTTTCTTTAGAAGTTGAGTGAGTGGCTTTGCTATGCGGCCATAGTTGCGGACAAATTTATGATAATAGCCTGTGAGACCCAAAAATCCTCTCAAGCTTTTCAAGGTCTTAGGTTGAGGCCATTCTTGCATTGCCTGGATCTTTTTGGGGTCCACCTTGACACCTTCCCGCCCCACAATGTGGCCCAAATACTCAACTTCTTCCATGCCAAACGAACACTTAGACATCTTGACAAATAATTTATGCTTGCTGAGTAGTTGCAAGAGTAGATCTACATGCTGAAGATGTGCCACCCAAGTGCCACAATAGATGAGGATGTCATCGAAGAAGACAAGGACAAATTTTCTAAGATATGGTTTGAGGAGGTGATTCATAAGGCTCTGAAAAGTAGAGGGGGCATTACAGAGACTAAATGGCATGACCAGGAACTCATAATGGCCTTCATGAGTTCTAAAAGCCGTCTTGGGAATGTCGACTTCCTTCATGCGAATTTGGTGGTAGCCTGAGCGAAGATCCAACTTAGTGAAGAATTGAGCCCCATTGAGTTCGTCCAGCAAATCGTCAACCACCGGGATGGGAAATTTATCTTTGACTGTTAACTTATTGAGGGCCCTGAAGTCGGGACACATCCACCACTCCCCATCTTTTTTGAGGACCATGACCACTGGGGATGAATAAGGACTAATGCTGGGACGAATGACACCTGCTTCCAACAATTCCTTGATGATTTTTTCTATTTCATTCTTTTGGGTGAACGGATATCTGTATGGCCGCACATTTGGGGGTTGGGCCCCTGGAACCAATGTGATGCTATGATCATGTTCCCCTTGTGAGGGTGGAAGCTCATGAGGCTTGTCAAAGACCGTCCGATGTTTATTTAAAATCTGTTGCATCTCAGGATGAATTGGCAGAGACATGGTTTCGACTACCTGGATGGCATTAAATTGAGCTACCACTCCATGATGGCCCTTTTTTAACAATTTTTCCATCCTATGCCAGCTGATGATAGAGGGGGCTCCCGCCTGTAGTCCACAGAGGGTATGTGTGGAGTTGTTTTGCTTAAAACTCATATATAACTCCTGGAAATCCATTGTGATTGGCCCAAGAGTGCGGAGCCATTTCGCGCCTAGGACAATGTCGCAACCCCCCATGTGTATCGCAAACATGTGGGTTTTCAACTGATAATCCCCCATTTTAAGTTTGACATTTTCACAGCGGCCTTCACATTTCATTGTGCCCCCATCTGCAATTTGGACTTGGAAGTTAGAAACTGCCGGGACAAAACAATGCGTTGCTTCAGCGATCTTTTGATGGATGAAATTATGGGTACTTCCTTTATCAATCAAGACTACTACTGGGCGATGTTTAAGAAAACCCCTGATTTTGAGAGTTTGAGGGGAAGAAATTCCTGCCAATGCATTTAGCGAAATAATTGGGTCGTTAGGTACAATCTCCTTTTGGTTATCTTCTTCGATCACCTCTGGTTCCTCAAGTGGTGGATCTTCCTCAGTGGAGCTGTAGTCAGTGGCATCTATTTGAAAAAACTTGGGCTCCTTGCATTTATGACCCAGGGAATATTTTTCATCACAGTAGTAACATAGTCCTTGCTTCCGTCTTTCAGCCATTTCCACAGGTGACACCTTTTGAATCTTCAGTGTCTGAGTTGTGTTGGGAGCCTGTGGGGGACGACCTTTAGTGGGGAAGTTGGGGCGGCTGGATTGGGCTGTTAATGCACGTTCCACCTTACGAGCTACCTGGCAAGCCTTTGTCCACGTGGGAGGGTGGTGGAGTAGAACCTGAGCTTTGATGGCTTCTTTAAGACCGCTGATAAAGCATTCCATGTAGAACTCATCTGTGAGACCCTTAGTGCGGAAGGCTAAGGCTTCAAAAGCGGTAATATATTCATCCACTGTACCCGTCTGTCGGAGCTTAGTGAAACACCCCAAAAAAGAGTCTTCCTGTTCAAAGCGATTTCGAAGAGCTTTGGAAAATTGGGCCCAAGTCTGAAAATTTCCATTGCAACACTGATGCCATTCCCCCCATTGCCATCGTTCATTGTCCAAGTACATGGTGCCCACCATAAGCTTAGTCCCCTCATCTAGGATATGATTCAATTTGAAATACTGCTCCATTTGTGCTAGCCATGAGGACGTGTGAGACCCATCAAATTTATGCATATCCAACTTGGGAGGTCGCTGACTGGGTGGTGGATGGGTGTGCCAGATGTGAGGAGAGTGGCTAGACTCACCCTCATGGTATTCATGGCCATGATACGCCTCCTCGTGGGCTGGCTCCTTGCCCTTCGAGAGTGCATTCTGTATCTGGAGACTTATTCCTTTAATCTCATGTTGGATTTCATTCACCGCAGTTTGGATGGAGTTCACATGGTCTTCAATTTTTTCCATCCTTTCATTAGCCATCGCTTGAGCGCGAGTTTCTACCATACACCAACCTGATGAAAAATTTGGGACCGCCTAAAAATTTTTACTAAGAAATTGAATGGTACCACCTTGCTCAGCTCGTTGTCCTGATTCTGATGGGCTAGATCACCAATAAGCGCCCCGGAAGATCAATACTGTGGTCACCAAATCCGAAAAATGTCAATGCCTTCAAAAGTCCTGTGAAAAGTATATCCAGGTACAGGAACCCTTCACAACTACTCCGATCTGGTGGATTTGAGAGATCTGAATGGTGGAACAACTGCTGCTGTTGATCTGATGGAGCTGCCAGACTGATGTCTGCTGCTGCTGCCCTTCTTTGCACCCGCTGATCTGGAATAGATTATGTGTGATCCCCCGATAGAAAGGGAACTATGGTCTTGAGGAGTGTCAGGTGCTACAGATCGCAATATACATAAGGGTCTGGCAGTAGTACTCGGCCCAATGTTTCAGGGCTCTAACTAAGGAGGATTGACCGTACCCTTAGCCGTATAACCCGACTACCCTATCGTACGGGCGAGTAATCTCTCCGAGTGCTGTTCTCGGTGTACTGTAGCCACAAGACGGCCGAAGGTTTATCTATGGCGAGGTTTCAAGGGAGCCTAGGGGGCTTCCTATATACCTAGAGGGTACGTGGAAGACAATCCGTGCGTGGTTCTGTCTAATGCGCTACTACTCGAAGGGGTACCCACAGGGGTTACAAGGGAGTCCAACAGACGTGACCACCTCTTGTATTTCCTGCATGCATGCCTCCCCAAATCCGCAGGTTTATGCGCTTAACGATAGATCCCGTGGTTTAAAGACGCCGGAACACGTCGCTAGCCAAAAAAAAAATTTTGCTAAAAATTGGAGATCCCACCGAGCCCTGGAAAGTGCTCTGATACCACTTGTTATGCTCTTAACCTGCAAAGAAATACCCAAACACAGAATATGCGAAGAAAAGATACCCAGAACACAGAATATGCGAAGAAAAGATACCCAGAACACAGAATAGCAATGATTTTATTATTCCAAGAGCAATGTTCACATGCCTCTTCGAGGGGGCAACCTCCAATAGAGCAGAGCTCGATTACAAAATAAGACATGATACTCCTCGCAGGGAGTCTCTATCCTTTATATATGACTCATACATGCAATACCACAGGCCAATACCGTGGGTTTTATTAATACCATCTATCTAATACTACTGCCCATTTGCCACTATCTGTGGTCCCGTCATTAATTGGGGGTTACCCACTTACAAATATTAATATGGGCTTTATTGACTCTTGACTATGACGTGATCCCATGACATAAATAAGGGGGTTAGGGTGGGACCCTAACAGTATATGTGTTATTCTTTCGCATTGTTTATTTTCTGTGTTCTAGAATTCGTACGTAGTTAATTTTTGTACGGGGTAAAAACCTACATCGTGGATACAGAGGCCTTCGGAAGGGGTGCTCATTATCTCCATTTTTTTTCTTACTAGTCATTGACCACCTTAGCAGGCAGATTCTAGTGGAAAAACAATGTGGTCTAGATTTCAAGGAATTAAAATCACGAGATAGGTATCTATTACACATTTAATGTTTATGGATTATGTTTTATGTTTTGGATAGGTTTCTATTGAACAAAAGACACATCTACAACATATTATCATGTCTTTTGGGGATGTCTATGGTTTAAAAATGAACTCTTCCAAATTAGAGCTTGTATATGCTTCCAATGAGTTGGAACAGGTTATGACGATTTCTGAGATTTTTGGAGTCAAGACACTCCCTTTTGAAGCAGGTTTCAATTATTTGGGTTTCAGGATGAAACCTAATAGATACCTCCTGGCAGAATGGCAATGGATCATAGACAAATTCAAAACTAGATTACGTATGTGGACTTACAAAATTCCTAAGGTGTTATAAAACATATTGTTTCAATTATAACTAATTCTATATGGTCTGGTCCATTGGAAAGTAGGAATATTCTCTTGATTAGTTTGGATAATATTTACATAAGGACATCCATGGGCGGGTGGGGTATTAAGTGAATTGAATTTTTCAGATGGGCTTTGTTGTCGAACAATTTCTGGAAGGTATTTTCTGGGTCTGGTATCTCGAACAAGATTATTATTGGTAAATATTTAAAGAATAGGAGGGTTGTGGATTGACTGAGATAGGGTGTTATTGCCATAAAGAATGGATCATACATTTGGAAAAGTATTATGTCGATCATGCGATGGACTATAGAGAATATCAGGGGGTACACTAGATCGGGTTCAGATATCATGACAGACATAGACTCGACTTATGATAATATGATGGACTCAGATAAGCTGCGAATATAAACCATTGAATTTTTACATGCAAAGGGCATCTTTTACATTACTCATATCCTAAAGGGATTAGATCCCTTACACTTATATGCCATCTGGATGACTGTGAAGGATCTGGGAATGGGACCTGGAAACTCGGTCTGATGGAATATATATATATATATATATATATATATATATATATATATATATATATATAGATACCACAATTGCACATGTTTGGCATTTCATTAAATCAAGGTAAAGATAGTCTTTGCTAGCAGGTAGGAAAAAGGAATTGGAAAAACTTAGTCAACAATATAGACAATTATATCTCAGACACTCTCAGAGGTCGATAAGAAATTTGTTGGTTTGACAGGGTTTGGACATGGCCTATTCCCAGAAAAATATTTCTCTTTGGTTGGCTTGTTTGTAGGAATAAAATAATAACTTGGGACATGGATTTATGTTTTTTATGCTCTGATGAGAATACTCTACATTTATTCCTCAAGTGTCCTTATGCTATGGGGACATGGATTTATGTTTCCCAGAATATCAGGATTAATATTAATTGGGACTTACCTACAATTGAGGAGGGCTTCAAACACTAGATAATCTCGACACAGGTTGGAAACATACTACCTTTTCTTATTTGTTGGGGAATCTAGAAAGTGGGTAATACACCCATCTTTGATGATCGTAGTTATAGCATTCAATATATTTCTTCCAAAATCTATGCTTTGTACCGTGAATACCGGTGGACCACTGGTTACATGATGAACAATATTATAAAGTCTTGACCCTCACACACATCTTTTCCTATCAACCATTTCAATGGGGCATCTCAGAATCAATGTTGCGATTGTGGAGTCTGCATTGCTACTACCGCAGATCTCATGTATCATTTTCGTTGGAATGGATAACATGGCACTAATAGAGTGGAAATTATTGCATTATGGGGTTTATTGTATTGTGTGAAGCAACTGAACCTCAATGTTTTTCATATCTTTGGTCATTATCAGATAACCATACATTGGAATAATAATGGGACTACTTTTTCCCCTCCACATTTTGTCCATTTGATGCATTAAATAAACAAGATCAGAGGAATTTTCCAACAAGTCACCTTTTCACATCTACATAGGGAATTGAACGTTGTTGCTAAGACATTTTCAAAGAAAGGACTTTCAATTAATTTGGGTTGCATCAAATTTTTTGTTTACTTGCAGGGACGTCACATTAGTACCAATTTTTTCCCTTCAAGCTCACAGACAAATCTATCTCTTTTGTTTTTATTTTTGGGCCTCAATGCCTTGTTTACTGCCACATCTTTTTCTGGGAGTTTATATTTTTATCCTAATTGTTGTTGTCCTTATATGATGAATTAGTATATGATTATTTTTTTGTAGGTATTGGAGGCAACTGATTTCAAATATTAGAGTTTTGGCTACTATTGGTTGTTGTTTACTGTTGATTAGTTGTCCATGTGGCTATATATCTGATGCTACATTTTAACAATATGTTACATGTAAACATGGTTCTCTTATTAATAGAAACATGTTAAAAAAAAATTGTCTTGAAAAAAATAATAAATTAAATAAAAATCCAATATTTAGTAATAATAATAATAATAATATTTTAAAAAACAATCATATTAAAAGGTAGTAAAATTAATATTCATATTTATTTTCACATTTTATAAATTCTTGAATTTTCACATATCATTAACCAAGAGGGGCAACATAATATGGTAGTAGTAGAATATAATTTTCTATCAATCTCCAACTATATTTATACACAAATAATATTTCTATTGTTTGTAGAATTTAACAAGAATTTGTAATATTTCTTGAAAGATGTAGTAAGAATTTATAATTTGTCTTTTGATTAACAAAGGCATAGAAAATGTATTAATGTTTCTTCGAAAACATATTTGTTAAATACAATATCTCTATTATCGTATCTTTTAAGGAAATTATAATTATGCAAAGAGTTATAAGTTTAAATGTTATATTTAAATGTGCTTAAAAACAATTGCAAAAATTGTGTATAAAATTTTCATTTTAGAAATAAATAATATAGCTTTATAAGAAATGTGTATATTTTTATAAGAAATGTTTACATTTTATGAAAAACGTATAGATATAAATACTTATATTTTTTCTCATTTTATTAAAATAGTAAGATAAAGAGAAACATAATTTGGATAAAAAAAACAATTTCAGAGGATAACATTTTAATGAAATTAGTTCTTGTAATATTTACGCTAATAGGTAAATTTAGTTTATAATTAGAATGGAAAATAATCCAATCTTTAACATCCAAAAACTTGTTTTCCAACATTGAGTGATGATTATGGATTGATCATAATTATTTCATGTAGGTGTATTATCCATAAATTATAATCAAGTCCCAATGCTAAGAATACATCACTCAATATTGGAGGAATTATTAGAATGTGTAGGAAAATCTAAATAATATGAGACAAAAAGTACAAACGTCCAATTGTTATGCTTGCAAATGATGATGTAACAAAGAGTACATGTTGCTTCCTTGCATGTTGTAAATATGAAAAAATCTTTTAATGTTTAACAAAATGTTAACATGTCTATTAAATGGTGTTATATATCTAAAATCATTGTTTATAAGCTAAGAAGAGAGTGAAAATGATACAAAGAATCTTCGGTGTGAGTCAAGCCTTCATGCCCATTGTAGGAGGTTTTCAACATGTTTTCAGAATGGGGCCATTATAACACCCATATCTAATGTCATAGTTGAAGATGGCTTAATGAAGTATTGAAGATTGCTTAATGAAGTACATATTCTCATTGGATCTTTGATATTAGGTTAGTTGTATATTCTCCATATATCATTTGGTGTCATATCCTAGCATGATTGTTATAGCTTGTTGATTTGTAAATAAACAATTTATGACCTACTCTCTTTAACAACATGGATTCTCTATAAAAGTTTCTTCTTACACTTTTTTTTTCATTATTTTATAAAGAGATTTATATTTTAAAAGACTAGGAGGTCTATGTATGTCCCTTGCCCTTTACAAAATTCTGAATCATTCTTTATTCTTCTCTATTTACAATCTTCCTTGCACAAAATACAACCAACTGGCTTGCACACCTGTTGTGGTCACCAATAACCCCCCTCTTCGTTTGATATTAGTAATAACATCAAGCAAAGGGGGGCCCTTAGCCAAAAATCCAAAAAATATTTTTTTTGGAAAAGATCTTTTGTATCAATTCCCTAAAAGCTATATCGCGTCGCAATGGAAAAAGGAGCGCTTGCCCAAAGCGCATAAATGCACTAAGAAGGAGCGACGCGAGAACCCATCGCATCGCGCGCATTAAAAGTGTTTGAAAAGGGAGAACCTAAAGAAGTCGTCGACAGCCGATATGCGACGTCGCCCGTCGCAATGTCGCATGGGCAGCACAAAGTGACAAAGCGAAAACCTTGCGATGTTGCGATATGCAATCTGCGACCATGCAAAGCTGCGATCTGCGATAACACTTAATAACGTCGCATGCCCTCGATACTGCGATACCAATCGTAGAAAAGACTCATCGCAAGAACTCTCTGACATACACGGTAGATCCAAATTTGAACGCGCGCCTTAAGGGAAATTAATGACCGCATGCTTGAGTATCCAGAAATGATTGCATCGCATTTATCGAAGAGTCAAGTCATATTGAATGTCAGAATTATGCATTCATTAGAATTTAATGCTTTCATGTCAATCTTTTCGTCTTTTCCCTTCTTCTTTGCGTAAACTGCAAGACATGCGACTGATATAAATCTATATGCAGGAAACATCTAAGGAAAGAGCGCCAATAAGACAACAAAGAGAAGATGCCTCCGCAATTGGATGCCGCATGCAGCAGAACCGCGGATTCCAAAGTATCGCCCAACAGGAACTGATGAAAATAGACTGTCCAAGACTCAGAGTCAAAGGCGCACAAAAGCATCGTGTTTACAAAAGATCCTGAAGCTCAGACTTGGTAAAGCAGAGAAAGAAGCGCATGAGAAGGAGGATGCTCCAGAAAAGCCTGGAACAAAGAACGGAAACAATTCTCGAAACAGGGGATTGTCCATACAGCGCGACTTCTAACTCATTGAGTCATTCGCACGACCGAAAACCGAAATAGCAATAGAAAAATCAGTTCGAAAAGAAACTGGGTTGTACTAAGTGTGCGCACAGCGAATACACCCAGCTAGAGAAAGGTTTTCGAAAATATCTTCTAGCCTGTCAGAAAGAGGTGCCAGCTCTTGTCACTTCTAATTATCAAGCTCGAACAAAAGTAAAGGACAACCAGCCGACTCTTTCAGGGCGAATAGCGCATTGCTTACAGCACTAAGGAACAGATACATAAACGGTCAGAAATTAGATTTAGTTTTTAGAAATAAATTTATTTTTAGTAAAAGGGCGGTCATTTGAATCCGTTCCCTAAATTTGTGTAAATTAAAATTAGTCGGTTACTAGTATTTAACCCTTCTCGTTGCATTGGAGAAGGGTCCGAAATTTTGTCAAAAAAAATTGTCCTCAGAACATGCACTTTTGCACCCTCGGAGGGGGTTTTTGATGAATGGACGGATCAAGATTTATTTATGTTTGCATTTTAATACCTGCTACTGATGTTGCACTTCTGTACTCTTAGTAGGCATTAGAAGCAAGTAGAAATAGATCATTATTGCTTAAAGTCTGTAACTTTAAAATCAGTCATAAATGGTACTTTTATCTCTTGACTAGTTTCTGCTTGCATTCTTAGAATAATATACAGCTGATGTTATTTATATGTTAATGTATGAATGAGTGGACTACCATTTGGCACTTTTGTACGATGGGGTCATTGATTTGTGCTTGATACATGAATAACTGATTATGCAATATGTTGTTCACAACCGTTTTTCTTAACTTTTTACGCAAGATGGTTCATCTTAATTGATTTATATTCTCATAATAGCTGAATAATCTTCATTACCAGTTATTCTGTGAAATCTTTCTAGATTGCATAATGGAGAAATTCTACCCCGGGTTAGTGTAGATTAGATGTATTGTTTTTGTTAGATTAAAGTAGTATAAAATCAGTTCAGAGTTTAGAATTAGATTAGTTAAGGAATAATTACAGATTTTCTATTATCATTTTCGACATACACACACGTCACTATTCTCTACACGCACACACACCCCTTAGAACGGGAAGTTGGTCCCGTCATCCCCAGTCGGACCCGCTACACCAAATAGGTACGGAGCCGCCAACCAGGTTCCCGACCGGGTGGGTATCCCCCTTGTTGTTGACCCGATTTCGGGGCCCTCAACATATTTGGCGCTAGAAGGAGGGCACGAACTATGAATGGCACATAAATCCAAATCCAAATACCATTCTGAGAGTAATACACCCTCATCAACTCCCTCGAATTCTCCAACACGGTTAAACCCGGAATTTGAAGTCGCTCGAGTATCCACCGCTGCTACACATTTGAATATATCAGACCAATCTATTTTTGAACCCCCTGAAATCCAAACTTTGATTCGTAAACTCTAGGGATTCTCCATTTTTAACCAGAAGTCTGATAAATCTAAAAGCAGCGTGACTTCGCAGTACAACCCTGCTCATCCCCTTACCAGATTAAAGAGTGAAAAATTTGGCATACAACCAAGTGAACTCCCTCTTCCTACTAGAAAAAGAGCAAGGAAAACACCTCAAGAGTCTGACAGTAAGACTCCTTCATCCACTTCGTCCATATCAACTCCCTCACCGCGAAGTCAACCACGCACTTTTCCATTCCAACTCACTCACCCATCTTCTACAAACCTCCCTCTTCAAACATCAAAGATCCTGATTTCTTCACCTTCTCAGCATCAGGGATCAGTTTCTGCACTTCCATTAGCTAGCAGCTCCACGATGGCCCAGTCTCCATGGAATAATCCTGGGGCGGTTTTAATGCCTCCGCCCCTGAGCCCTATACCGGCCCATCCCGAGAAATGGCTACCTAAATTCAATCCAGAAGTAGGAATGCTTGCCGAAGAACATATCAATAACTTCATGCTTTCTGTTAATCTCAACGAAGTTACTAACGAAGACGTTGTTGTCCGGCTCTTCCCTTATGCAATGCAGGGAACAGCCGGGTCGTGGTACTTTTCGTTACCTTCCGGATCCATCACAAGCTGGGACATTTTTCAAAGTCAGTTCCTCACTAAGTTTGGTGATGACCGATCCACGGCGACATTGATTAATGACCTATCTAATCTTAAGGCTGAGGCTAGAGAACCCATTAAAGATTTTAACTTACGGTTCAATAAGATCCTCAACAAAATCCCCGCTGCTTCACAACCCAGCAAGGAAGTAAGATGTGAATGGTACATCACGGCTTTACCTCCATACTTGGCTATCTTCGTAGATAGGGAAAACAAGACCACCTTAGTTGACAACTTGACAGAAGCGTTAGCAGTGGAAAAATGCGTGGTAGCCCTTGAAAAGAGATCCGCAATTGAAGAACGTAAATCAAAGAAAATCTCTTTCAAAGAAGACACCAAGAAGAAGCAAACGAAAGATCCTTTCGATTTGGAAGGATTACAAAAAGTGTTGAAAGCCATGTCCAATGAGATGGTCGATATCAAGAAACAAGTAGCAGAGACTTCTTCGAAAAAGCCCTTTAGGACTTTTAAAATAAATCCTCCCATGGAGGTAAAACCACCCAGTGTTGTCTCAAACGTTGAATCTGAAGAAGACGAAGAAGAAGAGAATAGCACTGAAGGGCAGATCGACGAGGAAGAAGTTGTAGAACTTCAAGGAATGTGGGACTTCATCCTCCCACGGGAAGAGGATCAAGAAGCATTTCCTGTTAGCACGCGAAGCAGAAATCAGCTTGATCCTCCCCAAGCTACCCCAAAACAAAAGGGCGCAAGCCCTGCAACAAAAGAAAAGGTCGTAACAAAAAGGACAACTGCTAAAGCGACCCAGCTTAGCCCAGTCCAATCTGATCAAACGCCTCCATCAAGAACACTAATAGTGTCAGATGAAATGGAGTATAACATCATCGATGACATGAAGAAGACTAGGGCTAATATCACTCTGTATGAATTGAGTAAACTGAAACACCAGAAGAAAATCATGATGAAAGAATTACATGTTGTGCCTACTACATCTTTACCTACAGCTGTAGCTTCCCACAATCTAGGAAGACCTCCAACCAACGCGATCAATAAAATTGATCCAAATGACATCGCCTTGATTGGAGGAAGATCAAGACCTCATACTCCTCCTTTTCTTCTCACATATGAAATCTTCAACAAAAACGTGCACAATTGCTTGGTCGATTCTGGTGCTTCAACGAATATTTTACCCAGGTCAATATGTGCCAAATTGAATGTGCAACCTCAAAAATCCGCAGTACGTATAGTTCAACTTGATCGATCCCAGGTCGAAGTGATTGGTGAACTTAATCAGGTAACCATAAGATTGTAATCTAACCCAAAAGTGTGTTAGGTTATCGACATTCTGGTAGCTGATATCCCTAAGTTCTATGGCTTGATTCTTAGCAGGGATTGGTCGGAGAAACTCCACGGATATTTCTCAACCGACTGGTGCACATGTGGTTACCATACAATGGTAAACCAAATCAGATAAAGGTTGAACGAGAGTTGCACCAAAAATACATAGTGACAGAACTAGAAGGAGAAAATGAAGCCATCACATACAATAGCAGCATTGTAGGCAATTACGCAACAGATTCTTTCCTAGGCAATTTCAGTGCTCATATTTCACCATACTTAGAGAATTCAGTTTTATCCCAAGTTGAAAATTTCTCCCAAACTGATGACTCAAAATGTTTTAGTTTTTTAGATAATTCTGTAAATACGTCTTTATTTTGGAAATTATATTTTGACGGATCTAAATCCAACGAGGGGGCAGGAGCAGGATGCGTTCTGATTAGCCCGGACGGAAAAAAGATTATGCTCACATGCAGACTTGAGTTCGATTGCACGAACAACACAGCGGAGTACGAAGCCTTGGTTCAAGGCCTATACAAAGCAATCAGATTGAATGTTAAGTATCTTCAAGTCTTTGGAGATTCGGAGATTGTCGTAAAACAGGTACGTAACACCATACACTGCCTGTCTAGTCATTTAAAGCACTATCAATCGTTAGTTCAAGATCTCACTGCACATTTCATAGCATTCAACATCTCGTCAATTCCAAGAATTCAAAACGCAAGCGCAGACCTGTTAGCTAACATAGCCTCTAGACTTATCCCTTCCGAAGATTTTAGTCCTGATAGGTTTTCAATAGAATTAATTTTTAAACCATCTATCCCTGACAACATCACCAACTGGAGAGTGTTCAATGAAAACCTAGACATCGTAATTTTCCTCACCTCTGAAGGATCCTACACAAACCAGATAATCGATGAAGACTGTCATGATCACCAGATAAAACAAAGTAGCACTGACAATGCTATACCCAAATCGGTGGTCAAATTAGAAGACTTATATGACTTGAAAAGTCGGTTCAAAAGGTCGGCTAATGCCAAGCTTTACAGTTCAACTCTGAACTATGAATCAGTCAACCTAGGAACCGACAAGAAGCTGCAAAACGTTAATCTAGGCCAGGGCCTAGCCCCTGAAGAAAAATCAGCATATATCCGCCTTCTAAGACAGTACAAAAACGTTTTTTCCTGGAATTACGATGAGCTGAAAACTTACAACACTTCCATCATTCAGCATGTTATCCCTATGATTGACAACGAGAAACCTGTCCAGCAGAAGCTCAAAAAAATACACCCTAACCTAGAAAATCAGATAAAAACTGAGCTTAATAAGTTGTTGAGAGCCAGAACAATCTTCCCCGTCAGGCATTCCAAATGGGTATCCAATATGGTTCCTGTTAGGAAGAAAAACGGAGGCATTAGAATCTGTATCGACTTCCAGAATCTCAACAAAGCCTGTCAGAAAGACAATTTTCCCCTCCCACCTATGGAGCAAATTCTACAGGCAGTAGCAAGCTCAGAATTAATGTCATTCCTGGACGGATTTTCAGGATACAATCAAGTACTGGTGCATCCCGATGATCAGTTAAAGACTAAATTCCGAACCAAGTGGGGCACTTATGCATATCGAAAGATGCCATTTGGTCTGATCAACGCCGGAGCTAGCTTTCAGAGAGCCATGGACATCGCGTTTAAAGGGCTAGTCAATAAATCAGTAGTGATTTACCTGGATGATATAACGGTGTACTCCAAAAAACGAATTGACCATCTCAAAGATTTGAAGCAAATCTTTCAAAGATGCTTGAGGTATGGGATTTCGCTCAATCCAAAGAAATCTTTCTTTGCATTAAGCGAAGGGAAATTGCTCGGATTCATAGTATCGAAATCTGGTATTCACATAGAACCCGATAGAATCAAGGAAATTTTCGAAATATCCATACCTCATAACAAGAAAGCCATGCAATCCTTCCTTGGACAGATCAATTTTGTCAAAAGATTTGTCCCGGATTTTTCACGTATTATTTCTCCCTTACAAAATATGATAAAAAAGAATTCAAATTTCAAATGGGGTCTAGACGAGCACGAAGCATTCAACTTAATTAAACAAGCCATCATCAACGCTCCATCTTTGGCTACCCCAAATTTTTCAGAGTCTTTCATCTTATACACGTTTGCCTCAGAAAAATCCTATGCTGCGATTTTAACTCAAGCTAATCAAGAAAAGGTAGAAGCCCCAATCGCATTCTTTAGCTCGAACTTACAAGGTGCTGAACTCAATTATTCTGACGTCGAGAAACAGGCATATGCCGTTTTCAAAGCAATCAAATATTTCAGACCTTTCTTACTAAAGGCCCATACCAAAGTCATAATACCATTTCCAGCGGTAAGAAACCTCCTGATACAGAAGGATGTGGGCGAGAATAGAGCGAATTGGATCACTGCCTTACAAGAATACGACCTTGAGATTAAGCCAGCACACATCGTAAGAGGTCAAGGCTTCTACAAGATGTTAGCTGGAGCATCGCAAATCCCTGAGAACTCGTCTGAGGAGGTACACACGTATGAGGTAAGCCTAAACGACGCAGAATCATTATATGCTGACACCATTTATTTTCTTAAGAACGGGTATGCTCCATCACGTCTGGATCATACCAAGAAAAGAGATCTGAGATTAAAAGCTAAACAATACCAGCTCATAAATGATGTCCTGTTTAAAAGGAATTATGATTCTGTACTTCTTAGGTGTCTTGAGAAAACTGAAGCCGAAAAGGTTTTGCAGGAACTTCATGATGGACCAGCAGGTGGACACTATGCCGGAGATGCGACTGCACATAAAATCTTGCGTGCAGGATATTATTGGCCCACGTTGTTCAAAGACTCATACAATCACGCAAGGAAATGCCAAATCTGCCAGACTGCTGCAGGAAAACAAAGGAAACCGTCCATGCCGCTACAACCGGTCAACATCGACCAACCATTTAGTCAATGGGGCTTGGACATAATAGGTGAGATCGTTCCTCACTCTTCTAAGCAGCATAAGTATATCCTTACGGCAACTGATTATTTTACCAAATGGGTAGAAGCAGTTCCTCTCAAGACAGTTCATTCTGAAGACATTATTGAATTCATAGACCAATTTATCATAACTAGGTTTGGATTGCCAACGGCCTTAATGTTTGATAATGCATCATATTTTTCTGGAAATACCATGACTGAGTTTGCGCTCAAAAGAGGGTTCAAATTGAAATATTCTTCCAACTACTATCCGCAAGGTAATGGATTGGTTGAATCAACAAACAAGAACCTAATCAGAATTATCAAAAGAACAGCCGATCAAAACCAAAATAATTGGCACAAAGCACTGGTAAATGCTTTATGGGCTGATAGAATCACAAAGAAAGCTTCAATCGACACTTCTCACTTTAATTTAGTTTATGGGAGGGAAGTGGTTCTTCTGACTCACTTAGTCATTCCCTCTTTGTCTTTAGTGCAGTACATCGATGAAGTACCTACTTCCTCATTACAATTAAGACAAATGGAAATAATCAAACTTGAAGAACAAAGAGAACAAGCTAGGAAGACCCATGAACATCACCAAGCGCTAATAAAATCGTCTTTTGACTCAAGCATCATAACGAGAGAAAACATTCAGATGGGTGATTTAGTTTTGAAATGGGATAAGGCTCATGAAGAAAAGGGCAAACATATGAAATTTCAAAAGCTGTGGCTTGGCCCTTTTCAGATTATGGAAGTCGTAGGCCCATCTACATTCGTGTTGCAGGATCTGGGAGGTAGGAGAGATTCTTTACCTGTCAATGGACTCATTCTCAAATTATATTTTCCATAGAAGAGAAATTCTTATAAATTTTGTAGGATAGAATTAGTTTTTATATTTCATTTTGTTTTGTTTTTCTCTTTTTATCAATAAAACCCGTTGTAAATGATCATTTAAATAGAATTCATGAAAGAGCACGCCAATTCTCTATCAGATTTTGATTTCGCTTGTACAAATAGCAAAATTTTTGAAAAATCTGAATTTTATTATTAACAAATAGAGTTAACTTCACCTTGATTACGATATTAGTTTCAACCTCAAAGAACTTTGACGAAGGCAACCTTTGGTGAAAAAATTGTTTTGTATCAGCACCATGAAAGGTATCATCAATAATAAAATAAGTACTCTCTGCAAAGCTGTTGTTTTCAAAAACTCTATTATTGTCGTCCAGAGCTTTCTTAAGGAAAAACAATGACTTCCTCCCTGCTAAAAGGGAATTGCAGCATTCAGAGAAATAATCCAAACAAAACACTATATCTCAAAGAATAAGAGGTCTCATTACGAGCCGGCTTATCATGATCACAGATGTTATAACTTGCTGACTTTTCCAAAACTGTCTATCGAAACAGGGCAACGACTTAAGATTGTTGCAATCAAAAGACAAGAGGTCTCATCACGAGCCGGCTTGTTCAGCAAAAGTGTAAATCAAGTGAATGACTGTGTCATAATTTGGCCACCAAACCAAGACATTGTTCTTTAGAGAATTAAAAAAGGAAAAGTGTGTCAAAAAGGATTTTTCTCTGGAACGTTGCGAGTAACCTCAAGCAGGAAAAAGGATCATTGCTGGATAACATGGTAACCCTGTCGAGGCTATGGACGCTTGCGGGCAGCAGAGGCTCTACCTACGACAAATGAGTATACTTTTAAGCCAGTACGCAGAGAAGACCTTATTTTATCTTTTAATCAAGACCAAGTAATGTCTGGTGCAAATGCAAGAAAAAAACCTGAGGAAGCAAGCAATTGGGATAGAAAAAGGTTGAGACAAAGTATCGTTGACGAGGTGAGGGGTAATCTACTCTATCTGTTCATAACAAAATTTAGAAATATAAAAATTTTGCTTTTTCGGAAGTGAACGGTCAATAGAAAAGTAGAGATAACTGGTTCTTCACAGTGAATCACCATTGTTGTGGTCACCAACAACCCCCCTCTTCATTTGATATTAGTAATAACATCAAGCAAAGGGGGACCCTTAGCCAAAAATCCAAAAAATATTTTTGTTTGAAAAAATCTTTTGTATCAATTCCCTAAAAGCTATATCGCATCGCAATGGAAAAAGGAGCGCTTGCCCAAAGCGCATAAATGCACTAAGAAGGAGCGACGCGAGAACCCATCGCATCGCGCACATTAAAAGCGTTTGAAAAGGGAGAACCTAAAGAAGTCGCCGATAGCCGATATGCGACGTCGCCCGTCGCAATGTCACATGGGCAGCACAAAGTGACAAAGAGAAAACCTTGCGATGTTGCGATATGCGATCTGCGACCATGCAAAGTTGCGATCTGCGATATCAGCGATCTACGATAACACTTAATAACGTCGCATGCCCTTGATACTGCGATACCAATCGCAGAAAAGACTCATCGCAAGAATTCTCCGACATACACGGTAGATCCAAATTTGAACGCGTGCCTTAAGAGAAATAAATGACCGCATGCTTGAGTATCCAGAAATGATTGCATCGCATTTATCGAAGAGTCAAGTCATATTGAATGTCAGAATTATGCATTCATTAGAATTTAATGTTTTCATGTCAATCTTTTCATCTTTTCCCTTCTTCTTTGCGTAAACTGCAAGACATGCAACTGATATAAATCTATATGCAGGAAACATCTAAGGAAAGAGCGCCAATAAGACAACAAAGAGAAGATGCCTCCGCAATTGGATGCCGCATGCAGCAAAACCGCGAATTCCAGAGTATCGCCCAATAGGCACTGATGAAAATAGACTGTCCAAGACTCAGAGTCAAAGGCGCACAAAAGCAGCGTGTTTACAAAAGATCCTGAAGCTCAGACTTGGTAAAGCAGAGAAAGAAGCGCATGAGAAGGAGGACGCTCCAGAAAAGCCTGTAACAAAGAACGGAAACAATTCTCGAAACAGGGGATTGTCCATACAGCGCGACTTCTAACTCATTGAGTCATTCGCACGACCGGAAACCGAAATAGCAACAGCAAAATCAATTCGAAAAGAAACTGGGTTGTACTAAGTGTGCGCACAGCGAATACACCCAGCTAGAGAAAGGTTTTCGAAAATATCTTCTAGCCTGTCAGAAAGAGGTGCCAGCTCTTGTCATTTCTAATTATCAAGCTCGAACAAAAGGAAAGGAAAACCAGCCGACTCTTTCAGGGCGAACAGCGCATTGCTTACAGCACTAAGGAACAGATACAGAAACGGTCAGAAATTAGATTTAGTTTTTAGAAATAAATTTATTTTTAGTAAAAGGGCGGTCATTTGAAGTCGTTCCCTAAATTTGTGTAAATTAAAATTAGTCGGTTACTAGTATTTAACCCTTCTCGTTGCATTGGAGAAGGGTCCGAAATTTTGTCAAAAAACTTGTCCTCAGAACATGCACTTTTGCACCCTCGGAGGGGGTTTTTGATGAATGGACGGATCAAGATTTATTTATGTTTGCATTTTAATACCTGCTACTGATGTTGCACTTCTGTACTCTTAGTAGGCATTAGAAGCAAGTAGAAATAGATCATTATTGCTTAAAATCTGTAAGTTTAAAATCAATCATAAATGGTACTTTTATCTCTTGACTAGTTTCTGCTTGCATTCTTAGAGTAATATACAGCTGATGTTATTTATATGTTAATGTATGAATGAGTGGACTACCATTTGGCACTTTTGTACGGTGGAATCATTGATTTGTGCTTGATACATGAATAACTGATTATGCAATATGTTGTTCACAACCGTTTTGCTTAACTTTTTGCGCAAGATGGTTCATCTTAATTGATTTATATTCTCATAATAGCTGAATAATCTTCATTACCAGTTATTCTGTGAAATCTTTCTAGATTGCATAATGGATAAATTCTACCCCGGGTTAGTGTAGATTAGATGTATTGTTTTTGTTAGATTAAAGTAGTATAAAATCAGTTCAGAGTTTAGAATTAGATTAGTTAAGGAATAATTACAGATTTTCGATTATCATTTTCGACATACACACACATCACTATTCTCTACACGCACACACACCCCTTAGAACGGGAAGCTGGTCCCGTCATCCCCAGTCGGACCCACTACACCAAACGGGTACGGAGCCGCCAACCAGGTTCCCGACCGGGTGGGTATCCCCCTTATTGTTGACCCGATTTCGGGGCCCTCAACAACACCATACAACCAACTAACCAGCAATGATAAATAACACAGAAAAATTCCAATAAATTAGAAATCACTATATCAAATATCGAACTTTAAATAGTTTATAATTTTCATAAAATTAGTGACAAACCATTGGTTTCATACGTCATTGGGGTAAATTTAGTCACGAAAATTCCTCTCTCGCACAAAATTAACCAAGAATTATTTTCAGAAGGCTAAATTTCATAAAGTGTTAGGCCCCTATACTACTAGTGTAACCCCTTATTGTTATTAGTACAAACCACTTATTTTATTGTTGTACCCCTGTAGTCCCCATATTGTTACTATTGTGCCCCATAGAAGCCCACTATTGTTATTATTATGCCCTTACATTATTATTGTTATGTCGGCTCTCATTATATTATGACCCCTTAGACTACTATATATAGAAAGGAGGCCTTTTCATTTGTATCATCGAAGAATTGTTCATTTGTGTAATGTAAAGGAGGTTTCCCCCTTGAAGAGGCTGAATTATAAGGTGTTGATATATCTTTTCTATCTTTTTGTGAGCTGGTTCCATAACATTTGGTATCAGAGCTTTGAATTCTAGGGTTTCGCTGCTCCAAACAAATCATCGTGGCATTTACGCTATAACTTTTTTTTTGCGACGTTTCAGAAGCTAAAAAAACAACCCATTTGGACAGAACTCGTTATGAACCTCGGGTCCAAATGTCATAGCGTTTCGCACTAAATTTGCAGAGATATGATCTGAGGAAGTTGGCCTTTTTGCAGACTCTCAAATTTCATTCCAAACAGGTGACCTGGGGAAAATCATCATAACTTTTGTTTTGAGCATCAGATAGAAATTCCATAAGAAGTTACAGAAAGAGGACGGACTTTAGTTTCTTTTGTAGATTTTTCAAATACTAAGGTCAAAACAGTGACACGTGGCACTTCATACAAGTCAGTTCTCCTAGAAAGGTCTATAATCAGGTCATCTTGGGAGATTGTTCATAACTCTTTCTTGGAGAATCTAAATTTGATCAGACTGGTGGCATTGGAAAGAGAACGCAGAGGGCTACTGCAGGTCGCAATTTCAGAACTAGAAGAACCGAAATTACAAAGTTATAGTCATTTCAAGATCGAGCTCCTAAACTCAAGAAAAGGTGATATGAGGAAGTTTGATGGCAAGGATCTGGTAAATTGGATACTTTAGATGGAGCAATATTTTGATCTACATGGTGTACCACTGTTACAAAAGGTATGTATTGCATCTTCATATTTAGAACCGGATCAATTTTTATGGTATAAAGGGCTTTGTTCTTGTAAAAAACTTGTTACGTGGTTAATTTTCATGAAGGAAATGATAGCACATTATGAGGATACAAAGATAAACACCTTCTTTAAAGCAACACCACAACAATTGGAAAGAGTAAAAGGGCTTTGTTACATAGTGGAAAGTAAAATTATGGCAACAAGGAAGACTACCCCTCACAACTATAAAGATGTAAGTGTTGTTTCTCCTAGCCTTCTGTAACCTACAAGGGTTACACCACAACAATTGGAAGAAAAAAGAGAAAAAGGGTCTTGTTACAATTGTGATAGCAAATGCACTAAAGGTCATAAGTGTGCTGAGAAGAAATTATTTTACATAGAGTATGAAGAGGAGGAAGTAAAGGATCAAGAAACATCAAAAGAAGAGGTTATACGCCAGGACCCAACCCCAGAGAAAGAAGAAATGAATCTGACCATATCTTGTAAAGCATTGGCAAGAATTACCACTCCTCAAACTCTCAAGATAGAAGGGCATATCAAGAAGAAAAAGGTTCAAGAAGTGAAAGATCACATCAAGAAAGAAGAAATGAATCCAACCATATCTTGTAATGCATTGGCCGGAATTACCACTCCTCAAACTATCCAGATAGAAGGACATATCAAGAAAAAAAATGTTCAAGAAGTGAAAGATTACATCAAGCATCAAGAATTGAATCCGACCATATCTTGTAAGGCATTGGAAGAAATTACCACTCCTCAAACTCTCAAGATAGAAGGACATATCAAGAAGAAAAAGGTTCAAGCAGTGAAAGATCACATCGAGCATCAACAACAAGTTCTCCAACTTTTAAAGGATAACACCACTTTGGTGCAAAATCGAATGAAACAATAGGTAGATCAACATCATATTGAAAAATGTTTTGATGTAGGTGATTGGGTATTTTTACTACTACATCTCAAGCAAGCTATTTATGAGAAGGAAATGTTGGCAATACTACATGCACTTAAGAAATGGCGACCTTACCCAATGGGAAGACACTTCAAGCTAAAAATGGATCATGATAGCCTTAAATACTTTTTAGAACAACTATTATCTTTAGAAGAACAGAAAAAAATGGGTCACAAATATGTTGGGTTATGACTTTGACATCATCTATAGAAAAGGGAAGCAAATTTTTGTTGCAGATGCACTCTCAAGAAAGGATGAGGATGTGGAAGCATTGTTTTGTGCTATTTCTATTATCCAACTAGATTGGATAAACGAAGCAAGGGATGAATGGAAGAAGGATGAAGAAGTATGGCCACTCATTCAAAAGTTGCAGAAGATCCCAATTCAAACAATATTTCCAGAACTTGAAGAGGAAGGAAAAATCATATTGGAACCTAGAGCATTCACAGAAACAAGAACCCGACAGCTACGAAATCGATCAATTTCAGAGTATCTCATCAAGTGGAAGAACTTACCTGCTGAATATTCCACATGGGAGGGCAAGAATTTTATACAGAAGCATCAAGAACTACTCAAGCATTGAGGACAACACTTATTGAAGGGGAGGGGCATGTTAGGCCCCTATACTACTAGTGTAACCCCTTATTGTTATTTGTACAACCCCCTTATTATATTTTTGTACCCATGTAGTCCCCATATTGTTACTATTGTGCCCCATAGAAGCCCACTATCATTATTATTATGCCTTACATTATTATTGTTATGTCGGCTCTCATTATATTATGACCCCTTAGACTCCTATATATAGAAAGGAGGTATTTTCATTTGTATCATCCAAGAATTGTTCATTTGTTTAATGTAAAGGAGGTTGCCCCCTCGAAGAGGTTGAATTATAAGGCATTGATATATATTTTCTATCTTTTTGTGAGCTGGTTTCATAATATAAAGGAAGGCTGTAGTCAAATTAATTAAATATTTCCGTCTTTGGAGTTTGAATAAAAGAATCTTCAAGAATGATGCTAAACAATTAATTTTCTGGTAAAAAGTAAACACTGATACAACAGAAAATGGAGTTTCAATATATTTCTTCCAAAATCTATGCTTTGCACTATGAATACCGACGGACCAATGGTTACATGATGAACAATATTATAAAGTATTGACCCTCACACACTTTTCCTATCAACCATTTCAATGGGGCATCCCATAATCAATGTTGCGGTTGTGGAGTCTGCATTGCTACTAACGCATATCTCATGTATCATTTTCGTTGGAATGGAGAACATGACACTAACAGAGTGGAAGTTCTTGCATTATGGAGTTTACTGTATCGTGTGAAGCGACTAAACCTCAATGTTTTTCATATCTTTGCAATCCTCAGATAACCATACATTGGATTAACAATGGGACTACTTTTTCCCCTCCACATTTCATCCATTGGATGCATCAAATAAACAAGATTAGAGGAATTTTCCAACAAGTCACCTTTTCACATCTACATAGGGAATTGAACGTTGTTGCTAAGAAGTTTTCAAAGAAAGGACTTTCAATGAATCTGGGTTGCATCAATTTTTCTGTTTGCTTGCAGGGACGTCACATTAGTACCAATTTTTTCACTTCGAGCTCATGGACAAATCTATCTCTTTTGTTTTTATTTTTGGACCTCAATGCCTCGTTATCTTTTTCTGGGAGTTTATATTTTCATCCTAATTGTTGTTGGCCTTATATGATGAATTAGTGTATGATTATTTTTTGGTAGGTATTGGAGGCAACTGATTTCAAATATTAGAGTTTTGGCTAGTATTGTTTGCTTGTTAGGGTCCAACCCTAACCCCCTTATTTATGTAATAGGGTCGAGTTATATTTATAGTTAAGTAAAGAGTCAATAAAGCCCATATTAATAGTTGTAAGTGCTTGACCCGCATTTAATGAAGGGACCACAGTTAGTTGCAAATGGGCCATGGTATTAGATAGATGGTATTAATAAGAACCATGGTATTGACCCATGGTATTGCATGTATGAATCCTATATAAAGGATAGATATGGTATTAATAAGAACCATGGTATTGACCCATGGTATTGCATGTATGAATCCTATATAAAGGATAGAGACTCCCCTCGAGGATCATCGTGTCTTACTTTGTAATTGAGTCGAGCTCTATTGGAGGTTGCCCCCTCGAAGAGGCAAGTGAGCATTGCTTTCCTTTCTGAATAAAAAAATACATGCTATTATTTCTTATTGTTTTGTGTTCTGGGTATATTTCTTCGCATATTTGGTATTATGGTCTCTTCTCGCAGGTCAAGAGCATAACAAGTGGTATCAGAGCACTTTCCAAGGCCAGTGGGATCTCCATTTTTATAAAAAAAAAAATGGCTAGAGATGTGTTCCGGCGTCTTTAAACCACAGGATCTGTCGTTGAGTGCATAAACCTGTGGATTTGGGGAGGCATGCATGTAGGAAATACAAGAGGTGGTCACGCTTATTGGACTCCCTTGTAACCCCTATGGGTACCCCTTTGAGTAGTAGCGCATTAGACAGAACCACGCACGGACTGTCTTCCAAGTACCCTCTAGGTATATTGGAAGCCCCCTAGGCTCTCTTGAAACCTCGCCATAGATAAACCATCATCCGTCTTGCTGCTATAGTACGCCGAGAACAGCACTCAGGGAGATTACTCGCACATACGGTAGGGTAGTCGGGTTGTATGGTTGATCCTCCTTGGTTAGTGCCCTAAAAGATTGGGTCAAGTACTACTATCAGACCCTTATGTATATTGCGATCTGTAGCACCTGAAACTCCTTGAGACCATAGTTCGCTTGTCTCTCTCTAGATCACGCATCATCTTTTCCAGTTCAGATCTAGCAGGTGGGATTCTGTCGCAGCTACAACAATCAGTTCCGCCATTCAGATCTATCAGATCCGCCAATCAGATCTATCAGAACTGCCATTCATATCTAGTCGTTTGGGTTCTATAGTAGTCGCCATAATCAGATCCGCCATTCAAATCTAGTAGCAGGGGTTCGATCACTACCACATTCCTACTCATAATCTGCAGTTGAGGGTTAGGCGACAGATCTGACTATTTGTGTGGGCCCCTATACCTTGGTGTGATTCTCGCAAGACATTGGGCAAAATTTACTTTTCTAGGATTCGGCTACTGCAGTATTCCTAAGCGAGGAGTAAAACTCCTTTCAGAGTTAAAAAAAAAAAAAAAAAGTCTGAGACCCTCCCGGGATGCTTATAGGAGACTTAGCCCATAAGAATCAACTCGACGGGCTGAGCAAGGTGGTACCATTCGCTTTTTAGAATAAAATTTTTCGGTGGTCACAAAATTTATTTTTCTTGTAGTATCGACAAGTGCACCAGATCAGTGCATGGTACAAACCAGATCTCAAGCTATGGCCAATGAGAAGATTGACACCCTTGAACAAAAGTTGGACACATTACTGAAGACGATCCAGACCTTAGCTGACACAATGACAAAGGGCAAGTTGGGGGAACACTCGGAGGCATATGCTTTTAATGAAAACATTGAGGGTGAGTCTAGCCATTCTCTTCACCTCTTTGGAGACCACCAACAGTCCCAGCCATGACCACCCAAGCTGGACATGTATAAATTTGATGGCTCTCATCCAGTCACATGGCTAGCACAAATGGAGCAATATTTCACATTGAATCACATCAGAGATGATGCGACTTAGCTAAGTGTGGGTAGCATGTACTTGGACCACAAAAGGTGGCAATGGTGGCAGTGGCATCAACGTTTTTATGGAAGGCCTGTGACTTGGCAGACATTCTCAAAAGCCCTGACGGATCTCTTTGACCATGAATCTAACTTCTTGGGTCGTCTTACTAAGCTCTGATAGACAGGAATAGTGAAAAAATATATTACAGCCTTTGAAGCCTTAGCCTTCTGCACAGGAGGTCTACACGATCAGTTCTACTTGGAATGTTTTGTCAGTGGTCTCAAAGAAGCCATACAATACCACATCTGACTGCAACACCCAACCTCATGGCTGGATGCTTGCAAGATAGCTCGTGAAGTAGAACGTGCGTTAGCGGCCTAGTCCAATCGCCCAAATTTTATAGCCAAAGGTCGCCCTACCCAGGCTCAAAGAACTACCCAAACACTCAAGGTTCAAAAGGTGTCACCTGCGGAAATGGCGAAAAGAAGAAAGCAAGGATTGTGTCACTACTGTGATGAGAAATACTCCCCGGGGCATAAATGCAAGGAGCCCAGATTATTTCAAATTGATGCTACTGATCACAGTTCATCGGAGGAAGCCCCACCACTTGACAAACCAGAGGAGGAAGATGAGGACAACCAGTTGGAAAATGTACCTGAAGAACCAATTATCTCACTTCATGCTTTGGCAGTGATTTCTTCTCCCCAAACTCTCAAAATCAGAGGTTTTATTAAGCATCGCCCTGTAGTAGTCTTGATTGATAGTGGCAGTACGCATAACTTTATCCATCAAAGAGTCGCGGAAGCAGTGCATTGTTTTTTCAGAGCAGTCTCTAACTTCCAAGTCCAAATTGCTGATGGGGGGACAATGAAATGTGAAGGCCGTTGTGAAAATGTCAAACTTCAAATCGGGGATTATCAGCTAAAGACCCACATGTTTACCATACACACGGGAGGGTGTGACATTGTCTTGGGTGCTAAATGGCTCCGCACACTCGGCCCAATCACAATGGATTTCCAAGAGTTATATATGAGCTTTAAGCAGAACAACCATGCACATACCCTCCGCGGACTCCAGGCGGGTGCTCCCTCTATAATCAGCTCGCATAGGATGGAAAAATTGTTAAAAAAAGGGCCACCATGGAGTTATAGCCCAATTTAATGCCATCTAGGCCTTCGAACCCACTTCTCTTCATATTCATCCTGAGATGCAACAGATCTTGAACAACCATCTACCGGTCTTTGAAAAGCGTCATGAGCTTCCACCCTCGAGAGGGGAACATGATCATAGCATTATTTTGGTCCCACGGGCCCAACCACCAAATGTGTGTCCATATAGATATCCATTCTCCCAAAAGAATGAAATTGAAAAAATCATCAAGGAACTACTAGGAGCAGGCGTCATTTGTCCTAGCATTAGACCTTATTCATCGCCTGTGGTCATGGTGCTCAAGAAAGATGGGGAATGGCATATGTGTCCACACTTCAGGGCCCTCAACAAGCTGATGGTCAAAGATAAATTTCACATCCCGGTTGTCGATGATTTGCTAGATGAACTAAATGGGGCTCAATTCTTTACTAAGCTCGACCTTCACTCGGTCTATCACCAAATTCGCATGAAAGAAGTAGACATTTCAAAGATAGCTTTCTGAACTCACGAAGGCCATTATAAATTTCAATGAGTTATAAATTACTATATCAAATCTCAAACTTTAAATAGTTTATCATTTCTATAAAATTAGTGACAAACCATTAGTTGCATAAGCCATGGGAGTAAATTTAGTCACGAAAATACTTCAACGAAGAAGTATTCTCATAATACTAAATTTCATCAAGGAAGACCGCAGTCAAATTAATTAAATCTTTCCGTCTTTGGCGTTTGAATAAAAGAGTCTTCAAGAATGATGCTAAACACCTACTCTTCTGGTAAAGTAAAGTAAACACCGATACGGCAGAAAATGGAGCTCCCTTTTTCAAGTTTGAATTATGGTTGATTCCCACATTTCCGCAAAACTAAGAAAACGTATCACATTTCCATAAAATTAATCACAAAGCATTGACTGCACACGCTACTAGGGTAAAATTAGTCATTGAAAGGCAGCCCTCGCATAAAATTAATAAAAACATTATTCTCGCAAATCTTTTAATAAAAAATTATTCTCAGAAATCTTTTGTCTAAATTTATATAAGGTATACGACACTTAGATTAATTTTTAGAATAACAGAAACTGTGACATTTAAACAATGACGGTAAAGACCCACCTTTCCAGAAAATAATATCACATTTTTACAAAATTAATCACAAAGCATTAGTTGCATAATTCGGGCCATAAAATTAGTATTTACAAGGCCACCCAAATTAAATATTTCCATCCAATCGAAGTTTGAATAAATTAAACTAGCCTTTAAATGATGACGATTTACTTTTCCGCAAAATAAGGGAAATAATGCAGCATTTGCATTCCCAGCGAGTAGAACGAATTAGCAATATTACTTTAAAAACATTAAAGTAAATCAATTGAAAGTCAATATTACTTATTACTTGAAACGTAAATATTTTTCAATGATGATGATGGTTAACGTTCACTAAGATCAAATTTAGTCTAATGGACCTAAAAAATGAATTATTTAGTTTGATTTAGGATTTTATTCCTATGCTCAAAAAGCTTGGAGAGAAGCCTTTCCAGCTCACTGTAATTTGACATCATAAAAGGCTAGGAAGGTCAGTGTTGCAACAAAGATTTTGAAACTAAGATCTAATGTGGTCGTATGTGGGGCACTCTAAAAGGAAACGATTTTCATCCTCGATGTTCGTATTCCCACAGAGATGGCAGAACCTTTCCATCCATGGTGTTTTAGGAACTGCCCAATGACCCGTTTCACTATGGAGCTCATGAGAGTTCGTTCTAATTTTGGCTATATTAATTTTCTTCTTTGAGCTAGTTAAACAGAGAGATACTTTTGATCTTCTAGAGTGGGGTTGATGACCTCCTTATAATATCTTAATTTTCTTAGATACAATTAGATCAGAATAACAGCCTAGTAAGATAGGCTTTCACACAATCAAGGTGGTTTCAACCACTACCTAGATAGTAGGACCCGAGACCTAATCCTAGAGTCTCAATCCTATTTTTAACTAACTGTATCTTTCTCCATTAATTCTAACACACTAGAACTATGATAAAAAATGATAATACAATCCCGGCTTGGTCTACCTCAAAATTATCTCACCTTGATTCCCAATATCATATTACTGAATTAGGAAGGAGGCAAGATAGACTATTAACTTTGGAATATCTGAAAACATTGAATAAATCTAAAATTCACTATATTCAGTATAATATGGATGCCATATTAAAGAAAAACCTTAACACAATAACATTTACATATGATAAACTCTATAATTATAATTGACTTAATATTTACCTATCGTTGTCTTTGTTGTAGCGTTTCCATTTCTAATGTGCTTGGATTACTTGTATAACAACAGCATAGCCAATATATGTAAGATAACCTTATGACATAGATTAACATCAAATCAGATTTGTAGTATTAGCATCATAGAAGTCAATGCGTGACATAATACTATGATATAGATTGACATCAAATCAGATTTGTAGTATTAGCATCATAGTTTTCACACTCCTAACCCGGGCAAAGATTCATTATGGGGCTTCGAATAAGAGTTGATTTAGTCACATACAAAATACCGAAAAAAAAATAAAAAATAAAAATAAATAAATAAATAAATTGAAATCATGGGCATATGGGATCATTTGTGCTTGTTTTTTCTTCAATCTCTAAAGCAAAGCAACTAGCTTCACCGAGATTTTTTATAATGAAGAAATCACAAACATGTTCTGTATTTCTTCAATGAACTTCGACCATGTGTTTCAAGAAATCTTGAAATTAAATTTATACACATGCACAGGCTCTCTGGAAGATGGATGAACGTAGTTAGAAGGGAATAATAATGCTCGAAGGGAATAATGCGCTCGGCAAGTTTTCCAAACCTCAGCAAGTTCTAGCGAGATTTTTTAGCAAGTTTCCTAAATATCATGAGGGAAAAACTGAAATGAGCCCTACCATCAATAGATCCATGACCTAATGGAATGCAACCTCATCAGAATGGGGCTCCTAGTATGAAATGCAAAAGAGTAAATTTTGATCACTAATGGAAGTATGAAGACATTGACACTAACAAAATCGATAGCATAAATATTTTCTAGACTTCACAATATTTAGTGCATTCTAACCCCAACGACCCTATTGTTGAAAGGCATGATATTATTTGTGGATATGTTGCCTACCATGCAATTATGCACAATAGAGTTTTGATTTTCAATAAGAATATAAAAAGGGTAAAACTTTCCTCTTACTCTTTGTTGAAATTAATTGGGTCTTTCATGACTACCAACTAAAGCTACTTCTATTCTTAAATTTGATGGACCCATGTTCTCCAAGATTTTAGTAAGTTCTCCGTTTTTTTACGTAGTCAAGAAGAGACAGAGTGATTTGCAACTTCCTAAATTTATCCAATATTGTAAGGAAATTTTATTGTGGTGTTATCTTGTTCCTTTATCAAATATGGAGTTCCTTGTTGTGATGTTGATTGAGGTGCATTATAATATTTTTTCCTTAATTGACTTAATTATCTAGTTTGAGTTTTCTTGTTTGAGCTTTTGTCTAAACCAAATTTTCTTGGTATTCTTTAGAATTTTCTAGTTCAACAAATTCATCATGATTAAGAATCTACATATTTTCTTCATATGCATTGATTCTAAGATATGAGACACTTAAATTATTTCAACATTAATTGATGTAAATATTCTTAAGTTTCTTCAAACACATCATCTTCTCCTAGTACAACTACATTTGGATTTTGCATGCAAGGTACTTTTGGTCTATGTACTTCAAGTCTTTGACTTCTATCAGTTCATTCTCTAGGGTTTGGTAATCATAATTCTTCCTTCATGGGACAATTTTTGTGAAATAATATTATCGCTTCTCTTGAGACAAGTAATCTCATTTTGCATTTGTTGCAGTGTGTAGTTAATCTACACAATGTTTTCCTCTTGTTGTGTTCTTGACACATTGTATACAACATTTCTTATGCTTGGAGGTTGTCCTCAAAAATCTTATCGTCCAACTCCTTGGTCTTCAAAACTACTTCTCACAATTCCTTAATCTTGTAAAATTCCTCTATCAATTGATTGATCTTGTATCAACCTAGATGAGGACTAAGGCTGAGAAGATAATGTTATATTAGATGCTCCCATCTAGACATTATGCCTACAAATTTCAATGATAACATTTGAGGTAACAATATTCCCCCCTTGTTTTTATAGAGAGGTCACTCCCCTTTAACAAAGAACTTTCAAATTCAAGAAAATATAGAAAACGGTAGAGGCTTGAGATAGGACCAAACATTAAATATTCACAATGAGATAATACATATTGATATAGGAATTAAATAATGTTTCGAAACTAATAATTTCCAGCATAATTTTGAGTAAAGAATCAAACTTTTTGACATAAGAAAGTAATCGTGGAATGAATTTACAAATAATTTTAAAAGACATTTTCATTCAAACTCATTGGGATGAAAAGAGTTACACTCTTGCAATCTTCAAGCTTAAAAGTCAAATTTGAAAGATTACACTAGAGATGGACTCTTGGTAGTTCTTGAAGGAACCTCTAACATATATTCAAGTGTTTAAATAAGATATATAATATTCTAGAAATAAAAAATGCATTCATCCATTTAAGGATAGGGATGGGGCTCCCACTAACCATATAATAAAGAAAAAATAGTGTTGGAAAAATCTTTATTTTGTGTTGAAGACTTCTTCCATTTAAAATACTTGACATGTGCCTAAAACCTAACAATTGATATTGTCGATGACTTATCTTGAAGTCGGTACATTTTCTAAATTATCTTCGAGCAGTGACCCAATGGAATTTTGCAAAGGTGCAACAGTGACTTCTTGTTTCACTCGAACTTGAAGTAACTCATCTTGAATGCCTTTTAAATCATAACCAACTTGATGTACTATGTCAAATTGGTCTTTCTTGCTAATGAAATGAATTAATCACTTTTCAATTTTCTCTTTTAGGTAATAAACAAGTTTGTTGAAGTCATTCACTCATTTGATCCTCGCTATAATGGTTATTTAAGTCAATGAGAAATGTGCCTAATTTAATACCATATATCTTAAGTCACATGAAGCATGCGATGGGCTTAATGATCTAATGCATCTTGAAAATATGTCAAGAGGAGAATAATTAATATGAGAATTTAATATCAGATGTTACCAAGGAATTCCTCGAGTATCTACATGCAACAAGAGAGAAAGTGTAGTAATGCCTAGGTAGGGAATCATGTGACAAAGACTACAAGGTAATGTAGGAGGAATTCACGCGAGAGGAGCTCATGTGGGAGGAGAAATGAAGAAAAGGCATGTTGTAACTTGCATCAATGATAAAATGGGTAAGTATAGGAAAAGGTATGATTTATATGTTGTGGAAATGAGGGTACAAATTTCAAAATGTGAGATGTTGGTGCAAGATGACTTGAAGAAAAATTGGGTATGCAACCGACGTACACAAAAACAAACAAGTGTGGTGGATTTTTTGGGTTTTTCTTAATGCAAGAGGGATAACATAGAAAAGTGTTTAACACCACACAAATGTAAAATTTATTAAGTATCATAAAAAGCAGAGAGTTGGCAATAATATACAGTGAGAGAAGACACATACAACTTATCAATAATTGTTAGTCGACAAGACTCTTAAACAAAAGCATTGTCGAGATGAGAATGCCAAAAATTAGATAATTGAAGTGGGGTAAACCAAAAAGGAATGAAAAATATAATAAAATAAAGAATAGAAGCATTCTCGTAATACCAAAAAATAAAAGAACATTTGGTTCATAATAGATCCACATATCTTCTCTAACATAACTTCCATTCATTGTTTTTAAGCTATCAATGATGTAATTACTTCTTATACCTACTAGGGATAGGTATATGGTGATTAATATCACCTTGATGACTTGATAGATATCACACTGACAACCTATTAAATATTTTGACTTATCTTTATATCACTCGTTTAACAAAAGTTTTTTTTTTTGCAAGCAAGCTATTTTTTTTTATATTTTAAAAAATATACGTAGAATACAATCATGGAGGTTTGGAATAGTTATTTGTGGACAAAACAAGATGAATGTGTTAAGAGAAAATTGGGGAGACCATTTTCCCATGAGAGGGAACCCACATGGTCTCTCAAAGAGTTTTGAACAAAAAGTGGTAACATAGAGACAAAAAAGAAAATTGAACATGACTAAAACAAAGAGGACAAGAGAAAAATTGGGGAGACCAACTTCCCATGAAAAGGAAACCAAACGCTCTCCCTAAGAGTTCAAAGCCATAATGGTTATAAAATTACACCAAAACAAAGTAAACATAATTGAAACATAAATAACATGTAAAATTAATACTCTGAGAAAGATTATCTAGGGAATTTAGCATGCCTGTTTGGGCAGTGCCTTGTCCTCATAAGTCTTGGTTTGGGTGAGATGCACTTGCTTCCTGGGAACCTTACCTTGCAAAGTTTTTTTCCTTCCTAGCCAATTCTTGTTGCTCCAGGTAGAGGAAGGGGTTATCTTATCCTTTAGGAATCCAAGGGGAACACTCCCATTCGATGAATTCCCCCCTAGTGTATGATTTTACTTTTCTTTGTGAGGGCTCCCCTTTGGTTTTTCCCTCAACGCCGAACTCGCTGGATAAGTTCATCGCTTTCCTAACTAGTTCAGGTGAGATGTGACTATCGACCACCATTTTTTTATTGGCTTGTGGTTCTGTGTGAGCCAATCTGGAAAGTGTTTTCCCTTGATGGGGGGATTCCACTACTTCAATCCCTATATTTGAATTAGACAACAGTAGAGGAGGGGGAGGAGGGGAAAGGGAGATTCCATTGTTCTAGAAATGTTTGTTAAGCCCATTTGTGTGTGAACCAGAAAGGCATTGAGTTCAACAAATCTTCCTTCGTATCTCTCCTAGGCTTGCTTCTACTCAGAGAATTGCCTACAAAGAAAATTACATATGAACTAGTGGCCATTCCCTATATTTCGTCTCTCCTCAATGTCCATGGCAATAATGAGGTGGTGGATATGAATAGACATGTCCTCATCAAACTGTTATTTTCCTTAACCATGCAAGGGAGAGAGAGGTTGGCACCAATGACCTTTGCCCCCACATCTAGCTCGACCACGTTCCCCCGCCAAGATTAATAGACCTATAAAATCTCTTCCACAAACCTGAAACAACCTAAGTTTGATTGCTACTTCCCGACCCGCATTGACCATGCACCTGTAGAGTAGAGAGGATGAAAGAATAAATGTTGGAGTGAATGTCAGAATCCACAGTAATGGTGGAATGCATGTCATGCTCTAACCTTAATGGTCGTTTCTTCATGTATACCTCCTTCGATTGAATGCAATGAATGTGGTTTGTGGTGAGTGCGAGGAATGGTTGGCACCTAACTATTCCCATTAAGACTTCGTGAAGCGGTGGCATGTGACAACTACCCCTCCTTGTTTCGCATGTGATTACCGAGATTCGTGGAACAAAATCTTTTTTTAATTTTATTTAAAATGATTTAATTTTTATAAATATTTTTTGATTGGGAAGGAAAATAAATGTCTTATTATGGCCTCCACTATTCCCAACGTATATTTTTCTTTAAAAAGTTTACATTAGCCTAAGTCCTGGAAGTGTGTATATTGCATTGACTCCAAATCAGTTGTTGTGACCTATTTTTTCCTTTCCACTGGCTACACCTTCCACCACCACACCACCGCCTCTCTCCACTGCCTAAACCCATCACTCGATCTTCCTTCTTAAGAAACTTGCTCCCCCTCTATAGCTTTATATAGATATATAAGATGAACAGTCTTCTTGAATCACCACATACACAACACTACTAACCCCATGGATTCATCTGCAAACTAGGGGAAGGGATACCAAGCAAAACCGTATTAGGAAAACTAAGAGCTAAGCCATACTCGATTGATTGCAAGAGGCTTAATTTTGATCACTAAAACTATGATAAACAAGTGATAATACAATATCGGCTTGGTCTACCACAAAATCAGCTCGTCTTGATTCCCAACTTCATATCACTGAATTAGGAGGGAGGCAAGATAGACTATAAACTTTAGAATATTTGAAAACATTGAATAAATCTAAATTTCAGTATATTCACTATAATATGGATGATTTTTTTTTATGTTCTTCAAATACTTAAAAAAAACCTTAACACAATAGATTGACTCTATAATTATAATTGACTTTTTTATTTACCTGTTGTTGACTTTGTTGTAGCGTTTCCATTTCTAATGTGCTTGGATTACTTGTATAACAACAGCATAGCCAATATATGTGAGATAACCTTATGACATAGATTAACATCAAATCAGATTTGAAGTACTAGCATCATAGAAGTCAATGCGTAACAAAACACTATGATATAGATTGACATCAAATCAGATTTGTAGCATTAGCATCATAGTTTTCATTAGCAATGAAAACCCAACTCAAAATGAATTAACAAACCATTCACACTCCTAACCCGGGCAAAGATTCATAATGGGGCTTCGAATAAGAGTTGATTTAGTCACATACAAAATACCGAAAAAAAAAGAATAATTGAAATCATGGGCATATGGGATCATTTGTGCTTGTTTTTTCTTCAATCTCTAAAGCAAAGCAACGAGCTTCACCGAGATTTTTTATAATGAAGAAATCACAAACATGTTCTGTATTTCTTCAATGAACTTCGACCACGTGTTTCAAGAAATCTTGAAATTAAATTTATACACATGCACAGGCTCTCTGGAAGATGGATGAACATAGTTAGAAGGGAATAATAATGCTTGGCACGTTTTCCAAACCTCAGCAAGTTCTAGCGAGATTTTCTTGGTGGGCTTTTGAGTGGGATAGTCGATGTCGAAAATCTCTGCAATCTCTTGAGAACTTCATCTCTGCAATCCCTTGAGAACTTCAGATAATTTGACATCAAATCTTCTTTGAATAGCAAGTTTCCTAAATTTTATTTGCTGTCCAAATATATATCTTCAGTGCCTAACGCAGGAGAGGATGGGGTGGGAATCATGCCATTGATATCTTGTTCCTTCCAACCTCCATCTCTTTTTGTACCTTCCTGAAAGTGGTCCATCAACTATCTGTGCATGCAGAAATTAGAACCACAACCACCATTGTTGCATTCTCCTTCCTTAACTATATCTAGCTCAAAATTAGCGTCTGTTTCAAAAGAAAAAAATAAAATAAGTTTTCAGGAGAGATGCGGAGAGAAGAATTGGACATCAGTCCAAAATGCTATCCACCTTGGATATTTTGAAGGCAAAGGGAAGGCTGAAGTTGCTAAACTAGTAAGAACTTCTGTCGAAAAGAATCTTGCCAGGGAACTGGACAATGCATTTAAAATTGGGTGAATTGTAGCTATAACTGCCATTGTAGGTGTGGTTGTTAGTCACACACATGCTCCTCCTGGGACATTCTCAAAAACTCTTGTTGCTCCTCCTGGGACTTCTGCCCCATGATTTTATGTTCCTGCTAAATTTCTCGTCATTTAGCTTGGTAGGATTCTTCTCATATTTAATCGTACTCTCCCCTTCTTATGTGGAAGCTCACTGACATATTCCTTAAACCATCAATCCCCGGCATGCCTAAAACTCACTGAAAATTTCAATGAAATTTGAAAAAAAAAATAGAACTTCCATTACGTTAGCATCCAATAGCAATGATAATTTTAAAAATAGAACTTCCACTGCTTTAACATCCAATATCAAATACAATTTTCAAGAATGCATATGGCTCTAATAATTTAGGACTTTCCAATCATGGATCTGAGAATAATTAGGACTCTGTGTAATCAGAACTAACATGGCTGTGAATCATAATATCATTAACGTGGCTCTGAATCATAGTATCTCTAGAATCAAAATATATTGCTGGAAAATGAAGGAATGCTTAATTTGTATAGTTAAGTTTGTTGCTGCATAACTCCACACTTTTCAAGGCGAAGAAGTAACACATGTTTCGTAGTTTAATAATAACACTCAACCTTTTACTCTATTACTGATATATGTTTGCAAGATACACAACCACTTCAACAATAGTTATATTCATTAATTAGAAATTATGATATTTTCTTCAATAATTTCTAGAACTAAAAAATATTTCTATATTTTAATTATTTAAAAGAAATACAAAACTTTTAATGTGTTTAATACTTGGTAAGTGTGATGCATTCAGTTATACACGTACAGGATATTGAATATAACTTTCTTTTGAGATAGAACAAGAAATTTTAGAATAATAAAAACATTTCCACATTTCCAAAACACCATCGACAATGGATCTAACTTTATTGTTCACATTTGCATACAATCAACCACATATTTATGTACAAACAAGGAAAGGGAAATAAGACTCAAATTACATCATAGTTTAGTTACATAACTACCACTTCGTTACAATAGACTAAAATGTGGAAGAACTTTGACCTTCACAAATGTTGTTCATAGTAGTACTTGTATTACCCAACAAATGTGTTAGATTTGATTGGAATTTGGGAATGGCAGTAGTGCTCAGAAAAGTGTCTTTGATGTTTTGCAACATGCATAGAATGCCCATCATAGTAGGTCGTCCTTGAGGAGATTCATTTGTGCAAAGTAAGCCCACATTTATGAGTGAATTGAGACAATTGAGATCCTTATCTTCTTCACTGCATCTATTAGTCCTCCTCAATAGACCCGTGTCGACTACTTCTTGTACTCGGTTTGGAAAACTACTACCCACCCATTTTTGCAAGTTCATTCCTTCCCAAACATGTGGTGTGTGGGCTTCTTTCTAGTGAACATTTCCAATAACACTATTCCATAGCTATATACATCGCCTTTTTATTGTAACTTGTCCTCCCACTCCGTATTCTGCATTCAAAGATCCTCATCTTAAATTTTTTAATTTAAAATGTTAAGCAAACATAAGAAAATCATAACATTGCTTAAGATGGTATATAGTTTAAATAAGACCTGGAGGAATGTACCCTATAGATCCTTTGAGTGCATTTGTGGAAGTGAGAGCTCCATCTTCATCACTTGCAAAACATATAGTAGCAATGCCAAAGTCTATTAAATATGCAGTCATATCTTCACCCAACAACACATTGTTGGGTTTCAAATCACAATGAATCACTTGCACAAAACAATGGTGATGGAGATACGCCATGCCTTGGGCAATGTCTATTGCTATATTCAACCTTTGAATCAGATTCAAACTACTTTGTTCTCCATCATTGGGATATAACCACTTTTCTAGGCTTCCATTGGGCATTAATGGAAATATCAAAGCTTTGATTTGGAGATCTGAATAACAGGGTATGACCCGAATCAAATTTCGGTGTCTAACTTTACCCAAAACTTTGCACTCTCTATCAAAGCTCTTTTGAGCCCCTTCATTTTGTAGATTGAGAATCTTGACAGCAACCATTGTGCCATCATTCAAAAGCCCTTTGTACACTTTGCCAAAACTACCAACTCCTAACAAGTTGGCATCACTAAATTCATTTGTTGCGATGACGAGCTCTGCATAGGAGATTCTTCGATGACCCACATTTAATGTTGGACCAGTCTCTTTCTGAATATGTCTCTTGCATTTTCGTCTCCACAAGATTGCAAGAAACAAACACAATACAACAAATCCTACAACAAAAACGAGTGCGATAACTCTTTTTAGATTTAGAACACTTTCATGCTTATGAGCATAGCATGGTGGTAGATTTACCCAAGGTCCACATAGAGCAAGATTTCCCATAAATGCAGTGGCGGCAATCTTTTTGAAAACTCCCTCTCTAGGGACTTCTCCTGACAACTTGTTAAAAGAAAAATTCAAGTGATGGAGCATTGTGAGATTTTCTAGTGATATGGGTATTCCACCCGACAAATTGTTGGAAGAGAGATCTAGGTCTTGAAGGCTTAGAAGTTCGGTGAGGGATAGTGGAATTGGACCTTCAAGTGAGTTGCAAGAAAGATTAAGATATTCTATTTCTTGGCAACTTCCAAGTGCACTTGGAATGTAACCAGTTAATTGATTTGCAGAAACATCTATAGCTTGAAGCTTATTGAACTTTCCTAGTGCTAAAGGTACATGGCCATGTAATAAATTGTTTGACAAGTTGAAATAGAAGGCTAAATTTGCAAGGCCTGCAACTTGTGGAGGTATGTGCCCAGTAAGTTTGTTGTATGATAGATCTAGCAGTAGTAAGTTCACACATTTCCCTAAATTTGCAGGTATATTTCCTGATAACTGGTTATGGTTAAGATATAAATATCTTAGCTGCTGGAGGTTGGCCACAAAATCAGGGATTCTTCCAGAAAGATTATTTTTAGAGAGATCTAAGAGCCCTAAGGTTTTTAGGTGCCCAATTTCCATAGGGATGTTTCCTTGTAAATTATTGGAACCCATATATAACCTCTCCAACTTCTGAAGCATATTAACTGAAGAAGGAATTGCCCCTGTAAAAGAATTACTTTCTAAACTGAAGAATGTTAAACTAGTCAGGTTTCCAATTTGTGAAGGTATTCCTCCTGCTAATTCATTGAAACTCAAGTCTAAGCGGGAGAGGTTTGTAGAGAGGTGGCCTATGGAAAACGACAATTGCCCTGAGAGATTATTGTCGGATAAGTCTACATCTAGTAGATTGGAACAATTACTAAGAACATCAAGAATGGGGCATCTCGTGGTGCTGCCGCTAATCAGGTGATTGCCGCCAAACAAAAGCCGCCGGAGATGTGTCAATTTACCCAACTCCATGGGCACTATTCCGCTGAGTTGGTTTCCTGATAAGGCAATCACTTGAAGCTTTGTACAATTGAAAAGGGAAGAAGGAATGCTGCCACTCAGCTGATTAATATTCAGAATAAGAACGCTGAGCTGGCTTAGCATACCCAACTCCAACGGAATGTGTCCCGTTAGATGATGAAGTCCCAGATTAAGAACGTTGAGCTGGCTTAGCATACCCAATTCGGAAGGAACACTGCCGTGAAGGTTGTTACTTTCCAAATATAAGCACTGCAAAGAGGATATGTTTACCAACTCCAACGGAATGTGTCCTGTGAGATGGTTAGCTTCCAGGTCAAGAAAGATGAGCTGGCTTAGCATACCCAATTCAGAAGGAACACTGCCGTGAAGGTTGTTGTAACCGAAATCTATGTACTGCAAAGAGGATATGTTTCCCACGCAGTCCGGGATTGTTCCAATCAAATTGTTAACACCCAGAAAAGAAGCAACTTTCTCGAGATCTTCGGGTCGGTTAATTTCCGTTTTCAAGTTTGAATAATGGAAACTGTGACATTTAAACAATGATGATAAAGAAAACAATATCACATTTTTATAAAATTAATCACAAAGCATTAGTTGCATAATTCGGGCCATAAAATTAGTATTTACAAAGCCGCCTAATTGAAATTTGAATAAATTAAACTAGCCTGTAAGCGATGACGATTTACTTTTCTGTAAAATAAGGGAAATAATGCGGCATTTGCACTCCCCAACGAGTAGAATGAAATATTACTTAAATGCATTAATGTAAATCAATTGAAAGTCAATGTGAGTTCAACATTAAAGTAAATATTTCTTCAATGTACAGTACTATATATATATATATATATTAAAAATATAATATACCCTAAAATAAAGTTAAATTCCATACAAGTAATCACAAATCTTTCTCTTCGCCTCTCAATAAACGAAAGTAAAAAGTCCATGCAATTAATCATAAATCTTTCTCCTTATCCATAACCTCTTTTTTAGTGGCCAATGTGAAATACCAAATTTGATAAAATAAATTAAAAAATTCTGAATATTTTGTTAATTATAAAAAAATAACAAATAATATCTTTGAGTTATTTTCAAATCTCAATTACTTATCTTTTTTGCTAACTTACCTTCTAGAATACTTACTTCAACCTCTTTTTCACTTCTAGTCTTTTCCAATTGAGTTCTTAACTCAATGATTTCTTTTCTTCGAATACTTGAAGAGTCTTGTTTGTTTGACTTTTCAAGATCATATTTTAGTGAAATGATTTTTGCTTCAAGTCCTTTACTTCTTTCTTTAAGTTCCTTGGATGTTGTATATTTTTCATTCACTTCGTTTCTTAATGAGGTTACTTCATCTTGAAACCTTTGACATTGATCTTCCTTTTCCTTGTACGTCTTCCTTATTTTGTTTCCATCTTGCAACTGAGCCTTTAACCTGGTAATCTCTTCTTTGTAGGTACAATCCCTTTTATCAAATAGATTTTGTTGATCTCTGATTATATCTCTAAGCCTTTTAACCTCTATTTCTAGGGCCATTAGATTACTTTCACTTTTACCCATAAGATAAAAGTCATTTGATTCACTGTCATATTCACTAGCTTCAATATTCCTTCTTTTGCTTTGTCATTTTCATTCTTGATCAATACAAACCAATGTGCTTCTCAATCTGAATATTTGATTCCATCTATTAGTGCACATGATATAAAATATTCACTTTCATAGTTTCTATTGTAGCTTTTGCTATCATCTGTCACATAATTGCTTCAAAAGATATAAAAGCCTCCTAGAGAGAGCCTCTGGGTTGATATGAGACCAATGGCTAGGGCATGAGAGAGGAGTGCTTTTGAATATTATCAGAGGGATTTCTGTTTCACCCCATATGTCACTTAGTTTGAAAATAAATAACTAAGGGGCTTGGTTCAATAATCCTTCATTAAGGTAAACTCAAGAAAACACATATATCTAAACACTCATGGGGTAAATATAGCTAATCTCAAAGAGGATTATCTTGGTTCTGGTGGCCGACACACAATAATAGGCAGCTTAAAATTGTTGTTGTAGTATAGGTGAACAAGAGGAAGGAAAGGAGGGGAATTGATGCAAAGGGTTGGACATAACACAAAATCCTAAGTAACAATATCCAACAAAAATATGGAAGAGTGAGGAGATGAAAATGCAAAAACAGTGGAGCGTGAATTAAGGCCTCAAACTCTATGCCTCGTGAATACATTTTTCACCAAATAACATTAAGTAAATGTATGCACATTACAGGTACTGTAGGCTATTACATAACACAAGTAAATATGTAGTTAACACGGGTACTATTACTGCTTAGCAGAAAATATACAACCATGAATGAGAGTGAAACCAACATATTCGTTACACTATTTCAGAGGAAGAAAAACATGCATGAAGTGATATGCAGAGGATAAAACATACTGCACATTCCTCTGATGAGAATCAACAAAACAATTTCATTAACCTTCAAGAGGGAGTCCAAAACACTAGTCCATTACATTTAGCAATTGCATAGCTCAAGTCCCTCATGAATAAGAAAATTGAACCAAATTGGAACTACCAAATTCTAGCTTCTTCGGTCCAGAATTCTGGAACCTGTGTGAAGTCTTTCTTCCCTTTTTTTATAATGAACTTGAAAAATAGTTACATAATATCTCAGCTTGAGCTCCAATTGTCTGATCGACTAGCTGTCTTGGCATCTGAAGGCTATGTTGTCTAAATGATTACAAAGGATTTGATTCCTTCTTTAAAATGCAAGAAATTACAAAAGGAAAACTGAATGATGGTTGAAGAAAATATCTCCCTGTCGTTCCTATGATGGCTTCTGATCAGACCACATTTATGCCACAACGATTCAGTTGGTTCGCCTGTCGTTTTCCGCCTTAACTGCTTGAACTTACCACTTTCTAGAGCCGAGAGCGATCAATTGTGGTGGCCTTGGTGGTGTCGTTGAATCATAGCTTCCGACTCATCCATCACATAACTCCCTCTATTTCACTATTAGATTTCTATATGCCCTGTAATATAGCCATAATGTTATATCATATTTTTTCCTCATCGGGACTTTTACTCTTAAATACATTGCCAAATAGTGAGTTCTAATATCCTTTGGCCCCTTTTCTTAACCCCTTTCTACATTTCTTCATCATAGAACCGAGGGCTGTGACCTGGTGCTTAGCCTTAAGGCGCTAGTGGATTTTGTTCCCGTTAGGGGCCATTTTTCCTTTGTAAAGTGCTTCGTGCCCCTGGTCCTTTAAGTTCTTTTGGACCATGCGCTAGCCCTAATATTGGAGCCCCTCTCATCCCTATTTTCCAATCGGGGAAATAAATTTGGAGTTGTGACAATTTAATTCTCCAATATGAAACCTCTGATGTCGCATCATCACTCCACGAGGCACTTCCTGAGTGGTGACACGTGTCACCCATTTTTCTCCGTTAGGCCCCTCTAAACAACAAAACTATCTGTCGCATGGGCTATCGTACTGCCACGTCATGGTGACTTCAAATGTCATTGTAACTTTATCGGAACCAATCATATGCTTCCATGTGTCTTTATCGGAGCCAATCATATTACGCCACATGTGGCTTATCAGAACCAACCATATGTTACCACGTGTCCCACTAGAGGAGAGAGAAGAGGGCCCATCCACCTTTGGCTTTGTAATGGAATCCTTTGTTAATCTATATTTGAGTCCTCCGATGATTTTACACTATTGGCACATTACCCCTGTCACAATGTTTAAAAGGTTGTCACCTACAAAAGTCTTGATTCTCGATTCTTGATCTTTCGATGTTGCAATATTTTGATGCACAAATATGCTCCAAGCTCCGATGTGCAATTGTCGATATGCCAGGGCCCTGTATTAAATGTGGACTGCCTATAGCCATACTTTCCACAATTTTTGGACACATCACACATTGTTGAGTAGTTGATACCAATAGAGCTCAACCAAAACTACATTGAATAGGTCACAATTGGTCAGATCATGGACATATAGATCAAGAACACTTGCCAATAGAGGATCCAACTATATCGAGTTGTCAAATCGAGCCAGCTCCTGCACCAAGGCAAGTGGCACACTTGGGACCAAGTTCAACGGAAGTTTTCCCATGTCATGGGGGAGATCAACACAATGGGGACCATTGCTTCCTAAGTGGGGAGGAATGATCTAGGTAGATATTGGTGGCCACCTACCTATTCCACTTGGAACCCCAACACGGCTTCTCTTCAAATTCCATAATTCTAGCAAAAATTTCTTTTTTTGGAAGTTTTTTAGGTCTTGAACTTCCGGAGCCATTTTGAGGCCCTAAACGAAATTTTTTTGAAAAATGTGCCAAGCTGTGAACCTATAGGGCATGGCCTTCTCGATAATAAAAAAATTCCTTAGATATCTCTTTCTAAAGAGGTATCGTGCACGGGAAACAGAGATAACATGCCACAAGTACGACCTCGAGAAGTTGGTATTCCAACTAATGCTAGTGAGGCCAACAAAGCTTTGGTGCTTCATCTCCTAGGGTTAGGTATTTGGATGAATGGGCAACTAGCAGTGTTAATGTGAGGGGATTGGTTCTAAGAACTAAGCCATGCCTTCATACCAGACCATTACCTAAGAATGATTCATTGGTAGTTTTATATTACATTGATAAAAATCCATGTGACAGAGCTCCAAATGTTGGAAAATTGTTGTTGGAATTAAAAAAAAATGTCATTCAGCTCGAACAACTACCAGAAATTGCACTTCAACCAATATTTTATCACACCAAATTTAGGTATGGTCCATTTTTAACTATTGTGTATGGAAAGTAGGATCAATATTAGATTTGTTTGCATATATGTGTAAGGGTTGAACTTCCCCATGATTGTCATTGCTCCCATTTTTTTTTAATCAAGGTTCTTATTCTCTTAAATAGTAGTATGTTATCAAGTCGTCTTTCCTTTTAATATGTATAGTCAAATTCATTTCTAGCTTACATATTTGTTTTCCATTTTACGTTGTCAGTCACAACCTTCCTTTCCATGGTCGAATTTCCTCGCTGCATATAGTAAATAAAATTTATTCTTTCAGTTCCTCCTAGAAATATACATCATATGAATCTTTCAAGGGAAATTTTAGTCTTTCTTTGATCATATTTATATATTAAAGCGAATATTATTGGATAGCACTAGTATCACAAGAATCACATTGTCTCTATATATGACTAAAATTTATCTCTGATAAAATTTTGTATATCCATCTGTCTCAAACTTGTAAAGAGATTTCTTATAACTGAGAAAAGGGGAGAGGCCACTTCCCAATCATAAAACCACTGATTCACCATCATTTGAGGACATTATTACTAGGCTTGACAAAGTTCTCTCGTTGAAGTATATACTCATTGTAGAATTTCCCACTGTAGATCACCAAATAATGCAATATACTAAAGCAAAATACTTGATCTACTTCTACAAACAAACTTGTGGAAGCTTAATCGATTTTGAGCAAGATCAAATAGAACACAAATAACAGAGAGCGAGAAATCAATCACCCATGAACAAAGAAGAATACTCTGGGGAAGGCCTCAGCTAAAAACCCTGCTATCTGTATTATCATACAAGTGTAAATATCTCAGGATTACACAAAACTTTAGCTCACAAGCTATCCAGCTCTCAGTACAATCCCTCACTGCTACTCATAAACAGAATAAACAACACATATGCCTTCCTTAATTCCTCCAAGCCTCCTATTTCCTTGCGTAGTTTCTCCTGGGTCCTCTGGCTGCCACTTGTGTGAATTCTCCTCTGACAGACAACACTAACCTCTGAAATAACTACTCAATCCTGAAGGAGATAATTCCTTCTGCATGGATGAGTTTCCTATATAGGAAAAATCCTCCAACTGTTAGTACATCGTCCCTTCCTCTGATCTCAACTGGGTCTCTGACTGAACTGACATGCATGAGTTATTTATGATAGAATATTCAGTTATCTGAAGTACACTAGTTACATGCATGCATGCATTAATTAACTGAACTCACAATGAGTTCCACAAACTGTTGGAACTAATCTAACTGGACTTAACTCAATTAACTGAGCTAACTAATTACAACTCAAAGTACAACTCATCTTGATCTCCTTAATTAAGGGATAACTTCCTCAATCAAAGGGATAACTATTGCATGTCTTCACATAGACTTCATGTTTGATTTTCTCCAACTAATTAACCCAAGATGAATTAATTAATTATTTTTCAAACAATTGCTAAGATCAAATTCGAATTTTAATTCTCAATTTTAGTTCAGGGACTAACTAAAATTGGAATCTATCCAGAAATGCTATTTATAGCAATGTTATTTTTAGCATTTCTATTTTATCATTCCTCGTTTCTATTTCCAACACTGGTACCTGAAATGCTATTTTTAGCATTTCTTGTTGCTATTTTCAACACTCCCTTTCAACAAGAAAGGAATTCAACTCGATCCCGATCTTGAATCTTTGGAATGTTCTGCATGCAACACTTTTCTCTAGTTTTGTTGATCCAACAACTTCGGAAACAAAAAATATACAACCTGAATCCAAATGATGCCTCTGTCATCAAAGTCCTTGATTGCTATTGCCTCTGTCAACTGAAAACTTTGCACCTCTATGCTCTTCAGTATCTAACTGCTCTAGCCTCTGTCACTTTGATCTCTGACTGCATCAATCACACTGATTCCTCTAGCTGCATTCGTGTTGTTGTTGGTCCTATCTCCCAACACTGCATCCACACTGCACCTCCTCTCATCATGTTGCATTGTGTTTCCCACTGCTGCACTACAACTCAGTTACTGAGAAGTAAGTAACTGATCTCCCAACTGACCTCCCATTTGGGCTAGAAACATCCTTTGATGCTGAAGCTTCCTCCTCTGCTCCATCTACATATGTCTCTACCCACTCAGCTAGTCCTGCTACTCCTCATCGGGGCTCCCGTAGCAAGGTATAATCAAAGAGGTTGGGTACCTCAAGGATCCTGCCTCTATTTCAGCCTTCTTGGGACTATCGCTTCACATCGCCCCACCTCACACCTGGAGGTATGGCTGCATGTGATCCCTCTACCCAATTGGCTCGAAATTTCCCCCTAGTGGAGATCTCTGCATGTGTGGATGCCTCCAGTCAGTATCCTCTCAGCTTCTCTAGTTGTGGCTGCTCCACAACCTCCTAAAGTTGCTTCACCAATTGTGGCTCCTCCATAATTGTTTCAGACTTCTTCTGGCACTGCATGTTGAGAGATAATGTACTCTCCCTCTCATCCACCAAGTCTCCAACATTTGCCTTGCTCCTCAAGGCTTTGCATGCATTTTGAACCTCAAGAGTATATAGGTTCTTGACTCGTGAACCGATCTGCTTCACTTGCCTCATGGTGATGTGTCTAAGGAAAACCTTTCCCTTACTGAAGACTATATCATAGCCTTTGTCCTCCAGCATTGCGATCGATACCAAGCTCTTCTTCAATCCTGGCACATACTTCACATCTGTCAAGGTAATGCGAGCTACATTCTCCCTCTGAAAACCATGCCCACACCTGAAACACTATATTTTCATCATTAACCATCTCTATAGTATCTTGAGGTCTTTCTCCTCCAAGGTACTAAACATACTCTTATCGACGGTCATGTGGAATGAGGCTCCATTGTCAAGAAACCAACCACAACCCATCATCGATGAAACCATGCATGCAATGAGGGTAAAATCCAATTCGAACTGAGAGGCCAATGCCTCACCTTCAGATCCTTCCTTGGATCCCTTCTTGCATTTCTTCAATGGACAATTAGTTGAATAATGGCCCACCTCATGACAATTAAAGCATCACACTTCATATTTTTCAATCTTCTTCCCACCATGAGAAGAACTTGATTTGGGATGAGAATCCTTCTCCTTCCCTTTCTTTTCCTTACTCGCTAAGGCATAATTTTCTTCATCCTCCTTGGATGAAGAACCATCTCTGGTGCTTCTCCTAATCTCTTCCTGCATCAGATCCGACCACAGTCATTCCCAATCTGGAAGTTTCTCTCTTCCATTAACTGAGTCCTGATAGCTATGCCAGCTCTTAGGAAGACTGAGGAGAGCAAGACTCACTATGTCATCATCGCTGTTGCGATTCCTACACTTCAAAGCTCATCCATGCAGGTGGTGAGCTTGTTCAGATATGTAGAGATCGTGTCACCCTTTTCACACTTGATTTTTTGAAGCTTGTCTTTCAGTGCCAGTTTCCTTTGATCGTTTTTGTTCTAATATAGATCTTTCAATGTTTTCCACATTGAAAACGGTGTCTCCTTCCCATGGAGACTTGAGACAATGTGCTCTCGAACTCCCTCTAGAAGAATTCTCCTTGCTCTAGCCACACATTTCTTCCATTACTCCAATTCTTGGGCATTAGCAGCTGCTGGCTTGGGGACTTCTTGATCAATGAAGTCCTTCAAACCGTTGTCCTCTAATACCACTTCCATGTGATCCTTACATGCCATATAATTTGAGCTGCCATCCAAGGCATACTCTCTATTAAGTTTTGATGACATGGCATGATAATGTGGTTATTAAAGTACGTATAGTTGCGGCCAAATACACCGAGGTGATGACATGGCATGTTGGAGAAGTGACACATGGAAGGAAAATATGGAGTCTTTGGATGGAAAAGTGGGCAAAATCCATTTGACATGTGGCATCATTTAGATATCGCAGTGTGGCATGATGACATCACCATGACATGAGAAGTGTTGTTAGAAAATGATATGGCATAGTGTTGGGATTTGAGTTAGCGGATCAAGTTTTTAGAAGATTTCCTTTGTTTTATAATTTCTAACATTATACTAAATTCCATATTGTGGGACCCATAATAAGCATTAGTTTGAGACTTCATCTTTTAGGTGATTTTATCGAGCATAACAACAAAAAGGTCCAAACCTGAACTCAAGCATAAACACATCAATCGTAAAGAACATGGTCACATTTTTGGTCATATGGGAAAGGTGCTAAAGTCTCCAAGAGTTTAGTTAGTTAGAAGTTGGTGCCGAGTTCCATTATGAATTAAAATATTTTGTTACATAGTTGTACAATGGAGAACTACAAGAATAAAGGATTTGATTTGTTGATGACAACTCATGGATAATGGCCATTTGTGAGGAAATTAAATTATGAACATTACACAAATATATAAAGAGTTTAGCAAAAGAAGGCTAAGAGAAAGTGTGAGATATTGTAGTGGGTAGTAATTAAAGATAATATTTTACACTCTCTAGCTTAGAATAAAGCACCAAGACTACAGAATCATAAGTTCATGGGTTGGATGTGAGCTAACTGAGCGATGAATTTCCTCCTCAAGTAGTAGAACATTGAATGAAGTGCTTATATCAAGCATATTTAGGAGTGAATGAAGCTCCTATTCTTGACCAGTGTGGGTTTTTTCTTTAAAAAAAAGCCACAGGGTCATGAAGTGCAGAAGCAACCAGAGTGTGAATGTAAATTGCATAGTGAGAGAAACAGAGCATGATAGAAAGTGAATTGTTGAAGTTTACTATTGTAGATGGTTGTAGTGTGTGCTTGTAGAAGAAATAGAATCTTGGTGATATCGAGGAGCTACAGCAGGGAGGTTGGTTTAGGAAGGAAATGGAATTATTAAGAAATAGAATAAAAGAATATTGATAGAGGCATGAGTTTCAAAATCCTATGAAAAGAATAGATCCAACTGGAAACAGTAGTTTGGTGCCTGCAAAATTTTGAAGTTGACACCTCTAGAAAGTTGGTGCTTGCAAATATCAAGGGGTTGGGGCCTTCTGTGAATGGGTTCTCACAAAAGAATTGATGTAATTATAGTTAGTGATTTCAATTTACATCATAATAAATAGAAGCTTTCGTGGTTTTTATCCCAAAAGGGTTCCCATTTTAAATCACTGTATATATGTATGAATGTATAATTGATGTCTATAGATTGCAGTTGATTAATTTATTGGTTAATTAAATGAAAAAAATTATAATCACTGATTCAAACCCCGGGAATTGTTAATTCCTAACATAATAAGAAGCCACTTTAATTAAAGAAAAAACCTACTTTCTGAGATCTAAATATTCAATTCATAGTCATGTAATGTTTTTCTCATGCATGAAATAGGAAGCTCATTTACTTTTATATTCTTTTGAGTAAGTAAAGAGACAATAGTTTCATTCAAAACAAGGGAGTAGAGTATGAAGTCTCATTCAAAATATTGACTTGTTAGTAGTAGGGCTATTTTAATTTCTTGTTTAATATTTGCGAAACCAATTTGTGTTTATGGATTCCATTCAATATCTTGATCCTCTTTTAATAGCTCATTAAGTCAATTAAATATTGAAGCAAAATCCGGTATCAATCTTTGAACAAAATTTACCTTCTTGAAGAAAGATTAAACTCCCATTTGGGAAGTTAGAGGTCGCAAATTATTTATGGTTTTAACTCTATCTATATCAAATATTATTCCTTCTTTTCTCACAATATGGCCCAAAATATTTCCTTTTGATACTGCAAACAAATGGTTCCTAAGATTAAGAGATATGCCATACAATCTACAATGTTGGAAAACTTGTCTCAAATGCATGATATGTCATTCCCTTAATTTTGAATGGAGAGTAATATCATCATGGTAATCTTCAATGAACTTATTGATCGTCTATTTAAATGCATAACCCATATGTTCTTCTAATGTAGCTCTAACATTTTTTAATCCAAAGGGAGTCCTAGCATATGAAAATGTCCCTCATGGTGTTACAAAATTACTCTTGTATTGATCATATTCGGCAACTAACACCTCATTCTATCTGGCAGACCCATCAAGTATTGAAATTAAAGCAAAGCCAACAACTTGTTTGAGGATAATTTATGTATTTAGTAGTGGATAATTATATTTCAAAGATTCTTTACTAAGATCTAAAAACTAAACACAATTCTAAATACATCATTCTTCTTTTTTACTACTATATCATTGGAAATCAACTTAAAATATTTGTTGGAAATATAATACATGCCTTTTTCATCTTCTCAACTTTGATTTTGACTAGTGGCTTCAAATTTGGATCTATGGATCTAGTCTTCTTCCTGAAAGGTTTCCCACCTTCTTTGAGTGGTATCATATGCTGGAAAATGGACATATCATATTCTTTCAAGTCATAATAAGTCCATGCAAAGACATCTTGCAACTCATTGAATAAATCAAGTTATTATTGAATTTATTTTTGGGCATAGTTGGTTTACAAGATTAGATATTTAGGTTTTTTTATGTATCAATATTAATCTTTTGAGTTTCTTGAAATTTTATTAAACAATATTATTTTTTAAGATTCTCATTATGTTATTAATAATTTCTTGTAAATAAAGACTCGAACTTGATATATCCTCTTGGGAGAGAGGGAATTTTTACATCTTTGATGAGGATTGTGTTTTTATAGTCCATGTCATCTTGGGGATAATTAGAATCTAGATATTTTTGTAGCATTTATTTTGCATGATACATGAATTCTTTGGCATGCTCATCATTTTTAAACATTTGCCACTAATCCCCATTACCAGGTATTGATGGGTAGTAGATATTCTCTACAGGAAAAGAAATTTCAGATATGTGATCATCTAGATTAAAAAGGGATAATTCCACTACCAAGGAGTCATCCATTTGATTTTGTTCTAGTGGAACAAATATTGTGTCAAAAGGATTGAAATTTTTTAAGAATATCCCAAACCCTTGTATCATAACATTCAAATTGTTGTTTGTTTATATTATACTTTTTCTTGATTTGTGATCAATTCAAAATATCCTCTCACAGCTAAATCTTTAATATGCATTTGAATGGTTGGTATTAGCTCTTAAGTTAGTGCCTCATATTCTACCTATTATTTGTGCAAGGAAACTCTAGTCTAAAAGGATAAGGATATTTGTGCAAGGAAACTCTAGTCTAAAAGCATAAGGATAAATATGAGAGATTGGACCATTAAATACTCCCCTAACTCAAATTACATAACTTAAACAAGAGCCATTGAATGTCATTTTCCAAAATCCTAGAAAAATATCACTTTCACAATATTTATTTAGTGCTATATTGAGGACAACATAATTTTCTATCCATAAATCTAGACAATTTTGAAAAACATTTGATTTTTTTTTAAAGAAAATAGGTTTCCTTTGTTCTCTTGGGATTCTAGCAGAGGTTTTTTGTTTGACAATATCATATAGTTTCCATCATTCATGATATACCCTTTAATCCTAGAACACCAATTATGACCAAGAACAACTCCATAGGAAGCCAACAGATCGAAAACAACTATAGTGAATACTATGGTTATATGTGTTTCCAATCTTATCCATGCACAAAAGTCTTTAATTTCAACATAGGAAAGGAATTTTCTTGAATCTATAGCATAAATATTTTCTCTAACTTCATAATATTTAGTGCATTCTAACCTAAAGGACCCCATTACTAAAAGTGGCATGATATTATTAGTGGCTTTGTTGCCTACCATGCAATCATGAACAATAGAGTCTCGATTTTCAATAGGAATATAAAAAGGGGAAACCTTTCCTCTTACTCTTTGTTGAAATTAATTGGGTATTTCTTGACTACCAACAAAAGCTGCTTCTATTCTTAGATTTGATGGACCCATGTTCTACAAGATTTTAATAGGTTTTCCCTTTTTTGAGGTAGCCAAGAAGAGACAAAGTGATTTGCAACTTCCTAAATTCATCCAATATTATAAGGCATTTTTGTTTTGGTGTTATCTTGTTCCTTTATAAAATATGGAGTGCCTTGTTGTGATGTTGATTGAGGAGAATTATTTATATTTTTTCCTTTATTAACTTAATTATCTAGTTTGAATTTTCTTATTTGAGCTTTTGACTAAATCAATTTTTCTTGGCATTCTTTAGAATTTTCTAGTTCAACAAAGTCACATGGAGCAAGAATCTACATATTTTCTTCATATTGCATTAATTATAAGATACAGGGTTCTTAATTTTATTTATTTATTTTTTTGGTTGTGGTTCACGGACACCCTGGTCAATGGGTGGCGCTACATCCATGGAAAAATCTGGGCTGATGGACCTCGAATGGAATCTAGCCCTGTGGCCCACTAGCTAGGCCTGACCCCAAGGGCTTCAGGTTGAATGGACCCTTTGACCTCCCAATGGTGAGGCACTGGTTTTGACCAACTGAGCTAACACTTGGGGCTATGAGGTTCTTACATTATTTCAACCACTAATGGATATAAATATTATTAAGTTTCTCCAAACACATCATCTTCTCCTAATAAAACTGCATTTGGATATATCCTCTAATCCTAGAATCACAATCATGACCAAGAAAAACTCCATAGGTAGCAAGGAGATCGACAACAACTATAGTGAATATTGTGGTTATACGTGTTGCCAATCTTATCCATGCACAAAAGTCTTTAATTTCACCAAAGGAAAGGATTTTTATTGAATTTATAGCATAAATATTTTCTCTAACTTCACAATATTTAGTGCATTCTAACCCCAAGGACCATATTGTTGAAAGGAATGATATAATTTGTGGCTATGTTGCCTACCATGCAATTATGCACAATAGGGTTTTGATTTTCAATAGGAATATAAAAAGGGTAAGCCTTTCCTCTTACTCTTTGTTGAAATCAATCGGGTCTTTCATGACTACCAACCAAAGCTACTTCTATTCTTAGATTTGATGGACCTGTGTTCTCCAAGATTTTATTAAGTTCTCCCTTTTTTGAGGTAGTCAAGAAGAGAAAGAGTGATTTGCAACTTCCTAAATTTATCAAATATTGTAAGGCAATTTTGTTGTGGTGTTATCTTTTTCCTTTATCAAATATGGAGTTCCTTGTTGTGATGTTGATTGAGGTGAATTATAATATTTTTTCCTTAATCGACTTAATTATCTAGTTTGAGTTTGCTTGTTTGAGCTTTTGTCTAAACCAAATTTTCTTGGTATTCTTTAGAATTTTCTAGTTCAACAAATTCATCATGAGTAAGAATCTGCATATTTTCTTCATATTGCATTGATTCTAAGATATGAGACACTTAAATTATTTCAACATTAATGGATATAAATATTCTTAAGTTTCTTCAAACACATCATCTTCTCCTAACACAACTACATTTGGATTTCGCATGCAAGGTGCTTTTGGTCTATGTACTTCAAGTCTTTGACTTCTATCAGTTCATTCTCTAGGGTTTGGTAATCATCATTCTTCCTTCATGGGACAATTTTTGTGAAATAATATTATCGCTTCTCTTGAGACAAGTAATCTCATTTTGCATTTGTTGCAGTGTGTAATTAATCTACACAATGTTTTCCTCTTGTTGTGTTCTTGACACTTTGTATACAACATTTCTTATGTTTGGAGGTTGTCCTAAAAAAACTTCTCGTCCAACTCCTTGGTCTTCAAAACTACTTCTCACAATTCCTTGATCTTGTAAAATTCCTCTATCAATTGATTGATCTTGTATCAACCTTGATGAGGAGTAAGGCTGAGAAGATAGTGTTATCTTAGATGCTCCCATCTAGACATGATGCCTACAAATTTCAATGATAACATTTGAGGTAACAATATCCCCCCCTTGTTTTTATAGAGAGGTCACTCCCCTTTAATAAAGAACTTTCAAATTCAAGAAAATATAGAAAACGGTAGAGGCTTGAGATAGGACCAAACATTAAATATTCACAATGAGATAATACATATTGATATAGGAATTAAATAAAGTTTTGAAACCAATAATTTCCAGCATAATTTTGAGTAAAGAATCAAACATTTTGACATAAGAAAATAATCGTGGAATGCATTTACAAATAAATTTAAAAGACATTTTCATTCAGACTCATTGGGATGAAAAGAGTTACACTCTTGCAATCTTCAAGCTTAAAAGTCAAATTTGAAAGATTACACTAGAGTTGGACTCTTGGTAGTTCTCGAAGGAACCTCTAAAAAATATTCAAGTGTTTAAATAAGATATATAATATTCTAGAAATTAAAAATGCATTCATCCATTTAAGGATAGGGATGGGGCTCCCACTAACCATATAATAAAGAAAAAATAGTGTTGGAAAAACCTCTATTTTTTGTTGAAGACTTCTTCCATTTAAAATACTTGACATGTGCCTAAAACCTAACAATTGATATTGTTGATGAGTTATCTTGAAGTTGGTACCTTATTTAAATTATCTTCAAGCAATTACCCAATGGAATTTTGTAAAGGTGCAATGGTGACTTCTTGTTTCACTCGAACTTGAAGTAACTCATCTTGAATGCCTTTTAAATCATAACCAACTTGATGTACTACATCAAATTGGTCTTTCTTGCTAATGAAATGAATTAATCACTTTTTAATTTTCTCTTTCAGGTAATCAACAAGTTTGTTGAAGTCATTCACTCATTTGATCCTGGCTATAATGGCTATTTAAGTCAATTAGAAAACCTAATTTAATACCATGAATCTTAAATCACATGAAGCATGCAATGGCCTTAACGATCTAATACATCTTGAAAAAATGTCAAGAGGAGAATAATGAACATGAGAATTGAATATCAGATGTTACCAAGGAATTCCTCTAGTATCTACATGCAACAAGAGAGAAAGTGTAGGAATGCCTAGGTAGGGAATCATGTGGGAAAGACTACAAGGTAATGTAGGAGAAATTCATGCAAGAGGAGCTCACGTGGGAGGAGAAGTGAAGAAAAGGCATGTTGTAACTTGCATCAATGATAAAATGGGTAAGTATAGGAAAAGGTATGATTTATATGTTGTGGAAATGAGGGTACAAATTTCAAAATGTGAGATGTTGGTGCAAGATGACTTGAAGAAAAACAGGGTATGCAACCTACATACACAAAAACAACTAAGTGTGGTGGATTTTCTGGGTTGTGATTAATGCAAGAGGGATAACATAGAAAAGTGTTTAACACCACAAAAATGTAAAATTTATTAAGTATCATAAAAAAGTAGAGAGTCGGCAATAATATACAGTGAGAGAAGACACATACAACTTATCAATAATTGTTAGTCAACAAGACTCTTAAACAAAAGCATTGTCGAGATGAGAATGCCAAAAATTAGATATTTGAAGTGGGGTAAACCAAAAAGGAATGAAAAATAGAATAAAATAATGAATAGAAGCATTCTCGTAATACCAAAAAATAAAAAAACATTCGTTCATAATAGATCCACATATATTCTTTAACATAATAGTGATATATTATTTTCATTCATTGTTTTGAAGCTATCGATGATGTAATTACTTCTTATGCCTACCAGGGATAGGTGTATGGCAATTAATATCACCTTGATGACTTGATAGATATCACAATGATAACCTATTAACTATTTTGACTTATCTTTATATCACTCATTTAACTAAAGTTTTTTTTTGCAAGCAAGCTATTTTTTTTTTTTATATTTAAAAAAATATACGTAGAATACAATCATGGAGGTTTGGAATAGTTATTTGTGGACAGAAAAACATGAATGTGTTAAGAGAGAATTGGGGAGACCATTTTCCCAAGAGAGGGAACCCACAAGGTCTCTTAAATATTTTTGAACAAAAAGTGGTAACATAGAGACAAAAAGAAAATTGAACATGACTAAAACAAAGAGGACAAGAGAAAAATTGGGGAGACTAGCTTCCTATGAAAAGGAAACCAAACGCTCTCCCTAAGAGTTCAAAGCCATAATGGTTATAAAATGACACCAAAACAAAGTAAACATAATTGAAACATAAATAACATGCAAAATTAATACTCTAAGAAAGATTATCTAGGGAATTTAGCATGCTTGTTTGGGCATGCCTTGTCCTCATAAGTCTTGGTTTGGGTGAGATGCACTTGCTTCCTAGGAACCTTACCTTACAGAGTTTTTTCCTTCCTAGCCAATTCTTGTTGCTCCAGGTAGAGGAAGGGGTTATCTTATCCTTTAGGAATCCGAGGGGAACACTCCCATTCGATGAATCCGCCCCCAGTGTATGATTTTACTTTTCTTTGTGAGGGCTCCCCTTTGATTTTCCCTCAACACTGAACTCATTGGATAAGTTCATCACTTTCTTGACTGGTTTAGGTGAGATGTGACTATTGACCACCATTTTTTTATTGGCTTGAGGTTTTGTGTGAGCCAGACTGGAAAGTGTTTTCCCTTGATGGGGAGATTCTGTTATAGATCTGATCCAAAAATATAAGATAATATAAATAAACCTAAGAAATAACAAGATATGAATATAGATAGAAATGCTTCTTTATTAATCAAACCCTTAAGGTAGGGCAACTGTTATAGACATTTTTGGGCACTGCAACCCCAAGCATAAAATGTCCATAAACCAAGGGCTCCTAAGTCCCTAAAAGTGTTGTTCCAACCCCTAAAGGAACAAGGTCAACTGATTACAGCTTCTCCCAGAAGTTCTCCATGAAAAACTACTTAGAACTGGTCAAAATTGGATCATTTCACCTGCTCCATAGGCAAAGTGCGTTGCATCTCACCTAAATACACATAGTGGGTGCGTTTCATTTCAAAAATCCCTTCTATGGGGTGCGATGGGCGAGAAGAGACAAATGGCAGTGTCAATCTGCGAGGTGGAGAAGCATGGAATCCTCTAGAAACTTCTCCTGTGACACTTACCTCTCTGAATTCGACCAGGGATGAGTTAGAGATCATCAATCTCCAAGTGGAAGCAAGAACTATCAGAGGGAAGACACTAATCAAATCACAAGCTGACTCATCTCCCTTGCAGACATCTATATATGGATCCCTCATCCCAGAGATCCAGAGGCTAGAATTTTGCATCTTGTAAGGAATTGCTGTTGGTTTCTTGAGGCAACATCATAATGTTGGGTGATCTAAGCTTTGCATGAGGTGAAGAAGGGCTTACTTGCTGAGAGGATGATGCTGGGTTAGAACAACTGGTTGTAACTCTCTTGGCTCTTTCTTTATTATCAATAAAGCTATTCAAGTTTTCCTCCATACTCTTGTGTAATTTATGTTTTGTGCATTTGTATGGTCAATTTACATATGATCCTAGATTGTTTATGATAATAGATCCATGTTCTCGTATAGTGTTATGCTGCTTTGATTCTACAGGTACTCTGTGAAGCTGGGTATACAAGAAAGCAGGTAGCAAAGGACTATCAGAAGAGAGAGGAATCGAACAAGGAACCAAGCGCAAGACAGAGGGTCAGGGAAAATTTTAAGAACCCCCCCTAAATTTACATGTATAATAAATGGGCGAATCTCCATGGTATACAGGAAAAATGGAAGGCGATTTTATCAATAATATGATATGTATATATAATTTTTTGGCGAATCTCTCACCAGGCATGGCAAATATTTTACTCAATTATAAAATCTTGTGTTTATTGGATACACAAATGAAATCATTGCATTTCTTTAAAATATATTTTGAAATCAAAATTACCGAAATTACATATCGATAACCTAGTGGGTGTTGGATAAAATTCACCCGTGCCATTCACAGAAAGCATGAGAAAAAACCTAATACTTTATATAAAACCAAGAAAAATTCAAATTCATCACTTCTAGGGGCCTCGTAACCACCCTGCCAATACACATACACAAGTATGTTCCTATTTACAATTAGAAAAATTACCCAAAATACAATCTGTTTACTCCAGCATATGTTGGAAAGTTATAGAAGGATGACTAGTGCAATCAATACATTCCTTTTAGCCCTGGATTTGTTTCAGTTTAAAACAGAAGTATACAAATATACTTGTCCAATATCTATGCTTTAACCATTCACCTTAAGATGTTTTTAAAATATAATTTCGTAAATCTATTTAATATCTTCATTATCATAAAAACCAACCTATATCCATCTTAACTCCACATCTACCACTCTTAGGGGGATGAAATCTATTTATCCCTATGAGCACTTGGTAGACCCAGAATTAAGATGGATCTAAGATGATAGAATTTCCCCTTTAAATAGTCTATGATCACATGAATACCATGGTATTACCATGGGTCAATACCATGGATTATCATAAACCTGGAGCTTAAAAATTACTATTAGTAATTTATAAAAATTAATAAAATTAATAGTTGATTTTAATTTTATTTTTTATTTTAACCAAGCTAAAATGTTTAACATAGATTAAATTACAACATCCATTTTTACTCTTGATCGGATCAAATATTTTTTCACTATGTCCTAGTTTGCATATCACGATATTTGATACCTCTCGGGGGTTAGTAGATCCAGAGTAAAGATGGATCTATGCTGGTTTAATTCCCCCATTTAAATAGGCTACATTCCAGGTGAATACCATGGGTCAATACCATGTGCCATTTCGGTGAATACCATGGGTCAATACCATGTGCCACTTTTATTTTTATTAATACTAATATTAGGGTTAATAATGTTTTTTTGCATGGTATTAATAACAATCTAGTCCATGGTATTTGTCCCATAGTATTTTGCCCATAGGTTTCACCTAAATATAACGCATTTTTTGAGTGTTCGTAAATATAAGGTGACTTATGGATTAAATATATAAAAAAGTTTTATTTGTTTACCATACCTCTTGTTTATTTATATTTTTATTAATTTACCATACCTCTTTTACAAATATGGTATTTGGCCCATAGGATTCACTTAAATAAAACCTCTTTCTTGAGCCTTCATAAATAGAACGAGGGTTATGGACTAAATATAAAAACAGGTTTTATTTATTTACCATGCGTCTAGTTTATTTATATTTTTATTTATTTACCATACCTTTTGAGTAAGTATAAAAAGACGTTTTATTTATTTACCATACCTCCACTTTACTTATATTTTTATTTGTTTACACCCTTGCATGTATATAAGGTGACTTATGGAGTAAATATAAAAAATGTTTTATTTATTTACCATACCTCTCATTTATTTATATTTTTATTAATTTACCATACCTCTTTTATAAATATGGTATTTGGGCCTTTGGCCCATAGGATTCACTTAAATAAAACCTATTCTTGAAAATGGGTGAATGGATTCACTTAAATAAAACCTATTCTTGAAAATGGGAGAATAGAAGGTTGTAACTCCTAATTTCAAGGGCTAAATTTACCTTTTTTACCCTCTCCCTTAAAATAAGGTGGGCTATTTGAGGTGATTTGTAAAAATGTACTATGATACAAAATATTCGCCCACTAAAAATTTAAAACCCCTTAATTTCGCCAAAGGGCGAACATTCGCCCCTAAAATTTTCTATGCAGAGGTTGGTCTCCTTTATTCTTCTCTCATCTATCTTTCATAAAGGAAAACGAAAGTAGTTTTACTTTGTTTGTTTCTAAGGTAGCTACCCGCCTTAGTGGGATTAGCAGTTCTGCATAGACACTTTTCCCTGTAACAAAATGGCGACTCCGCTGGGGAGCGACTAGGTTGTTTGTTTATCTACATTTGTTTACTTTATAAACTTACAGACGGAGCCTGAAGTTGAGCCAGGTAGCCTTCGAACTGCATTTGCTATGCAAATGCAAAGTAGATAAATGCCGCTTCAGTCAATCTCCGGGTTTTGTTTATGAATTAAACAACTGATTTACAAACTCTCTAATTGCCCTTGTGGTGGCTCTAGTAACCTCCTTAGATCTACCCCTATGATTGATTTACTGATTACCACTTGCTCGGCCAAAATCCCTGAACTAAACTGCAAACTGTGACCCAGAACCCAATCAAAGTCTCGTCCCTGGTCCAGCGCACTGTCTGTTCTGTGAATCTCAAATTCAGCGCACTTCCCGAGTGTAGTAGGTGCGCTGCATTTCAAATTCACTGTGTTACAGGTGCGCTGATCAGACAAGGCCTTGTTCCTGAATTTTGGTTTCTGTGTTCACTCTTTTCAAATCTATTCAGGAGTTTTGTTGCCTGTAGTCAGTACACCTCTGTTTGAAACCCCTTTCCTTGCTGATATTCCGCCTCCATTGTGCAAAGAACTGTAAATGTTTTTATGTATTTGTTGAGTCATTTTCAGTTCTCCCTTACAAAGAAGTAACGTAATTGTACCGTCGTTTCTTGATTTGAAAGTGTCACAAGTGTCGTTTTCAGTCATAGAAGAGAATCTGATTGTTCTTGATAGTCGATTACCCTAATTGTTCTAGTGTCGAAAGCAAGTTTTCATTTCCAAATCGCAAAGTGTTGTCATTGTCTTCATTTCAATTTTGAAAAGAAACTTGTTAGTAATTGTCGCTTTGAAAAATAATTCAGATTTGCGCATTAGCTTTCTTTTATCATTCACATATTAAGAAGGCTGAAAACAAATAGATGCATGTGCATTTGCATTTAGAATGTTTGATTGGTTTGATTTAGGACAGTGCATATAGTGTGTGCTATTTGCTCTTTGTTGAAAGAATACTGTCTCTCTTTCCTTAGTAGCTTGGATTTTCATTGCACAAAGAAGATAAAACGACTGTTTATCATCTTAGATTGCATTTTAGGAATTTTACATCTACATCACGCGGTGAACTTGAAAGGAAAATTTCTTAAGCAAGATCAATTATAAAATAAATTTAATGAATCTAACAACGCTTTGGAACCTAACACACAACATCTAGAAGTCTAGGCTAGAGACGTATTCCGGCGTCGTAAAGCCTGGTAACTGTTGTTCTCACTGTTGGTTGGGTGATTCCTCCACTTTGAGATGATAAGTGCCAGTACGGACTTGTGCTCCCACGTACCGTCGAGTATATTTTGGGAGACCACAATAGGCTTAATCCTTTATCCATAGGAAGCCGTGTCTACCGCCCTATCGATCGCAATGCACTGAACACAGTATTCGGGAAGATTGACTGCCGTACCGTAAAAAGTATTCTGCAGTTTTGCGATTGGTTTGGTAATCCCTCTGTCTAGATTTCCAGAGCAGTCCCTTTCATTCCTTTTCAGACTCCTTAACAGAAAAGGTCCATCTGAGCACTTGTCACTTCAGGCTCATTAAAAATCGAAGGCGACTAGAGTCATCTTTTGTTTTTTCTCGACTCTTAAAAATTGAAAAAACAAGTTGTGTCAGAGAGTCTAAAATTTATTTTAAATGGAATAATCATCACCTTTCCTATGTTGGTCTTAGGTTGAGAAAATGGAGTCCACCAACCAAGTAGTTCCCCTTGGAGGAAATCCTAGTCCCTTCTCCTCTTGGGGAGATGTTGGTGCACCCCATATGGCCACATTGTCGCTTCCAGGATTGACAATCGGCTTGCCTGTATGGCTTTTCTCAACCTCCGTTGTTCAGAACACCGCAATTCCTGAAAAATCGAGTCAGCAACTAGACAATTCCAGAGTTACCCCCCAACCCTCTACTTCGTCCAATACTTCATCTCCTCCTTCCTCTTCGCTTGATGAGGCTGGTAAAGCCAAAAATCAAGTACCTGAGAAGAAGAAGGAAAAGAAGAAGAAAGAGAAGAAGAAGAAGGAGCCAAAGGCGAAAAGGGGCAACCAAGCGTCGTCTAGCGAAAATCCACACACTGCACCGACCAGGCCTAAATCGCCATGTGTCATTTGCAAAGGAGACCACTATCATAGAGATTGTCCCTGCATCCCTCAGATCTTAAGGGACTGGTCTCCTCGTTTGCACAACCCGGTGTCGTCAACCTCTGATGATCATGTTGAAAACACACCATCGACTAGTGAAAGTGAAGCCCCTGGACAAAAAGGAAAGTGCAAATTTCCTTGTAAACTGTGTGAAGGCGATCATGCCGTCCACTGTTGTCCCTTCTTAGATGAGGCTAAAAGAGTTTTGGACGATCATCCGGTTTCACCATTACGACTTCCTCCTGGATATAAGAAACTCTTGCCGAGTCCGTCACTAGTTGAAAATCCGGCTGACCCGCCCAGGTGGTTGGTCGAAGCGTCTATCATTGAAGATAAACCATCTAAACCCATACCAGACGAAAGTCAAAAGGTCGAGGCGGCAGTTGACCTGGTCTTGCCTTCAGAGGTTCCATCTTCAGATGATACAGTCACCGAAGAGAACAAGGATGACACCGTCCAAATTCTTTTCGTAAACACAGACTCCGATGAACATGGGGGAAATTTACCCATTCCTTTACTGCAGGAAGGAAGTTCGTCAGAGTCGTACCTGGCCATCTATTCGGTCCCACCTCCAAGCAACCTAGTTGTTTCCTTCGATTGGAATCTACTAGGCAGACCCCGTTTACCGGCTAGTGTACCATTCTGAATCATTGCTCAAGTATATAGAATGGTTATGGCCGGTACCATCATAGATGAAGGGGCTTCTGTGAGTATCCTTTCCTCGACTGCTTGGAAAGTGCTTGGTTCGCCATCGCTTTTGCCTGAGATGAGAAATCTAACAGGCTTTGACAAAGGAACCAGTCGACCGTTAGGGATCCTTCCCAATGTGCCCATAACATTGAGAGGGAAAACCGTTCAAATGAACGTAATGGTAGTCCAAGGACCCCTGGATTATAATCTACTCCTTGGACGAGACTATATTTATTGCATGGGAGCCATTGTCTCATCACTCTTTAGAGTAATGTGTTTTCCGCGCGAAGGAAGAGTGGTCAAGCTCGTAGACCAGCTTTCATTTCCCGGTTCACACATGGAAAATTGTCATATACCATCCCTGAATGGTATTTTCATGCAAGGAATGTCTCATCAATCCCCAGTCCATCCACCTGATGAGCGCGAGTGATTCGGGGGACATGATTGAAACCCAGGGGGGCATGCACCTTGGTCTGCTTCGGTAGGAAAACTTCAGGTATAGGGTAGGTTTCTGCGAGAGATATATGACTAGTCTGACACTCCCATCCGTAATTGGAAAAGGGGGTTAGACTGGAATAAGATTCCCTTGTCAAAGTTATGTGGGTGGAGGCGTCTGTGCCACTCGCCTTTGTCTATTTCGGTAGGCATCGTCGAAGAAGTGTTTTGTTTGCGGTGTAGATAAGACAATCTTTGGTAACCTGAAAGAGGTAAACCTTTCCCGATAAAACAAATGTTTTGTCGGTAGATTGAAGGGTGACCTTGAAACTCTATTTTATACCTGGGGGCATGCAAACCTTTTGGCGTGCAAGCGAAGAGCGACCATTTATTTTTTTAAATTTGTAGGTCCTCTAACCCTTTAAACTCGTAGGATTTGTCATTTCCTAACTTGCATAAAGAAAGGATGTGGGGAAAAACTTTGAAAAATTGCCGTTTTTATATATGAGACATCCTTATTATGCGACTGGATTAATCGAGCAGTTTTAACGCGGACTTCATGCTCGTTAAAAAATAAACATAAGCAATGAGCAAATGTTTCCCCCAGCGTTTAAGCTCAATAAAAAATGAGCCAATTTTCGGTAAATAACCATCGTGAATGTAGTACTTCAGCCTTTGAAGCCTTGGTCGTGTTCTCATCATCACCTCCACTTTGTATTGGCCTATCATTCACCTCCACTTTATTGTTTACCCCTTTTGAGTAACCGCTGCGAAGAGTGATTCTATTAGCCATCCTAGTAGCACTTCCGTGATTGGGAAATTCCAAACCTTACCTGGAATCAGCTGCTACCCAAATTTATCACTCGTTCCTCAAAGACGAGTCTCCTTTAAGCTCTTTTCAATTGACTCATAAAATATGAAAAGATTACTGAGCCATTGGCCTCTCTAGCTCGTTAAAGGGATTAGAAGTGCTATCCCTCCTTTAGATTTTAATCTTTTTGGACCTGAGGGATTATTACACAAAAAGATCGAGCGCTTGTTTTGTTCAGCTCGTTAAAAGTATCGAAAATTCATCCCTTCTGTATTGTTTTATACTTTTTCGGACTTAAGGGATTAGATGACGAAAAAGGATTTTTGGAGTTTCCTTTACGTCCCTTTTTAGACTCTCTAAAATTGAAAAGGACTGAGTTATCTTTGTCGTTAAACTCGTTAAAACTTAATAGCGACAAACTTGTCCATAGCAAACAAGAACGAGTTTCACTATCGCTAGGCTCGTTAAAACATAGCGATGGGTTTGCCCGAAGGGCAAATTATAGAACAAGCATATGTTATCCTCCTCAAGCTTGACAAAAATAAAGAGGTACTGGTCAGCAATGACTGGGGAAAACTTGGGAAGAAAACTTGAAGAAACTTCGTTGGTAGCAAGTCGCTCTTGAACATGACACTTTCACTCCGCATCCAAGTCGGGTTGGGTTGTTTCATTCACCGGTCACATCACCATGGTCACATCACACCATCCACATTTGGGGTTAATGCTACCAATCCATCATGTCAGTGTCGCCGGTATGTTCAAGAGAAGTCACTTAGAGAATTCACCTGTGTCTCGCCCACTGCAATACATTTACGCTCCATTCTTTCATGACTGCCACCCTGAACCTTATATCACCAGATCGTTTTCACCTCCATTAAAATCATTTGCTCCGTTCCGTGTCATTGATGTGGGATTCATTAAGGCCCTCCTATGACGGATCGCTTCTTTTCGACATCAGCTCATTATCCAAGAAGTCTATCTAGGAACACCCATTTCAGTACTTTGAAGCTTGCATACCTCAATGGCAAGTTTCTCACTTCCGGTGAGAGGTTTACACCAATGGCCTTCGACCGAAAGATTTTGCGTGGTGTTCGATGCCAAGTCCCTTATTGACACCACGTGAATTGTACTGTAGTACCTTGAGGATCATTATCATTATCGGTGATTCCTCTCGTGCCTGTTAACAACTTACATCATTGGCTGGTAATCAGGTGATGTCTTTCCATGTTCGACTCCAGAACATCTCTCACATGGATCGACTTGTACTATGAGTGAAGATTGAACGAGATTGAAGACCCCGGATCTAGTTTCATCCATCCGGGCTGCGATATATATTCAAGAAAATAAAGACATCAAATGTACATCATTGCTGCACAGATAATCATCCAATCTATGGGATGATGGCTCCTCCAGAATCATCAGTCTACAATCAGACAATTGTCTGTCCTATGTACATGAAAATGAATTTATAAAGCTGAGCATGGGAATGATCGCCTCAGCTAGATCATGAAAATATTATGAAGATAATGTATTGTATTTTATCTTATTACAGGTCTCCTCCCAGCTTGAAAGAACTTCGGATCCTCATGATAAATCATTTCACCTGACATCAAAAAAGATTAACGACCTCATGCTTTAGGGGGAAATTGTTATAGACATTTTTGGGCACTGCAACCCCAAGCATAAAATGTCCATAAACCAAGGGCTCCTAAGTCCCTAAAAGTGTTGTTCCAACCCCTAAAGGAACAAGGTCAACTGATTACAGCTTCTCCCAGAAGTTCTCCATGAAAAACTACTCAGAACTAGTCAAAACTGGATCATTTCACCTGCTCCATAGGCAAAGTGCGTTGCATCTCACCTAAATACACATAGTGGGTGCGTTGCATTTCAAAAATCCCTTCTATGGGGTGCGATGGGCAAGAAGAGACAAATGGCAGTGTCAATCCGCGAGGTGGAGAAGCATGGAATCTTCCAGAAACTTCTCCTGTGACACTTGCCTCTCTGAATTCGACCAGGGATGAGTAAGAGATCATCAATCTCCAAGTGGAAGCAAGAACTATCAGAGGGAAGACACTAATCAAATCACAAGCTGACTCATCTCCCTTGCAGACATCTATATATGGATCCCTCATCCCAGAGATCCAGAGGTTGGAATTTTGCATCTTGTAAGGAATTGTTGTTGGTTTCTTGAGGCAACATCATAGTGTTGGGTGATCTAAGCTTTGCATGAGGTGAAGAAGGGCTTACTTGCTGAGAGGATGATGCTGGGTCAGAACAATTGGTTGTAACTCTTTTGGCTCTTTCTTGATTATCAATAAAGCTATTCAATTCTTCCTCCATACTCTTGTGTAATTTATGTTTTGTGCATTTGTATGGTCAATTTACATCTGATCCTAGATTGTTTATGATAATAGATCCATGTTATCGTATAGTGTTATGCTGCTTTGATTCTACAGGTACTCTGTGAAGCTCGTGTTATAGACATTTTTGTGCCTTACAGCTCTAAGCATGAAATGTCTATAAACCAAGGGCTCCTAAGTCCCTAAAAGTGTTGTTCCAACCCCTAAAGGAACAAGGTCAACAAATTACAGCTTCTCCCAGAAGTTCTCCACCAGAAACTACTCAGAATCAGTCAAAACAGGATCATTTCAGCTGCTCCACTAGCCAAGTGCATTGCATAGCACCTAAGTCCACTAGCTAGGTGCGTTGCAACGCACCTAAAGGCACTACCAGGGTGCGTTGAGCGGGAAATGACAAATGGCAGTGTCATTCCGCGAGGTGCAGAGACAATGGAAGCTTCCAGAATCTTCTCCAATGACACTTGCCTCACTGAATTCGACCAAGGATGAGTAAGAGGCTTTTAGTCTCCAAGTGGAAGCAAGAACTGACAGAGAGAAGCCACTAATCAAATCATGAGCTGACTCATCCTCCTTGCATACATCTATATATGGATCCCTCATCCCAGAGATCCAGAGGCTGGAATTTTGCACATTGTAAGGAATTGCTGTTGGTTTTGAGATACATATCAGAGAATTGGGTGATCTATGCTTTGTTGGGGGTGAAGAAGGGACTTCTTTGCTGGGAGGCGGATGCTGGGTCAGGACTCATCGGTTGTAACTCCTCCTGGATCTTCTTGTATATCAATAAAAACTATTTGAGTTTCTTCTCCATGCTTGTGTTTCATTGATGCTTGTTACATTTGTATGGTTAACTTAAATCTGATCCTAAGTTATTTATGAATTTAAACCCATGTCTTTGTATAGTTTCTTTCTTCTGTGATCTTACAGGTACTTGGTGAAGCTGGGCAAGTAAGGGAGCAGGTAGCTGGAAGCTGTCAAAGAGAAGAGAGATTGGATCGAAGGACTAGCGCAAGACACAGGTTGGTTCATCCTATTCCTCTTTGTTTATAGTTCATAAAGAAGAATACAAAAGTAGTTTTCTCTGTTTGTTTCTAAGGTAGCTGTCACACCTTAGTGGGATAGAGCAGTTCTAAATAGACACTTTTCCCGATAACAAAATGGCGACTCCACTGGGGATCGTGTCTAATTAGTTTGTTTGTGTTTCTCTTGTTGTTTGTTTCATAAACTTATAAGTAGCAATCGAACTGCATTTGCCATTAACAAATGCAAAGTAGACATCTGCTGCTTCAATCCATTCACTGGATCTGTTTATGATTTGAACAGTTGATTCATAGACTAGCTGATTGCCCTTGTGATAGCTCTTAGACCCCCCTTTAGATCTACCTCTGATTGTGCATTACTGATTGCTTTTACTCGGCCAAAAACCAAAGATTAAACTGCAAACCATGACCCAGAACCTGGATAGAATTCTCGTTTCTGCCCCAGCGCAGGCTCTGTGAAGAGGTTCTGCATTTCAACGCACTTCCCGAGAGGGCTACCTGCACTGCAATGCAGTTTCTCTGTGTAACAGGTGCGCTGATCAGCCTAGCCCTGTGCAGCTGAGGTTCTTTGCTTCATTCTTCCAGTTTTGTCTTTGATTTTTGCAGCCTGTGATCAGTATATGACTGTTTCAAACCCCTTTTCCTTACTGATATTCCGCCTCAGTTGTACAAAAGAACTGTAGATGTTTTTATGTGTTTTTTGAGTCGTTTACAGTTTTCCATTGCAAAAGTATAATAGTCGTACTGTCGTCCTTTGATTTAGATCTGTCGCAAGTGTCGATTTTGATCATAGGAGAAAGTTTATTTGCTGTTGATAGTCGATTATGCTTTTACTTTTGCCTTTGGTTTGAATTTGTGACTTTCTAGTGTCGAAACGAGTATTTATTTCAAAATCATAAAGTGTCGTAATCATCTCTACCTTTTGATTTCGAAAAGAAGCTTGTTTGTGTTTGTCACTTGAAAGCAAATTCAGATTTGTACATCAACTTTCTTTTTAGGCATCAATATTAAGAAAGTGAAAAAAAAATACATGCATGTGCATTTGCATATTGACAGTCTGTTTGGCTTGATTTAGGAAAGTGCATTTACAGTGTGCTCTTTGCTCTTTGCGAAAAGATTGTGTCTTTCTTTTCCCCTAGTAGCTAGGATTTTCATTGCTGAAAAGAGATAAAAGTTTGTTTATCATCTTTAGATTGCATTTTAGGAATTACATCTACATCTCGTGGTGATCCCAAAAGGCAAACTTCATAAGAAAGATCAACTTAAAATAAATTCAATGAACCTAACAACGCTTTGGAACTTAACGCACAACATTTAGAGGTCTAGGCTAGAGACGTATTCCGGCGTCGTAAAGCCTGGTAACTGTTGTCCTCACTGATGGTTGGGTGATTCCTCCACTTTGAGACGATAAGTGCCAGTACGGACTTGTGCTCCCACGTACCGTCGAGTATATATTGGGAGACCCCTATAGGCTTAAAACCTTTATCCATAGGAAGCCGTGTCGGCCGCCCTACTGATCGCAATGCACCGAACACAGCATTCGGGAAGATTGACTGCCGTACCGTAAAAAGTATTCTGCAGTTTTGCGATTGGTTTGGTACTCCCTCTACCTAGACCTCCAGAGCAGTCCCTTTCGTTCCTTTTCAGACTCCTTAACGGAAAAGGTCCATCTGAGCACTTGTCACTTCAGGCTCATTAAAAATCGAAGGAGACTAGAGTCATCTTTTGTTTTTTCTCGACTCTTAAAAACTGAAAAAACAAGTTGTGTCAAAGCGTGTTAAAATTTATTTTAAACGGAATATTCATACCCCTTTCCTACGTTGATCTTGGGTTGAGAAAATGGAGCCTACCAACCAAGGAATTCCCCTTGGTGGAAATCCTAGTCCCTTCTCCTCTTGGGGAGATGTTGGTGTGCCCCATATGGCCACATTGTCGCTTCCAGGACTGACAATTGGTTTGCCTGTATGGCTCTTCTCAACCTCTGTCGTTCAGAACACCACTATTCCTGAACAATCGAATCAGCAATTAGACGAGTCCAGAGTTGCCCACCAGCCTTCTACTTCCTCTAATTCTTCCTCTCCTCCTTCCTCTTCGCTTGATGGAGCTGGTAAAGCTAAAAGCCAAGTTCCTAAGGAGAAGAAGGAAAAGAAGAAGAAAGAGAAGAAGAAGAAGGAGCCAAAGGCGAATGGGGGAAAACGAGTGTCGTCTAACGAAAATCCACACACTGCACCGACCAGGCCTAAATCGCCATGTGTCATTTGCAAAGGAGACCACTTTCACAGAGATTGTCCTTGCATCCCTCGGATACTAAGGGACTGGTCTCCTCGTTTGCACAACCCGGTGTCGTCAACCTCTGATGATCATGTTGAAAGCACACCGTCAACTAGTGAAAGTGAAGCCCCAGGACAAAAAGGGAAAGCTAGATTTCCTTGTAAACTGTGCGAAGGCAATCATGCCCTCCACCGTTGTCCCTTCTTAGACGAAGCTAAAAGAGTTTTGGATGATCGTCCGGTTTCACCGTTACGACTTCCTCCTGGATATAAAAAACTCTTGCCGAGTCCGTCACTAGTTGAGAATCCAGCTGGCCCGCTCAAGTGGTCGGCTGAAGCGCCTATCATTGAAGATAAACCATCTGGATCCATACCAGACGAAAGTCAAAAGGTCGAGGCGGCAGTTGACCCGGTCTTGCCTTCAGAGGTTTCATCTTCAGATGATACAGTCACTGAAGAGAACAAGGATGACACCGTCCAAATTCTCTTCATAAACACAGACTCCGACGAACATGGGGGCAATTTACCCGTTCCTTTACCGCAGGAAGGAAGTTCGTCAGAGCCGTACCCGGCCGTCTATTCGGTCCCACCTCCAAGCAACCTAGTTGTCTCCTTCGACTGGAATCAACTAGGCAGACCCCGTTTACCAGCAAGTGTACCATTCCGAATTATCGTTCAAATATATAGAATGGTCATGGCTGGTACCATCATAGATGAGGGGGCTTCTGTGAGTATCCTTTCCTCAACTGCTTGGAAAGCGCTTGGTTCGCCATCGCTTTTGCCTGAGATGAGAAATCTGACAGGCTTTGATAAAGGAACCAGTCGACCTTTAGGGATCCTTCCCGATGTGCCCATAACATTGAGAAGGAAGACAGTTCGCATGAACGTAATGGTAGTTCAAGGACCCTTGGATTATAACCTACTCCTTGGACGAGACTATATTTATTGCATGGGAGCCATTGTCTCCTCACTCTTTAGAGTAATGTGTTTTCCGCACGAAGGAAGAGTGGTCAAGCTCGTGGACCAGCTTTCATTTCCCGGATCACGCATAGCAAATAGTCATATACCATCCCTAAATGGTCTTTTCACGCAAGAAATGTCTCAATCCCCAGTCCGTCCTCCCGATGAGCGCGAGTAATTCGGAGGGATATGACTGAAACCCAGGGGGCATGCATCCTGGTCTGCTTCGGCAGGAAAACTTCGGGTATAGGGTAGGTTTCCGCGGGAGAATATGACTAGTCTGTACCCCGTCCGTGATTGGAAGAGGGGTTATTCTAGAATAAGATTCTCTTGTCAAAGTTATGTGAGTTGGCGGGCATCGTCGCTCACCTTTGTTTATCTCGGTAGACATCGCCGAAGAAGTGTTTTGTTTGCGCCGCGAATAGAACAATCTTTGGGTAACCTGTAAGAGGTAGGCCTCTCTCGGTAAAACAAATGTTTTGGCGGAAATGAAGTAGAGGTAACCTTGAAACTCTATTTTATACCTGGGGGCATGCAAACCTTTTGGAGTGCAAGCGAAGGGCGACTATTTATTTTTAAAAATTTTAGGACCTCTAACCCTTTAAACTCGTAGGATTAGTCGTCACCTAACTTGCATAAAGAAAGGATGTGGGGCAAAAATCTAAAAGTTGCCATTTTTATATGAGACATTCTTATCATATGACTGGATTAATCGAGCAGTGTTACCGCAAGGTTCAAGCTCGTTAAAAAATAAACCCGCACCGAGCAAATGTTTCCACCCGCGTTTAAGCTCGTTAAAAAATGAACTATCCCCTGGTAAATAACCACCGTGAATGTAGCATTTCAGCCATTAAAGCCTTGGTCGTGTTTGCACCGTCACCTCCACTTTTCCATTGGCCGATCATTCACCTCCATTTGATTGTTTACCCATTTTGAGGAACAGCTGCGAAGAGTGATTTCACTAGCCATCCTTGTGACACTGCCGTGATTGGAAAATTCCAAACCTTACCTGGAATCAGCTGCTACCCATTTTATCACTCGTTCCTCAAAAGACGAGTCTTCTTTAAGCTCTTTTCTGACTCGTAAAATATGAAAAGATTGCCGAGTTCTGGCCTTCCAGCTCGTTAAAGCGACGGGAAGTGCTATCCCTCCTCTAGATTTTAATCTTTTTGGACCTGAGGGATTATTGCACAAAAAGATCGAGCGCTTGTTTTGTTCGGCTCGTTAAAGCTATCGAAAATTCATCCCTTCTGTATTGTTTTATACTTTTTCGGACTTAAGGGATTAGATGACGAAAAAGGAATTTTGGAGTTACCTTTACGTACCTTTTCAGACTCTCTAAAAATGAAAAGGACCGAGTTATCTTTGTCGTTAGACTCGTTAAAAAGATTAATAGCGACAAACTTGTCTTTAGACGAGAACGAGTTTCACTATCGCTAGGCTCGTTAAAACATAGCGATGGGTTTGCCCGAAGGGAAAATTATAGAACAAGCATATGTTATCCTCCTCAAGCTTGACAAAAATAAAGAGGTACTGGTCAGCAATGACTGGGGAAAAATTGGGAAGAAAACTCAAAGAATCTTTATTGGTAGCAAGTCGCTCTTGAACATGACACTTCCACTCCGTGCCCGAGTCGGGTTGGGTTGTTTCATTCACCGGTCACATCACCATGGTCTCGCCATACCATCCACATTTGGGGTTAATGCTACCAATCCATCACATAAGTGTCGCCGACATGTTCAAGAGAAGTCATCCAGAAAGGCCACCTGTGTCCCGCCCACTACCATACATTATACTACATTCTTTCATGACCGCCACCCTGAACCATATATCATCAGATCGTTTTCACCTCCATCAAAATCATTTGCTCCGTTCCGTGTCATTGATGTGGGATTCATTAAGGCCCTCCTATGACGGATCACTTCTTGTCGACATCAGCTCATTATCCAAGAAGTTGATCTAGGAACACCCCATTCAGTACTTTGAAGCTTGCATGCCTCAATGGCAAGTTTCTCACTTCCGGCGACAGGTTTACATCAATGACCTTCGACCGAAAGATTTTGCGTGGTGTTCGACGCCAAGTCCTTTATTCACACCACGTGAATTGTACTGCAGTACCTTGAGGGTCATTATCATTATCGGTGATTCCTCTCGCGCTTGTTAACAGTTTACATCATTGACTGGTAATCAAGCGATGTCTTTCCATGTTCGACTTCAAAACATTTCTCACATGGATCGACTTGTACTTCGAGTGAAGATCGGACGAGATTGAAGACCCCGGATCTAGTTTCATCCATTCGGGCTGCGATATATATTCAGGAAAATAAAGACATTGAAATGTACAGCATTGCAGCACAGATAATCATCCTACCAAAAGGATGATGGCTCTATCAGAATCATCAGTCTACCATCAGACGATTGTCTGTCCTATGTACATGAAAATGAATTTATAAAGCTGAGCATGGGAATGCCCGCCTCAGCTAGATCATGAAAACAGTATGAAGATAATGTATTGTATTGTATCTTATTACAGGTCTCCTCCCAGCATTGAAAGAACTTCGGATCCTCCTAATAAAGCATTTCACCCGATAAACGGCCTCATACTTTAGGGGGCAACTGTTATAGACATTTTTGTGCCTTACAGCTCTAAGCATGAAATGTCCATAAACCAAGGGCTCCTAAGTCCCTAAAAGTGTTGTTCCAACCCCTAAAGGAACAAGGTCAACAAATTACAGCTTCTCCCAGAAGTTCTCCACCAGAAACTGCTCAGAATCAGTCAAAACAGGATCATTTCAGCTGCTCCACTAGCCAAGTGCGTTGCATAGCACCTAAGTCCACTAGCTAGGTGCGTTGCAACGCACCTAAATGCACTACCAGGGTGCGTTGAGCGGGAAATGACAAATGGCAGTGTCATTCCGCGAGGTGGAGAGACAATGGAAGCTTCCAGAATCTTCTCCAATGACACTTGCCTCACTGAATTCGACCAAGGATGAGTAAGAGGCTTTCAGTCTCCAAGTGGAAGCAAGAACTGACAGAGAGAAGCCACTAATCAAATCATGAGCTGACTCATCCTCCTTGCATACATCTATATATGGATCCCTCATCCCAGAGATCCAGAGGCTGGAATTTTGCACATTGTAAGGAATTGTTGTTGGTTTTGAGATACATATAAGAGAATTGGGTGATCTATGCTTTGTTGGGGGTGAAGAAGGGACTTCTTTGCTGGGAGGCGGATGCTGGGTCAGGACTCATCGGTTGTAACTCCTCCTGGATCTTCTTGTATATCAATAAAAACTATTTGAGTTTCTTCTCCATGCTTGTGTTTCATTGATTCTTGTTACATTTGTATGGTTAACTTAAATCTGATCCTAAGTTATTTATGAATATAAACCCATGTCTTTGTATAGTTTCTTTCTTCTGTGATCTTACAGGTACTTGGTGAAGCTGGGCAAGTAAGGGAGCAGGTAGCTGGAAGCTGTCAAAGAGAAGAGAGATTGGATCGAAGGACTAGCGCAAGACACAGGTTGGTTCATCCTATTCCTCTTTGTTTATAGTTCATAAAGAAGAATGCAAATGTAGTTTTCTCTGTTTGTTTCTAAGGTAGCTGTCACACCTTAGTGGGATAGAGCAGTTCTAAATAGACACTTTTCCCGATAATAGCTGGGTATACAAGAAAGCAAGTAGCAAAGGACTATCAGAAGAGAGAGGAATTGAACAAGGAACCAAGCGCAAGACAGAGGTTGGTCTCCTTTATTCTTCTCTCATCCATATTTCATAAAGGAAAACGAAAGTAGTTTTACTTTGTTTGTTTCTAAGGTAGCTACTTTCCTTAGTGGGATTAGCAGTTCTGCATAGACACTTTTCCTTGTAAGAGCAACACCATACATTCACTCCTTAAGGAAGTAGAACACTCCACAAGCCATATGCCTGTTCATACAATATTCCTTGACACCTCTCAACAGGGAGTCTCTAGCCTCTATATAGGCATCATACATACAATACCATGGGTCATTACCATGGTTCCCTCAATACCATCTATCTAATACCATGGGCTTATTACATTATTGTTAACTATTTGTGGTCCCTTACATGATATGGGTTAACCACCTTATTTATTACTCTAACCCATCCCATTATTACATTATTCCCTTGGGTACCTCCTTTGTACCCCATATTATCCCCCCTAGGTATACTACATTCCACCCCCCTTAACATGTTTCGTCCCCGAAACATGGGAAGAACACAAATAATAATATCTACTCAAAAGAGTAGTCCACTGGTACCATGCACATGCATCTAGCCATCCCAAAGAAAGGTGAACCATCGATCTAGATGGTGCCTCGCTCACTTGAGATGGAAGCTGACCGTCGTGACTCTTCTGTGTGGATCGTCGCTCCTCTCTATCTGTCATGCTGGGGTTGTTGTCCTTGTGGCTAATTTGTTGCCATCTTGTTGGTTGTTTTCTTGTGGGGTGATGTGGGTGGTGATATGTTCAAGTTTTAACCCACGGTGTCTTTTTCTTTAATTCACCACCTAATGGAGCTTGATTGGTAGCTTGTACATGTTGTGGTGTCTTTTTTTGTTGCTTATCTTCCAATATTACATCAACCACTGATTCCTCATCTGATATATCTGTACCTATAACATTTTCTGCTTCAGCCTCCCTGGACTCTACCTGTACCTGGTTTGATGTTTGTGTTTGGTTTTCAACCATCAAGGGCTCATCATCTGATGTGTTAGTCCCTGGAACACCTTCTGCTTGGGTCTTAATGGAAATGTCCTGCAATGTAATTTTCTTCTTTTTATACCAGAGCTTCATGAATTTCTTTTGCACATTAATATTGGCAGTACCCACAGATTCCATCCAAGGATATCCCAAAACAACATCCATGTTATCCATATCTGAAGTATAAAAGTCACAATGCAACACATACTTATCCATAGAAAGCTTCAAATCTTTATAAACTTGAACATCCCCATTATTAACTTGTGTGTTTTCAATGTGTTTTGTTGGAACTTGCAATTTTTTTGCCAAATTAACATTGATAAAATTTTGCTTGCAACTAGGATTTATAAAAACAATGATCTTCTCCTTCTAAATCAATCCATGAACCTAAAATAAGGAGATACCAGCAGAAAATAACCCTTTAGGTTTCTTGGTTTCCTTCTTTCCTTGCAAAAATAAAATCTTTGCTAGGTTTTTTGGTTTCCTCCTTTCTAGTATAAGACAATTTGTCCAAAAGTAGTTCTTCAATTTTGTCAGCATGACATAACTTCAGAATCTCACTGTCAAGTGATTTCTACCATATAGCAGCCTCATCTTTCAAATAATACCCTATTTTGTCCTTCCAACACCTTGGGAAGTCAAACTTAAGATGTGCTATAAAATTTTCAATAGAAGACCCATTATTTTTTCCTGTAAAAAACTTACTGTTATAAGCCATGAAGAGGGTTTTTAAAAACAAATCGCTTACTTGGCAAAAATTTGAAATGGCCACAATTCAGTCAATATTGCTTAGAATCCCTATTATGGTCTATTTTCAGAAATGGAACAACCATTCTGCATCTTCCCATGTGATATAAATCCCGATCTAGGCACTGGAATTTCCTATTCGCGCTGCAACTGTCCCACCGTCACAAAAAATTGCTGAAAAAATAGCTGATTTTAAATCAGCGATATCTCCCTCATCCAGACTCCGATTCAACTGATTTTTTTGTTTGAAATTGGGTACTTTTTCACAAATAATCCAGACTTGCAATTAGATTCTGCAGATTTTGCGCCAGAACGTATAGATCTGCACCGCAAACTTGCTACCCCAAAAAATGTTTGCAATAGCACTAATTTTTAAATCAGCGAGATCTCCTTCATCCAGACTCTGATTCGACTGATTTTTATTTTTTATTTTTTAAATGGAGTATTTTTTCATCAACAACCCAGATCTGCAATTAGATTTTGCAGATTTTGCAGATTTTGCCCCAAATCATACAGATCTGATCTACAAATTCGCCGCCCCGAAAAATGTCTACAACACCACTGATTTTTAGATCAACGATATCTCCTTCATCCAAACTCCAATTTGGCCGAATTTTTTATTTATTTATTTTTATTTTTATTTTTTATTTATTTATTTTAACTTGGGTATTTTTTCACAAAGAATCCAGATCTGCAATTAGATTTTGCAGATTTTGCCCCAAAACATACAGATCTGATCTGCAAACTAGCCGCCCTAGAAAGTTCCTGAAAAAAATTAAAAAAAAAATTCCACTTTTTCCCAAGAAAGTGCTCTAATACCACTTGTTATAGATCTAATCCAAAAATATAAGATAATATAAATAAACCCAAGAAATAACAAGATCTAAATATAGATAGAAATGCTTCTTTATTAATGAAACCCTTAAGGTAGGGCAACACCTTACATTCACTCCTTAAGGAAGGAGAACACTCCACAAGCCATATCCTTGTTCATACAATATTCCTTGACACATCTCAACGGGGAGTCTCTAGCCTCTATATAGGCTTCATACATACAATACCATGGGTCATTACCATGGTTCCCTCAATACCATCTATCTAATACCATGGGCTTATTACATTATTGTTAACTACTTGTGGTCCCTTACATGATATGGGTTAACCACCTTATTTATTTCTATGGCCCATCCCATTATTACATTCCTCCCTTGGGTACCTCCATTTGTACCCCATATTATCCCCCGTAGGTATACTACAAATTCCACTGCTTCAATCCCTATATTTGAATTAGACAACACTAGAGGAGGGGTAGGAGGGGAAAGGGAAATTCTATTGCTCTAGACATGTTTGTTAAGCCCATTTGTGCGTGAACTAGAAAGGCACTAAGTTCAAAAAATCTTCCTTCAGATCTCTCCCAGTCTTGTTTCTACTCAGAGAATTTTCTACAAAGAAAATTACGTATGAACCAGTGGCCACTCCCTATATTTCATCTCTCCTCAACGTCCATGGCAACAATGAGGTGGTGGATATGAATAGACATGTCCTCATCAAACTGTTCTTTCCTTAACCATGCAAGGGAGAGAGAGCTTAGCACTAATGACCTTTTCCCCCACATCTAGCTCGACCACGATCCCTTGCCAAGATGAATAGACCTATAAAATCTCTTCTAGAGATCTGAAACAACCTAAGTTTGATTGCTACTCTTGACCCCCATTGACCATCCACCCACAAAGTAGAGAGGATGAAAGAATCCACTTTTTTTAGTACATTTGCTCGCTCCTCAAAGTATTCCATCAACTATCTTTGCATGTAGAAATTAGAATCAGAAACACCATTGTTTCATTCTCCTTCCTTAACTATATCTAACTCAAAATTAGCTTCAAAAGAAGAAAAAGAGGAAGAAGTTTTCAGGAGAGATGTGTAGAGAAGAATGCAAAGGGAAGGCTGAAGTTGCTAAACTAGTAAGAACTTTTGTCGAAAAGAATAATGCCATGGAATTGGACACTTCATTTAAAAAAATCTTGTGAGGGAACTGGACAATGCATTTAAAATTGGGCGAATTGTAGCTATAATTTCCATTGCAGGTGTGTTTGTCAGTCACAAAGATGCTTCTCCTGGGACATTCTAAAAAACTCTTGTTGTTATAAATAATATCGCAACATTTAGCTAAAAAATCCTAACTTCTACCCCATGATTTTATGTTCCTACTAAATTTCTCGTCATTTAGCTTGGTAGGATTCTTCTCATATTCCTTAAACCATCAATCCCCAACATGCCTAAAACTCACTGAAAATTTCAATGGCATTTAAAAAAATAGAACTTCCATTACGTTAACATCCAATAGCAATGATAATTTTAAAAATAGAACTTCCACTAATTTAACATCCAATATCAAATACAATTTTCAAGAATGGATCATGGCTCTAATAATTTAGGACTTTCCAATCATGGTTTTGAGAATTTATGACTTTGTCTAATCAGAACTAACATGGCTTTGAATCATAGTATCACTAACATGGCTCTGAATCATAGTATTTCTAGATTCAAAATAGATTGTTGGAAAATGAAAGAATGTCTAATTTGTATAGTTAAATTTGTCGCTGTAGAACTCCACACATTTGAGGACAAAGAAGTATTACATGTTTCATAGTCTGATAATAACACCCAACTTTTTACTCTATTACTACTATATGTTGCAAGATACACAACCTCTTCAATAGGGTATGAACGTATGTATGTGCTTATGATTTTGTTCTAATCATTCTAGTTTTATGGGTATGGATGTAAAGAACACTAGTTATATTCATTGAAAAAAAGAAAAAAATCAACAATAAATATATTCATCAACTAGAAATTATGATATTTTCTTCAATAATTTCCAGAACTAAAAAATATTTCTATGTTTTAATCATTTGAAATAAATACAAAACTTTTAATGTATTTAATACAAGGTGAGTGTGATGCATTTAGTTATACATAACTTTTAATGTGTTTAAGACAAGTGGGTGTGATGCATTCAATTATACATGCAAAGGATATTGAACATAACTTTTTTTTGAGATAGAATAAGAAATTTTAGAATAATAAAGACATTTCCACATTTCCAAAACACCATTGAGAATGGATCTAATTTTATTGTTCACATTTGCATACAATAAACCACATATTTATGTACAAACAAGGAAAGGGAAATGAGACTCAAATTACATCATAGTTTGGTTACGTAACTACCACTTTGTTACAATAGACTAAGATGTGGAAGAACTTTGGCCTTCACAAATGTTGTTCATAGTAGTACTTCTACTACCCAACAAATGTGTTAGATTTGATTGGAATTTGGGAATGGCAGTAGTGCTCAAAAAATTGTCTTTGATGTTTTGCAACATGCATAGAATGCCCATCATAGTAGGTCGTCCTTGAGGAGATTCATTTGTGCAAAGTAAGCCCACATTTATCAGTGAACTAAGACAATTGAGATCCTTCTCTTATTCACTGCATCTATTAGTCCTCCTCAATAGACCCGTTTCGACTACTTCTTGTACTCGGTTTGGAAAAATACTACCCACCCATTTTTGCAAGTTCATTCCTTCCACAAACATGTCGTGTGTGGGCTTCTTTCTAGTGAGGATTTCCAATAACACTATTCCATAGCTATATTGGTGGGACTGTGGGGTGTGAAACCTTAAGTGCTCACACTTACAATATGCAATTGTATTTAAAAGCTTATTAATATAACTCCGAAGGCCTAAGCCTTATCAAATCATTTCCAATGTGACCTTGCACTCAAAACGGAAGGCTTAAGTTACAATTCAAAAACTCATTGACGAAAATTAGACTTAGGGTTTTGTGATTTTCGATGTTGGTATTTGTTGCCGCTCCGATGAGGCTATGGGGGCAAGGTTTCGTCCTTGTGCCTCTGCTCTGTTCTTTGGTTTCAAGAATGCAAAATAGCTTGTGGCTTTGGCCCTCCGGTGGCTACGTTTCTCCTTGCAACCTTTAACCTTGCATTGGGTAACTGTTTTACTTTTGTCGTGGCTTTGACCTTGCTGCTTTCAAGCCGTTCTGCAATTTCATGTATCCACTGGTTAATGTATTTTCTTGGGTCGGTGTTCTGACAGGTTCTTGGTCCCTTCTCCAGGCAACTCGGCCTCTACATGACTGGTAAGTTTTATATCTAATTTTTGTTTTCAATTCTTTTTGAGTTTCCTCTAACCCTTCTGCTCCTTCCTCGCAAGGCTTCCTTTTAGAGTTTGCTTCTATAATGCCGCTATCTATGTGGGCTATTTGCCACTTCTCCCGATGTCTAACCCTACTGTGCCATACAACCTTGGTACTGAGAGAGTTACTTCACCTTCACTGCAACGTGAGCTTGCTCGACTCCTCCAAGGTAAGCTGTTCAATTTAATCTTTGTGCAGCTTTGCTATCATTTTCAGTTTCTCTAGCCATGGATCTAATTCTCTGTCTTTGTGCTTTTGCAGGTGTTGTAGCATAGATGGCCTCTAGCTGCGCCTAGCTTCTTCAGCAACCCTGTGTAGACAGGGTAGGGTCTTACCCTTTCGTTTTTCTCTGTTTTGGATTTGATGTTGGTTGTTCTGTGTTGTTTGTGAGCTTCAATAGTTAAAAACCCAGATGGGTTTTCAGCCTCCCTTTCTATGGTTTGATGTAATTTAAATTTTGTTAAAACCCTTACAGGGTTTGGTATTTAGGCCTCTTTCGTCTTGCTATTAGCCTGAATAGGTTGTTCGCTTATCGTGGTTTCTATTGTACCTGAGACTGTGAGGAAATAAAAATATATACGGCTATTTAATTTGTAATTTGTAAATGATATTGTTACCTGTGCTTACTTTCCTCATTCGTCGTTCAGTTTATTTTGACTGTATTTGGTCCTTGCTTCTTGGTCTATAACAACTTATTTGTCAATCTTGTTTCAGCATCTAGATGGTTTCAGCTCCCTCTAAACTATCATCTTAAATATAGAATGTCTCACACAGAGAAGAAAACAACTTTTATTTTTAAAGTATAAAAGTAACCATTACACACTTGCTTGCTCACAAAGAAATTTATCTTCCTGACTACTCTCTCCCTCTAGATGGCAGACCCTCACTTGGTGGTCTGGCTCGGTTTTAATACCTTGCCTGTAACTCCATACAGTTGAGAAATTGTCATTTAGTTTTCTGGAACTAATTAACTAATTAAACTAACCCTACTAACTAATTATTCCTAATTTATTCTTTAACTTTGGAAAACAAAAATTACAAGGCTGTGTTAGCCCAACCTTCAGCCTTCAAGGCAAAAATAAAAAATAAAATGTTCTCATGACCAATCAAGGATAACAAATTCTCAGCTACAACTGTATCCGTTCAATTAGATGCCCCTGCATGAGGCTCCCGTGGTAAATTAATCTCATGGCTGCTGCCCATGAGCTCTTCGATAGAGTACTTGACACCTTGAATTCGTGTAGCATCTAACTAGGAACTATCCTCAATAGGATAGTTCTTCCACTTCACTAGATATTGCAAATATTCTTTTTTTTTCGTGTCTTCTTGGCTATTTGCATGTCCAGAATATGTTCTATCTCCAAAAGTTGTGCTAAAGGCATATGCTTAATCCATGATTCTTCCTCGTCCTAGGTGTCCCATGTTCATATTTCTGAACTATCTTCCACATCAATAGCAACATATGGGTGTTGAAAAGTGTGCAACAAGAAATTCTTGTTGAGAATGCAACAAGATGATGGAGCTTAGTGGAAAGGAGTCTGTTACACTAAAATTTGTCACCATGACTATTTGCAGTCAGTATGGCTCCATCAATAACCATACTGTCCTCCTTGGCAAGTCTTATACCTCTGCTCCTCATGTCAAACTCCAAAAAAGAGAGAAAGCCTTTAAAAAATCAATATAACTCTGGTTACGCACTTTCTCTTACTCTTACTTGCGGGCCCGCACCTCAAGTACATGATACCTGCGTACTTGTACGCTCTGTCTGTAAAGGGGTGGGAGCGTACCCCTGTAGAAGTCAAAAGGCGCAAGTTTTACTTCAAAAAACTTACTTGCGATCGATTCTAGAGCATTCTAGAAGATGGTTTGACGTGGATTGAGTGCCTCCAGATGGTTCATGCATCCCAATGAAAGAGGAACTTAGCCCATGAAGAGGGGAGCTATCCCTTTGAAAGAGGGGCTTATCCCATTGATGGTGGACCTGTTTAACTTCCTCCAAAGCATTATAAATACAGGCATTGGGCCAGAGGGAGGGGAGGTTGAAAGCTGAACATTCCTAAGGGTAGATGTTGTTGAAATTAGGACTCCCTTATAGAGCTTGAGAGGAGAGATTCCAATCCCTTCTTAGCTTCATTTGGAAGTGGGTGAGCTGATCAAAGTAGAGGAGAACTCTTGCTGGACCCTGGGAGGGACCTGCACAACACCAAGGCACTGGTTGTAATGGTTTCTTTTGTTTCCAATTAATACAATTAAGTTCATTTTTCTCAACAAGTTGTTATATATAATTTGTTTCATAAACTCCTTGGTCTTTATGATGAATATGTTTTATTATATGAGTTATTCAGGTGCTATGTAATCATTTGCTTGTTAGTGAATGCAGGCTTCAAGGAGAAGGAGCTCATCTGGATCGAAGAGGCTTGGCTGCTACAAACAGCGTTGGACTAGAGGTAAGCCTTAAACACCTGGTTGCTTTTATTTTAAATGCATATTTAGGGAAAGATAGTGCTTGATTGTTTTGTTTGTCACTAGAAAAGCCTTGTTTTCTAGGGAGGTCGGTTTTGTTCGCAAAATTGACTCTTTCCGCATGACAAAATGGCGACTCTGCTGGGGAATCCATGGATTTGATTGATTTCTCTTTTGATTGATACTTTGATTTGAGAAACGTTGATTTGTTTCTGTTTTTGACTTGATGATTGTGGGATTGGGTGAATTTAGTTAATTTTGAGTTAGTTTTTATTTTTCATAGTTTTGGGAGAGGTACGCACCCTCTGAGTTAAGCACAGTGCGTACCTGTACGCACTTTTTCTTTGTGCACAGAGCGTGACCGCACCTGTGTAAACAGGCTGCTTGCGTACCCTGTCAAAATTTTGAGAAATTTTAAATTTTCTTCTTTTTATCAGTTTAGAATTTGTTTATAGGTTTTTAGCCACTGCCCAGACCTGCATGTGACTTGTCAGAAACTTTCCTTGGTTAATTTCATTGGCATTCCTGCTTTAAGCTTTTATCAATTGGGTGTTTTGAGTCTCTTTTTTGAGAAATTCTTAATTTGATTTCCTTTGGTCATTACTTGGAGGGTTGTCTCAATCTTTTCACAATTTTGAGTGTTAATTTTGGGGGGGCTAAATTGGGTATGCGTGTTAATCGCCTTTGAGTGTTTTTATTTTTTTATCTATGGAACTCTCACCCAATTTTCTCGACTTGCACTTGATTGGTTCTTAGATTACATTAGAATCGTCTTGTGTTTGAGAATTCTCTTGCATAGATCACATTTGCATAATTAGAATTCTCATTTTCAGAATATGAATGAAAAATGTGCATAGATTACATTTGCATACTTTTCAAGTGAATTGTGCATAGATTACAATTGCATAGTTTATATTCTGAAAAATCAATCGTAGATTTAGATCAGTTTTCTTTGATTTGAATTTACACAAAAATAAAAAATAAAAAACTATTTTGGAATTGATTTGCATTAGTTTTTCTTGATGAAATTAGTGCATTAGAGAATTTGTCATATTTTCTCTTAGTGATCAATTTTTTGCATTGTTGGAAGTGAATGGAAACTCTCTCCTTACTTTAGTTAAGATTCATCGAATTGAAAGGATTACATTATCATATTCGATTGCATTTAGTTTTGAGTCGGGTCATAAAACCATTGGTTTCGTATCCATTTACCCCTTTGAGTAATAACAACCTAAATAACACAACGCTTAATTAAAATTCATCTAGTAATTTTTACATTTCTAGGGCTCTGATACACCAACATAGATCAGGCTAGTGTCTTGGAGTAGGAGAGTAATTAACTCTCCAAGACAGTAAAAACAAACAAGTAGCTTATCTTGCGGTAGGATAAATCCAATTGTTACATCTATGCTCTGGGAAAGCTCCTCTTAAAGGAGAAGCACGAGATCGTGTCCGAACCAGTGAGGGGATCAATCCTCCTTCATTGGGAACGACGCCAGATATCCACGTATTAAAACGGTAAACCTCAGATTAACCATTGTCGAGGAGCCTGGGGTCACTTGTTGGTAAACCTTGGATTATTTCAAGGAGCCTTCAAGGGGATTGAGCTTGCTACTCTGCCCTTGCGTGCGTATCGGATCGTAGACTGTTCCCCCAGGTATACTTGTTTCAGTTGGTAACCTTAGTGGCCATATTCTTTAGGATTCTTCCTAAGGTGACAGTGGTGGGAAGATCCCACTGTACCTGGAGCAGACGTCGGCTAGACTCACTTAGATTTTCTGGGGGGTTCTCTTCACTCGAGACGGTTAAGTGGAGAAACTTGTGCCAGTCTATTCATTAAGCAGGTTGCCGGGGTAACTGTTCCAACTGCCATTTCTGTATTGAACTCTGCGACGTTGGATTTCATCACCAACTAGTGTTTTCAGTACGGAAAGTTACTGTTTGTGTGTGGTTTGACTCCTAGATTTGATAGTGCATGTTAATTTGTTTGTTTTTACTTTTAGAGACCATAGGTGCGAATTGTGAATTGTTAATTTTAGTTTTAAATTGTTAATAAAATTCACTGAAGTTGAATATAATGGCAACTGTTCCGGAATTTACCAACCTAGGAACCCCTCTTAACGAGGATCCTAGTACTTTTCCTTTCTTTGGAAATGTTGGTCCTCCTTATATGGCTACTTTGTCATTACCTGGATTTACTATAGGTTTACCGATATGGTTATTTTCAACTTCGTTGGCCCCAAATACTCCAATTGTTCCACCTCAACTGAATGCTTCACCTCAACAGAGTTCACCATCTCAACATCACCAACCTTCTGTTGACCCTTTACCTTCTTCACCTAATTTTTCTTCCTCCATTTCTTCCTCTTCGCTTGGTAAAAGCCTTGACGCTAGTAACCAGGTGTCTAAGAAGAAGAAGAAAGGGAAGAAGAAGAAGAAGCAAGATAAGAAAGAAGTCAACCAACCAACCATGGCTGTAAGTGTTAGTTGTGTTGAGGAAACCTCCAACACGCATCGTAAACCCAAATACCCTTGCAGGCTTTGTAAGGGTGACCACTTCCTTGTCAATTGTCCTGGTATTCCAAAGGTTTTAGAAGTATGGTCAGAAAAATCACATCAACTTTCCATTGATCCATCAACCAGTGATAGTCAGGTTCCTGGGAAAAAGGGTAAAGTTAGGTTTCCTTGTAAGTTATGCAAAGGGAGTCATCAAAATCACATTTTCCCTCATATGGATGAAGCCTCAAAATTGTTGGTAAACCTTACTGTTCCACAACAAGAATTTCCAACTGGTTACCGTAAACTTTCTCTCAACCTACCGTCAACCGACGGAGTGATTGATCTAATTTCAAGTACAGTCAATCACACTCTTCCATTGGAGAGTGAAACTCATGTCACTCAGGTTGATGATCCATTAGTTGATCAAGTGGTCGATTCAATTTCACATTCGGTCGATCCCGCTTTCCCTTTAGAGAGTGAACTTCATACCGCTCAGGTTCTTCTTGTTACATCAGATTCTTCTATGCCGGGGGCATTTCACCTATTTCTACAGAACCCCCTCCAAGTACTGAGGTCTTTTCCTTTGATTGGAATAGACTGACAGAACCTCGTCTTCCTTCCTCCATCCCTTTCCAAATCATTGTCAAGGTTGGTGGTAGGGACATACGCCGCACACAGGTAGATGAAGGTGCTTCTGTTAGTATTTTATGCTCAACTGCTTGAAAGCTTTGGGTTCCCCTCAGCTTGTGCCTATTACGCAGAATCTGAAAGCTTTTAACAGAACCGTTAGTGAACCTTTAGGGATCCTTCCTAAGTTTTCTATTACCTTGGAAGGTAAAACTGTCTGTATTGATCTTATGGTAGTTCAAGGTCCCTTGGATTTCAATTTACTCCTTGGGCGAGACTATGTTTATGCAATGAAAGCTGTCGTATCGACACTCTTTCGCGTGATGTCTTTCCCTCACAATGGAAATATTGTGACTGTAGACCAGCTTTCGTTCCCTAGTCTTGTTTCAACTACCAATAATATGATACCCCTAAATGTTCCTAATTCTAAAGAGGTATCTACCCCGCCACGGGTTAATTATGTGGCAACTGGTCCCATGTTTTCAGTTACTGATGTAAGTGAGCCTCTCACTGTTTGCTCATCTTCCTTTGATTTAGATCTGGTAATTGACATGGAAAACTCTATGGGATTACTTGAACGCGATGTTCTTATCCCTTTTGAGTCCCTTGACATGTGTTCCTTCCAGAGAACTATTCTTCCTTCTGATGAAGATCTCTTGGAAGCCATGATCAAGGTGTGTCCATTGACATGTCTTTCTTCCAGTTGGAAGCCATGATCAGTGTTGCGAGGATAGTTTTTTCCTGTATCAACCTCGTTAAAAAATGAAATAGGATGTCGCGAGGATAGTTCCTTTTCTTGTGCCAACCTCGTTAAAAAATGAAACAGGTGTCCGCGAGGATAGTTTTTTCCTGTATCAACCTCGTTAAAAAATGAAATAGGCTGTCGCGAGGATAGTTCCTTTTCCTGTGACAACCTCGTTAAAAAATGAAACAGGTGTCCGCGAGGATAGTTCCTGTTACTGAGTCAACCTCGTTAAAAAATGAATCAGGTATGAGGATAGTTCTTCTCTTGTGTCAACCTCCTTAAAAATGAAACAACTCCCTTTTCAAGTTAAATATTGAAAGTAAACCTTCATTCCATCCACCTAGTTGAATGCAATGAAGCCTGGGGGGCATGTACCTTGTTTTGCATCATTATCCTGGGGGCATGCGAACTTTTTGAGCATAGTTCCTTGTCTTGTGTCAAGCTCGTTAAAAAATGAAACAAGGAGTCTTGCGCATAGTTCCTTGTCTTGTGTCAAGCTCGTTAAAAAATGAAACAAGGGTAGGTTAAGTAGGTAGATTGTAGAGAGTAGTTATGAGCATAGTTCCTTGTCTTGTGTCAAGCTCGTTAAAAAATGAATCAAGGATTTTATGAGCATAGTTCCTTGTCTTGTGTCAAGCTCGTTAAAAAATGAATCAAGGATTTTAGAGCACAGTTCCTTGTCTTGTGTCAAGCTCATTAAAAAATGAATCAAGGATTTTATGAGCATAGTTCCTTGTCTTGTGTCAAGCTTGTTAAAAAATGAATCAAGGTTTTTAGAGCATAGTTCCTTGTCTTGTGTCAAGCTCGTTAAAAAATGAATCAAGGTTTCTAGAGCATAGTTCCTTGTCTTGTGTCAAGCTCGTTAAAAAATGAATCAAGGACTTTAGAGCATAGTTCCTTGTCTTGTGTCAAGCTTGTTAAAAAATGAATCAAGGTTTTTAGAGTATAGTTCCTTGTTAGGTAGATTGTAGAGAGTAGTTATGAGCATAGTTCCTTATCTTGTGTCAAGCTCATTTAAAAAATGAAACAAGGGTTTTAAGGATAGTTCTTTTCCTGTGTCAACCTCACTAAAAAATGAAACAACTCCCACGAGTCTTTCCAAGATTTCGAAAGTAAAACCTTCATTTCATCCACCTGGTTGAATGCAATGAAGCTTGGGGGGCATGTACCTTGATTTGCGTCATTATGCTGGGGGCATGCGAACTTATAACAAGCATAGTTTTTCATTTCAAGCTTGCGTAAACATGAAACCGAATCCGAGCATAGTTCTTTTCCTATGTCAAGCTCGTTAAAAAATGAAACAAATCCTCCTCTAATTGAGTCGAGAGTTTGAATAGATCTCATAAATGTTAAGTTGTATATTTAGGTTAGTTATTTCAGTTTTTTGCATAATTTTCTTACAGTTTTAGGTCGAGTTTTTCAAATGATCTTGTACATGAACCTTCATTCCATCCAGCTTGTACTTAGTTGAATGAAATGAAGCTGGGGGACATGCGCTCTAGCAGTTATGCTTAGGGGGCATCAAGCACAGTTTTCTCTCTGTTTCAAGCTTGTGTAAAAATGAAACTACTTTGAAGCATAGTTTTTCTCTGTTTCAAGATTTTGTAAAAATGAAACCTATCTCGAGTCAATTTTAGTTATTTTCAAGACTCGTTAAACTCATGAAAATCCCGAGATTATTTTGCTATCTTTCATTCTCGTAAAACAAATGAAAATGCCGAGTTCTTTCCGTCTTTTTCTGCTCGTAAATTAAATTGAAAGTCGGCCATACGAGTACATTTTTATCATTTTTTCGAACTCATTAAAACTTACGAAAAAGTGAAAAACATGAGTACATTTTTATCATTTTTTCGAACTTGTTAAAACTTACGAAAAAGTGAAACCTCAGAGTCATCTTTAAGCTCTTTTCTGACTCCTAAAATGTGAAAAGATTGCCGAGTTTTCTTTTTAGCTCGTTAAAACAGAATTAAAAAGACGGTCCTCTTACAGCCCTTTTTTGACCGTAAAAACATGAAAAGATTGCCGGATTTTTGTCGTTTCAAATTCGATATTGGAAATAAAATGACGTGTCCTTGATCGCTTTCTACTTTTCAGATCAGAGACACTAATCATGAAAGTACTCCTTGGTCGTAAAGATCAAGCGGTTCTCTCAAGTATTATTTTATACTTTTTCGGGCTTGGGAGACACAAATTTACGAAAAAGGTCAACCCTGGAGTCTTCTTAAGTTTTTCAGACTCTCTAAAATTGAAAAAAGCCGAGTTTCTCCTATACTGGACTCGTTAAAATTTCACAGTAAAGGACTTGTTCGATTACAAACAGGAACGGACCACTCCTTCTTAGGGTTCGAATCTAAACTAAGTTGGACTCATCCGAAGGATGAGCTTATAGTCAAGAAAATGTTATCCTCCTCAAGCTTGTAAAAAATAAAGAGGTACTTGCCAGAAATGGTGGGGCAAAAGAGAGGAAAATGAGCCTATTTGTTATACTTTGTCTCGGAAAAACCTTATCACCACTCTTGAACACGACACTTTTCATTCACCTGGGTTGGGAAATCCTTTACCTAACAGTTGATCAAACCACATTGAAAGTCTTCAGCCGATTTTCGGGTATTAACTTTGGGACAATTGTCACCAAACCATCTGTAGTGTCGTTATGTGTTCAAGAGGAGTCTTGCAAATAAACCATTCATCTGCAAAATATATGTCATCCATCTTGACCATCCCTGAGTCAGTCCTTACAGCTACATTTCTTCAACTTGATCTATGATTCGTCTTGTAGGCTTGCCTACGACAGATTGATTTCTATCGACATCAACACATTATCTAGAAAGATGATCTAGGAATCGTCAGTACCTTGAAATCTGCATGCCTCAATGGCAGGTTTCTCGCCTTTGACGACAGTTTACATCATTGACTTTCGATCAAGGGATTCTGTGACATGTTCGACATCAACACATTCATTCACATCTCACGGATTGTACTGGGTACTTTGAGAGCCATTGACATCACTGGTGGTCTCTCTCACACTTGTTAACAGTTTACATCATTGACTCGTAATCAAGTGGTTTCTACCATGTTCGACATCAACTCATTTATTCGCATGGATAGAATCGTACTATTTCGAGAAGAAGAAATGAAGACCCTGGATCTAGTTTCCGCCATCCAGGCTGCGAGGAGTTTTGTATTCATTATACAGTAGACTAATTATAAACAAATGGCTGCGTCCATACTATGTCTACATGTGTCTATGATTATGATGTATTGCGAAATCATTCCTATATTAGAGCAGTAGTTAGTTTGTTAGTTAAGTTTTTGATCTGAGTATGGGAATGCCTACCTCAGCGATGATATGATCTCATATATGTATTTTGTGTTGAATATTTGTAGGTTCTGACTGGGCTCTCCACAAGATAATCCTCGAAATGATAAAGTGCTTCACCCTTCCTAGATGATATAAAACCCTAATCTACTACAGACCTCGCACTTTAGGGGGCAATCTGTTACACTAAAATTTGTCACCATGACTATTTGCAGTCAGTATGGCTCCATCAATAACCATACTGTCCTCCTTGGCAAGTCTTATACCTCTGCTCCTCATGTCAAACTCCAAAAAAGAGAGAAAGCATTTAAAAAATCATTATAACTCTGGTTACGCACTTTCTCTTACTCTTACCTGCGGGCCCGCACCTCAAGTACATGATACCTGCGTACTTGTACGCTCTGTCTGTAAAGGGGTGGGTGCGTACCCCTATAGAAGTCAAAAGGCGCAAGTTTTACTTCAAAAAACTTACTTGCGATCGATTCTAGAGCATTCTAGAAGATGGTTTGATGTGGATTGAGCGCCTCCAGATGGTTCATGCATCCCAATGAAAGAGGAACTTATCCCATGAAGAGGGGAGCTATCCCTTTGAAAGAGGGGCTTATCCCATTGATGGTGGACCTGTTTAACTTCCTCCAAAGCATTATAAATACAGGCATTGGGCCAGAGGGAGGGGAGGTTGAAAGCTGAACATTCCTAAGGGTAGATGCTGCTGAAATTAGGACTCCCTTATAGAGCTTGAGATGAGAGATTCCAATCCTTTCTTAGCTTCATTTGGAAGTGGGTGAGATGATCAAAGTAGAGAAGAACTCTTGCTGGACCCTAGGAGGGACCTACACAACACCAAGGCACTGGTTGTAATGGTTTCTTTTGTTTCTAGTTAATACAATTAAGTTCATTTTTCTCAACAAGTTGTTATATATAATTTGTTTCATAAACTCCTTGGTCTTTATGATGAATATGTTTTATTATATGAGTTATTCAGGTGTTGTGTAATCGTTTCCTTGTTAGTGAATGTAGGCTTCAAGGAGAAGGAGCTCATCTGGATCGAAGAGGCTTGGCTGCTACAAACAGCGTTGGACTAGAGGTAAGCCTTAAACACCTGGTTGCTTTTATTTTAAATGCATATTTAAGGAAAGATAGTGCTTGATTGTTTTGTTTGTCACTAGAAAAGCCTTGTTTTCTAGGGAGGTCAGTTTTGTCCACAGAATTGACTCTTTCCGCATGACAGAGTCGCCTTCACTAAGTGGGCCCGCAGGCAAATTATGGCGCAAGTTCTATTTTTGGATCCCAGCAGGGATGATCACAGTATGGGTGATCACAGTATGGGTGATCACAGTATGAGTGATCACAGTATGGGTGACCACAGTATGGGTGAACACAGTATGGGTGACCACAGTATGAGTGATCACAGTATGAGAATGCAACAAGATGATGGAGCTTAGTGGAAATGAGTCGCCTTCACTAAGTGGGCCCGCAAGCAAACTATGGCGCAAGTTCTATTTTTGGATCCCAGCAGGGATGATCACAGTATGGGTGATCACAGTATGGGTGATCACAGTATGGGTGACCATAGTATGGGTGACCACAGTATGAGTGATCACAGTATGAGTGATCAAAGTCTATTTTTAGACTGGCTGTCAAAAATAGAAAAGTCAAATATTATTGTCTCATAATAGTATTTGGACTATAAACTTGATCTTATTCTCTTGGAGCACTTCAGGATGAGCTACGGATGTGGTACATGCAGATCCCAGAAGGAAATACGTGGTTACCTATGGGATGACTAATATTTTCATGCAGGACTTCAGTTAGAACTCAAGTGAGTTGAGTTTAGTGGACTGGAGGTGCAATTGAGGGAGTTGTGTTCAATTTAGCTTTGTTAAACTGGTTGTATTTAGTCTAACTGGCAAATAGACTAGAGATGAGTTGGGTGAATTAGTTATTAATTAATTCACAAGTTATTAACTCATAATGCAACTATAGAATACATCAGTTAACTCAGTTGCATGTCAGTGCATGTTCAGTTCAGCAGGGACAGGTGTTAGAGGATCAGATTGCTATCAGTTGTGACTATAGTTGTGCATGATGATTTGCACAATCAGAGGGATTGAGTATGCTAATGAATTGGCCAATACCAAGAAATGTAGCCTATGCTCATGTCCAACATAGTGTGAGCGATTATTTGCAGGTCAAATACGAGTTTGGTAAACCATTCTCATCAATTCTTGAGCAGGTATTGAGCTGGAGAGGCAAGCAAGCAGCGGGGGAGATTTGGAGATCAGATCTGAGCTGTATTGTGTGTAACAGGTGGAGCTGGTACTGGATTGCTTGTGATAAGCATTGTACTTTGTAATGTTACATGATTCAATCAATATAATATACAGATAGTTGGGGTTTTTAGCAAGATGCTTTCCCCGGGATACATACTGTGTTAATGAGTTTGATTGATGCTTCTATGTGCGCCTGTGAATGTTTCTGCTTCTGTAAATTGATGATCAACGTAGAGGAGCTTATGTATTGTGTATGTATTCCGCAATAGTACATGATCAAGATAATCTCCATTGAATATGTGTATATTATTCAAAATTTCTACATGGTATCAGAGCTGCTTGATTTGTAGAAGAGATTTTTACAGGATATTAAGCGAGGATTGATCATCGGATCTATTATTCAGAAAGTGTTTACATTTTATTTCTTTAGGCAGAGTCTATAATCGGGTCAGGTAGCCTCTGGATTCATCCTTCTTTTGGAAGGTGAGATATCCGGTGAATGCCCAGACAGTCAATCTCTGTCCAAGAAATACTTTGTTCTCACGAATTCTAGATTAGAAGCAGTTGAGTTTTTGAGCTGGTGGAATTCGAATTTAATTCCAAAGCAAGAGATAAAACTCAGAAACATTAAGTGTGAGAATGGAGACAGTATGCCCCAGAATCTCACGAAATTCACCCAATGCCGGGATGAGCTGGGAAGTGTGGGGGTGACTATCGGATGAGGATGGTGAGTCTAGCACTCCTTGACCTTCCTAAGAGTTGGCATAGCTACCAGGACTTAGTGAATGGAAGGGATAAACTGCCAAATTTGGAACGACTATGGTCGGATTTGATGCAGGAGGAGATTAGACGACACACCAGAGACAGTTCTTCATCTATGCATGATGAGGAGAACTGTGCCTTAGCAAGTAAGGTAAAGAAGGGGAAGGAGAAGGTTTCTCTTTCCGAATCCAGTTCTTCCAGTGATGGGAAGAAGGTTGACAAGTCAAAGGTGAGATGCTTTCGTTGTCATGAGATTGGTTCACGGGTCAAGAACGTGTATGCTCTTGAGGTTCAAGATGCATGCAAAGACTTGAGCAGCGAGGCAACTGATGGAGACTTGGTGGTTGAGAGGGAGCGTATATTAACTCTCAACATGCAGAGCCAGAAGAAGTCTCAAACGATTGTGGAGGAGCCACGATTGGTGCAGCAGCTTCAGGAGGTTGTGGAGGAGCCACAACAGGGGAAGCTATTTCGAGATGGAGTAGAGACATCTACTCATCCAGAGACCTCTAGTAGGGGGAAACTTCGAGCCAGGTGGGCTGAGGGATCACATGCAGCCATACCTCCAGGTAGGAGGTGGGTGATGTGGATTGATCGTCCCAAGGAGGAGGGGCAAGATCCTTGAGGTACCCAACCTCTTGGATGAGACCTTGCTACGGGAGCCCCAATGTGTAGTAGCAAGAACTGATTGATTGGGTAGAGACAGATGCGGATGGAGCGGCAGAGAGAGCGACAGTGTAGGGAATCCCAGGACAACGCATAGCTAGTAGGCTGCAGCAATGCGAGAGGCACAAGTGTTTTGCACAGTGCTAGGTGGCACAGAGAGGTGTGCAATGGTGCGAGATGCATGGAGATGTTGCAGTAGCGCAGATGTTAGAGAGGGAGCACTTGTCAGCAGCAGGTAGAGCTTCAGCATCAGAGGGTGTTTCTAGCCCAACAGGGAGGTCAGTTGGGAGGTGCAGTGTGGATGCAATGCTGGGAGATAGAACCAGCAGCAGCACGGATGCAGTCAGAGATCAAAGTGACAGAGGCTAGAGCAGTCAGATACTGAAGAGCACAGAGATGCAGGGTCTTTAGTCGACAGAGGCAATAGCAGTCAGAGACTTTGATGACAGAGCAAGTGGACCGGCCATATGTGTTGCATGGAGAACATTCTAGAGTTACAGGATCGGGTTTGAGAGGAAGCCTTTCTTGTTGAGAGGGAGTGTTGAAAAGTGTGCAACAAGAAATTATTGTTGAGAATGCAACAAGATGATGGAGCTTAGTGGAAATGAGTTGCCTTCACTAAGTGGGCCCGCAGGCAAACTATGGCGCAAGTTCTATTTTTGGATCCCAGCAGGGATGATCACAGTATGGGTGATCACAGTATGGGTGACCATAGTATGGGTGACCACAGTATGAGTGATCACAGTATGAGTGATCAAAGTCTATTTTTAGACTGGCTGTCAAAAATAGAAAAGTCAAATATTATTGTCTCATAATAATATTTGGACTATAAACTTGATCTTATTCTCTTAGAGCACTTCAGGATGAGCTACGGATGTGGTACATGCAGATCCCAGAAGGAAATACGTGGTTACCTATGGGATGACTAATATTTTCATGCAGGACTTCAGTTAGAACTCAAGTGAGTTGAGTTTAGTGGACTGGAGGTGCAGTTGAGGGAGTTGTGTTCAGTTTAGCTTTGTTAAACTGGTTGTATTTAGTCTAACTGGCAAATAGACTAGAGATGAGTTGGGTGAATTAGTTATTAATTAATTCACAAGTTATTAACTCATAATGCAACTATAGAATACATCAGTTAACTCAGTTGCATGTCAGTGCATGTTCAGTTCAGCAGGGACAGGTGTTAGAGGATCAGATTGCTATCAGTTGTGACTATAGTTGTGCATGAAGATTTGCACAATCAGAGGGATTGAGTATGCTAATGAATTGGCCAATACCAAGAATTGTAGCCTGTGCTCACGTCCAACACAGTGTGAGTGATTATTTGCAGGTCAAATACGAGTTTGGTAAACCATTCTCATCAATTATTGAGTAGGTATTGAGCTGGAGAGGCAAGCAAGCAACGGGGGAGATTTGGAGATCAGATTTGAGCTGTATTGTGTGTAACAGGTGGAGCTAGTACTGGATTGCTTGTGATAAGCACCGCACTTTGTAATGTTACATGATTCAATCAATATAATATATAGATAGTTGGGGTTTTTAGTGAGATGCTTTCCTCGGGATACATATTGTGTTAATGAGTTTGATTGATTCTTCTATGTGCACCTGTGAATGTTTCTGCTTCTGTAAATTGATGATCAACGTAGAGGAGCTTATGTATTGTGTATGTATTTCGTAGTAGTACATGATCAGGATAATATCCATTGAATATGTGTATATTATTCAAAATTTCTACAATGGGTATAGATCTTCCACATTAAAAATGGGTGAGATTCCGATTCCCGGAGGTAACTGCAACTCATAAGCATTTGCAGAAAAAATCTGGAGGATTTTACAAGGTCCAATTTTCTTCATCTTTAGCTTGTTGTACTCTCCTTTAGGAAACCTTTCTTTGCGTAAGTGTACTAGTACCAGGTCTCCTACCTCAAACTGTACCTCCCGTCTTTTCAAATCTGCTTTCTGCTTATATTTTTGGTTGTTGTCCTGTAGCTTTTGTTTGACCTGCTCATGAAAATCGTTGATTGCTTTTGTGAAATCTTCACCATGAGCACTTCTGCGCTCCAACTGTCCCAAGTCCCTCAACTCAAATATCCCACATGCGTGTATTCCATAAAGGATTTGGAAAGGGCTTGTGCCTGTACTTTTGTTGGGTGAGTCGTTATAGGAAAACTCCACCTGTGCAAGCACACAATCCCACTGTTTGGAATACTCACCAACCAGAATCCTCAATAAATTCCCTAGACTCTGGTTAACAACTTCAGTTTGCCCATCTGTCTGTGGGTGATAAGTTGAGCTGAAATTGAGTTTGGTGTCTAACTTTTTCCACAATGTTCGCTAGAAATGGCCTGTGAACTTCACATCCCTGTCTGAGATAATGGATTTCGGCAATCCATGTAATCTGACTATTTGTGAGAAGAATAGGTGTGCTACATGTGTGGCATCACTTGTCTTCTGACATGGAATGAAATGCGTCATATTGGTGAAACGGTCCACCACCACCATGATGGAATCGTAACCCTGTTGTGTCTTTGGCAGACCCAAAACAAAGTCCAAACTGACTGAGTCCCAAGGTCTACTTGGAATAGGTAAGGGTGTATACAACCCTGTGTTTTGACTACGTCCTTTTGCATGCTGACAAATCTTGCATCTAGTTACAAATCTCTGTACATCCCTATGCATCCTCGGCCAATAGTAGAAATGACTTAGCTGTTCCAAATTCTTATCGATGCCAAAATATCCAGCCAAACCACCACTATGTTTTTCCTGAATCAAGTTCTCCTGCATAGAAGACTCTGGAAAACACAACTATCCTCCTTTGAAAAGCAATCCTTCCTACAAGTTATAGTCCAACCATGGGCTATTATCCCTCAATAGTGGATTTTGGCAAGCTTCATAAGCTTCCTTAAAATATGTATTCGTCCTGTACAAATTCTTAAGGTGCTCAAATCCCAATACTTGTACTGTACTCTCTTGCAAGATCAAACTTCTTCTGCTTAATGCATCTTCCACCTTATTAGATTGACCATTGATGTGTTTCAAAACAAATGTGGAGCTCTGCAAATACTCCACCCATTTTGCGTGCTTATGATTCAGCTTGTGTTGTTGCATAATGTACTGTAGCGCTGAATTGTCTGAAAACAAGACAAATTCATTAGCTAATAAATAATGTCACCAATGCTTCAATGCCTGGACGACTACATAAAATTCCTTATCATAAGATGTGTACTTCTGCCTTCTCTCATTCAACTTTTCACTAAAATATGCTACCGGCTTATCTTCTTGACTGAGCACTGCACCAATGGCTATCCCACTGGCATCACAACAAACTTGAAAAAGTTTGTTGAAATCTGGTAGCTTCAAGACTGGCTGTTCAGTAATATTTTTCTTCAAAAGCTGAAAGATCTTTTCGGCAGATTCTATCCAATAAAAAGGTTGATTTGCCTTCTTAATGGTATCCACCATAGGTGCACAAATACCACTGAAATTTTTAATAAATTTCTGATAGAAACTCGCCAATCCATGAAAACTTCGCACCTCAAATAGACCTTTAGGAGAAGGCCAGCTAACTATAGCTGCAATCTTCTCTAGGTCCATCTTCAATTCATTTTCAGAGATTACAAATCCTAGATAAATCAGTTCTTTCTTGAAAAAAGAACACTTTTTAAGATTTATCAACAATTTATTTTGCTGTAATTTTTCTAGTACATACCTGACATGTCGAAAATGCTCCTCCCTGGTCTTGCTGAATATAAGTATATCATCTAGATATATGATCACAAATTTTCCTATGAATTCCTTCAACATCTCATTCATCAAGCGCATGAATGTGCTGGGAGCATTACTCAGCCCAAATGGCATAACTAGCCATTCATACAAGCCTTCATTGGTCTTGAAAGTCGTCTTCCACTCATCACCTTCTCTGATCCTAATCTGGTGATAACCACTCTTCAGATCTATCTTTGAAAAATATGATGCCCCGCTTAAATAATCCATCATATCATCCATTCAAGGTAAAGGAAACCGATACTTGATGGTGATTTTATTGATCACTCTGGAATCAATACACATTCACCATTCTCCTCCTTTCTTGGGGGATAAAACAGTCGGAACTGCATAAGGGCTCAAACTTTCTCAAATCAATCCATTATCCAACAAATCCTGTACTTGTTTTCTAATTTCCTCGTTATCCTTTGGACTCATCCGGTAAGTAGCCTTGTCTGGTAAACTGGCTCCCAAAATGAAATCAACGTGGTGACTGATGCTCTGCTTGGGTGGAAACTTATCAGGTAGATCATCTACCACAATATCACTGAATTCCTACAACATCTCCTCTATCTCCGCAGGCAGATTAATAATTTCGGTGTGCAGCAATACCACGCTTGGTCTTCAAACAATTACATAGTTCACCTCATTACTTCCAAGCTGTCGCAAAAATTCCTTTCCGCCTATCAACAGGGTCTTAGTTCTGCTAGCTTTAGTATCTTTTCCTTCCTTCATGGGCATGAGTGTATGCTTCACTCCATCTTTAACAAACTTGTAGCAATTCTTTTCCCTGTCATGGACGACCTTTCTATCATACTGCCACGGTCTACCTAGCAGAATATGGCATACATCCATAGGCATAATATCACACATCACGCTATCCTTATACTTCCCAATGTGGAACTCCACCTCACACTGCTCATCAACCAGCAACTGGTGTCCTTTCTGCAGCCAAGTCACCTTATATGGCATTGGGTGTTTCAACCTCTTCAACCCCAACTTTTCCACCATCTCAGTGGCTACCAAGTTATCGGTGCTTCTACTATTGATAATCAACTTGCAGCATTTTCCATGTGACTTGCACACAGTACGGAATAATTCTTTCCATTGTGTCGTGTCAGTCACTTCCTTAGCTGGTTTTAGAAGAACCTTATTCAACACCAAGGCTTCACCTGTTTCAAGGGCATCCTCCACCTCTTGTGGCGGTACCTCTACTACTCTAGGTTGAGCAACGTATGCTCCCCTCTGTCCAACTTGTTCATTTTCAAGACATTCAAAATACCTGTGCCCCCCATTTGTGACACTTGTAACATTGATAGGCATTTCCTCTGCCTCCATCATTACCTTCCCTTTCAGTCTGCCCCGAAGTTTTTGAACTGTTGCACTCTTCATTGCTGTTGGCAGTCCTACCTCTGCCAAAGGACTATCATTTTCCTCTATTGGAACCACGTCCTCTCTTTGCATTCTGCTTCCTGGTAATATCTTCTTCTGCCTTCAAAGGAGAAAGAATTCTTATTTCATCTAGGATTTCCATCCGTAGACATTCACAAACCTTGTTGTCTTTTCAGGGGTATCTTTAACATATCCCCCCCTCAGGTTCATTTTTTCAAATTCTTCAATGTATTCTCTTATAGTCATCATTCTCTATCTTAAACTCTGCACCTGTCTGTAAAGGGAAATTTGATAATCTTTAGGCATAAATTTACTCTTCATCTTTGCAATCATCTTGTCTCATTTCTTGATCAAGGGCTTGTTTAATCTTCTTCTTTCTGCCTGCACACTGTCCCACCACAGTGCTGGATGTCCTTTCAATTTGGTGACAACAAACCTGATCTTCTTGTCTTCACTAATTTCTTCATATTCAAAATATTTATCTAGTTCACTTATCTAGTCCAACAATGCCTCTGTGGACAAATTGCCATCATAATTAGAAAGCTCCGGTTTTGGCTTGGTACTAGCCAGCAAAAATGATCTCAACAGTTTAATCTCTTGTTAGGTCCCTATACTACTAGTGTAACCTCATATTGTTATTAGTACAACCCCCTTATTATATTCTTGTACCCATGTAGTCCCCATATTGTTATTATTACACCCCGTAGAATCACACTATTGTTATTATTGTGCCCTTACATTATTATCGTTATGTCGGCTCTGATTATATTATGACCCCTTAGACTCCTATATATAGAAAGGAGGTCTTGTCATTTGTATCATCTAAGAATTGTTCATTTGTGTAATGTAAAAGAGGTTTCCCCCTCGAAGAGGCTTATTTCTAAGGCGTTCATCTATCTTTTCTATCTTTTTGTGAGCTAGTTTCATAACATTTGGTATCAGAGCTTTGGATTCTAGGGTTTTCGCTTCTCCAAACAGGTCATTCTGGAATTTTCACTATAAATTTTTTTTTGTGAAGTTTCAGAAGTGAAAAATAAAACCCACTTGAGATGACATCTCGTTGAACCTCGGTTCCAAATTTCAAAGCTTTTCTCGCTATATTTTTGGAGATATGATCTGAGGAATTTATAGTTTTTGCAAGCTCCAAAATTTCATCTAAAACAGACCATTGTGGAATTTTCGCTACGAAATTTCAGAAGCTAAAAAAAAAGCCCATTTGAGAAGAAGTCAGTCTGAACTTCAGGTCCGAATTTCAGACCTTGTCTCACTATATTTTTGGACATATGATCTGAGGAAGTTAGGGTTTTTGCAAACTCCTGAATTACATCTTAAACATATGACCTTGGGAAAATCGTCATATCTTTCTCTCTGAGCATCAGATTGAAATTTTGTAAGAAGTTGCAGAAAGAGGACAGACTATAGTTGTTTGTGTGTATTTTTAATATTTGAATGTCAAAACAGTGACATGCCGAACTTCATACAACTTCACTATTCTGAAAAGGTATATAAATAGGTCATCTTGAGAGAATATGCATAACTCGTTCTTGGAGAATCCAATTTTGATCAGACTGGTGGCATTGGAAAGAGGACATAGAGGCCTACTGCAGGTCATGATTTCAGAACTGTAAGATCCGAAATTACAGAGTTACAGTCGTTTCAAGACTGAGCTCCTAAAATAAATAAAAAAATCGAGATGAGGAAGTTTGATGGCAAGGATCCGGTAAATTGGATACTATAGATGGAGTGTTATGAAACCAGCTCACAAAAAGATAGAAAAGAGAGATCCACGCCTTATAATTCAGCCTCTTCGAGGGGGCAACCTCCTTTACATTACATAAATGAACAATTCTTGGATGATACAAATGAAAATACCTCCTTTCTATATATAGGAGTCTAAGTGGTCCCAATACAATCAGAGCCTACATAACAATAATATTGTAGGGCACAACAATAACAATAGTGGGCTTCTATGTGGCACAATAGTAACAATATGGGCACTACATGGGTACATCAATATAAATAAGGGGTATAACTACAATAGTAATGGGGTAATCACTAGTATTATAGGGACCCAACATGCCCCTCTCCTTCAAAAAGTGTTGTCCTCAACGCTTGAGTAGTTCAGGATACTTCTGCATAAAATTCTCATCCTCCCATGTGGAATCTTCAGCGGATAAGTTCTTCCACTTGATAAGGTACTCTGAAATTGATCGATTTCGTAGCTGTCGAGTTCTTGTTTCTATGACTGCTTCTGGTTCCAATATAATTTTTCCTTCTTCGTCAAGTTCTGGCAATATTGTTTGAACTGGGAGCTTGTCGCCTATAACCTTCTTTAAACATGAAACATGGAAAACTGGGTGCAATCGAGAAGCTGCAGGAAGCTCCAATTTGTATGCCATAGTACCAATCTTTTGCAACACCTTGTACGGACCATAATACTTTGGTGATAATTTATTATCCTTCTTAGCTTGCTTGAGGGACATTTGCTTATATGGTTGTAGCCGTAGGAATACCCAATCACCTACATCAAAACTTCTTTCACTGCGATGTTGATCTGCCTGTTGTTTCATTCTATTCTGTGCCAACACAAGGTTATCCTTTAAGAGTTGGAGGACTTGTTGTTGATGTTCGATGTGATGTTCCACTGCCTGAACCTTAGAATTTTCTCTTAAATATGATGTGATGGATGGTGGTTGATACCCATAAAGTGCCATAAATGGGGTCATTTTTGTTGCTGTATGGAAGGAAGTGTTATACCACCATTCAGCCAGAGGCAACCATTTGACCCATTGTGTCTGTTTATCAGATACAAAGCAACGAAGATATCCTTCCAAACATTTGTTTACTATCTCAGTTTGCCCATCAGATTGAGGATGATAAGATGAGCTATGAGCTAACTGAGTACCAAGACAAGAAAATAATTCTGTCCAAAAATTTCCAGTGAAAATGGGATCTCTGTCACTTACAATAATCTTTGGGTTTCCATGTAGCTTTTGAACTGTTTCCATAAATGCAGTAGAAACTGTACTGGCTTTAAATGGATGTGATAATGCACAAAAGTGTGCATACTTGGTAAGTCTGTCAACTACCACCATGATGACACTCTTTCCCTCAGACTTGGGTAAACCTGTGATAAAATCCATTGAAACCTCCTCCCAACGTTGGCTTGGAATGGATAAAGGTTGTAATAGACCCGGTGTCTTAATTGTTTCAACTTTATTTTGCTGGCAAACCAAACATTCCGCCACAAACTTTTGAATATCTGATTTAAGGCCATCCCAAAAAAATTCCTTCTTAACCCTGTGGTAAGTTTTTAAAAATCCTGAGTGCCCTCCTAAGGGAGAAGTGTGCAATTCCATAAGAATCTTTTGTTTTAGCTGGGAATTCTTACAGAGGTATAAGCGATCTTTGTACCATAACGAATCATTTTTCCAGCTAAATGTATCAGAAGTACTGGAATCTTGTTGTAGCTTTTGAATAAGTGCCCACACTTCTTCGTCATTCTTCCATTCCTCCCTTGCTTCGTTTATCCAATCTGGTTGGATAATAGAAATGGCACACAACAATGCTTCCACATCCTCATCCTTTCTTGAGAGTGCATCTGCCACCACATTTTGCTTCCCTTTTTTGTAGATGATTTCAAAGTCATAACCCAACATCTTTGTGACCCACTTTTGTTGCTCTTCAGAGGATAATCTTTGTTCTAAAAAGTATTTAAGGCTATCATGATCCGTTTTTACCTTGAAGTGTCTTCCCATTAGGTAGGGTCGCCATTTCTTAAGTGCATGGAGTATTGCCAACATTTCCTTCTCATAAATAGCTTTTCTTAAAAACTTTCCCTTGATTGGACGACTTTCAAAAGCAATGGGTCTTTCATCTTGCATTAGAACAGCACCAATTCCATTTCCTGAAGCATCACATTCCACAATAAAGGTTTTTGTGAAGTCGGCGTAGCTAAGACCGGTGCTTGGCACATTGCCTCTTTAAGATGTTCAAAGGCCTTTGTTGCTTCCGAAGTCCATGAAAATGAATCTTTCTTCAATAATGTTGTTAGAGGTGCTGCTATTCTCCCATAATTCTTAACAAACTTGCGATAATACCCTGTCAACCCAAGAAATCCTCGCAGATGCTTTATGGATGTGGGGATTTTCCATTCCTTAATGGCTTTAATTTTGCTAGGGTCTACCTTAACTCCTTCATGAGATACAATATGACCCAAATATTCCACCTCCTGGACTCCAAAGAAACATTTGGATCTTTTTGCATATAATTGTTTCTCCTCCAATAGTTGTAGCACCCTGTCAACATGTTCAACATGATCCTTCCAAGACTTGCTGTAGATTAGTATATCATCAAAAAATACTAACACAAATTTTCTAAGGAATGGTTTGAAAATTGAATTCATCAAACCTTGAAATGTTGAAGGTGCATTGGTAAGGCCAAAAGGCATGACCAAAAATTCATAATGACCCTCATGAGTTCTAAATGCTGTTTTCGGAATGTCTTCAATCTTCATTCTGATTTGATGATATCCCGAACGAAGATCCAACTTGGTGAAGTAAATTGATCCATGCAATTCATCCAGTAATTCATCAATAACAGGAATGGGGAACTTATCTTTAATAGTGAGCTTGTTGAGCTCCCTATAATCTGGACACATGCGCCATGATCCATCCTTCTTGTGCACCAATACTACTGGAGCTGAGAAAGAACTTTGACTCGGTTGAATTATACCAGCCTCTAGCATTTCTGCAACCATACGTTCAATTTCACTTTTTTGGACATATGGATATCTGTACGGCCTGATGTTTGGAGGAACACTTCCTGGAATCAGATGAATAGCATGATCATGATCACGCATAGGTGGGAGACCTTTGGGAGTCTCAAATACCTTGGAATGATTGTCCAGGACTTTTTGGAGATCTGGAGAAATAGATGATTCCAATGTGGAAACATCTAGTGAACATAATTGTGCAATTACACCTCTTTGCTCCTTTTTTAGAAGCTTTGTCATTCCATTAGAGCTGATTATCTTTCCTGGTTTCCCTGCAATACCCCTTAATTCAACTTCCTTTCCTTCCACAGAAAATTTCATGAAAAGTTCTTGAAAATTAAAAGCTATTGTACCCAAGGATTGTAGCCATTGGACTCCTAGTACAACATCAGCACCTCCCATTGGAATGGAAAGCATTGGGCTAGTCAATACATATTCTCCCATGGATAGCTTGATATTATGGCACTTTCCAGAACAATTTATTGTTCCTCCATTTGCAATCATCACTTGACACTCTGGTGCTGGATATAGGAAGCAATTCAATTCTTTTGCTACCCTACAATGAATAAAATTGTGGGTGCTTCCTGAATCAATCAACACTATTACCTTTTTCTTCTTGATTTGTCCTTCTATCTTGATGGTTTGAGGAGTGGTAATTCCCGCCAATGCATTACAAGATATGGTTGGATTTATTTGTTCTTCATCTAGGCTTTGTTCCTGGAATATATCCTCTTCTTTTGACCTTTCTTGCTCCTTTTCTTCTTCCTCTTCACAATCTATGTAGAATAATTTCTTCTCAGCACACTTATGACCTTTTGTGTATTTGCTATCACAATTGTAACAAAGCCCTTTTGCTCTTTTTTCTTCCAATTGTTGTGGTGTCAACCTTGTAGGTTGTGGAAGACTATGGGCAACAACACTTCCTTCTTTATAGTTGTGAATGGTATGCTTCCTAGTTGCCATAATTTTGCTTTCCATTTTTCTTGCTAACCTGAATGCCTTCTCTAATGAATCAGGTTCCCAAAGGCGCACATCATGTTGGATATTATCCTTTAAAGACCCTATGAACACATCAATCCTATGCTCCTCTGGAATATCTTTTATCCTTATGTTCAATTTTTGGAACTCCTCAATGTGCTCCATTATTGAACCCTTTTGTTTGAGACTTATCAATTGGCTAAAAAAAGTGTTGCTTTTTGTATCCTCATAATGTGCTATCAATTCTTCCGTAAAAATTGCCCAAGTGATAAATTGTTTACGAGAACAAAGCCATTGATACCATACAAACTGATTTGGTTCCAAATATAAAGTTGCCATACGTACCTTTTGTGTGTTTTGCACATTATTGAGATCGAAGAATTGCTCCATCTGTAATATCCATGTGGCGGGATCCTTGCCATCAAACTTCCTCATATCGATTTTTGGAACATGATGAGTCTTCGATCCAACATTAGCATCTATGGTATCATGATTAACATTTCTTTTGTTCTCATCATGAGTTTCCTTTACTACCTTTTCACCATTAGTGACCCTTTCTTGTAGCAACTTCTTCAATTCATCCATCTTATCATCCATGCCATCAAATTTAGCATCAATCTTAGCTTCCATGCCATCCATCTTAGCTTCCATGCCATTTACCTTAGATTCCACGCCACTTATCTTAGCTTCTGTTAGCTTTTGTGAGCGTGACATTTGTTGCACTTGTTCTTGTAATTTTGATATATCATGTAGCATTTCTTCCTCTTCTTCATGAGTCATGCTAGAGCTTTCAGGTTCCTTACTAGGTGTTTTCATTTTTTTTCCTCGGGGCATCAGTTACCGATAATAAAGTTTTACTATGCCCTTTGAATTCCGTTAAACCAAGCTTACACAAAAATTTAAAAAAAACTACACACCTTTTTTCACTTTATAGAAGCCTGATATTGAATCTGATGTATCTCTGTAATTTCAGATCCTCCAATTCTGAAATTGCTACCTGTAGTAGCCTTCTGCGTCCTCTTTCCAATGCCACAAGTCTGAGCCAAATTGGATTCTCCAAGGAAGAGTTATGTGAAATCTCCCACAGTTACTTGCTTTTAGACTGGTTCAGTAGAGCGAACTTGTACGACGTGCCACGAGTCACTGTTTCCACCTTTGAATCTAAAACACATGCACAAGAAACTACAGTCCGTCCTCTTTCTGTACCTTTTTACGAAATTTCAATCCGATCCTCAGAGAGAGAGTTATGACGATTTTCCCCAGGTCACCTGTTTTGAATGTAATTCAGGAGTCTGCCAAAAGACCAACTTCCTCAGATCATATCTCCGAAAATGTCGCGAGAAAAGCTCTGAAATTCGGACCCAAGGTTCAGCGCCAATTCTTCTCAAATGGGTTTTTTTTTGCGACTTCTGAAACGTCCCAGAAAAAAAGTTATAGCGAAAATGCCACGATGACCTGTTTGGAGCAGCGAAACCCTAGAATCCAAAGCTCTGATACCAAATGTTATGAAACCAGCTCACAAAAAGATAGAAAAGAGAGATCCACGCCTTATAATTCAGCCTCTTCGAGGGGGCAACCTCCTTTACATTACATAAATGAACAATTCTTGGATGATACAAATGAAAATACCTCCTTTCTATATATAGGAGTCTAAGTGGTCCCAATACAATCAGAGCCTACATAACAATAATATTGTAGGGCACAACAATAACAATAGTGGGCTTCTATGTGGCACAATAGTAACAATATGGGCACTACATGGGTACATCAATATAAATAAGGGGTATAACTACAATAGTAATGGGGTAATCACTAGTATTATAGGGACCCAACATGGAGAAATATTTTGATCTACATGGTGTACCACTATTACAAAAGGTATGTGTTGCATCTAATTATTTAGAACTGAATCAATTTTTATGGTATAAAGGGCTTTGTTCTCGTAAAGCACTTGTCACATGGTCAATTTTCACGGAGGAAATGATAGCACATTATGAGGATACAAAGAGAAACACCTTATTTAGCCAATTGATAAATATCAAACAAAAGTGTTCAATGGCAGTGCACATTGAGGAATTTCAAAAATTGAATATAAGGGAAAATTATATTCCAGAGAAGCAAAGGATTGATGTCTCCATAGGGACTTTAAGGATAACATTCAACATGAGGTTTGTCTTTGGGAACCTGATTCATTAGAGAAGCCATTCAGGTTGGCAAGAAAAGTGGAAAGAAAAATTATGGCAACAAGGAATTCTACCTCTCACAACTATAAACATGGAAGTGTTGTTTCTCCAAGCCTTCCACAACCTACAAGGGTGACACCACAAAAATTGGAAGAAAAAAGAGCAAAAGGACTTTGTTACAATTGTGATAACAAATACATTAAAGGTCAGAAGTGTGCTGAGAAGAAGTTATTTTACATATAGTATGAAGAGGAGGAAGAAAAGGATCAAGAAACATCAAAAGAAGAGGATATACGCTAGGACTCAACCCCAGAGAAAGAAGAAATGAATCCGACCATATCTTGTAAAGCATTGGCAAGAATTACCACTCCTCAGACTCTCAAGATAGAAGGACATATCAAGAGGAAAAAGATTCAAAAAGTGAAAGATCACATCGAGAAAGAAGAAATGAATCCAACCATATCTTATAATGCATTGGCTGGAATTATCACTCCTGAAATTATCAAGATAGAAGGACATATCAAGAAGAAAAATGTTCAAGAAGTGAAAGATCACATCGAGCATTAAGAAATGAATCCGACCATATCTTGTAAAGCATTGAAAGAAATTACCACACCTCAAACTCTCAAGATAGAAGGACATATCAAGAAGAAAAAGGTTCAAGCAGTGAAAGATCACATTGAGCATCAACAACAAGTTCTCCAACTTTTAAAGGATAATGCCACTTTGGTGCAAAATCTAATGAAACAACAGGTAGATCAACATCGTAGTGAGAAACATTTTGATGTAGGTGATTGGGTATTTTTATGGCTACATCTCAAGCAAGCTATTTATGAGAAGGAAATGTTGGCAATACTACATGCAATTAAGAAATGGCAACCTTACCTAATGGGAAGATAGTTCAAGGTAAAAATGGATCATGATAGTGTTAAATACTTTTTAGAACAAATGTTATCTTTAGAAGAACAAAAAAATGGGTCACAAATATGTTGGGTTATGACTTTGACATCATCTACAGAAAAGGGAAGAATTTTTTTGTTGCAGATGCACTCTCAAGAAAGGATGACGATGTGGAAGCATTGTTTTGTGCTATTTCTATTATCCAACCAGATTGGATAAACGAAGCAAGGGATGAATGGAAGAAGGAAAAAAAGGTGTGGTCGCTCATTCAAAAGTTGCAGAATATCCCAATTCAAACAATATTGCTAGAACTTGAAGAGGAAAGAAAAATCATATTGTAACCTGGAGCAGTCATAGAAACAAGAACCCGACATCTACAAAATTGATCAATTTCAGAGTATCTCATCAAGTTGAAGAACTTACCCATTGAAGATTCCACATGGGAGGACAAGAATTTTATACAGAAGCATCAAGAACAACTCAAGAATTGAGGACAACACTTTTTGAAGGAGAGGGGCATGTTAGGCCCCTATACTACTAGTATAATCCCATATTGTTATTAGTACAACCCCCTTATTATATTGTTGTACCCATGTAGTCCCCATATTGTTATTATTGTGCCCCATATAAGCCCACTATTGTTACTATTGTGCCCCATAGAAGCCCACTATTGTTATTATTGTGCCCTTACATTATTATTGTTATGTTAGCTTTGATTATATTATGACCCCATAGACTCCTATATATAGAAATGAGGTCTTTTCATTTGTATCATCTAAGATTTGTTCATTTGTGTAATGTAAAGTAGCTTTCCCCCTTGAAGAGGCTTATTTCTAAGGTGTTCATATATCTTTTCTATCTTTTTGTGAGCTAGTTTCATAACATCTCTGGTCCCTCTTCATCTAACCCATTCGTCGTGGTTGCGTTTTCTTCCTCACTGTCATCCCCATCTTCCGGATCTCTATGCCTTCCTGCTTCCACTGCTGCCAAACATGCAGTTAAGGTCCTGATCTCTTCTTGTACCCTTCATCTTCTACTCTTTTGATGGCTCTACCTCGGCCTCTTCTACCTACCTCCATCTTTATTTAGAAAAAGGAACAAACCTCCTCTGATACCACAATTGGTGGGACCGTGGGGTGTGAAACCTTAAGTACTCGCACTTACAATATGAAATTGTATTTAAAAGCTTATTAATATAACTCCGAAGGCCTAAGCCTTATCAAATCATTTCCAATGTGACCTTATGCTTAGAACCAAAGGCTTAAGTTACAATTCAAAAACTCATTGACGAAAATTAGACTTAGGGTTTTGTGATTTTCGATGTTGGTATTCGTTGCCGCTCTGGTGAGGCTATGGGGGCAGGGTTTCGTCCTTGTGCCTCTGCTCTATTCTCTAGTTTCAAGAATGCAAAATATCTTGTGGCTTCGACCCTCCGATGGCTACGTTGCTCCTTGCAACCTTTAAACTCATATTGGGTACCTATTTTACCTCTTTCGTAGCTTTGATCTTGCTGCTTTCAAGCCGTTCTGCAATTTCATGTATCCGTTGGTTAATGTATTTTCTTAGGTCAGTGTTCTGACAGGTTCTTGTTCCCTTCTCCAGGAAAATCGGCCTCTACACGACTCGTAAGTTTTCTGTCTGATTTTTGCTTTCAACTCTTTTCGAGTTTCCTCTAACCCTTCTACTCCTTCCTCGCAGGGCTTCCTTTCAGAGTTAGCTTCTATAATGTCGCTATCTGCGTGGGCTGTTTGCCCCTTCTCCCAGCTTCTAACCCCACTACTCCATACAACCTTGGTACTGAGAGAGTGACTTCACCTTTGCTGCGATGTGAGCTTGCTCAGATCCTCCAAGATAAGCTGTTCAATTTAATCTTCGTGTAGATTTGCTATTGTTTTCAGTTTCTCTAGCCGTGGATCTAATTCTCTGTCTTTGTGTTTTTGTAGGTGCTATAGCGTAGATGGCCTCCAACTGCACCTAGCTTCTTCAACAACCCTATGTAGACAGGGTAGGGTCTTACCCTTTCGTTTTTCTCTGTTTTGAATTTGATGTTGGTTGTTCTGTGCTGTTTGTGAGCTTCAACAGTTAAAAACCCAGATGGGTTTTCAACCTCCCTTGCTCTGGCTTGATGTAATTTAAATTTTGTTAAAACCCTTACAGGGTTTGGTATTTAGGCCTCTTTCGTCTTGCTGTTAGCCTGAATAGGCTGTTCACTTATTGTGGTTTCTATTGTACCTGAGGCTGTGAGGAAATAACAATATATATGGCTATTTAATTTGTAATTTGTAAATGATATTGTTACCCGTGCTTGCTTTCCTCATTTGTCGTTCAATTTATTTTGACTATATTTGGTCCTTGCTTCTGGGTCTGTAACAACTTATTTGTCAATTTTGTTTCAACATCTATATGGTTTCAGCTCCCTCTAAACTATCATCTTAAATATAGAATGTCTCGCACAAAGAAGAAAACAACTTTTATTTTTAAAGTATAAAAGTAACCATTACACACTTGCTTGCTCACAAAGAAATTTATCTTCCTGACTACTCTCTCCCTCTAGATGGCAGACCCTCACTTGGTGGTTTGGCTTGGTTTTAATACCTTGCCTGTAACTCCATACAGTTGAGAAACTATCATTCAATTTTCTTGAACTAATTAACTAATTAAACTAACCCTACTAACTAACTATTCCTCTTTTATTCTTTAACTTTGGAAAACAAAAATTACAAGGTTGTGTTAGCTTGGCCTTTAGCCTTCAAGGAAAAAATAAAAATAAAAATGTTCTCATGACCAATCAAGGATAACAAATGCTCAACTACAACTGTAGCCCTTCAATTGGATGCCCATGCATCATATATACATCGCCTTTTATTGTAACTTGTCCTCCCACTCCATATTCTGCATTCATAGATCCTCATCTTAAATTTTTAATTCAAAATGTTAAGCAAACAAAAGAAAATCATAACAATGCTTAAGATGGTATATAGTTTAAATAATACCTAGAGGAATGTACCCTGTAGATCCTTTGAGGGAATTTGTGGAAGTGAGAGCTCGATCTTCATTACTTGGAAAACATATAGTAGCAATGCCAAAGTCTACTAAATATGCAGTCATATCTTCACCCAGCAACACATTGTTGGGTTTCAAATCACAATGGATCACTTGCAAAAAACAATAGTGATGGAGATATGTCATGCTTTGCACGATGTCTATTGCTATATTCAACCTTTGAATCAAATTCAAAACACTTTGTTCTCCATCATCAGGATATAACCACTTTTCTAGGCTTCCATTTGGCATTAATAGAAATATCAAAGCTTTGAATCCGAGATCTGAATAACAGGATATGACCCGAACCAAATTCCTATGTCTAACTTTACCCAAAACTTTGCACTCTCTATCGAAACTCTTTTGAGCCCCTTCATTTTGTAGATTGAGAATCTTGACAACAACCATTGTGCCATAATTCAAAAGCCCTTTGTAAACTTGCCAAAACTACCAACTCCTAACAAGTTGGCATCACTAAATTCATTTGCTGCAATGACGAGCTTTGCATAGGAGATTCTTCGATGACCCACATTTAATGTTGGGCCAATCTCTTTTTGAATAGGTCTCTTTCATTTTCGTCTCCACAATATTGCAAGAAACAAACACAATATAAAAAATGCTACAACAAAAACAAGTGCAATTACTCTTTTTAGATTTAGAACACTTTCATATTTATGAGCATAGCATGGTGGTAGATTTACCCAAGGTCCACATAGAGCAAGATTTCCCATAAATGTCCTGGTGCCAACCTTTTTGAAAACTCCCTCTTTAGGGACTTCTCCTGGCAAGTTGTTAAAAGAAAAATTCAAGTGTTGGAGCACTGTGATATTTTCTACTGATATGGGTATTCCACCTGACAAATTGTTGGAAGAGAGATCTAGGTTTTTAAGGCTTTGAAGTTCACTGAGGGATAGTGGGATTGGACCTTCAAGTGGGTTGCAAGAAAGATTCAGATATTCTACTTCTTAGCAACTTCTAAGTGCACTTGGAATGTAACCAGTTAATTGATTTGCAGAAATATCTATAGCTTGAAGCTTATTGAACTTTCCTAGTTCTAAAGGTACATGGCCATGTAATAAATTTTTTGACAAGTTGGAATAGAAGGCTAAATTTGCAAGGCCTCCAACTTGTGGAGGTATGTGCCCAGTAAGTTTGTTGTATGATAGATCTAGCAGTAGTAAGTTCACGCATTTCCCTAAATTTGCAGGTATATTTCCTGATAACTGGTTATGGTTAAGATATAAATATCTTAGCTACTAGAGGTTGGCCACAAAATTAGGGATTCTTCCAGAGAGATTATTCTTAGAGAGATCTAGGAGCCCTAAGGTTTTTAGCTGCTCAATTTCCATAGGGATGTTTCCTTGTAAATTATTGGAATCCATATATAACCTCTCCAACTTCTGAAGCATATCCATATATAACCTCTCCAACTTCTGAAGCATATTATGTAGGATAATCTACATAATATGAGACAAAAAATACAAATTTCCAATTGCTATGCGTGCAAATAATGATGTAACAAAGAGTACATATTGCTTCCTTTCATGTTGTAAATATGAAAAAATCCTTTAATGTTTAACAAAATGTTAACATGTCTATAAATTGTTGTTATATATCTAAAATCATTGTTTAGAAGCTAATAAGAGAGGGAAAATGATACAAATAATCTTCGGCGTGAGTCGAGCCTTAATGTCCATTGTAGGAGGTTTTCAACATATTTTCAGAATGGGGCCATTATAACACCATATCTAATGTCATAGTTGAAGATTGCTTAATGAAGTACATATTCTCATTGGATCTTTGATATTAGGTTAGTTGTATATTCTCCATATATCATTTGGTGTCATATCCTAGCATGATTGTTATAGCTTGTTGATTCGTAAATGAACAATTTATGACCTACTCTCTTTGCCAACGTGGATTCTCTATAAAAGTCTCTTTTTGCACTTTTTTTTTCATTTTATATAAAGAGATTTATATTTTAAAAGACTAAAAAGTGTATGTACGTCCTCTGCCTTTTACGAAATTCTCAATTATTCTTTATTCTTATCTATTTACAATCTCGCTTGCACACAATATAACCAACTAGCTTTCACACAATATAACCAACTAGCTTGCACACCATACAACCAACTAACAAACAATGATAAATAACACAAAAATTCCAATGAGTTAGAAATCACTATATCAAATCTCGAACTTTAAATAGTTTATAATTTCCAATTAGTTACAAACCATTGGTTGCAAAGGCCATTGAGGTAAATTTAGTCACTAAAATACCTCCCTCTCAAAAATTAAACAAGAAGTATTCTCAAGGATAAATTTCATAAATGAAGATCGTCATCAAATTAATTATATCTTTCTGTTTGTGGAGTTTGAATAAAAGAGTTTTCAAGAATGATGCTAAACACCTAGTTTTCTGGTAAAATAAAGTAAACACTTACTTTTGCGGTAAAATAAAGAAAACAATATGGTGTTTTGATAAAATTAATCAATAGATATAGGTTTCGCACTTTAGTGGGGAAAAAAATGAGTAAGTAAAAATATCTGAGTCTCACATGATCAATTAGAAGTCATTCTCCACCTCTGGGTGAAATTTACATGTTGAAAGTCTTTCGGATTAAAAATGTCTTATATAATTTTACCCAAAAAATTCTCATCATACATAATATAGATTACAAAATCTTGAATTCAAAAAATGTATACAATTAAATAAAAAAGCTGTAATCACATCTTAGTAACAAAATATCCAACACTATATAATATCGTTAGTATATTGAAGATAAATTAATGTCTTTGTCGTTAGTTATAATAGTTGTATGTCTTCGTAGGTAAAACAAAATCAATAATACTCTTGTGAATTTTAATATTTTCCTTTTCGCTTTAAATTTTCACTTACCAATAATGAAAATGGGGCAACATATAATATGACACCAGTAGGATTTAAAAAAAGTTTATAATATTGAGAAACCTAATAATATAAAACACATTACATAATTTGGTAAATGGTAGGGAAAATGTATTAGTATTTTTAAAATGATATTGGGTAAATATAATGTCTATATATATTATTTTTTGTAAAATAATATACAAAAAATAATATTGTACGAGTGTTATATATAATTTTAAATGTTATATTTAAATAAGTTTTAAAATGTTAGTCAAAATTGTGAATACAATTTTATTTATAGAAATGATAATATAATTTTATAATACATGTATACATTTTATTAAGAATATATATATGAATATAATTATATATTTTTTATTAGTTTTTGTTTCGCTATGGACTATAGCACTTGGTGCATAGTCAAAGTGTGTTGTGTAGTTTTTAATTTCGTATAGAAATTACCTACATACGAATTCTAAAAACAAAAAATAAACAATGGTAAGAGCATAAAACTTATCTACAAAATACGATGGGAAGAAAACCATCATGCCCAAAACCATGTGCAAAAACCACAGACAAAACCATAGGTAGGCCCACCCACCTAATATAGGGTTCAAAGTTTTTTTCCTAGGGGCGCTACCTCAAACCCCATAGAGGGGGACTACCGCCACCCATCCGACGCAACAAACAAGGGGGGTTGTGACTCCCCCTATGACCCCCCCGCAAGTGGGGCTAGTCTTGGAAAGAATATAACACATGTTCAACATTCTCTCACTTGTTGTTTTCTTTCCACAAGGGGCCATAGGAGAGCTTAGTCATTGGTCTAGACCTGCAATGCCCATTGTTTCTATACACCAGGAAAACTTACCAGTGCTTATAGTCTTCGTCAATGCATCTGTAACATTCTTCAAAGTGTCCACCTTTACCAACAACACCTTTTTGTCCTCAACCATATCCCTCACAAAGTGATACTGAACATCAATGTGCTTTGTCTTTGAATGATAAGTAGGGTTCTTTGCTAAGAAAATTGCACTTTGGCTGTCACTGTCTATCATTATAGCTCACTGTACCAACCTCATACTTGAACACAATATTTGCAACCAAACCGCTTCCTTGCTTGCATGAGTCGTTGCCATGTGTTCTGCCTCTGTAGTTGAAAGAACCTTTATAGAATATCTCTTGCTCATCCAACTAACTACACCTCCAAGCATGTTAAATACATACCCACTTGCATATCTTCTCTTATCTAGATCTCTAGCCCAGTCTGCATCAACAAATCCACGGATGCCCAAAACTCTATACAATCATGGTCTTCCTTGGTAGCACATAACATAATCACTAGTGCCACATAGATACCTAAAAGCCCACCTGCGGTAGCTTAGGTGGTGATGGTCGTGGAATGAAGTCTCACTGAACCGGAGATCTTGGGTTCGAATCTTGTGCTACCCTCTCCCTTTAGCGGGGTGAATAATGGACATGTAAAACTCGAAAACCCACTTCACTGTTATCCAATGCTCCTTCCCTAGTTTTGACATAAACCTGCTCAATACTCCTACTATATGTGTAATGTCTGGCTTAGTACATACCATTGCATATAGTAGGCTACTGACTGCAATTGCATATGGAACACATGACATGTCCTCTTCCTCTTTGTTGGAAATAATACTGAGAGGGGGGGTGAATCAGTATTATCAAGTTCTTTTAATAAATCTTCCTTATTTATACTTTGAATTATTTTTGTATGTTAGTACCATAAAATAATGAGCATGAACAAGAAAAATAGATAGTCACACCAAAGAACACCAGATATAAGGTGGAAACCCAATGTGGGTGAAAACCACCTGCTGCAATATGTCTCTATCTTTTTTTTTTTTTTTTTAAATTAGAAACTCCTTTTACAATGATTTTGTACTGGTGCAGTCCTTTACCAGTACGCAGGCTGCAACCTGCAGAGAGCTACAACTCTCTCTCGTTTTCCAGTCTCTCCTAGAAGGGAGCTACAACCCCCTACTTCTTTTCTTTCAAGGATCACTTTTCATAAATTTTCAAACTGGATCCATGAACATCAAATGATCATTAAGTACAAGTAAGTCACCCAGTCAACTGCAGTAACCAGATCAATAGTAACAGTAAACTAAACCCAGAACACCTTATCAACAGAGAAAAGTCAATCAAATAAATGCCTTAATACAGATCCGCAGTTTTTCTTTATCTGGGCTGCGGGGCTTCGCACTTCACCTTCTGTGCCTCTGCATATCCACGCAGAGAGCGTTCCTCTGCACCGCGTACCCACGCACCTGTGCCTTCAATCGCACCGCATACTTCTACTGTGCCCTCGCACCCACTGCTTCTATCACGCCGCGTACTTTCACTGTGTCCCCGCACCTGCGGCTTCTGTCGCACAGCGTACCTCCGCGCTTCTGCTTTCTCTTCACTGTGAACCATCGCACCTAGACTTCTATCGCACTGCGTATCCATGCACTACGCCTTCTTCTGCTGTGCGTACCCCCGCACTTGCACCGTTAATCACCTGTGAACCTCTGATTAGGGCCAAATTGGCAGTCCACCAGTGTGCCACAGATAGTCAGATGCCTAGATCTGATCATGCGCCCGAGAGATCACACTTCATAGATTCACTTTCAACTTCACTTTTATATAGATCAAAATTTTAAACCGATAACCCAATATTTCAGATCTTAAGATATTCAATTTGCAAAAGATGCTTTAGCCAAGTGATCTCCTTCCCTATTTATAGTCAAGCTCTTATTCACACCATGGGACAAAACCATCAATAACCAATACAAGGGATCCAAACCGGGGCTAAATTAGATCCTATACCACGGGCCAAAACCATAGAATCAAGAACGGCGGGCTAAATACCACGGGCCAAACATAAGAAACCCCACGTGAGCGCGCTTCTCTGCCTTGAAATGAGTGAACTAGGGGTCTGCACCTCATGAACGGGTAACCTGCGGGTATGAACGCACTTCCTGGCCGGCGTACTTGTGGGTCCGCACCTTTTGAACCATTCACCTGCGTACCTCTTAATTTCCAACATTTTGAGAGCCTGAACAGAGCATTGCCACTTGAGAGTGTTGCCATCAAGTACAACATCTGTAACATAGAGCCATACCAGAATCATAATGCCAACACTCTTCTTGTGTCTTGGGACACTGTTCAACATATAACTTTACACCTATAGGAATAGGAACCTTCACTGGTTTACTATCCTACATATTAAACTTCTGCAATATTGTCTTGACACACTTCCTCTGGTTTAACTAGAGCTTCCTCTTTACTCGATCTCATTTAATTTCCATGCCCAAAATATAGTTTGCAGCACCAAGATCTTTCATGTCAAATTTGGAGAACAATTGGATTTTCAATTCCTGGATAATTTCATTTTTATTTCCAATCAACAACATATCTTCCATACACAAGGCCAAATAAATAACATGATCACCAGTTAATTTTAAATACACACAGTGATCTGGTTTGCTTATGGTAAAGCCAAGTCCCCATATATATGTATCAAATTTATTATACCACATCCTTGGTGACTATTTTAACCCATACAAAGACTCTTTTAACCTGCACACTAGTTCTTTCTTACCCTTCACTCCAAAACCTTCAGGTTGCTTCATGTAGATGTGTTCTACCTCAAAATCAAAAGCAACATCAACAAATAAAAGTAATCTAATAGAAGCTACTTTGGCAACAAGAGAAAAAATATCACCAAAATCAATTCCCGACTCCTGGGAATAACCTTTTGATACCAACCGATCTTTTTATTTCTCCACCTTGCCTTCTGCATTCATCTTCTTCTTAAACACCCATTTGATGGCAATGGGTTTCCGTCTAGCAAAAAAATCCACCAGATCTCAAGTGTTATTTTTGTGCAAAGATGTCATTTCACAACCATGGCCTCTTTCCTAAGTTTTCCATCCTCTGAATCTACTGCTTCCCTAATAGTTCTGGGATCATCATCAGTAATAGATTAAGAACAATATGCCTTCTTTCTCGAAATGATCTTCTCACTGCTAGAGTTTGTGGCTCTTCCTCTTCTTATTCCTCTTCTATTGTAGAGTCTGATTCCTCCTCCTTTAGTTCAAACCCTATCTTCTTAGATTCCTTTGGTAGGAATTCATGTTTAATGACATATTTCACCTCTCTAAACACCACATTGCGACTGTACATAACCTTCCTTGGTTTTGGGTTCCAAATATTATAACCTTTTAAACCATCCTTATACCCAATCAAGATGGACCTTTCATATTTACTATCAAACTTGGTTCTTTTCTCTTTTGGAACTTGTATATAAGCATCACATCCAAATACCCTCATATGTGAAAGAGATGGTTTCTTACTAGTCCATACCTCTTGTGAAGTCTTATCCTCCAATGTCGATGATGGTGATCTGTTAACCAGGTAACATGAAATCTCCATCGCCTCTACCTAGAATTCTTATTCTAACTCGACACCATTGAGCATGCTTCTTGCCTTTTCCATTAATGCCCTGTTCATTCTTTCTACAACTCCATTTTGTTGAGGTGTGTATGGAATAGTCTTCTGTCGTGCTATAGCACACTTCTTACATAACTCTTCAAATTTCAACTTGCAAAACTCTCCACCATTATCAGTCCTCAACACCTTTATCTTCTTCTCTATCTATTTTTCGACCAAAGCCTTAAATTATTTAAACTCGTCAAAGACTTCAGATTGCTTCCTGAAGAAATATTTCCATGTATTCCTTGAGAACTCATATATAAATGATACATAGTTCATAGACTTACCTAGTGATTGAACCGACACAGGTATAAACACATCATTGTGTACAAGCTCTAATACATGTTTCACCGTCTTAGCACGAGAGGGGAAACTCACTCGATTATGCTTCCCATATACACAATTTTCACAGAAATCAAAATCCAGATAGAAATTAGTCATACCGTCTACCATACCATTACCATGAAGTATTCGAAGGCCCTTCTCTCCAATATGTCCAAGCCTTTGATGCCATAGCATGGTCTTTTCTATAGAGACCACTAGATTTTCTACTCCACTTTCAGGAACCATAGAATTATTGCACCCATCAATAAGAGTGCTACCTTGAAGCTTCTACAAAGTTCCAATCCGAACTCCCTGTATCAATACCGGTGCTCCTCGAACCATCTTGCAGGTATCTTTCTCGAGCACTGTTTTTACACCTGCATCATTCATCTTGCTTACAAAAATTAGATTTCTGGTTAATGTAGGAATATGTAGAACACTCAGAAGTGCTCTAATCCTTCCACCTTGAAACATCAACTTTAATTTTTTGCAACTGACAGTTCTATCCTTCCTGTCAATCCCCTAAGAAGACATCACCACCATCATATTTATCATATCCGCAGAGCCACTCCCTGTGGGGAGTGAAGTGAAATGATGCACCTGAGTCAATCAACCATGCCTCATGATCTACATGTGTACTTGAAGAAGAAGCGAAGTACACATCCCCACCTTCATTTGAAGTGGCTTTTACCTTTGTAGAAGGCGCATCATCAGATCCCTTTCCTTTATTAGGAGCTTTAGATCTACAGTCCTTTTTGAAGTGCCCTTCCTTTTCGCATTTCCAGCACACCTTTATAGGTTTTCCTGGAGATTTAGATCTCCCACTTGAGGATTTGTTTTTTTTTTTGTTGTGGGACCGTCCTCATATAGAAAAGGCATCACCATTCTTTCCCTCTGTATTTTTTTGTCTCATCTCCTCCAATAGCAAGAATGAGACTATTTCATCAAACTGCAAGATAGTTGCGTTCCTACATATTGCAACAACCATACTATCCCACGAATCTCGTAGAGAAAAAAACGAAGTGATGCACTTATCTTCATCTAAAATTTTTATATCAAATTATAACAACTGGCTTGCCACAACATTAAATGTGTTCAGATGCTCTGTCACCGAGTCTCCATCCTTTGTCCTTAGGTTATACAACTTTTTCTGTAGGAACAGTTTATTCACCAGATTCTTGGATTGGTACAAAGTCCCTAACTTGTCCCATAAAGCCTTCTTTGAAGCTTCCCTTGATACATTCAACAATACTAAATATGAGATACACAACCGTATTGTGCACTTTGCCTTCTGATCCAACTTCTTCTAGTCTTCATCGAACATTGTCGTTGGTTTAGTACCCAGATATACCGTGATCCACTGATCTTTATCCACCAGTAGATCCTCCATATTGAGTTTCCACAACTCAAAGCTCTGACCATTAAATGTCTCGATCTGTATCTTTCCATTGCTTGCCATATTATTTCACCACAAGAATCGATCCGGTAGATCTCCCACTGAACAGGGTCTACCACAGGCCCGAGAAAAACCCCTCAGCAGCAAAGGTGTCCCCTTGAAGCCAAACCATATCTGATACTAAATGTAGTTTTTAACCCCATATAGAAATTACCTGCATACGGATTCTAAAAACATAAAATAAACAATGGCTAGAGCATAAAATGTAGAACAAATATACATAAATATTTTCCCGTGAATCCAAAAATCGGGACTACTAGATTGATTTTTCATTATATTCCTTTCAATGTTACTATACATATATATACATGTCGAAGTGTCCATAAACCCCAATCCATTAACCCTGGACTAGAACATAATTGTCGTTCTCTTGACGGGATCTACCAAATACAATGGGTAGAAAACCATCATGCCCAAAACCATGTGTGAAAACCACACACAAAACCATAGGTAGGTCCACGCAACGAACAGGGGGCTATCGCCCCCCCTGTAATCCCCTCGCATGCGGGGCTAGTTGTGGAAAGAATATAACACACACCCAACATGTCGACTTTTGACTATTTTGCCAAGGTTTTGCAATTTCAACCAAAGTTTCAGGAAAATGCTAAATATTCCTATTTTTCAATAAATTCAAATATAATTTTCTAAATGATGGAAATATTATTTCTAATGTTTCTATTGGTTCATCAATCCTTGATGTGACATAATTCTGCTAGTGGAGGAATTTTTATTTTCGGTAATTGTTAGATAAATCATTTTAAACTAAAAAATTGGAAGTTTTGTAAGTGGTCATTTCGTCGGTGAGTGTTATGACACTAACACTACCAGTTCCTTTCCCAGTGATTCCAAGACTTATGGGGTTGCATGTTGCTTACGTAATAAATAGGTTCAGGTTTTTGAATAAGTATACGAAATAAGCTCAACTAAGTGCATTTTTTATTTGACATTTGTCAATTAAATTATTATTATCCAATATTAAATGAAGTGTCTTCGTAATGCGTATGAGAAAGAAGTGTTGTGCGAGGGAACGGGTGTTTGGAACAAGGAAAATAAACTTCCTCCATCCTGCACACATCTACAACACACCTACCTCTTTGATTATGTAGAGTGCGGAAGTGAAAGCGATGCTAAAGTTAAAAATTTAATATATTTGATTAGAAGATTTGTGTGGAGGGGAATGCATGTGGAGTTGTGGAAGGATAAATATGGACATTGTAGGAATTTACAGGGTCAGTTTCTCAGATAGAACACCAGAGGACATTGCTCACAAATAGATCACAGATCAATACACTAGTATTCTTGACGTGGTTAAAACCCTCAAAGAGGGAAACAGTCCACGGCCTGAGCCAACGCGGTCACTTCAGGCAATTTATTAATAAAAAAATGAGAATTTACATAAGCTTCTCTCATGAACAGTCACCCTACAAATGAACCTCCATGCTCTTTAAATAGAGATCATAGACCAATCAGGTGTTAAGCCACAGATCAAGTGTCGGTAATACTAAGGAGAGAATGAACTGTCGGAATATCCTAACATACCCCCTTAAGAACAACTTGCGATAGGATTGAAGGATGTACAAATATGACATAATAAGAGAAGGAAGGAGGCGTTAGAACCTATCCCCCCTTAGTGACAACTTCTTGAACTCTAACCATAAATTGAAGTTTAGTAAACTTCACCTCTGTGAGAGCCTTTGTAAAGATGTATGCAACTTGATCATCAGTTGAACAATATTGCACTTCAAGAACATGGTCATGAATGAGCTTTCTAATGAAGTGCATGTGTAGTTCAATGTGTTTACTTCACTGATGTTGGACTGGATCTTTGCATAGTTGAATGGAACTTTTATTATCACACCAAAGTGTAGTTGGATGTCGCTGCTGAAAGCCAAACTCTAATAGGATCTGACGAAGCCACAGGACTTCCTTACTAGCTTCTACGGCACCACGATACTCTGCTTCTGCTGAAGAAAGAGAAATGGAACTTTGTTTCTTGAAAGCCCATGTAATAGGTCCAAAACCAAGAGTGAAGACATAACCTACAGTAGACTTTTGATCATCAGGGTCACCAGCCCAATTGGAATAAGTGAAACCAACCAATAGAGGAGATGCTTCTCCACTGTAATGAACCCCAAACTAAACTATACCTTGAACATAATGAAGTACTATTTTAGATTATTTCCAATGAATTTCATGTGGGTTTTGCATAAGCCTAGCAATAAGGCCAACAAAAAAGGAAAGGTTAGGATGAGTATGGGTTAGATACAAAAGTTTTCCTACAAGCTGACGGTATAACCTAGCATCAACTTCATGGGAAGTACAAGTGATTGAAAGACTGGCTCTAGACTGAAAGGGAGAAGGCGTTGGCTTACAGTCTTCCATGTGAAAGTGGCATAGAAGGTCACAGGCATACTTGGACTGGGAAAGGGAAATAACTTCCTTGCATTGCAAGACTTCAAGACCAAGAAAATAATGCAAGTGTCCTAAGTCTCTCATTTCAAACTACTTTTTAAGGCTGGACTTCACATGGTTTATAATGTTGGGATCACTACCAGTAAGGATAAGATCATCAACATAAAGAACAAGAATGATAAGGGACATACCCACTTTCTTGGTGTAAACATTATTGTCAGAATGACACCTAGAAAGCTAGTATCTAAAAGAAAGCTATCCATTTTGGCATACCAAGCCCGAGGGGCTTGCTTGAGATGATAAAGGGATTTCTTAAGACCACATACAAGGCTAGAGTCTATTTTTATAAATCCAGGAGCTTGTTCCATATAGATTTCTTCATGTAAGTGCCCAAGCAAGAAGGCAGATTTAACATCCATCTGATGGAATTCCCATTTGAAAGAGGTAGAAAGGGAAAGAACAATGCAGATAGAGTTCAATTTGGCAATAGGGGAGAAGGTTTTAGTATAGTCAATGCCTTCAACTTGTGAAAAAACCTTAGCAACAAGATGAGCTTTATGTTTATCAATTTTTCATCTGGTCCAAACTTGGTTCTGTAAACCCATTTGCATCTAACAAGTCTTCGTCGCTTTGGAAGAGGAACAAGATCCAATGTATCATTTGCCAATAATGAATGATATTCTACATTCATAACTGCGTACCAATCTGGATGGATTGAAGCTTCTACAAAGGTTTCAGGATCACAATTCGCTGAAGCTTGAGCCAATAAATAAGAGGCTCTATCGAACTGAGAATGTGTATGTCGTTGATCTGTAGGATCACCTGCAAGAGCACCTGTTGCATCCTAAGTAGCACGAATCCATTTTGGAAGCCAAGGAGCTGAAGGAGGATCCTGAGAAGGTGGGGGAGGATTGTCATCATTTGAAAGAAGAAATATTTTCAGAAGTAGAAGGGATAGAGAGAGGTGGCACATTTGTTGAACTAGGGTCATAGGACGATATATTTTCAGCAAACTTTACATCTCTTCTAATGATAACATTTTTGGACTTAGGTGAAAAAAATATATATCCTTTGACATCTTCAGATTATCCAACAAAAATACATTTTTCACTCTTAGGTTCTAAGACTTTGTGTTTCTCATCAAGAATATGGGCCCATGCTTCACTTCCAAAAACACAAAAGTGACTTACATCTAGTTTAATTGAGCTCCATGCTTCTTCTAGAGTGATATTGTTTAAAACCCTAGTAGGAGTGCGATTTACTATGTAATTTGCACAGTTAAGTGCTCCTGCCCAAAAATTAAGACTAAGTCCTTTAGATTGAAGCATATAGTTAGCCATTTCCTTTAAGGTGTGATTCTTCCTTTCAACTACACCATTTTTTTGTGGAGTATATGGAATAATATGTTGCATTTGAATTCCATGCTTAGTGCAAAAGTTGATGAATTTGTTGTTAACATATTCTCCGCCATTATCAGATCTTAGCTTAAGAATTTGATGTCCAGATTGTTTTTCAACAAAGGCCTTAAAGGCTGAGAATGTCAGGCCAAGAGGTAACTCCTCAAAATGAGATTGTATTATTCATTTAGGTTGTTCATTATTATATACAAGAGGAAGTGATTGTTGAGTTTCATCTCCTGATGACTCTCCATTTTCTCTATTATTTCTTTACACTATTTATAGTTGTTCACCCAATCCCTATGATTAGGTGTCAACATTCCACCCCTTAATCTGAAGGGATGTTCATGAGTCCAAGCATCGTTCTGAATCTTTTAAGCTTTTGTCTTCCAAGCGCTTTGGTGAAGATGTCTACAATCTGCTCATTAGTGGAACAATGGTGAAGATGGATTGTTTTGGCCTCAACATGATGTCAAATTAGATGGTATTTTGTATTGATGTGCTTTGTTCAATCATGGAACTTTTTGTTCTTGGCCAAATTTATTGCCAAGGTATTGTCAATCATGAGTGGAGTCGAATGTACCTGTTTTATCTACAAATCTTCCCAAATTTTCTTGAGCCACACAATTTCTTTTTTTGCCTCAACTGCTGCCACATATTATGCCTCTATTGTGGAATATACTGGAACTAATTGTTTGCGTGATCTCCAGGAGAAAGCTCCTGATCCAAGACTCATAACATAACTCGAAGTATATACCCCAGTTTATTTGTCTCCAGCGAAGTCTAAATCAGAGTATCCAATCAAGCTGAAGCCACCCACCTCTATATACTTGAGTCCAAAGTCTTGAGTTCCCTTCAAGTACTTTAGAACTCTTTTTGCAGTAGACCAATGTCCCTCACAAGGCTTTTGCACAAACCTGGAGAGGATTCCAACAGCAAAAGAAATGTCTGGTCTGGTAGTAGTCAGGTAGTTGAGACTTCCTACAAGCTATCTATACTTTGTTGCATCCTAAAATTATTTTCCTTCAATGGATGTGAGCTTTAAGTTTTGTTCCATAGAAGTAGTCAGAGGATTGCATTCCTCCATGCCAAATCTGTTCAACAGATCTCCAATGTACTTCTTTTGAGAAAGGAATATGGACTTTGGATGTTGAAGTACTTCAATAGCAAGATAGTAATGAACATAGCCCAAATCAGTCATTTCAAAACCTTTCCTCAATCCCTTCTTTATGGATGTAATGTTGCTCTCATTGTTCCCTGTCATCAAAAGATCATCTACATATACCACAAGATATACAACTATTTTTCCAGCTTTCTTGACAAACAAAGTTGCATCATCATGATCATAATGTTTGAAATTGAGTTTCAGAAGATGCTCAGTCAGTTTTTCATACCAGGCTCGTGGTGCTTGTCTGAGGCCATACATGGATTTCAAAAGTTCACATACTTTATGTTCATGTCCTTTCACAACAAATCTTTCAAGCTGGGACATAAAAACACTCTCTTTTAGATCTCCATTTAAGAAAGTAGTTTTTACATCCATTTGATGGAATTTCCAACTAGTCTGAGTTGCTAGGGAAAATAGTGTCCAGATGGTAGCCCATTTTGTTGTGGGGGAAAAAGTCTCCTCATAATTGAACCCTTCCTTCTATGAAAAACCTTTTTCCACAAGCCTAACTTTGTTCTTGTCAATGAACCATCAACTTTATACTTGTTCTTGTAGACCCACTTGCAGCCAATTGGTTTGGTTCCCAATGGAGGATCAACCAACTTCCAAGTGCCATTCTTTATCAAGGCATCATACTCCTTTTGCATCACTTCTTTCCATTCATCATGAGAAGAAACTTCTTTGAAGGAAGTTGGTTCAAAATATGTAGACAAATTCAATTCACAATCATAAGAAACATCCATATCAACAGGTGAGTTAGAGTCATCTACATCACCTCCATTTTGTCGGGTTGAATTTCTAGTTCCTGTCTTTCCAACCTCATCAGGATGAACACTTTCAAGTGTCTTTGTCTGCCACTTTGGGGGACCTTTCTGAGATGGTCCAGTATGCTCCATTGATTAAGTTGGGACTGAATCAAGATTGAGTCGGGACTAAATCAAGATTGAGTCGGGACTAAATCAAGATTGAGTCTCCCAATTCTGTCAATCACATCACTCAAAGTACCATCCATTGTTGGAGTTTCATGCGGGAGACAGAGTGCTTCAGAAGAAGATTACATAGGTTGATCTAGTATAGGAATCCCCACTTCAAGATGTGGAATCTGATTATCAAATTCTTGAAATGATTTTGCATTTGTGAATCTATCCAAGCGATCAAATTTCCGCTCAACAACATTGTCAGTTTTGGATGATTCAAGAAAGATTACATCTTTAGATACAACAAAATTTTTATTGACTTCATCATAGAGACGATATGTTTTGGAGGTGTTTGAATACCCCATGAAGATACACTTACGACTTCTTGCACCAAGTTTGTTTCTATGTACCTTTGGTATCAAGGCATAACATGAACCAAATACCCTGAGATGCTTTACTGAAGGAATGTGCCCATACCACATTTCATAAGGAGTCCTATTTCTAATAGCATTAGATGGAAAAATATTCTTTACATATACAACACATAGAACTGCATCAGCCCAAAACATCAATTTTACATTCTTGAAAATCATCATGGAGTGCACCATATTTAAGATTGTCCTATTCATTCTTTCAGCTACTTCGTTCTGTTGGGGATTATAAGGCACCGTTGTTTGATGTTTGATCCCATGTTGGCGAATATAGTTTTAAGATTCATTTGAAGTGTATCCTTTTCCATTATCAGTGTGAATAGAGCCAATATGAGATTGTGCATCATTTTCAATCCATGTATGAAAGTTCTTAAATGTTTGAAAAGAATCAGATTTTTTCTTCAATAAATAAACCCAACACATTCTGGTGTAGTCAACAATAAATGTCATCATATATTTATTTCCATTTGCAGAAGGAACAGGCATTGGACCACATAAATATGAATGAATTAGTTTAAGTTTTCTATGTGCACTGGAATGTGAATCATGAAAATATTGTTTGCTATGCTTTCCTAGAATGCAAGCATCACGTTGCTTAAGTTTCCTAGGAATTGTAGGCAAACTAGTAATACCATTTTTCTTCAACAAGTGGAGGCTATCTTAGTTCAAGTGTCCAAATCTAGCATGTCATAATAAACTTGATGGAAATTTACCTTCTTCATAATGAGAATTGTATGATAAATTTTGTGCATGAGCAGAAGTACCCTGCATCTTGAGAAGTCTTTCTTCTTTAATCCCCGTCATGACAAGTGAGTGGTCTAATGCTTTTCTCACCTAATCCTTGCCATCAAACATATGAGTGTCCTTGTTGGTGGATGTGGACCAAGGACAACAAGTTTCTCCTCAACTATGGGAGATATAAAACATGATGCAGAAGAAAGTCTGGAAGACCAGTCAATTTAAACCTGATTGTGCCAAGCCCTGATGGCTTGAGTTTTGATTTGTCTACAAAGTATAATGGTCCATCAACATTGTCAGTAAATTCTTCAAAAAATTCTCTTCTAAAATTCATGTGGCAAGTTGCTCTTGAACCAAGCAACCAATCATTTTTCCAAGAAGCAAGTGAAGCATTAAATAAGTCTTCATTTACTCTAATATTATAGTGTGCCACAACATAGTGAGCGGATTTAGGTGCTTTACCTTTCTCTTTGTCATTAGTTTTAGCTTTGGGTTGGTTTCTTTCCTGCTTAATTATGTCCCAAGGAAACTTGCATGTGGATGCATCATGTGATCCATCTCTTTGGCAACGTATGCAATGCAAATTTGACATTTCTCCTTGAGAGTGTCTGCCCCCTACCTTTGAATTTCTTCCTCTTCCCCTTCGACCACCTCTTCGTCTAGAAGAATCTTGAGCAAGATTATTCTCTCTATGTGCAAGACACACAACCTCTTCATAACACTGAGGAGTTGTCTTCTTACCAAAAGCTTTCTCTCTTTCAGCAAATTTTTTCACAAGGGAGTCAAAGGTAATATCTTTGAGGTTTCGATTTTCTTGCAATGATTCAAGATAATTTGAGTAAGTAGGATAAAGTACCTTGAGAAAAGCTATCAGAGGAATGTCCAATTCAACATTAGTGACTTTGATATCATGCATAATAGATTTTACTTTTGATGCAAGAGCAAGAGGATCATCATTTTGTAATTCAAGGCTAAACAATTTAATCATGAGTTGAACAACTTCAATTGTAGAGTGTGAGTCATAGAGTTCCTTCAGTTTTTGTAACACTTCAAAAGCATTTGAAAATGGCGAAATATGGTGACTCACCTCTTCATTTATTGATGCTGAAATCAATGCATAAGCCTTGTTGTTCTTATTTTCCCAAATGGAGAATTCCTTGTCTGAGGTAGGCTGTTCTAGCTCTTTGTCTCTGTCTCCAACACACACTCCTTTCCACAACTCATTAAAAATGAGAGTGTGTTTGATTTTCTGAGACCACTCAGGATAATTTTCCTTCCAATTGAGGATCACTCCCACAATAGATATTAATGAATGCATTTTTAAAGAAATTGTGAACTGTAAAAAAAATATACTTCTGCTGCAAAATTTTACTCCTGATGGTAAAAAATTTAATTCTGATATATATATGGCAGAGGTATATATGATGGAAAATACGAGCTCTAAAGGTACTGTTATACCACTATCACACTTCAAAATCCATGATCTACAACAAGCTGCATAGACTGGAAAAAAATGCATACAACTGATCTTTGGAAAATACTAACTTCCAAAGGAATGCTCCAAGCATTAAATCAATGCCCCAATTAGAAATTTGTTGTGGGAAGTTTTTGAAGATCAATGTTATCATTATGCGTTAGGAAACCGAAATCCATTGTTAGATCTTGTAAGAAGAGATCCATTTTTCTATTGTCAAGGAAAATGTGTGTTTGGTGCTCACCATTTTTTTGCTTGTGGTTGGTGTACATATCAAGGTAAAGGGTTAAGGATAGAGGTATGTGATCAGATTCAAGCTCATTCTTATTTAGAAGGTCAAAATGAACAATACGGTATGGGAATTAGATATCACATAGTCCACAACACTATTGTCACGCCCGTGAAGACAAGTCATGTATCCAGAGGTAGGTCGTTTGTTAAGTCCATTACAAGTAATCAAATCTTTGGAACTGCAAATATTGATTACATCATTACGAAAAAGGTTCTCATTAGTTTCTTTAGAATCTCTTTTGAAAATATTAGCTAAGTCACAAGCCTCATCAAGCCATAAGGGGTTAGGGTTAGAGTTATTACTTAATAGGTTGGCTTGGTTAGTAGCAGTTTGAGCATTGAAGTATTCAAGTAGTAGGATGTTTTCTCGATTCCTTAAACTGTGGATATCTTGTTTTAATATAGTGAAGGGACAATATTTATCTGGTTCTTCTTCTTATATGAGGTAGAGTTTATAGGATCAAAATAACAAATTGCAAGAAAAATCCTATTGGTATTAGAGTCAGAGATTTCGATCCAAACATACCGATTGAGGGGGTCAATATTATGTAGTTGAATGTGGGAAGCAATGTTATTTTTTATATAACACGATATACCACCAATTCCTCTATGAGAGGATTTCTTGTTCTAAGCAGGCCAAAGAATACATCCATCAATGTGGGGGACCTTAGATTCGTCATGTTCTCGAGTTTCAACTAAGAGAATAAGATCAATATCTTAACCCTTGTTTCAACTAAGAGATTAAGATCAATATCACTCGAAATCCAACTTAACGTAGGACCGCTACACCATGGAAAATTAGGACAATTCCAAAAGAGGACCCGAAATGTTCCTAATTCATATTTATAACTTTTATTTTCGACTCTATCTTTAATAATAGATTTCTTATTTCTAATCATTGCCCATTTTCCTTCCTTTGTTCCCCCTTTTACCTTTTGGACCTCATTTCTTAGTTCAACTTGGTCTTCTGGGATAATATCTTCATTTATAAATATTCCTGACCCTTTTAGACTTGGATATTTTCTGAGTATTTCTAATTTGTGGTCACTGCAACTTACCTTAACATGGATTAGTCTATGCTTATGTTCAAGAATATTTCCCACCCTTTACGCTTTTGTTAGATAAGTTGTTTGATTTTGTGAGTAAGTTTTCAATTTTTATTCGATTCAGACTTATGCAAAAATGCAACAATATACAGATATAAACATAAACACAGAGATGCAACAAAAATAAAACTTTATTTCATTAATCTTAATGAACTGAAATATGTCTACATACAAAATAGAAATAAGATAGCTTGGGTGGTGGTAGATTATATTTGAGAAGAGATGTGGTGGATACATGCCTATTAAATATGTTATAATCAAGGGCCTTTTTATTATTGAACAACAAAGGAAAACCCTAAAAAACCAAAACCCTAACCCCAAAAGATGAAACACCAAGCATTTTTAGGCGCCATTGGGGTTAGTTGGGCAGCCAACTTCCCGGGGTTGTAACTTGGTCATATGATCTTTGTTTGGCATGTATGATACATTGTTGGAAATATCTCTCCGAGTACTACAAAATTTTTCAAAGACCCCTACCTATGAATATGGGCCTATTGTAGACCTCAAAAAAATGTTGTTTAAGGGGTCAAAACAGTCCTGGAAGTTAAGGACCCGAAAAATTACTAAAAATAGTAAATGTTGTTGTAATCAAGGAAAATGATGATACCGGCTGGAGATCTAGGTGGAATAGGTAGGTGGCCACTAATATCCACCTGGATCATTCCTCCCCCCTTAGGAAGAAATGATCCCCATTGCGTGTAGAGCCTCCATGAGGTAAGGAAATTTTTGTTGAATCTGGTCCTTGGTGAACCACTTGCCCTGGTGAAGAAGTTGGCCTGCTTTGACAACTCGATATAGCTAGATCCTTTGATGGTGAATGTTATTGATCTATGTGTCCATGAGCTTATTAGTTGTGGTCTACGTGATTTAACTTGGGTTGAGCTCTGTTGGTGTCAGTTTCTCAACAACGTCAGATGTGTCCAACAATGGAGGAAAGTATGGTCGCAACGAGTCCACATTGAATACTAGGTGCATACCAAGGAACGGTGGAATGTTGAGCTTGAAGGAGTTGTCCCCTACATCCTTGGTGATGGTGTACAACCCATATCAGAGCAAGAAAATCTTGCAGTGAGGCCCGACGAGGCACTCCTACAATTGTAACCAAACATTGTCGCTCACCTAGAACTTATGTGGCACACAATGTTGATCATGACACTTCTTGTACTTGGCATTGGGCTTGTCCAATATGTCATGGAATTGCTAGTGGATGTGTTGAATGTGCTCAATAAAGTTTTTATCTGAGTCAGCTTCAGACTTCACATGAGTCGAATATGCTTGAGTAACTGCAAATGGTATGGCAACATCGATGGGACATAGTGGTTGGAATCCCAAGCCCACCTGAAAGGGGATGTGGCCAGTTGAGATATGGAGAGCTTTGTTTTAGTTGTTCTAGACATAGGGGAGGTTTTCATCCCATGTGCGTGGATGCTTTGAGTTGTACATGCATAAAATGTGCATGATCATCTTGTTGACGACCTCTGGTTGGAAATTAGTTTGGGGGTGGAAGTCTGTGTACTTAATGATCTTGGTATCCAACATTGACTAGAGGCTTGACCAAAATGTACTCAAGAACTTGCTATCCCAATTTGAGATAATGGATTGTGGGATCCCAAAATGTACCCACACTCATTCAAAGAAGAGCTTAGCAATGGATTCTGCTATGATACTCTTCTTGCATGCCGCAAGAATGGAAAGCTTAGAGAATTCATTGACGACCATGAACACACAGTCATTGCCATGCTTTGCAGAAGGAAGGCCCAACATGTAATCCATGGAGATGGATTCCCAAGGCCGACTAGGATTAGGTAGAGGAGTATATAGGACTTGCTTCTTGATTGTTGGTTTGGAAATGGCATAGGCAATGCAGGATGTGATGTACTTCCCAACATCTTGTCGAAGGTTCGACCAATAAAAATAATTCTACAACATTGGCATTGTTTTCACTACTCTGAAATTTCCAATGACTAGATTATAGTGCACCTCACAAATGATATTGGCACGCTATCTTGTAGGAACACAGAGGTATCCCAGGTGCCATAATAGTGCACCTTGGAGGTGAAAATCTAGAATTTAATTTCCTTCAAAGAGCATCTGGTATGTGTTTCCAAATTGTGGATCACTCTTGTAAATATGCATCCACCCCGAAGTCTCATCTCCATAAGATTCGAGCACAGTGGTAAGTGCCATAACCGGTGGTCGATGGAGATAGTTTGCAACATTATTGGTGTTTCCATTCTTATACTTGATGTTCAAATGGAATTGTTGTAGATATGTGAACCATTTTTGATGGCAATCATTTTGCAACTTCCCATGTGTCTATATGAACTGTAGGGGTCGGTGGTTTGTGTGGATGACCATTTTCTTCCCCCAAATGTCATGCTTCCATTTTCGGCATGCCTACACAATAAAATTCATCTCTTTGTCATAAGTGGGATACTTTCAGACTGTATTTGAAAGTGTCTCACTATGATATTCCACCGGATGCCCCTACTGGGTAAGAACTGCACCAATAGCATAGTCAGAGGTGTCTATCTCAATTTGATATGGTTACTGTAGGTCTCGTAATGTGAGCACTGGTGCAAAGTAGAGGACGTGCTTCAACTTGACAAATGATTTCTATTGGGATTCTGACCAAAAGAACTTTGTTTTTTCACCACTCTTGGTGACTTGACTCAAAGGCCAAGTGATATGAGAGAATCACAACATGAACATATAATAGAGATTGGCAAGACCCAGAAAGCTACAGAGGTCTATTAGAGTGGTTGGGGTTGGTCAATATTGAATCACTTGTATCTTGGTTGGGTCCAAATGCTCACCTTGCTCAATAATGGTGTACCCTATATATTAAACCTGGGTCATACTAAAAGTGAATTTCTCCAAGTTGGCACATAGTTTGTGCTGTCACAAGGTTTGGAGGACATGTGAGATATGGTGTATGTTCTCTTCCCAACTCTAGCTGAAGATCAGGATGTCATCGAGGTACACTACCATGAACGAGTTTGTAAAGGGATGCAATAAGTCATCCATTAACCACATGAAGGTTACAGGGGCATTCATCAACCCGAAAGGCATGACCAACTATTCGAAATGTCCCTTCTTGGATTTGAAGGTAGTATTCCACACATTGGAGGGTTCAATTGGTATCTGGTGATACCCAGAATTCAAGTCAATCTTGTTGAAATATCTGGGCCCCTTGAGCTTTTCTAGAAGGCCATCAATCAATGGAATTGGATACCTATTCTAGAGAGTGATCTTATTCAACGCCCAATAGTCAATACAGAGTCTCTATGTGTCATCTTTCTTTTGTACCACCATGATCGGTCTCCCATAGGGTGATGAACTTGACCTGATGCTCCCTTTCTGCAAAAAATCTTGAATCTGCCTCTAAATTTCATCATTCTCTAGAACATAACACTGGTAGATCAACCCATTCAACAACGACATGTCCGGGGTTAGATAGATGGAGTGCTTTACCTAACATTGTAGGGGTACCCTTGTGGGAGAGTTGAAGATGTCCATGTACTCTTCCATGACCTTGTCCATCTACTGCTACCATGTGGAGGAGCGTTATTTGGAGGTTGTGGATGTGGCCATCATATTCTTCTTGCCTTGAGGGAAAATCATGAGGAAGAAAAATTTCCCAATATGGGAAATGATCTTACTGCATTTATTTGTAAAGATCAAAGAGATGATGGTGGGAGGTGCTACCTTTGATATCCTGTATAAATTATTTCCCAAATAAATAATGACAGTGAAAGGCCTAGACTCAAACACAACATGACACTTCCACAAGTATGGTTGGCCTAATAATACATCATAAAATTTAAGAGGAGAAACATTACACAATACCTCATTAGTGAAGGGCTTCATGTTGTAGGGAAGGCGACATTGTTTCCTGACATGGAGATCTTGCCCTTAGTGAAGCCACTCGATGGTTGTTGGACATGGGATCCCCCAAGGGTAGTTTTGGGGCTAAAAGCCCATATTTTGTTCAGATTTTGTAATCTAAGTGTAAAGAATCCTCATTTTGTGGTCGTGGAGCGCGTAGGTGTTAAAGAGTCATAGGGTTGTCCACCCTTATTTTGGAAATGTAATTTCGGCTATAAAAGATCTACCGATAGTCCGTGGACCATGGGATTGTATAAATAGAGCTAAGCTCTAAGTAGTTTGAGAAGAAGAATAGAAGATAGGCACACGAATACATGATGTATGAGAGATAGCTCTGAGGTAGAAGTCTAAATTTGGGTCATAGCGTATGTAGAGGCTCTGTAGCTGACTGCACAGAGGCCTAGGGTAGAAGTCCACAGCTGAGTGCGTGGACCCCTGCAGCTAAGTGCGCAGGGTGGGTCAAGTCTGTAATCATCCAGAATTATCAATAAGGAGAAGTATTCCACAATTTTTGCCTATTTATTTCCTGTTTATGCATCTTGTTATGTTGGGTATGAATTTCACTTATAATACTTATGTGATGCACAAGTGTATGTAAATGTGTTAGTTAAGAGAACGCAAGTAAGAACATATGTTTACGCGAAGCTAACTAAGATTGGTTAATAAGATAAGTAAGACACTGAGCATAGTTTGGGAGATATCGTAGTTCGTTGCCCTAGCAACGCAAAAGTCCTTGAGCCACAGGTTAGGGTTATGCGAAAGACAAATTTGCCTTTCGCGAAGGTACTGAAGGGTGGAACAAAGGGCTAAGAAACCTACGCAAAGGCAGGTATAGCTAGAATAAACCGACATCACAACCATCTCTAGGTGCAGAAACTTGGTTCCAACATCCCCCCATACTGCTTCGGGTGAGACTGCAGTTCGCACTCCGTGGGCTCATACCTCAAGGGCCAGCAGTGTAGGGATTTTTTTAGCTAACTAATGCTGAACATGGGTTAGGCCCCCTCAAGCCAAAAAATGGTTTCGTTGCCAGGACCAGAATCTGCATAATAGATGTGTGATGTCGTATCACTAGAATCCAACTAAGAAGGAGATTGGAGACTGTTTGGATAGAAAAATCCACGATTCACGACACAGGAGAACACAAACCCATGACTGACAAAGGAATAGTGATTGGACCGGTAGATATATATAGAGATCCACGAGATCATTTTTTTCTCTTTTCCTATTGAGCTATACCAATGGATCACGAAGTTAGAAGATAGCCAAGGAAGGTGGAAACTTGATGGTCCTATTGTGTGGACCCTAGACCTGGTGTGAAGGTTGGAAGCATCAGAGGATAAGATCGCCTGCACTGTCAATCATTGGCTCGATCACGTCATAGGAGGATTTGTTACTGAACTCGTGGTCAATACCTCAGTCAGCTATAGCAAGGCAGAGCGACACTTTTTCAAAGGACCACGAGGTAAGTAAGCAAAATCTTTGAATACTTGGATTAAAATGTTGTTGTGCGAAAAACGGGTTATGCAGCTACCTTGATGTTTGGGACTATGCGAATGGAAAAAACTTACAAGAATGAAGGAAATAAGGGTTTGAAATATAGCCCCTTCATTTCACCTCCGCGAAGAGATGAAATAGGGATAACGAAGGTTTCTCCATAAATTTCTATTCAGTTATTAAGAAAAGGATTCCCGTGAATACCACCTCCACCCACACCATCTCTGACTTCACCACCATCACCTCCAACTTCACCCATACCACCTCCACCTCCACCGTGGTTCAGTATGGAAAACAAAGTGAAGTTGCCTATGTTCAAAGGCTTGGGAAATGAGGACCCGGAAAAATTCTGGTTTGTTGTGAGGGTTGTATGGGAAGCTTAGGGTGTTATAGATGATCATATAAAGAAGGCGACACTGGGTAGTGCTCTGCAAGATGACATGCTAACTGGTATATTAAGTACTCTAATGATAACAGGAATGCTAGAGTAGCGGACATCTAGACAACAATAAATAGGGAATTTAGCAGGCCTAAATCGGAGGCAAAGTCGATTGTGGGATTCAAAGAGATCGCAATGAAACCAGGCAAGACACCTTGGGAACTAGATCAAAGGCTAAAATGTACAATCCACAAAGTTGACATGAATTGGACAGATGGACAACATCGGGAGTGGTTTGTGGCTTCGCTACTACCACACTTAAGGAGTACGCTGTCACAGCAGAAGATAACAACTCAGGCAGAGGCCTTGGAGATTGCCATGAGACTACATGAGACTCTAATGCCGAATCCTAATCTAGGAGTTTAGCAGATTCATGCATAGCTGAAGAATCTGTGCCTTGAGATGCAATTTCTGAAGCATGATAGGACGGTTTGACCAGAGGTACATGAGGAAGTATGGTTCTTGAAATGAAAGATCCAGGGTCATGACAAGGACCATTTCCCAGTCTTTGCGAATTACCTTGCAGGGGGAGGACCAATGCCTTTAAGGCCAAAAGCTCAAGCAGGACCTAGTGTGGGGCCTGCATTATGGTGCGCTATCTATCAGGTAGTCGGAAAACATGCCACCGATAACTGTCACTTGTTACAGAAGTATGTACAAGCACCGAAACAACTGTTCTGTAACTTTTGTAGGTCGGTAGGACATGATGAGTGTACTTGCAGGAACTATGAATTGATGATGGATAGAACTCCTACCTATAGGGTTCAAGCTGAAATGCGGCCCCTTGACCAGAATGCAGGGATGGTATGGACAAGATTTCAAGGATGCAGATGAGGTTGAGGTAGAGGAGGACCTGGTAGAAGTGAAGGGCAGTTGATTTGCTACAATTGTAGAGGACTAGGACACTATGCCCACGATTTCACTAATCCAATGAGTCCGTCGTGCAAGTATTGCACGTTTCTTGATCATGAAATAGAAGACTGTCCTACACTGATAGCTACGATATGAGATAAAGGGGCACTATCACCTCCATCGACTCAGAACCTACAAATGATGAGGTCTGAGCAGCGCGAGGAGGATCCGAATGTAAACATAGTGCTCAAGAGTACACGGGTTCGCAAAGCCCCAGAAAAAAGGGCTAAATTCGACTTGGAGTGCGTTTGTGAAACCTTCATGGATGCTAAGAAGAGCTTCGTTGAGGCCTCCACCTCAGGAAGCAAGGATAAGATTGAGTCGGAGATGGACCCTTCAATGCTCACAAATTTCTTGGAAACCTGTATGAAGTTACTGCATGACAGTAAGGCTGTGAAATGGTTACAAGAACTCATGAATATATGTGCAAGGACCACGCCACGTGAGCTGCGCGTAGTATGAAAAATTGGCAAGCATAAAATGACGACAGGACGGGAGATGAGACTAATCGCACAAATAGGAGAGTATGAAATGGATCAGGTCATTTTGGACTGAATTTGCTACCAAAGCAGACTTGGGAGTGAATGGAGAGACCTATGCTGGAATGGTCTTCAATTCAGCTAAGGATGGCGAATCAATAGAAAATCATCCCCATGGGGCGGCTGTAGGGGATGACCGTGGACATTGAGGGAGTGAGTGCGCTGGTGGATTTTGAAATAATAGAGATAGTGGATGATAGAAATCCCTACCCTGCACTCCTGGGAATTGAATGGACTAATGATATGAACAAGGTAATCAATCTGATGAAGCGAAAGATGATCTTTGAGAAGAAATCACTACGTGTAATATTACCCCTGGATCCTACGGAAGGATCACGCTATATGGAACTAGTCCGCGATTATGAGAGTGATGATGATCTGGATTGCATCTATAAGATAATAGCATGAGACTAGGACTGGGTGAATCCCACTGTAGATGGATGGATTATATGGGATCGTGAGAGTTCCTGCACTTCGGAGTCTGACGAAGAAATAGAACGTTGGCAGAATCGGTTACACGAAGTAACTACTATGAATTGCAACATGATGACCCAGTCGCTGTGATGTGTGTCATCGGAGGCAAGAAATATGCCTATTTATGATGGTCTAAATGAGGTAGATATCTTTTTAGATGCATTTTAAAGGGAGGTACCAGAAAAGCAACACTTCTATGCCTTGGACTGGGCACTGTACCCTATGCCCGCAAGATGGTGGGGTACGCACAAGGGAAGCTTTGATGATTGGCGCGAATGTAGGACGATGATGAGAACACGATTTAGGAAACCTAAGATGTGACTGACAAACAAGTATGATGGGTAGAATGATCCAGACACGCATCTGGCCAAATGGACGCAGGCTTATGGAGAAAATCCCAACCTGAGTGGGTGCACTTGTTCTGGCATACCTTGGATGTTATCACAATGAATAGGTAGATAGAAACAAAGCTGCACCATGGGATAGGCGAATGGGATATCCTGCACAACGGATTCATGATGACATTTAGTTCTGAGGACAGGTTTGACAGTATTAACGAAGCACTACAAGAGGAGAAAGTAGCCATCTTTAGGATACCGTTCGATCCTTTAGACCTAATTCAGGTTGATTGGGCTACTCAGCTGAGTCACGCGCTTGAATGTTATAATGTAAGTGCTGAAGATGAGGATGAGGATCCATGGAAGATTAACATTCCAGAAACATAAGGCCGGTGCGAGGTTCAAGGACCACAGATTGAGAACCCTGATATAACTGTTCCAGTGGAAACAAAATAAGTGAACATTGGTACAGAGGTAGAACCCAAATTCGCGAAGATTTGAGACTACTGGGATGACGTGATGGTGGATAAGGTCACTGAATTTCTCCGTGAATACCAGGACTTATTCCCTACCAATTTTATGGATCTGAAAGGAATAATCGGAGACCTAGGAGTGATCAAGATCACATTAAAACCTGACGCAAAGCCAGTTAGGCAGAGGCCTTACTGCCTCAATTTGAATACAAGGAGAAGGTCTGCTCAGAGCTAGACACGATGCTAGCAGCAAGCATCATTGAGCTTGTGGAAGAATATGATTGGGTAAGCCCTATGTGATGCGACCAGCTCATAGTTCCACGCAATAATTCTAATCAAATAACACAATAATGCACTAATCAATAAGTAAATGATTAAACGGTGATTTTGTGACTCAACAAAGGTGATTAGTGGTTAATCTTCGGATGATTCTAGATTGCGTTTGGTGGCATTTATGACAGTCATTAGTTTCGCTGTGCTGGTAGTCCTTTCCTTGGTTGCTGTTTCCCGCTCCTCGGTCTAAGCCAAAACCCTACCTTCTATGGTCATTCTTTCATTTTTGTTCTGTGACTCTGCTGCGCTAAGGGTTTGATCTAGAAAGAAGGTTTTCATGCTGTAAGTGTTTGGTGGTAAGCCACGGCTTTGCGTGTGCGAGCTATGGGCTGTACTGCTTGTGAATATAGCACCTGCATTTGTCCTGGTGACTTATGGGATCGGTTCGTTGAGCACAGAGTGACGACTCTACTCGTTGGTGTAAGAGAATGACCGTTGTAACTGTCTATTCGGCTACTCAATTGATATTTGTTCTACTATTCTAATTTCTTTGTGGTTCTCCTACTTGTTAATTTTGACTAATGGTGTGCATGCTACAGGTCACAACTGCGGTGGCCTCCTCCTGCTCACAATTCGCTCAAGGTAAACTATCACTCCATGATCTATTTTTCTCTTTGTCTTTTTCTGGTTCTAACAAAAATTGTTCCTCGGTCTCAAGTTGTCACCATGGATTATAGCTCAGTTGGTTTGCATTCTTCCCGCGTGGCTAAATCTCCAGGTAAAAGTTTCTTTCTCACTATGTATATAGTTCATTACCCTTCATTTGCCTTTCACTGTTGACAGTTGGGCTAACATTCTTGCTCTGTTTTGATTGCGCAGGTCGGGGGTTTGCTCCTTGATGTGGTTGGTGTGATCACCATGGTCCTTTCCTGGTAGGCCTTGCCTCTGTTTCAACTTGTTTTTAGTGTTAGTCTCTGTCGATTAGGTTAGACTGAGTCCCAGTACTTGTTCGCTCATACTCCTCTGTCGTCGCTATGCGAGCTGGGTTATTTGGCACAAAACCTTGTTTGATTCCGCAAATTTTGTAATTATAAAATACTGTTTGAAGGCTGTCTAGAACCCTCGTCTAGGGTTCTATTGTTTCAATTGGCTCTTTAGCTGTTTGTTGGGTTATCCTCGGACTCTGTCATATGTATACAAATATATGTTTTCTTTTTCTGGAATGAAAAGAAATCACAATGTATTGGGTTATACTTGTTACCTCTGTCCTGGGTTTTGTTACCCAGCGTTTATATACTCGCTCTTGCTCAAACTTTTTGTAATGTGCTTGGCTCTTTCAGTCATGGTCTCTATTTGTTGATTGCCAGCCTTCGTACTGGAAACTCGCGTGCAATTCTTGTTGTCTGCTTTCTGTTCTTTAGGAGAGAAAATAGGCATGCACAGTATCTACTTATTTTGGTTTATTCAATGCTTAAAGAAAAGTAGATAATTATGCTGAACCCCTCAGAATGATTTACATTTTGTATTTGTACTGTTTTCCCACAGTTACCTGAACTGTGCACAGTTACGCTTCAATTGTTTCTTTTATTAGTTACATAACTGTTAATTCATTCGGTTCTTCTTGCTGCAAGATTTTACAATTGACATGGATGTCTCTTTTTTTTTTTGTTCTAAATGGAAGAAACAGTTATAAGACAATTATTCACTAAAAGACAGACAATTGTGACAGTGACCCTAACTAACTATACTGTTCCCTAACTAATACTGAAATTAAAAAGAAACAACAAGTCCCTACATTCTGCTTTGACTAATTAAACATAAAGAAACCAAACACTGATAAAACTTTCCACCTTGGCAGAGACCAACACCCGGTCATGGTGCCCTTAGCTGGATGCTCCTGCATCACTATGGTGATGCAAGAGAAAAAGCAGAAGGATGAGATAAGGATATGCATGGATCTTAGCAAACTGAATGATGCTTGTGTGCATGATCCTTTCCCGACTCTGATAACAGATGAAGTGTTGGAAAATGTAGGTGGCCAAGAAGCATATTCCTTCACTGATGGGTTCTCTAGGTACCACCAAATCAAAATTGTGCCGAAGGATAGGAGCAAGACAACCTTCGCGACTGAGTGGGGTTGTTTTCAATAAACTGTAATGTCATTTGGATTGAAGAATGCGCCTACAATATTTTCATGCGTGGTTGTTGTGGCATTTAAGGAATTTATTCATAAGTTCCTGGAGGTATATTTTGATGACTGGACTGTATTTGCGTTGGTGAAGTGCCAAGTAGAAAGCTTGCGCCTGATCTTGGATACCTGTCAAAGATACCAAATCGCGCTCAATCTCAAGAAGTGTCTATTTTGCATTCCTTTTGGGAACCTATTGGGGCATGTGGTTTGTAGACAAGGACTGACAGTAGAACCTGTGAAGACTGTGGTGATACTGAACTTGGAAGCATCGAGGAGTGCGAAACACCTGTGCACTACTCTGGGACATATGGGATATTACAGAAAGTTTCTCAAAGGCTATGACCAGATCACTGCGCTGATGGAAAAATTGTTGAAGAAGGATGTCACATTCCACTGGAACGATGATAGTAAGAAAAGCTTGGATATATTGAAAGAAAAGATGGTTACTGTGTTGATTCTAATCTTCCCGGACTGGAAGAAAGAGTTTCATGTACATGTTGACGTGTAATGTAGAGCGCTAGGGGCAATACGAACACAGGATGGAGGCGAAGGCTTGGACCATCCTATCGCATTCACAAGTTGCAGATTATCCAAAGAAGAAAAGAACTATTCTCCCACTGAACACGAGGGGCTAGCTATGGTGTATGTGCTCCAGAAGTACCGGTGCTACTTGCTAGGAGGCCATTTTAAAATGTATATGAATCACTCCACACTGAAGTACCTGGTCAATAAGCTTGTGTTGGGGGGGAAAATCTGCATATGGCTCTTATTGTTCCAAGAGTATGATTTTGGAGTTGTTGTGAATCTTGGACAATTGAACACGGGACCAGATCATTTGTCATGCATCGAAACAGGGGAGGAAACTACTAACTTGGAAAAAGGATTTCCTGACGTGCAGCTATTTGCAGTACATGTCGCAGATGGTCATTTTGAGGATATAATACACTTCCTAACAACAAGAACTACACCAGAAGGATACTCTGTCCAGCAAAAGAAGGAATTAGTGGTGCATGTGATAGATTTCCCTGTCATTGCTCGGTATCTATACAAGATGGGGATTGGTGAGACATTGCGACGTTATATACCTAAGTTCAAATGAAGCAACATCCTCGTGAAAGCTCATGGAGGCACCGCGGGAGGACATTATGCAGGAAGAGCAACCACACATAAGATTCTAAGCACAGGGTTGTGGTGACCAACCCTTCATAAGGATTCAAAAGCATATTGCAAGGCGTGTGATGTATGTCAAAGAACAGGAAGGCCATTGTCGAGGGATCAAATTCCTTTGAGTCCACAAATGACGTTGCAACCTTTCAAGAAGTGAGAAATAGATTTTGTAGGACCCATTCAACCACAAGGGAAGACAGGGGTGAGGTACAATATCACTGCGATGAAGTATTTGACTTGTTGGGAAGAAGCGCAGCCGGTGAAGGATTGCACGGGTGCGACGACCACAAAGTTCCTATTTAAGCATGTACTGACATAATTTGGATGCCCAAGGATCTCGATGAGTGATCGTGGTATTCACTTCCTGAATGAGACGATCAGGGCAGTAATGGAGGAATTTTAGGTATATCACCAGAAGAGCACACCTTAACACCCATAGGTTAACGAGACAGTGGAGGCATTCAACAAAGTGCTTGAAAATGCACACCAAGGTTGCAATGCTTAGCGAAGTGATTGGGACCTACGCATACCTGTAGTATTGTGGGCTTATCGAATAACATGCAAAAAGCTGACTTGACAAACCCATTTTGGGCTTGTCCATGGTGTGAAAGCCATAATGCCTATGGAATACACCATGCCTAGTCTATGCATTGTAGCTCTCATAGGTATGATGGATCATGGACCCTGGAAGAGAGGCTCACACAGCTGGATGAGCTTGAAGAAGAAATATTTTTAGCTAGGCTTCACCAACAGGTCCAAAAGCAGCGTGAAAAGGCATGGCATGATCGACACATCAAGATGCGTACATTTAATGTAAACAATCAGGTTTTTTTATATGATAGTAAGTTTGATAAATTCCCTAGAAAATTCAGGATGCACTGGTTAGGGCCTTATGTTATTAAGAATATTAATGACGGAGGAGCGGTACAGCTAGTCAAGTTAAATGGAGAACCCTTCCCAGGAAAGGTGAATGGTAGTTGCTTGAAGCCATACACTGACGGTCTGGCCATGTGACTAAATGAAAGTAGCATAGTATTAGCACTCTAGGCAGCTAAAAGGAGGCGCGGGACTATAAACTACACTGCTCTAGTTTGGGAGCTGTGCGATTTTAGGACTACGCGAAGCAGGGAAGTCTCACAGGGTTCACTACAGTGCAAAGGCAACTGTGCTACTCGTGGAAATAGCATGCAGGTCAGCTAGAAAGTCACCATTAAAGTCACTGTTCATGATTTGATGGTTAGATTGTGGCCAAATGGAGTGGGTGGCAGGCACTTAAGGTGAAATTTATGGATTATATTATTGAAAATCGGCCACCAATATAACATTAATGGGTTGAAAGTGGGGGGAAACAGTCGGATTTGAATTCAGAAGGCCCTATAAATTACAAGTGGCTGTCCAGCGAAAAAGCACTTGGCATTTTGAAAATTCAGTTGTCACGCTATCAAGTATGTATAGGCCGTGCAAATTTTGAGGCTTTGAGAGCAAGTTCGGCATTTGAGAGATTGCGGAAGGAGATGCAGGACCTCTTGAATAGAATTATGTCGACACCTGCAGAAGCCATGGACACAAAAGCGGTGACAACCAAGGAAGTCGCGCACAAAATTGAGGTAGTGGAAGCTACCCCATAGAGCACTGAAGTGGTAGTCAAAGTCCCTAAATCACCCAGGACTTTGAGACCAAAGAAGGATAAGCAGACTATGCTACCAGTGCACATCTCACTAAGAAACCCATAGAGGACCAAGCTCACTTTGCAGGAAAAGGGGAAGGCCATTAATCTAGAGGCAGACGAGGAGGAATCTAAAGAAATCCTAGCAAATGAGGAGGATTTGGAAATGGAAGTTGAAACCCAGGGTGCAGACCCTATTACTAGGTTACCAGAATATGTTCCTCTGTGCAAGGGCAAAGCCAAGGTGCCAAAGGACATAGACGAGAGCAAGAGCTCCCTGCAAACTCCGTTGCTCTTGAATGACATTGTTTTTGAGGGGACGCACTTAGGGAGGGTTCCTATACTAAAGTTCAAAGATTGGGACCTTGCAGATCACGAGAAATTCCCGCATTTAGCGCCTGAGCTTCTAATGCACCGACTGATTGACATGAATACTGGAAAGATTGAATTAGAGCCGCGGACATGGCTCAAGGGTGTAGAGAAAGCTGGGCTTCTCAACCTGCTCTAGGTACTGCATGACCACTGTACCCCAGTGACCGTCTTTGTCCTCGGGCAACGGCTCTGCTTGGTGCATGATGGGTGTTTGTGGCTAGAGGAGCCCATTCCCATCACAAACCACTTGATCCATCATATCACATGGCTGCCTTACTCAGGGGAGGATCCAGCCAATATATCATAAGGAAAAGGTGGTAAGTTGGCCCTCACGGAAGCTATGAAGAAGAAATTCAAGTTGGAGAAGAAGAAGTGGGGATATGCCATCTCCAACATTCGCGACCCTACAATCAAGGTAGCAACACAAATATTAGCAGGGAAGGTGATGCAGAGGTGCCACGCGGATGAGGTGCTCGCGCCTGTGATTGAACTAGCAGCCCAATGTGCTGAAGGAGTCCAGTTCAACTGGGCGAATTATCAATGCGATGAGTTCCTTGTAGACTGTCGTGAGGCACAGGAGCAGGGCAAGATGTTCCACTACACGTGGCTCTTCTTGTTTATTGTATTAATGGAATGGGAGCTACCAAAATATAGCCAATTCCCTTTGGTCGCGTCAGACCTTCCTGAGGCAGTGAAGTATGCTTCACTGTGGGCGACCAAGGACGTACAACGCATAAAAGAAAGCAAGATCTTTTGGATCTTGATGGACATGAGTATCCAGATGGGGATCAATCGCAAGCCACGGTTGTCACCCACAATATACACTAGTTTGCAAAGCTTTGTAGAGTTCAAAGTGGATTTCCACCATGTATTTATCAGGGCACTGAAGGACCCCATGAAGACATGGAATAGATTACCTTATCTGGCAGCAAATGAGGTTATCTTTATAGCCCTAGAGTCTTGGCTGTCGGAGTGGTGCACTGCAACAGGATCTGCGGTGGAAACAGAAAAGTCTGCCACATAGCGTAAGAAGGAAGAAACAAAGCTCAAAATGGCGCAACTGGATGAGAAACGCAGAAAAGAGGAAGAAGAGGCTAAGACCCAGGCAGAGTGCGACGCTGCGAAATTGGCAGAACAATAGGAGACAGGAGGAGTAGAGCACGAAGGATAGAAGTCACCTTCACCCGAGGTTGAGGTAGAAACAGAGGAGCCAATAGAACAAGGTGGTGTGAACCCACAGACAATGTCCACCCAACTCAAGCATCCGCAACCACAAGAGAAGGCAGTGTCAAGGAAGAAAACCAAGGCTTCAAAGAAGTCCTTGGACCTAATCACCCTCACTGAGGGTGATTTGCATGGTATTGGAGAAATGGTGAGGGAAGTCACTGCAGAGGCCCTCCAATAGTTCGAAGAGCAGGAAAAATTGGTATTAGTGGCTCTTCGGATAGAGTTGTAGGAATTTTAGGCTCGAACTCCACAAACTAGCACAATGTCCACCAGTCTTGCAATCGACACTTTAGTTGCCACAAAGATGCTGATCATAAGGGTGAGCAACGCGATACTACTACCAGATGGGGCACTTACTATAGAAAATGAGGCCGACAGGCCCATAGTCAGTAGCCTAAAAGGGGTGGGATTGAATATGGTCGTGCTTCCTCGAGAGACGCTCCACCTCTTGCACAATGGAGTCACCGCGGAACTTAGGGCCCAGGAGAGTCACGCTCTGTAGTTAATGAGTGAGTTTCACATCAATATCGAGCAGTTGGGAATGCAGTGCAATAGTGGTATAGAATATGAAAATCATGCAGGTATTGGAGGAAGCCTGCCGAATGGTCCTAGAGTTGGACATTCAAGAAGAAGAACTGGTTGAGGCGCGCGTTCGCACGCTGTAGTTGAACCTGCAAATAATAGAATTGCAGTTGAGGGCTCAACCTTAAACTCCGTCAGAAGTCAGGGAACAACGTTCCACCACTGTTACAACAACAATAGCGGCAGTTGACAGTGCAGTAGCAGGCTGCACGCAACATTTTGAATAGTCATTCGAGCTCTTGACCACCTTGTAGGAGGACCTAAATGTAGAGTGCCTGGAGACAGAGGTGCATGAGCTACAACAAAGATATGATGAGGTCAAAGGGACCATGCAGATGGTCCCCTTACACAAAGGCTCGCATGGATGTAGGAGGCAAAGGCACTTAAGGAAAAGGTAAATGCCGCTCGGCACAAAGAAGTGGTCCTAAAAGCACGCCTAGAGCCATGGATAGATGAGGCAAATGACCACAACTTCCATTGAAGGAAAGCTCATGACACTTCAGGAAACTCAGTATAAGATTCAGGGTGGCAGTTTAGGGGCAGTCACCGAGCAGAGAGTGGAAGAAGTCTAGTAGGTGGCCGCTTAGTGCATTGCCAAGGTTGTGGTCATCCAAACGGAGCTAGGAGGTCTTCGCGCTAAGATCTCTGCACCTGCAGAGTGACTCGAGGGTGAGTCACAATGTTTGTGTTGGGGGCCTGTTGGACGCGGGATCCCCCAAGGGTAGTTTTGGGGCTAAAAGCCCATATTTTGGTTAAATTTTGTAATCCAAGTGTAAAGACTCCGCATTTTGTGGTCGCGGAGCACATCGGTGTTAAAGAGTCATAGGGTTGTCTGGCCTTATTTCGGAAATGTAATGTCAACTGTAAAAGATCTACCCATTGTCTGCAGACCATGGGATTGTATAAATAGAGCTAACATATAAGTAGTTTGAGAAGAAGAATAGAAGATAAACACACAAAGATATGATGAATGAGAGATAGCTCTGAGGTAGAAGTCTAAGTTTGGGTTGTAGCATAGGTAGAGGCTCTACAACTAAGTGTGTAGAGGCCTAGGGTAGAAGTCCGCAGTTGAGTGCACCAAACCCTTCAGCTGACTGCGCAGGGCGGGTCGAGCCTACAATCGTCCGGAATTATCAATAAAGAGAAGTATTCCACAATTTCTACATCTTTCTTTCTTGTTTATGCATCTTGTTATGTTGGGTATGAATTTCACTTATAATGCCTATATGATGTGCGAATGTATGTAAATGTGTTGGTTAAGAGAACGCAAGTAAGAACATCTATTTACGTGAAGCTAACTAAGATTGGTTTATAGGATAAGTAAGACACTTAACCTAGTTTGGGAGATATCGCAGTTCACTACCCTATCAATGTGAAAGTCCCTGAGCCGTAGGTTAGGGTTGCGTGAAAGCCAATTGTACCCTTTCGCAAAGGTACTGAAGGGTGGAATAGAGAGCTAAGCAACTTGTGCGAAGGCAGGTATAGCCAAAATAAACTGACATCACAACCATCTCTGGGTGTGGAAACTTGGTTCTAGCATCCCCCCATACTGCTTTAGGTGAGATTTCAGTTCTCGCTGATGCTGAAAGGGCTATTAGTGTAGGGATTTATTTGGCTAACTAATGTTGAACTTGGGTCAGGCCCCCTCAAGCCAACAATGGTGTATGACTATGAAATTTGTATGGGTTAAAAAGTCTTTGTATGAGTTAAAACAGTCACTAAGGATGTGGTATCATAAATTTGATACATTTATATGGGGACTTGGCTTCCCTAGAAGCAAAGCATATCACTGCGTGTATTTTAAATTAATTGATGACCTTGTTATTTATTTGGTCTTGTATGTGGATGATATGTTGTTGATTGGAAATAACAAATAAATTATCCAGGATTTGAAGACCTAATTGTCCTCCAAATTCGACATGAAATATCTTGGTGTTGAAAACTATATTTTGGGCATGGAAATTAAATGAGATCGATCAAAGATGAAGCTCTGGTTAAACTAGAGGAAGTATGTCGAGACAATACTGCAGAGGTTTAATATGCAGGATATTAAACCAGTGAAGCTTCCTATTCATGTAGGTGTAAAGTTGTTTGTTGAACAGTGTCCCAAGACACAAGAAGAGGATTGAAGAGGACATGTCCTGTGTTCCATACACAAGTGCAATTAGTAGCTAGATGTATGCAATGGTCTGTACTAGACTAAACATGGCACATACAATGGGAGTATTGAGAAGGTTTATGTCAAAACTAAGGAAGGAGAATTGGATAGCAGAAAGCAGGTTTTCAGGTATTTTCGTGGCATTAGTGATTATGGTTTGTGCTACCAAGGAAGACTAGGATTGGATATAGCTTTGGATATCCGTGGCTTTGTTGATGTAGACTAGGCTAAAGATCTAGATCAGAGAAGATCTACAAGTGGGTATTTTTTTAACCTATTTGGAGGTGTAGTCAGTTGGATGAGTAAGAGATAGTTTGTAGTGGCACTTTCAACTACAGAGGTAGAATACATGGCATCCACTCATGCAAGCAAGGAAGAAGTTTGGTTGCAGATATTTTGTTCAAGTATGGGGTTAGTACAACGAGCTATAAGGATATACTTTGACATCCAAAGTGCAATTTTATTGGTAAAGAACCTTACTTATTAATTAAATACAAAGCACATTGATGTTCAATATCACTTTCTAAGGTCTATAGTTGAGGACAAAAAGGTGTTGCTAGTAAATGTGGACACTTTGAAGAATATTGTAGATGCATCAAAAGAGTTTATGAGCATTGAGAAGTTCTCTTGGTGTAGAGAAACAATGTGCATTGTAGGGCTAGACCAGTGACTAATCTCTCATGTGACCCCCTATGTGGAGAAGAAAACAACAAGTGGGAGAATGTTGGGTGTGTGTTATATTATTTCCACAGCTAGCCCCATGCGTGAAGCCGAGGGGGTTATAGGAGGGTGATCACTGCCCCCTTCATTGCACAAGGCCTACGGGGGGTGGGGGGGTGGTCACAGGGGAGGCGGAAACCCCCCCTGTCATGGGGTTTTCAAGGGGGCAGTAGCCTCCTTGCATGGGGTCTAGGGCAGTGCCTCGAGAATTTCTTTATGGACCCTATATTAGGTGGGTGGACCTACCTATGGTTTTGTGCATATATTTTGCACATGATTTTGGGCATGATCGTTTTCCATTCATGGTATTTTGTAGATCCGGTCAAGGGAACAACAGTTATGTTCTAATCCAGGGTTAATTGATGCTTCAACATGTATATATATGTATTGTAACATTGAAAGGAATATAATGAAAAATCAATCTGGCAGTCTCAGATTTAGGTTCCAGGGGAAAATATCTATGTATATCTATTTGATGTTTTATGCTCTTGCCACTGTTTATTTTTTTTGTTTTTAGAATTCATATGCAGGTAATTTCTGTGCAGGATTAAAACTAGCATGTTCATTAATTAGAGAAATGACACATATAGAAATATAATGGTTATATTCTGTTGAGGAGATCACAACAATCTCCTAAAAAATAAGATCTAAATATAAACTTAGAAAAAAATCAAAACAACCTTTCTCCATTATTTCTAAGTTTCCCCCTTAATGGAGAAATGATTAATATCCACACCTAAGATCTCCCTAAACAATTCAAGTTTCATCTTCCCAAGGGGCTTTGTGAAAATATCAAAACCATTTTCACAAGTATTACAATATTCACAAAAGAATTTTGTAGACTGTATCTTCTCTCTAATAAAATTAAACTGGGCATCAACATGCTTTGTCCTTGCATGAAAGATTGGATTATTTGCCAACTTGATCGAACTCTAGTTGTCACACTTGATCACTGTAGCATTCTTTTGTTCTTCTCCAACATCTTACATAGCTCACCTCAACCAAACAACTTCACAAGTTGTTGCACACAAAGATTTATACTCTGCCTCTGTAGATGGAAAAGATACAATATGATGCTTCTTGCAGCTCCATGAAACAATCTGTTATGAAAGCAACTCACAAACAGATAGAAAAGATAGATCAACGCCTTATAAATAAGTCTCTTCGAGGGGGAAACCTCCTTTACATTTCACAAATGAACAATTCTTGGTTGATACAAATGACAAGATATCCTTTCTATACATAGGAGTCTAAGGGGTCATAATATAATCAGAGCCGACATAACAATAATAATAATTTAAGGGCACAATAATAACAATAGTGAGCTTTTATGGGGCACAATAATAACAATATGGGGACTACATGGGAACAACAATATAATAAGGGGGTTGTACGAATAACAATAATGGGTTACACTAGTAGTATAGGGACCTAACATACCCCTCTCCTTCAAAAAGTGTTGTCCTCAACACTTGAGTAGTTCTTGATGTTTCTATATTAAATTCTTGTCCTCCCATGTGGAATCTTCAACGAGTAAGTTCTTCCACTTGATGAGATACCTTGAAATTGATCGATTTCATAGCTGTTGGGTTCTTGTTTCTGTGACTGCTCCAGGTTCCAATATGATTTTTCCTTCCTTGTCATGTTCTGGCAATATTGTTTGAACTGGGATCTTCTCCAACTTTTGAATGAGTGGCCAAACTTCTTCATCCTTCTTCCATTCATCCCTTGTTTCGTTTATCCATTTTGGTTGGATAGTAGAAAGAGAACAAAATAATGCTTCCACATCCTCATCCTTTCTTGAGAGTGCATCTGCAACAACATTTTGCTTCCCTTTTTTGTAGATGATTTCAAAGTCATAACCCAACATATTTGTGACCCATTTTTTTTGTTCTTCTAAATTTAATCTTTGTTCTAAAAATTATTTTAGACTATCATGATCCATGTTTACCTTGAAGTGTCTTCCCATTATGTAAGGTCGCCATTTCTTAAGTGCATGTAGTATTGCCAACATTTCCTTCTCATAAATATCTTGCTTGAGATGTAGCCATAAAAATACCCAATTGCCTACATCAAAACTTCTTTCACTATGATGTTGATCTGCCTCTTGTTTTATCCCTTAAAAGTTGGAGAACTTGTTGTTGATGCTCGATTTGATCTTTCACTGCTTGAACATTTTTCTTTTTGATATGTCCCTCTATCTTGAGAGTTTGAGTGATAATTTCTTCCAATGCATTACAAGATATGGTCGGATTCATTTCTTGATGCTCGATGTGATCTTTCACTTCTTGAACATTTTTCTTCTTGATATGTACTTCTATCTTGATAGTTTTAGGAGTGGTAATTCCGACCAATGCATTACAAGATATGCTAGGATTGATTTCTTCTTTCTCAATGTGATCTTTCACTTCTTGAACCTTTTTCTTCCTGATATGTCCTCCTATCTTGAGAGTTTGAGGAGTGGTAATTCTTGGCAATGCTTTACAAGATATGGTCGGATTAATTTCTTCTTCCTCTCAGGTTGGTTCCTGGTGTATATCCTCTTCTTTTGATGTTTCGTGATCCTTTTCTTCCTCCTCTTATTTATCTCTGTAAAATAATTTCTTCTCAGCACACTTATGACCTTTAGCATATTTGTTATCACAATTGTAACAAAGCCCTTTTGCTCTTTTCTCTTCCAATTGTTGTGGTGTCAACCTTGTAGGTTGTGGAAGGCTAGGAGAAACAACACTTCCATCTTTATAGTTGTGAGGGGTAGACTTCCTTGTTGCCATAATTTTTCTTTCCACTTTTCTTGCCAACCTGAATGCCCTCTCCAATGAATCTGGTTCGCATACACAAACCTCATGTTGAATGTTATCATTTAAAGTCCCTATGGAGACATCAATCCTTTGCTTCTCTGGAATATCATTTTCCCTTATATTCAATTTTTTAAAGTCCTCAATGTGCTCTTCCATTGAACACTTTTTCTTTAGATTTATCAATTGGCTAAAGAAGGTGTTTCTCTTTGTATCCTCATAATGTGCTATCATTTCCTCCATCAAAATTGATCAAGTAACAAGTGGTTTATGAGAAAAAAGCCCTTTATACCATAAAAATTGATCCAGTTCTAAATATTAAGATGCAAAACCTACCTTTTTTAACATTGGTACACCATGTAGATCAAAATATTTCTCCATGTGTAGTATCTAATTTACCGGATCCTTGCCATCAAACTTCTTCATCTTGCTTTTTCTTGATTTTGGGAGCTCTATCTTGAAACGACTGTAACTCTGTAATTTCAAATCTTTAAGTTCTTAAATTTCAGCTTGTAATATCCCTCTCAGTCCTCTTTCTTACTCCGCAAGTCTAATCACAATTGGATTCTCCAAGGAAAAGTTATGCCAAATCGCCCACGGTGACCTGATTATATACTAGTTTAATAAAGTGAATTTATATGAAGTGAAAGTGTTACTATTTCGACCTTATTACCAAAAAATGATATACAGAAAACTACATGCTGTCCTCTTTCTGAAACATCTTACAAAATTTCAATCTGATGTTCAGAACAAAAGTTATGACAATTTTCCCTAGGTCACCTGTTTGGAATGTAATTCGGGAGTCTTCAACAATCTTAAATTTCTCAGATCATATCTCCGAAAATACAGTGAGACAATCTTTGAAATTGGAACTTGAAGTTTTGATTGATTTTGGCTCAAATGGGGTTTTTTTTAGCTTCTGAAACATTGTAGAAAAAAAATTATAGAGAAAATTCCACAATGACCTGTTAGGAGCAGCGAAACCCTAGAATCCAAAGCTCTAATACCAAATGTTGTGAAACCAGCTCACAAACAGATAGAAAAGGTAGATCAACGCCTTAGAAATAAGCCTCTTTGAGGGGGCAACCTCCTTTACATTACACAAATGAACAATTCTTGGATGATACAAATTGCACGACCTCCTTTCTATATATAAGAGTCTAAGGGGTCATAATATAGTTAGAGCTGACATAACAATAATAATATAAGGGCACAATAATAACAATAGTGGGCTTCTATGGGGCACAATAATAACAATATGGGGACTAAATGGGCACAACAATATAATAAGGGGGTTGTACTAATAACAATAAGGGGTTACACTAGTAGTATAGGGACCTAACACAATCCCGGATTTGTTGGCTTATTAGGGCCTAAACCAAGTTCAAAAGAGTTATTCAGCCAAACAAAACCCATGCTACTAGCCCTTTCGACAACAATCTGTGGAGCGTGGACTGAGGTCTCACTTGAGGTAGCGGGGGGGTGTTGGATCCAGGTTTTTGCATCGGAGGGATGACGTGATGGGAACTTGGAAGGTTCATGATTAACCTTGCAGCTTCGTGCTGCTCTGTACTGCTCTTTGACTTCTATGCAGATCCAGAATAGAGTATCCTTTCAACCGATTGGTGTGTTTCTTACAGATCATATTTAGTTCTTAGATTCTTTAAGCAAACATTTAGCAATATCAACTAGTGTGCATACCCAGATAGATTATTGATTTAACTTAGTAATCATAACACAGAGATCATAACAGATGCATAAAATAGAATTAGCACAGATCACAATACTCCAAAATCACTTATCTTTATTAATATGGTCAATCTAGTACATTCCACTTCTTCCCTGCGCACATAGCTGGAGGGGTCCGCGCACACAGCTGCAGACTCTACTAGGCCTCCGCACACACAGTTGCAGAGCCTCTATCTCCTATCACCAACCTAGACTCGTACTTACAAACTTAGAACTACTCTTGCTTCTAATAATCCATAACCCATAAGATCTAACAAAAAGCTACCTTCTACCTTAGCACCTTGCTCTATTTATACCTTCCCATGGTCCGCAGACCAAGGGTAAGACGACTTACTTCCTATTTCTTTACATTATTTTTCAGGTGGACAACCCTTTGAATCAATCCATTACATTTTGCACTCCGCGCTTTTTATAGACTTTTACCCCATCATTCCTGTAAACTACGGACTTTATGCCCCAAATCTATTATGCGGGGCCTCCGCTACCCAACAAGCCCCCAACAGAATCATCGTGACTCGTCTCGAGTCACTCTGCGGTACGACACTACGCTTTGCCATTGCTTCGCGGTCCACCATCCCCTGGAGTGACACTCTTCGTATTGCTGTTCCTTCTTGATATCCTGCAACTCTTCTGTAAACTACTACTTCGTTTCATTTACTACCTTGCGCAATCGATGATGCCGATTTTGTTTTGTTCGGTTAACACAAAGCACCCCCTCATTGTTATAGACATTTTTGTGCCTTACAGCATTGAGCATGAAATGTCCATAATCCAAGGGATCCAAAGTCCCTAAAAGAGTTGTTCCTACCCCTAAAGGAACAAGGTCAACCAATGACAGCTTCTCCCAAAAGTTCTCCACCAAAAACCACTCAGAAACAGTCAATTCAGGATCAATTCAGAAGCTCTTCTAGCTGCCTGCGTTGCAGTGCACCCCAGTACACTAGCTAGGTGCATTGCAACGCACCTAAATGCACTACCAGGGTGCGCTGAGCGGGAAATGACAAATGGCAAGCTCATTCAACGAGGTGTACAAGCACTGGAAGCTTCCAGAATCTTCCTCAATGACACTTGCCTCAATGAATTCGACCAGTGATGAGTAAGAGGCCCTCAGCCTCCAAGTGGAAACAAGAACTGACAGAGAGAAGCCACAAGTCAAAACATAAGCTGACTCATCCTCTCTGCTTACATCTATATATGGATCTCTCACCCAGAGGTTCAGGAGGCTGGAATTTTGTACTTTGCAGAGAATTGCTGTTGGTTTGAGATTGAGATTAGTACATTGGGTGATTTATGCTTTTTTGGAGGAAAGGAAGGGATTCCTTTGCTGGGAGGTAGATGCTGGATCGGGACTCACTTGGTTGTATCTCCTCTTGGACTTTCTTATCATATCAATAAAGCTATTTGAGTTTCTCCTATATGCTTGTATATCAATGATGTTTTGTTATATTTGCATATTTAGTTTATGTCTGATCCTAAACTAGTTATGAATGTAAATCTATGTCTTTTGTGTAGTTTTCCTCTCTTGTGATCTTACAGGAACTGAGTGAAGCTGGACCAGTGAAGGAGCAGGCAGCGGGAAACAAGCAAAAGAGGAGAGTGATTGGATCGACAAGCTAGCGAAAGACACAGGTTAGTTACGTCCTTCTTCTCCATTTACATTTCATAAAGAAGAATACTCAGATAGTTTTCCTTGTTTGTTGCTAAGGCACTATCACACCTTAGAGTGGGATAGGGGCATTCCGAATTGGATACTTTTCCCAACAACAAATTGGCGACTCCGCTGGGGATCGTATCTTGTTAGTTTATTTGTGTTTCTATTGTTGTTCATCTCATAAACTCAAGAGTGCCGAATCGAACTGCATTTTCCATTTACAAATGCAAAGTAGAGATCTGCTACTCTAGTCCATTCACTGGGCCTGTTTATGATCTGAACAGCTGATCCACAAGTGCTCTAACAGCCCTTTGTGATAGATCTTAGTCCTCCTTTAAATCATCCCTCTAATTATACCTAATTGATAGCTTTTATCCGGCCAAAAACCGTAGATTAAACTACAAACCGTGACCCAGAACCCAGAAACAACTCTCGTTTCTGCTTTAGCGCAGACTCTGTGAAGAGGTTCTGCATTTCAACGCAGGTCCCGTGAAGGCTACCTACGCTGAAGTTCAGTTTCTCTGTGTTTGGGGTGCGCTGATCAACCTTTGCCTTGTGCAGCTGTGGTTCTCTGCTTCTTTTGCTCAGTTTTCTCTTTGTTTTTGCAGCCTGTTATCAGTGTGTGTACCTATCTGAAACCCCTTTTCTCTGCCTTAATTCCGCCTCGGTTGTATAAAGAAACTGTATTTGTTTTTGTGTATTTGTTACATCATTTGCAGTTTCCCATTACAAAAGTAAACTAGTCATACTGTCGCCCTTAGATATAGACCTGTCGTAAGTGTCGTTTTGATCTTAGGAGTGAGTTTGTTTGCTGTTCACAGTTGATTTAGATTTTACTTTTGTCTTTTGGTTTGAATTTATGAATTTCTAGTGTCGAAACAAGTGTTTACTTCAAAATCATAAGTGTCGTAATCGTCTTTTTGATTTCGAAATAAGCTTGTTTGTGTTTTTCACTTGAAATCGAATTCAAATTTGTACAACAGCTTTCTTTTTAGGCATCAATATTAAGAAAGTGAAAACAAATACATGCATATGTGCATTTGCATTTTGATAGTTTGTATGTGTTGATTTAGGAAAAGTGCATTTACAGTGTGCTCTATGCTCTTTGAGAAAAGATTGTGTCTTTCTTTTCCCCTTGTAGCTAGGATTTTCATTGTTGAAAAGATATAAAAGCTTGCTTATCATCTTTAGACTGCATTTAGGAATTGTATCATACATCTCGTGGTGATCCAAAAAGGAAAACTTCTAAGAAAGATCAACCTAAAATAAATTGAATGAACTTAACAACGCTTTGTAACTTAATGCACAACATTGAGGTCTAGGCTAGAGACGTGTTCCGGCGTCGTAAAACCTGGTCACTGGTCGCCTCACTGATGGTTGGGTGATTCCTCCTGAGAGACGATAAGTGCCAGTACGGATTGTGCTCCCACGTACCGTCGAGTATATATTGGGAGACCCCTATAGGCATAAAACCTTTATCCATAGGAAGCCGTGTCGGCCGCCCTACTGATCGCAATGCACTGAACACAGCATTCGGGAAGATTGATCGCCCGTACCTTAAAAAGTATTCTGCAGTTTTGCGAAAAGTTTGGCACACCCTCTACCTAGAACTCCAGAGTAGTCCCTTTCATTCCTTTTCAGACTCCTTAACGGAAAAGGTCCATCTGAGCACTTGTCACTTCAGGCTCATTAAAAATCGAAGGAGACTAGAGTCATCTTTAGCTTTTTCTCGACTCTTTAAAATTGAAAAAGCAAGTTGTGTCTAAAGCGTCTAAAAATTCATTTAATTCGAAAACACACTTTCCCCTTTTGTATTTTGGTTGATCGAGTAATCCGCAATCGTGGAAGAAAGTCAATTGAAACCCCGTCGTTCGCGGAGGCTTACGAGTCAACCGTCTTTGTCTCTGGAATCGAAAACAGTACGGACAAAGTGGACTCGTTTAACTGGTTTGAAATCTCCTATCAAAGTTAGAACAAGTGTTCCAACGACATCCGAGATTCCGGTTACTCCAAACATTTCTGGAAACCCTGCCTCTACAGAAGAAGTTCAACAGCCACAAAGGGACAGTGATACTGATCCTAGTCTGAGAGCAAACACTTGTGTTACTGAACCAGTTCCATCTGCAACCGGTTCGGAGAGTCTTGCTCCTCAAACATCTTTCGCTGTCGATTCAACCCATTCTTCAGCACCAGAAATATTTTACGGACCTGACAGTCTTCCCCTTCCACCTGGTTTGATTGCGATAGAGGAAATTGTAGAAGATCCGCAAGCAAGTACTCCAACACATTTTGGAGTCGGGGTCACTCTATTTCCTTCGACATTAGAAGTTAGTCTACCACCAGTGGAAGTTCCTGTAGAATCGCTAGGTAATATTTTGGATAGACTTAAAATGTCTGAACAACCGTCAACATCTAGGACTGTGTCGAATGACACAGCGACAGCATAACTCCTTCCCATCACTCCGACAATGTTTGTCGACGTACCATCTGTCCCGACTAGCTCACAACCGCTAGAAGGAGTCCATCCAGGGACTATTTCGACAGTATGGTCCGTTCCTGTTTGTTCCTCCGGAATAATATCCGGCAACTCTTATGTTGAGACTCGACAAATTGATCCATTTGGAGGTCAATTTGGGCAATCCAGTCCCCAAGGGCAGACGATCCCCTTGAGTTCCGGATTACCACCGTATGGGGGGCAGTATGCCCTTTCATTACCCCCTCCGGGAGGATATCCATACGGGAGTTCTCAACAGTATTCAGGTTATACTGGAGTTACGACAAGTGGTTGGGTACCTATACTACCCCAACAACCAAGAGTTGTGTATTCTATGCAACAATGTGTACCTATGTCAAACATCCCGACAACACCAGCTATTGTAACAGTGTCACAAGTTCAAACGCTGCCTGTTGTATGTCAACCTCAGATTTCTCAGGTTGTAATGCAACAGCCCCTTGACCCTGTGACTCAACCACAATCGCCAACTGGTGGGGCGACACAGGTCCAAACGGGTACAATTACCCCACACCTTGGTCCAACAGTTAGTATAGCGCAGCAGAACATGGCTTCGCAACCGTGGCTGGTGCAATACCAACAACCACAATTCCAACAAGTGTACCAAGGTTCTGAGCAGCAGATCTTTGCGAACAGTGGACAGCCGTACATTCAAAACGGTCAAAATCAACCGCTTTACAGTGGTCAAGTCCACCAACCGTATCAGTTGTACCAGCATCAACTACATTATGCTGGTATGCAAAGGCCAACTGCTCAGACAATTCCATCGTATCCTGGGTATGCTTCACCTAACCTGAATCAACAGTTACCATTCGTGGCAACTTTAGAGTTACCCGATTTACACCGGTTAACAAACGATCCAATTGCTTACGCCCCTTGGTGGCCAGCGATTCCTCATAAACTTCCATCAGATATTCCTAAATTTAATGGAAATCCAGGTGAAGACCCATCGAATCACGTGATGACATTTCATCTATGGTGTTCATCAAACACCCTAAACGATGATTCGATAAGGCTTCGCCTTTTTCAGAGGACGTTAACGGGTCCAGCGGCAAAATGGTATATTGAATTGCCTAGAGCTTCGTTCGACAATTTCAGCACCTTAGCCACGACTTTCTTAACCCATTTTCAATTACCGATAAGGTATGAAATGGGAACGGAAATCTTAACCAACTTCAAACAGACAACGGCCACTCACATATCTGATCATATACATGAGTGGCGGCGTCGTCGTAGGATGGTAAAAACGTATGTTCCCGATCAGCTATTAGCTGAATGGTTTATCAAGTCGTTACTTCCTGCCATAACGGAAGATGTGGCGAAAGGGGGAGTCGTAACGGAAGAGCAAGTTATCGCTCGTGCGCAATATCTAGACTTGGTCTATACTCAGTCTGGCACGCTCTACGACAAAATACCTGACGCCCCTAGACCGGAATTCTCAATTCCTCCTCCTCCTAAATCGAACAATGACTCTCATGCCAGCGATGGTGTGATTGGCACGACAAACGCGAAATCGACAAAGGCTGCATCCAAGAAAGCCCGTAAGATTTCAGATCAAAATGCAAATGACGAAATTCTTGCTTCGGAAGTAAATTCCGTATCAGCAAATAAAGGCAAAGAAACCAAACAACCAGGAAGCAAGAAGAAGCAAAGCAAAGGGAAGAAGAAGAAACAAGGTGAATCATCTCCTGAAAAAACTTCTTCAAACCCCCCTGGAAATAGGAAACAAAAATATCCATGCATGATATGCGATGAAGATCATCGGACTTTAGATTGTCCACACAGAGCTGAGCTTAAGAAATTCTTTAAGAATTCGAAAACCCCAGCATTGTTAAATGATCCGTTTCCGAATCCAGGGACAAATCTGGTTGATAGTGGAAATGCTTCCCCGTCTGATCCGGATTTAAACAGGAACGCAATAGATTACAGAGATAACCATAAATACAGAGGTGCAATAACCATAAACACATATATGCAGCGGAAATAATGATTCATTTCATTAATGGAAAATACTGAATACAACCAGAAATGGAAAGAAAACCAGCTAGGGCGATGGTAGCTATCTCTGAGAAGAGATGTGCGGCTACATGCCTCTGAACTGTTCCGAACTGTGTTACAATGAGGCTCGAAGGCCTATTTATTGTTGAGAAACAATGGAAAACCCTTCACATCCCGAAACCTAACCCTAGAAGATGAAACGCCAAATTGTGGGCCCCGTTTGGGTAAATTGGTACATCAATTTCCCGGGGTCGTAACTTTGGCATACGATCTCCGTTTGACGCGTACAATAGCTCGTTAGAAAGATCTATCCGAGCACTACCACTTTGGGAAGGGCAACATTGGTCTATAGACCCATGTTGCCCCCAGATTCCCAAAAAAACGTCGTTTAGGGCCTCAAAACGGCTCCGGAAGTTCAGGACCCGAAAAACTGCTAAAAATAGTAAGTTGTGCTACAATTAAGGAAACTGAAAAGACTGAAAGAGACAGTTGTGGGGGTCCAAATGGGTTAGTGGGTGGCCACCAACATCCACCTGGATCATTCCTCCCCCCTTAGGAAGCAGTGGTCCCCATTGCGTTGAGTTCCTCCATCTGCTGAACTTGTCCTGCAATCTCTGATGTGTCCAGTGATGGTGGGAAGCATGGTTGACGATGGTCCACATTGAACACTTGGTGCAGGCGAATGAATGGAGGAATGATGTGCTCCAAAGAATTGTTCCCCATAGCCTTGGTACTGTTGTAAGGACCATGTCGGAGTGGTCTGAGCTTCTGATGGGTTCTGGTAAGGCGTTCTTTCTGTCGATGCAACCAGACTTTGTTGCCCACTTGAAACTTGTGTGGTACCCATGTGGGTGAGGAGAAGTTGTTCCTATGTTCTGTCATGACCGTATCCCTTTGCTGCTGCTGTTGCATGGAGGAACCCTTTGCAGGGGTCATGGATGTAGCAACGATCTTCCCCTTATTTTGGGAGTGAACCAGACAGATGAATTTCCTGGTCTGTGATATGAGCTTGCTGCCTTTCTTGGTAGTGATCAAAGATGTGGCGGTAGGTGGGGCTACCTCCGGTATCCTGTATAATGAATTATTCAAAGAAATAATGACAGCACGAGGCCTTGACTCATACACAGCATGTCGCCTCCACAAGTATGGCTGGCCTAATAATACATCACAAACATCCAGAGGTGTAACATCACACAATACCTCGTCTGTGAAGGGCTTGATGCTGTAGGGAAGGCGGCACTGCTGGCGAACTTTGAGATCTCGTCCTTCATGAAGCCACCCGATACTGTACGGCTGTGGGTGTGGTGTAGTCGGTAGGCCCAACCGCTTCACGACCTCTGCTGAAACAAGGTTCTTTTGGCTGCCACTGTCGACAATGAATTGTAGCGGCGAACCCTTCACCCACATCTGTGAGTGGAAAAGACGCTCCCCTTCCTCTGGATTTTCGGGCTCATCTTTCTGGATCTTGGCGGTGGCAACAGTGGCGCTGGGATCCGCATCAATGATCTGCTTCCCTTTGCCAGTCCCCTTGTCGAGTTCTGGCTCAGGGTCGGAACATGCATCTAATTCGGAAGCCTTCAACTCGGCCACGAGCGACTGCTTGGTCCGACACTCACTTGTGTTATGAGTGGGACTCTTGTGGAACTCACACCACTTTCCTGTGTCCTTCTTCGGCTTCATGGTGTTGTTCTTTTCTTGTGGCTTCGACGGGTTGTCTTGGGTCACCCCGCCTTGGCTTTGTCCTTTGGGCTTCGGATTTGCAGATCCAAAGTCTCGCTTCTTCTGTTTGAACTTTTGCTCGATTTTGACAGCGTATCGGTATGCTGTGCCGAGTGAGGAGATGTTCAAGAACACCATCTCTTCCTGGATGTATTTGTGTAGGCAGCCACGGTATTTGAGTACCAGATGCAACTCAGAATCTTTGATACCCAACTGTGTGCGAAGGGTATGAAAAATGTTTGTGAACTCCGGCACATCTTGGTCTCGTCCCTGTCGCAGTGTGGTCCATTGGATGTATTTGTCCTCATAGCTTCCGACAGGGTAGTACTGCTCTTTGATGGCATCCCGAAAGTCATTCCAAGTGGGTGCGGCTGAAAATAGTGAGCCTGTATTTTCATCCTTCTGCTCGCAGTAGGTTTCCCACCAGTCCTTGACGTGGGGGGCTGCTTTGAGAAGAGCGAAAACAATCTTTTCCCGACTTGAAAATTCATGAACAGAAAAATACCCATCTAGCAGATTTAACCATTTATCTACGGCATCTGCGTCTATTTGACCCTCGAAGATGGGGATTTCAAAATTAACTTGTACCTTGAAGGGCGTGGCATTTCCAGAGTTGCTGCTGGAAGCTGATGCGTCGCCTCTGGGTAGCCGCTGAAGGATCTGCGCAAAGCTATCCATCATCGCGTTCCTTTGCCGCTCGAGCGCTTCTTCGAGCAAGATTTTGATAGGATCTCCTGCCCCCTCGTCTTTCTTCTCATCCGCCATGGGAGGCCGTCGGGATTTGCGAGGCTGGTCTTGCAAAGGTTCGACCAGTTCAAGCCCTAACTCCTTATATCCCGACCTCGTTGGGGACATGCAAAGAAAAACAGAGAAAAAGCAGACCGCTCTGATACCACTGATCCGGATTTAAACAGGAACGCAATAGATTACAGAGATAACCATAAATACAGAGGTGCAATAACCATAAACACATATATGCAGCGGAAATAATGATTCATTTCATTAATGGAAAATACTGAATACAACCAGAAATGGAAAGAAAACCAGCTAGGGCGATGGTAGCTATCTCTGAGAAGAGATGTGCGGCTACATGCCTCTGAACTGTTCCGAACTGTGTTACAATGAGGCTCGAAGGCCTATTTATTGTTGAGAAACAATGGAAAACCCTTCACATCCCGAAACCTAACCCTAGAAGATGAAACGCCAAATTGTGGGCCCCGTTTGGGTAAATTGGTACATCAATTTCCCGGGGTCGTAACTTTGGCATACGATCTCCGTTTGACGCGTACAATAGCTCGTTAGAAAGATCTATCCGAGCACTACCACTTTGGGAAGGGCAACATTGGTCTATAGACCCATGTTGCCCCCAGATTCCCAAAAAAACGTCGTTTAGGGCCTCAAAACGGCTCCGGAAGTTCAGGACCCGAAAAACTGCTAAAAATAGTAAGTTGTGCTACAATTAAGGAAACTGAAAAGACTGAAAGAGACAGTTGTGGGGGTCCAAATGGGTTAGTGGGTGGCCACCAACATCCACCTGGATCACCGTCGCAGGTGCTAATGTTGTCGATTTCAAAGCAACAAAATGATGCTTTGATTTCGACAAGGAACAAAGATTACGGGAATCCACAGCTGTCGAACGACAAAGGTAAAGATCAACCAAGTAGTTCGACAACAACTTCGACAGAAGTTGTACCACCCATCATTCCTGAATTAACAATAAAACCGCCAAAGGGAGTAGTACACAAGTCGACATTTAATCCTCACGCCAGAGCAGCGCAGCATTATAACATAGTGGAAGATTTGGCCCAATCGCCATCCGCTATGTCGACTCTTGAAGTACTACAAAATTGTCCATCCCAAAGGCAGGCTTTGTTATTAGCCATTGGTGGGGTTGATCCTAAGGATTCCAATGTTGTATCCTTTGACCACAAAGGATATGATCCTCAGTTACCAGCTCAAGTAGCTTTCCTTATTCAAGTGAAAGCCCTCAACAAAACTGTTCATCGAACAATTATTGATGAGGGGGCATCTATATGTATTATGTCGATGAGTTGCTGGAAAACTTTAGGATCTCCAACCTTGTCGCGATCTTCGACGACATTAAAAGCATTCGACGGAAGGACATATACCCCATATGGTATCCTAAATAACTTGAAGGTTGAACTAGGGGGAAAAACAGTAGAAATAGATGTTGAAGTCATCGATGGGAATCTTGATTACAACATCCTACTAGGAAGACCGTGGATATATGCCATGGCAGCTGTTGTGTCGACCTATTTTAGGAAGATTGCATTTCCCTTTCAAGGGGGATTACGATCGTCGACCAACAAAACTTCCTCCCCAATGGTTCACAAGTTACAGGAAGCATTCCCATGATCCATGGAAGCCCCCATTCGCTTCAGAATATCGGAGTAGGCCTACTAAAAGATCCTATACTAATGGGAACTTTCGCTTTTCCACCTCCAATTGATTTGGCGGAAGTAGCGTCGATAGGTACCTGCAATATGATATCTTCCACGAAGATCTTAGAAGATGATATCAACATGGATCATGCAATGGTTTTGCCCCCAAGCCCAATAGAAATATTGTAGCAATCAATGTTTCTAGCATGGGAGGCAAACCCAAATCAACGCTCATCAAGCATTTGGGTAGATAGGTCTAGAGAATATGGTACCCCTTCAAATCCTTGGTCGAGAGTGCATGGAACCGACGAAGGAATTCTACAATCAATGTTGATTGAGGGGGCACCATGGAATGATTGCCACCATCGTTCCCTTCTTCCGGATTGTGAAGAAGATACTCAAGATGACCTTTATCATCCTTCAGTTTTTGAATTCCTGTCAAATATTGTAAATACGGTGGATTCCGAGCGAAACTTATGCAATATTGAAGAGACTATAGCCATAAATATCTCGACTAAAACGGATGTTGTAGAGAATATTTATGTCGGCAAATGTTGTTCTCCTTCAGAACTAGAAATATATAACGCTCTTTTTCGCGAGTTCAGAGATGTCTTTTCTTGGTCATATGATGAAATTCCAGGCATTGACTCGAGTATCGTTGAACACGAAATTAAGATGTATCCAGATGTCAAACCGGTACGACAACGGCTCAGGCAGGTGCACCCCAAGAAAGCCGCTGCCATTAAGGCAGAAGTTGAAAAACTTCTCCATGCTGGTTTCATCTACCCGATTCCTCTAACCGATTGGGTATTGAATATTGTCCCTGTTATGAAGAAACAAGGGAAAATTAGAGTGTGTTTCGATTATAAGGATGTAAATCAAGCTTGTCTGAAAGACAACTACCCTACACCCTTCATCGACCAGATAATTGATGAATGCGCCGGATGTGAAATCTTTTCATTCATGGATGGATTTTCCGGGTATAATCAAATAAATATCCGCCCGCAGGACCAGTCAAAGACTGCATTCATTTGTCCGTGGGGCACATTCGCATATCGAAAATTACCCTTTGGTTTAAAGAACGCAGGGGCGACGTTTCAGAGGGCAATGAATTATGCCTTCCATGACATCAAGAACATCGTTCAACCATACCTCGACGACCTTCCCGCTCATTCGCGAAAGCGGACTGATCATCCGCAACATTTAAGAGCGATATTTCTACGTTGCCGACACTACAAGATACGACTCAATCTGCACAAATGTGTATTTTGCGTCAGTTCTAGTCGTTTACTTGGCTTTGTAGTCTCCAAGGATGGGATTCGTCTCGACCCTTGCAAGGTTCAGGCAATCATAAATTTGCCTCCACCTTCAAATTTGCTTCAGATTCAGAAACTCCAAGGGAAAGCAAACTTTCTGAGGAGGTCCATTCCAAATTATGCCGAACTTGCTAAAGGTTATACACGTCTTTTGAAAAAGGAGGTACCCTTCGTCTGGGATCAGGTTGCGCAAGCTTCCTTTGATGCTTTAAAAGATTCCTTAATAAAAGCATCATTAATGTACGCCCCCGATTATCAAAGAGACTTTAACCTGTATCTGGCTGCAGCAGATACAACCATCGCAATGGTTTTAGTTCAAGAAGTCGATGGAATTGAACACCCTATATATTATTTAAGTAGAAACTTAAATGATACAGAAAGCAAATATTCTTATGTTGAAAAACTAGCACTTGCAGCTGTTCAAGATATACAAAGATTTCGACATTATGTCCTCTTTCGGAAAACTACCATTCTGTCAGATTGCAACCCCATGACTTATATATTGTCACGACAGTTGTTGGGGGGCAAATATTCAAAATGGATAGCGATCCTTCAAGAGTTTGATTTGGAATTTGTAAAATCCAAATCAAAGAAAGCTCTAGTTTTCGCAGAATTATTGTGCAATCTCCCATCATCGTCCAACGATGAAACATCCGAAGAACCAATCGTGGACGAGACTTTGTTTCTGATATCTACAAGCAATGAGTCGTATGGAGATAACATAATTTATCTCCAAACCCAAAATTTTAGGCCTAACACCTCTCACTCTGAACAGAAATGTATTCGATACGAAGCAAAAGACTACATGATCGTCGGCGATACGCTTTACCGTCATGGTATCGATACAGTTCTGAGAATTTGCCTCACCCATGAGGAGGCCGAAAAAGCCCTGAATGAGTGTCATTCAGGCGTGTGTGGGGGACATCAATCTGGATATGCTACAGCACAAAAAATCTTACGAGCAGGATACTTCTGGCCAACCATGTTCAAAGATTGCATAACCGCAGTCAGAAGTTGCCATGCTTGTCAAATTTTTGATAGCAATACCAGAAGACCACCCGCACCTTTACAGCCAATAGTTGCTGTTGGGCCTTTCGCCAAATGGGGCATCGATTTCATGACATGTAACCCCACCTCGACCGGGGGGCATGGGTATATTATAGTCGCCGTTGACTATTTTACCAAATGGGCCGAGGCGATGCCTACATTAGATAACACTGGTGAAACAGCTGCCCTTTTCTTTTTCAATCATATAGTCGCCAGGTTTGGCGTACCACAGGCTATAGTCACAGATCATGGATCGCACTTTCGCAATCACATGATGGTTGAATTAGCTGCCAAGCTAGGGTTATCTCACGACAGCTCTACTCTGTATTATCCGCAAGCCAACGGACAAGTTGAAGCGATCAACAAGGTCCTGAAGCGTATGTTGCAAAGGATGATCGGAGTTCACAAAAAAAGGTGGCACCTAATCCTGTACTCGGCCTTGTGGGCTTACCGAACATCGGTAAGGAATGCGACCGGGTTCACACCCTTCCAACTGGTATATGGCCTGGAAGCAGTCTTACCAATCCAGTGCGAAATCTTGTCTCTTAAACTCGCAATTGATCTCCTCCCCGGAACTTTAGAGGAAGAGGCCCGTTTCTTGGAATTAATCCAATTGGATGAAACTCGTCGTGATGCCGCTTTGGCTAACGAAGCCCATAAGAAACGAGTCAAGGCACAGTTCGACAAAAATGTCAAACCCCGTGTCTTCTCAGAAGGTGACTTGGTCTTGCTTTACGACCAAGAATCCGATAAATTGGGAGCAGGTAAATTTAATTCTTTATGGATGGGCCCCTATATTGTTAAACGAGTGTTAGCAAAAGGAGCCTACGAGTTAATGGATTATGACGGAATTCCACTGGCGCAACCTCGTAATGGGTTGTACCTCAAGCGTTACTATGCTTAAATAGTAACCAATATGCTTTTGTTGTATTTTGTTTTCGCTAAAGTGGTCATTTTGGTCGAGTAATCCACCTTTCTACATTTATTGCAGATGTCAAACCTTTTGGAGACATGTGTGGGATATGCCGACGGAGTGAGTCGTAGTTCGCGGAACCTGTCCTCCGCAGCCTGGGCCATTTTTGATCCAAGCGGCGAGTTAGTAAGTTTCAGAGGTGTATGTATTGGTCAATCAACAAATAACATCGCTGAGTATAGCGCGTTGATAGAACTTCTCTCTGATGCCATCACCCATGGTATACCCCGACTAATCGTCAGGCTAGACTCACAACTCGTAATACTACAACTCAATGGTATATATTCCGTCCGCAACCCAGCTATTTATCGCATGTTCCTAAGGGTTAAGATTTTGGAAAGACAATTTGATTTGATTCAATATCAACATATTTCCAGAAACTTAAACACATTAACCGACTCATTAGCAAACTATGTGTTAGATAGACATTTGCGACATTTATAAAAAGAAACACATCATCAGTGTTTTACATGTGGATCATATAACTCAACCAGAATAAAACCCCGAAAATAAATATATATATATATAACTGTTTATGGTTTACATATAATGTTCTGTAACCAAGACAAAATCGGTCACATGACCCAAAAACTCAAAATGCTAGGGGGCACCCTAGTCTAATGATGCTCGTGATAGCACGTCACAGCCTGTGCGATCATGCGTAAGAGACGAGTCCATCGACTAGGCACACCAGTAGTATGCCGCTGCAACTGTAAAGGTAACTCGTCGATCCTCACATCTAGAATACTGAGAGTAAGGCTCTCAACCTGCTCCTGCACAGCTGTGAGGGTCTCGGCCACATCAAGGTCACGAGGAATAACCCTCCCGGCAGCCTCTCCTGCTGGGGTAGCGGCTGGCACTCTCAGACGAACTACTGGACGAACAGGACCAACATCTGCATGCACACATGAGTTTGATTAAAAGTCTTGATAGAATAAAGCACAAGGACATTATATACAAAAACTGTAAACAGTGATATGGTCGAAGATTTTACCAATAGCGCCCCACTGCTCGCCATCCGGCAGTACCAAATCCGGATCACCCCGGAAGTCCATGCCAACATATGGATACTCGGAAAAACAGGAAATGAAGCACAGAATACAGAAAGGAAACCATGAAATGAAAGAGCTTAGGTTTAGCTCCTACCTGGTCCAGACGGCGCCGAGAATCGTCCACAGAATCTCCCGAAATCAGCTGATGAAAATCAAGGGGGAAGAGGCACCTCCAAAGCTCCAACAAACCAAGTTCAAATGAAATGGTAAAATGAGAGGTAAAAACACTTTTTAAATGCTTTTTACGTAGTTCAAAGTAAAATATTAATGTTTTAAACTCATTTTCAAGCAAATGTTATTCATTTCTAACTAGTTTGATGCAGCAATTAAGGATACAGTACTATCTTTGAAAAGGCAAAGCTATTTATGGTAAAAAATCAAAATTAGACCATGTTATCGAGCAGTTTTAGCACATAGTTCATGCTCGTTAAAAAATAAACATAAGATCGAGCAAGTGTTTCAATCCGCGTTTAAGCTCGTTAAAAATTGAACTATCTTCCGGTAAATAACCACTGCGAATGTAGATTTATCAGCCATTAAAGCCTTGGTCGTGTTTGCACCGTCACCTCCACTTTTCCATTGGCCGATCATTCACCTCCATTTGATTGTTTACCCATTTTGAGGAACAGCTGCGAAGAGTGATTTCACTAGCCATCCTTGTGACACTTCCGTGCTTGGAAAATTCCAACCCTTACCTGGAATCAGCTGCTACCCATCTTATCACTCGTTCCTCAGAAGACGAGTCTTCTTTAAGCTCTTTTCATCTGACTCGTAAAATATGAAAAGATTGCCGAGTTTTGGCCTTCCAGCTCGTTAAAGCGACCAGAAGTGCTATCCCTCCTCTAGATTTTAATATTTTTGGACCTGAGGGATTATTGCACAAAAAGATCGAGCGCTTGTTTTGTTCAGCTCGTTAAAACTATCGAAAACTCATCCCTTCTGTATTGTTTTATACTTTTTCGGACTTAAGGGATTAGATGACAAAAAAGGAACTTTGGAGTTATCTTTACGTACCTTTTCAGACTCTCTAAAAATGAAAAGGACCGAGTTATCTTTGTCGTTAAACTCGTTAAAAACATTAATAGCGACAAACTTGTCTTTAGACGAGAACGAGTTTCACTATCGCTAGACTCGTTAAAACATAGCGATGGGTTTGCACGAAGGGAAAATTATAGAACAAGCATATGTTATCCTCCTCAAGCTTGACAAAAATAAAGAGGTACTGGTCAAAAATGACTGGGGAAAAATTAGGAAGAAACTCAAAGAACTTTTATTTGTAGCAAGTCGCTCTTGAACATGACACTTCCACTCCGTGCCTGAGTCGGGTTGGGTTGTTTCATTCACCGGTCTCATCGCCATGGTCTCACCAATACCATCCACCTTTGGGGTAAATGCTACCAATCCATCACACAAGTGTCGCCGATATGTTCAAGAGAAGTCATCCGGAGAAGTCAACCGTGTCCCATCCACTACCATACATTATCCTTCATTCTTTCATGACCGCCACCCTGAACCATATATCATCAGACCATTTTCACTTCCATCAAAATCATTTGCTCTGTTCCGTGTCACTGATGTGGGATACATTAAGGCCCTCCTTTGACGGATTGCTTCTTGTCGACATCAGCTCATTATCCAAGAAGTTGATCTAGGAACACCCTCTTCAGTACTTTGAAGCTTGCATGCCTCAATGGCAAGTTTCTCACTTCCGGCGACAGGTATACATCAATGACCTTCGATCGAAAGATTTTGCGTGGTGTTCGACGCCAAGTCCTTTATTCACACCACGTGAATTGTACTGTAGTACCTTGAGGGTCATTATCATTATCGGTGATTCCTCTCGCGCTTGTTAACAGTTTACATCATTGACTGGTAATCAAGCGATGTCTTTCCATGTTCGACTTCAGAACATTTCTCACATGGATCGACTTGTACTTAGAGTGAAGATCGGACGAGATTGAAGACCCCGGATCTAGTTTCATCCATCCGGGCTGCAATATATATTCAGGAAAAATAAAGACATTGACATGTACAGCATTACAGCACAGATAATCATCCTACCAAAAGGATGGTGATTTCATCAAGATCATCAGTCTACCATCAGACGATTGTCTGTCCTATGTACATCAAAATGAATTTATAAAGCTGAGCATGGGAATGCCCGCCTCAGCTAGATCATGAAAATAGTATGAAAAATAATGTATTGTATTGTATCTTATTACAGGTCTCCTCCCAGCATTGAAAGAACTTCGGATCCTCCTAATAAAGCATTTCACCCGATAAACGGCCTCATACTTTAGGGGGCAACTGTTATAGACATTTTTGTGCCTTACAGCATTGAGCATGAAATGTCCATAATCCAAGGGATCCAAAGTCCCTAAAAGAGTTGTTCCTACCCCTAAAGGAACAAGGTCAACCAATGACAGCTTCTCCCAGAAGTTCTCCACCAAAAACCACTCAGAAACAGTCAATTCAGGATCAATTCAGAAGCTCTTCTAGCTTCCTGCGTTGCAGTGCACCCCAGTACACTAGCTAGGTGCATTGCAATGCACCTAAATGCACTACCAGGGTGCACTGAGCGAGAAATGACAAATGGCAATCTCATTCAACGAGGTGTACAAGCACTGGAAGCTTCCAGAATCTTCCTCAATGACACTTGCCTCAATGAATTCGACCAGTGATGAGTAAGAGGCCCTTAGCCTCCAAGTGGAAACAAGAACTGACAGAGAGAAGCCACAAGTCAAAACATAAGCTGACTCATCCTCTCTACTTACATCTATATATGGATCTCTCACCTAGAGGTTCAAGAGGCTGGAATTTTGTACTTTGCAGAGAATTGCTGTTGGTTTGAGATTGAGATTAGTACATTGGGTGATTTATGCTTTGTTGGAGGAAAGGAAGGGATTCCTTTGCTGGGAGGTAGATGCTGGATCGGGACTCACTTGGTTGTATCTCCTCTTGGACTTTCTTATCATATCAATAAAGCTATTTGAGTTTCTCCTATATGCTTGTATATCAATGATGTTTTGTTATATTTGCATATTTAGTTTATATCTGATCCTAAACTAGTTATGAATGTAAATCTATGCCTTTTGTGTAGTTTTCCTCTCTTGTGATCTTACAGGAACTGAGTGAAGCTGGACCAGTGAAGGAGCAGGCAGCGAGAAACAAGCAAAAGAGGAGAGTGATTGGATTGACAAGCTAGCGAAAGACACAGGTTAGTTACGTCCTTCTTCTCCATTTACATTTCATAAAGAAGAATACTCAGATAGTTTTCCTTGTTTGTTGCTAAGGCACTATCACACCTTAGAGTGGGATAGGGGCATTCCAAATTGGATACTTTTCCCAACAACACTCATAGCATTTTAGCTCGAGCTAGGGTGCCACCTACGAGAACTCTTCGTACCATAGTAGCCAATCTCCAATTTTTGATCTTCCTTATGCCCTGTCTGCTGCCGCCTGTATTGAATTGGTACTAGAATGATGCTACTGTCCGCGAAATCCCAATATTCAAGGTACTGTGGAGATGAACTGGTAACTGCAATTCCGCCTTTTGTCTCCTTATTCACAGTCTTTTCCTTATCTTTCATGGGTCGCTGGCTAGCAAGTGGGCTAGGCAATGACATTTGGACCAGTTCTACTTTGTGTTTATGATTTGCCAGTTTCTCCCCTACCATCGACACGACACTTCCCCGAGGCTCCTGTCTAGTCAATTTAATGTCTTAAATTGCTTTACATAAATTATCAATCCGGGTATCATAAACTGATGAAGTGTGGTGCACCATATGTGCTTAGTTAACCTTTCTCTTACTTCGTTGTTTTATAGTTTATGTTGTTTTTTTGGGGTTTTGTTCTTGTTGGTTTTCTAAAGTGTTTAATGCAAATGGAAATCCTATTCTAAGGTCTTAAGAATACTTTTAAAGGACAAGTATGGATAAAGATTTCAAGACAAGGCCTATGTCCCTAATGGTAACTTCCAAAACTTAGCACTTCAAAAGAACTTAAAACATGTTATTGATGGAATTAGTATTTAAACAAAAGTGTAAATATACAACTAGTTCAATCAAAATAAAATGCAATAACCAAACAATGAGCTAGTGTCTATGAGACCCAGTATCCTTGCTGCTTCAGCAGAAGGACAAGATGATTCTATCATTTCATTAGTCATTAAAAGGCTATGTGCATCACTAATATACAATCAAAATAGAACGCAACAACCAAACAATGAGCTAGTGACTATGAGACCCAATATCCTTGCTGCTTCAGCAGAAGGACAAGATGATTCTATCATGTCATTAGTCATTAAAAGGCTATGTGCATCACTAATCTACAATCAACCGGTTGAACACACTTGCATGAATTAAAATTGCATGAATGAAAAATCTAATCTATCAAAAAATGACATAATGAAATCAAAGCAAAATTACAAAATGAAATCTACTCTACCTTACATTCTAATGTGCTCCATGACATCTACTTCACATCTCCTTCCATGTTGAGAACATCAAAGCTTTATTCAAATTCTTCAAAATTACAAAGTACAACAAAGCTCTCCAAAGCTTTCAAAAGCCATCAAGGAAGAACTACAAACTCACAAGCTAAAAAGACTTAAGAACTCCAAACTCTAAGCTAAAGATGACTAACTAATGAAGGAGAGAGATCTCCTATTTATACAAAAAGATGAGAGCCATCTCATTAATGAGAATCCATGAATCTCTCCCTCTACCTCTAGAGTCCTAATCAAAATAGGAACTGATAAGACACATGTCTTCTTAGAGTTACAATACAATTAGGAGATGTGACACATATCCTCATGATCCCATGATTCTTTCCACTCAAATTCGAATTTGGCCTTGGGGTGCCACATAAGGGTCTTCTAGAAGCCTCCTTTCAACCTACACATGTCAACAATCTCAACCCATTTGTTAGGTATAAGCATATGCACATTATTTTCTAATGTTTAACCACAAATTCACTTAAAAGGCTTAGAAATAATAAAGATTGGAAAAACATAAAGGTGGGCCAATGATAATGAAAGTGGGATGAATGTGGTGACATAGTAGTAAAATGGAGGTGATATAATGGACATAATAGTGAAAGTATAATGGAAATGAATGACATTTTCAAGACTCAACATACCCCCCAACTGAAGCTATTGCATGTCCTCATGCAATATATATTACATTAACTCTTTTGATCCTTGAGCTTTGGCTTAACTTTGCATGATATCATTTGATAACTTCATATTTCTGCAAAGTGTTTTACTTGAATTGCAACATGGTTGGTTCTTGTGTTACAACCATTTTTTCTTTTTTGTTGCCTTCTATTTTGATCTTTGAACTTTGCATAATGATATTTTGATTATTGTTGCAAAGTATATCTTTATTGGATTGCATGATGGTTGGTTCTTGTGTGACAACCATGATTTTGTTTGTGTCCAATTTATCCTTTAAGCACTTTTTCAAAAGCCATTGTATGCTCATAATAACAATGTAATAATTAATATATGTTGGAAGTATGTGAGCTCCTAAATATGATATGGACATGGCAAGATATGAATATGAATGTATTCCCCCCCCAACTGATGGTATTGGCAATTTTATGAAATGAGGAAGAGAAATGTTTTTCCAACAATTATCATTCTAGCTTTTTATGGAATTCTATGGTCAAAAGTTAGAAAATGACGTACCTTCACTTACCCTTTGGAATGGATGAGTTGGATGTGTGGTGGCTGAAAAATTCTGATCATATTCTTCTTCAAGTGGCTGAACAAGAGGAATCATGGATAGAGAGATAAGATGACTTTTTATTGCTTCTACTAAAACTTGCTGAATCTGCTCCAAAATGCTGAAAATAATAGTCTTCACGTCTTCAAAACTCATTGGCACAATTCCTACTATGTGAAAAGATGTTCTGATGTCGAACATAGTAGGAAATTGTTGGCTTAGTGGCCATTAATGGATGCCACTAGTCAACACGAGAACTCTCACCATTGATGACAATGAGAGTCAAGATGCCCAAACACATCTTGCTAGGTACGAATGAATTTGCTGATGTCGAGTCACCTAGAAGATCTAACAAACAAGGGACATTAATGTATTCCCATTGTTTGTCAGCATGACGACTTGCCATTAAGGCATGCAAGCCTCAAGGTGTTTTTACAAAGAACTTAGACTCAAAGGACTATGGATTCAATAATTTGCATTGAAGCAGGGCTTATTTGCGGAATGAAAATGACAGGAAATGGAAGATGAAAATGGAAGATGGCAATGGAGAGTAGAAATGGCAATGGGCAATAAGCATGTGAATGAGCCTCTTGCTGTTATTTGTGGGTTATGAATGGACAAAAAGAGATGGAAAGTGTATGTGAATGTAAGTGGAAAGTATGGAGTGGAATGAGGTGAATGGTTTATTATGAAGTATGGATGTGATGGATGGATGTGATGGAGACAATAGTATCTGAAAGTTTTTTTTTTAAGTGTTTGGATCTGATTTTGCATTAGCATATCTCCTCTTTGTTGCTGATCATCCCCTTATGAAACAAATTGGTCTCTTAGAGAGACACCATTCTCTTGTAGTCATTTGTCCTTCCTCCTAGAACCTGCAAAAAAAACTAATACTTCTTCTGCAATGGAATGTAAGGTTATCAAAGGAGAGAGATGGCCAATCTCTCTAGTTATGATATTTACACAAAAAACTAAGAATTTGTATTAATGAAACAAGTTCTCAAAGGAAAAATCAAAAGAATTTATACCTGATTTGGAATTAGTGCCTCAAGTTGATGTTGCTTCTTTTCAGCAATTTATTTCATTATTTGCCATTTCAAACCCAAATGATGGATTTCTCATTGTGTAGATCTTGTTGAGATCTTTCCAATGGTACTTAAATCATCAAAATCTGATTTTGTATGAGAAAGATAGGCTGATTTGAACAATGAGGTTTTTCTGGCTGCGGAATTAGACTTTAGCTGCGGAATGTGCACGGTTCTGTAGCTAAAAATCTTGGATACAAAGTTAGCCATTCATTTTTCATCATCAATCCAAAATTAATCAATACCTTCAGAAAAGTGAGCAAATAACTTATTCATTTCATTGATTCAAAATTAGTATTTTTTTCTTGATATGCAGCGACTCAGTGTGGCGACTTAGTGAAAACACTCAACTTTACTTCTCTTTGACCGGGGTCTTTTTCATCAAATTTGACCGAATGAATAGGACACCATCCATGTACTGACATTCCCCCAACTACCCATGTGGCTTGTTTTGCTTGATGACACCTGCAACCTAGAGTTTAACAAAACAGCTGCAGAAAGTTGAGCCAGCTGCGGAAAGTTGGGCCAGCTGCGGAAAGTTAAGCCAGCTGCGGAAAGTTGAATCAGCTGCGGAAAGTGGCTTGTTTCCGCAGCTAATGAAAATAGAGTGTAGAAAGTACTGTGAAATGGAGTGGCTGTGTGCGTGGAAGAGAAAAAATGTGGAGGAGTGAAGGCTGCAACAAATTGCTGTCCAACCTCAATAGATACTTCATATCCAACAAGATCTTGCAATCTGAATGGACCTATTGGCATTCCAAAACTTGTGATGACTTTGTCTAAAATATCTACACCAAGAATTGCCAACATATGAGCCGATTGAGTGTATGGAAAGAACATTTGATTGACAGCAAAGCTGGTGCAATTTCCCACCACTCTAGGGACTTTCTTTATATTCTTTCCAACATTTATAAGGTCAACAATAATCTGCGGTGAAGTTTTCTCTGTTCGAACAATTTCAAGGAGTGGCATCACATGCTCAGGACTGTTAGAGGCCAAGATGCTGTGAAGAGCGGATAGAAAAGCAATGCAGAGTTTTTGGCTGAAAATATGATCAAACTGCCAAGCACGTCAAATTAAACACGTACACAAAACATGTTAATGAAGACAAGATCCATGAGTAGTAGCACTGTGCCGATATTTTAGCAAGTAAAACGCCGAGTCATAGGAATAACTGTTGGAGAAGTGCCGTATTTGTTTACATGTCTTTATTGCTGGCCGTGAAACTGAAACACAGTCACACGTTGCATGGGACTGTTAGTTATTAAAGACATGTAATTAAGCTTGAATAACAGCACATGGTTGATTCCTATTTGGATTTCTCTTCCTCAGGCACGCGGAATTGAAGCACACATCAAACTATCAGTTAATTAACTCAAATTCCGTTTTTCTTCACGCGGCGGCAAAAAAGAGGCTCCAAAGAACCGAGGATTTCTCCTAGACCGCCACAAATTTCTTCAAACGGTTTCTGGGTTATCTAATTAACTCAGCTGGCGAAAAAACCCATGTTTTATTTTCTTGAAATTCGCCTTCGTTTGGGCAAATCGAGCATGTGAAGTTTGACATTTTTTTTGCTGTTTACGTTTTTCCTGAGTTAACTGTTCTCACTGTTCTGCCTTTTATGAATTTGCATTCGGCCTTAAGATAAATCTCAGAGGGGGAAAAATTGTTTTCAGATGCAGTCAATAACAAATGAATCAGTCAGGGAAGGAGATGCTAAAAAAAAAAATTCTTCACAAGCCTTCCAATCGCAGAATTTGTACGGTATACGCCTGACTGCAACAATCTACTTCTTTTTATGGTGTTACCGAAATGCCTTTTAAATCTTAAGGACAGCGATCACTTCAAAAGTTTCTTCTTTGGTTAGACAATTGCCGGCTGATTCAAATGTCTTTACTCTTAATTTAAATGAGTTTTCTTGAAATGCAACTTGAATCTTGTTGCTGCCTCAGTAGTAATGCGAACAGCAGCAAGAGAATCTCTCATACAGAGTTCATCTTCTCTTAGATTCTCAAAAATTTCAAACTCATTAAAATTAATCGTTTTCCTTGGCTCATTGTTATTATATTCTACAAGATATCCAGTTAATCCTTCATATCCTTTCTTTGAAAGCCATATCAGCAAGAGTCCAACCAAATCCCAAAAACACAGAGTTTTTATTTTAACACAGCAGTCCATGCAATTTGACCTATTTTTTTCTTAAATGTTCTTGCAGGTTTGTTTCAGGCCAAAGCTTGAACAGGGAGGCAGATTTTCTTGTTGAAGCCACAATGAAAAGCTAGGATTGAGGATAACCATAGATTGTTTTTCTTCTCTTTTCTTCTCTGAAATTGTAAAATTTTATGAAAAGGATTAATGCTTTTCAATTTCAGGCAGCAAATACTTCAAGAAAAACATGTTAAAAACATGACTTTGACTGAGGTCTTATGCTGGTTTTTCATCGATCTGAGCTGGGTGACTAGGATAGGATCCATGTCGGGAAAATTCTGAAGATGCCCATGTGGTCGGTTTTTTCATTGGATGCCTGTAACCTGCTAAACCTTGAAACAGCTGCGGAATTCTCAACTAGCTGCGGAATCAGGGCAGTTTCCGCAGCTAAGTTGCAAAACCTTATTAAAACAGGATACAGTGTTTTGAAGACCACTACAAACCATAACCAGACAATTTTGGACAATTTGAACCTATCAAAGCAGTTGAGTTTCATTTTTTCATTTTTTTTTTCATTTTTTTTTTTGTTGAATCAATTGAAATGATGAAGTTTATTTTGTCTCCTCTTTATTTTTATTTTTTCTTTTTTTTACATAACAATTCTTTTTCTGATCCTCTAGATCACACAAAGTGCAAGAGGAGAGAATACTCAAGAATTATTATTTTTTTTTTACATAACAATCCTTTTTCTGATCCTCCAGATCACACAAAGTGCAGGAGGAGAGCATACTCAAGAATTGTTAATTTTTTTTAGATGTAATAAATAAGGTCTCCTAATTACACTTCCCCGGCAATGGCGCCAAAATGTCTAGTCAATTTAACGTCTTAAATTGCTCTACATAAATTATCAATCCGGGTACCGTAAACTGATGAAGTGTGGTGCACCATATGTGCTTAGTTAACCTTTCTCTTACTTCGTTGTTTTATAGTTTATGTTGTTTTTTTGGGGTTTTGTTCTTGTTGGTTTTCTAAAGTGTTTAATGCAAATGGAAATCCTATTCTAAGGTCTTAAGAATACTTTTAAAGGACAAGTATGGATAAAGATTTCAAGACAAGGCCTATGTCCCTAATGGTAACTTCCAAAACTTAGCACTTCAAAAGAACTTAAAACATGTTATTGATGGAATTAGTATTTAAACAAAAGTGTAAATATACAGCTAGTTCAATCTAAATAAAATGCAATAACCAAACAATGAGCTACTGACTATGAGACCCAGTATCCTTGCTGCTTCAGCAGAAGGACAAGATGATTCTATCATGTCATTAGTCATTAAAAGGCTATGTGCATCACTAATATACAATCAAAATATAATGCAACAACCAAACAATGAGCTAGTGACTATGAGACCCAGTATCCTTGCTGCTTCAGCAGAAGGACGAGATGATTCTATCATGTCATTAGTCATTAAAAGGCTATGTGCATCACTAATCTACAATCAACCGGTTGAACACACTTGCATGAATTAAAATTGCATGAATGAAAAATCTAATCTATCAAAAAATGACATAATGAAATCAAAGCAAAATTACAAAATGAAATCTACTCTACCTTACATTCTAATGTGCTCCATGACATCTACTTCACATCTCCTTCCATGTTGAGAACATCAAAGCTTTATTCAAATTCTTCAAAATTACAAAGTACAACAAAGCTCTCCAAAGCCATCAAGGAAGAACTACAAACTCACAAGCTAAAAAGACTTAAGAACTCCAAACTCTAAGCTAAAGAGGACTAACTAATGAAGGAGAGAGATCTCCTATTTATACAAAAAGATGAGAGCCATCTCATTAATGAGAATCCATGAATCTCTCCCTCTACCTCTAGAGTCCTAATCAAAATAGGAACTGATAAGACACATGTCTTCTTAGAGTTACAATACAATTAGGAGATGTGACACATATCCTCATTATCCCATGATTCTTTCCACTCAAATTCGAATTTGGCCTTGGGGTGCCACATAAGGGTCTTCTAGAAGCCTCCTTTCAACCTACACATGTCAACAATCTCAACCCATTTGTTAGGTATAAGCATATGCACATTATTTTCTAATGTTTAACCACAAATTCACTTAAAAGGCTTAGAAATAATAAAGATTGGAAAAACATAAAGGTGGCCCAATGATAATGAAAGTGGGATGAATGTGGTGACATATTAGTGAAATGGAGGTGAAATGGAGGTGATATAATGGACATAATAGTGAAAGTATAATGGAAATGAATGACATTTTCAAGACTCAACAGCTCCTGCATCTTTATTGGCCATATATTGACCCTGGGGCTTAACCCCTCTGTTGGCATTTTGGCACAGGTGTGGCGCTATGATCCAGGTGTTGTCCTTGATGGAAACTCTCTTTGATGACAGATCTCAGTCCAGACTACAAGTATGAAGAGAAATTTCATACACGCAGGTTCCTTAAGCCTAAGTTGTGTATACACGCAGGTACGCTATAGACTAAGTAGCGGATACGCAGGTTCGATATATACAAAGTCGCGTATACACGCAGATTCATGAACAGAAAAGAGCGTACATGTCGAGAAGCTTCCCTTTGGTCCGTGGTAGTTAGTCCTCGGTACTTGAGCCTATGTCTTTGGACCAAAGTATCTCGACAGACGTGTTGATCCCTAGTTTTGAAGTTGATGGTATTGGATTTCTATGGTTTTGGCCCTTGGTATTGAGCAAGGCCTAAGGCTATATAAGGAGAAGAAGATCATTAGGCACAGACAACTGAAAAAAAGTCTAGAATATCTGATAAAGAAAGAGATCTCGTATGCAGGTTCTGGGTTGCTTGATCTAAGCTAAGGAGAGATCACATCGGTTGATGGAAGACTAGATCTAAGGACAGATCGGGATCTAATGGTTTGAAATGCTCTATTATGATATGGTTGATTATGCGTATTTCTAGATTTGCATACTGACGCAATGTTATGTTCTGGATCTATCTGATGTCTGGTACAGCTGCAAGTTGAGAGAATTTATTTTTAGATCTGTACGCAGGTTGTCTTCGGTAAAAGAGCGTGTATACGCGGGATTCTCTCATTGAAGTAGCGTATATCTTTTGAAGCTTGATTTTTGGGTTTGCAGTTGGGTCTGACTATTATTGCAGAGTTCTGTAGTCTGCTCTGTGATCTGGTGACTGGTGTTGACAGGGTTTCAGTGGTTCAGTGATTCAAAGATTTATGATGCTAGTAATTGGTTGTTTTATGCTTCAATGATTTGTGAATAAATCATGGTCTTTAGATTGTAATGTTGTGCTTCAGGAGTATCCAGTCTGAAAATTGATGAAAAGTGGTACCTGAAGGAAAGAAGATTGTAGGCCAGCACCTACGTACTAGTATCTTAGCTAGTACAAGAGCAAAGGGGGGTTGGAGCTCCCTTCCAAGGAAGTTTGGAGAACGAGAGAAGGTTGAAGCCTTCTGCAGGTTGTAGCCTACGTACTGGTATAAGGCTGCACCAGTACAAAAGATTGTAAACTGAAGTTTCTTATTAAAGAAAGATAGAGACGACTTGTAGCAGGTGGTTTTCACCCACATTGGGTTTCCACCTTATATCATGGTGTTCATGTGTGTGGCTTTTGTGTGATGATCTGTTATACTGCATCTGTTTACTTTTAATATGGTTAATAATGTCCTGATGCATTTACTGAAGATAAACTAATTGAATCATAAGATTTCTGGTTATACGCTGGTTTCTTTAGACACAGTAGCGTGTACACGCTGGTTCACTTAACTGAAGTAGCGTATATGTTTCAGAGTATTGAAAAAGTTTTATTGATCTGATAATACTGATTCAGCCCCCCCTCTCAGTATTATTTCCAACAATTGGTATCAGAGCAGGTCCTCCAGAGAAGCTTGATCGCTTGAAGGTAGATCGTTCATCATGAGCAACTACGAGAAAGAAGCATCAATCAGGCCACCGGTTTTTGATGGGACAAACTTCAATTATTGGAAGGTAAGAGTTACTGCCTATCTTCAATCTCTTGGTACAAAATTTTGGGACATTGTAGAGTCAGGCTACACTTTTCCTTCAGCTACTCCTATAGATGCAGCCGAGAAAAAGAAGTATGAAACAAATGTGAAAGCAGTCAGTACTCTATTAGGATGTATATCCCAATCAGAATTCATGAAGGTAATGCACTATAAATCTGCAAAAGAAATATGGGACAAAATTGTCACGAGCTATGAAGGAGACGAACAGGTAAAGCGTGCTAAACTTCAAACTCTCAGGATTAAGTATGAGACTCTCAGAATGTATAATGATGAAAGTGTGGCTAACTATTTCCTTAGGGTAGACGAGATTGTTAATTGCATGAAAAACTTGGGTGAAGAAATAAAAGAGGCTATTGTGGTTGAAAAGGTTCTAAGATCATTGTCCCCCAAATTTGAATCTAAAGTGTCTGCAATAGAAGAAAAAGAAAATCTACGAATTCTTACTATGTCAGCTTCACGGAATTCTAACTGCTTATGAAATGAGAAAAGGAGGTCCATCAGACAGAAGAGAGGCTTCTTTCAAGGCTTCAGGTAAAGAAGATTATTATGAGGCAAGTCACATGCCAGAAGATGAAGAAGAAGAATCAAATTTCGTCAGAAATCTTCAAAGGGGTTCTGGAAGGTTCAGAGGTAAGTTACCTTTTAAATGTTTTGCTTGTGTAAGAGTAGGTCATTATGTTGCCAAATGTCCTCACAAAGAGAAGAATGACAAGGGAAAGGAACCTGCTAGATGGAACAAGAAACAGAGTGCAAATAAGAAAAGCTACTACACTCATGAAGATAGTGATGGTCTATCAAACAGTGATGAAGATGAACGAGGTAATGAATATAAGTTGTTAATGGCATTTGAAGATGATGATTATATGGATGCTGTAGATGTGGATAACCTTTATGATGAAATTACTAAACTCAAGAGATGTATAGAAGAAAAGAATATGATCATTGATACTCTACAATTTCAAATTGATGAAAAGGAAAAACATCTTGAAAAATTGGAATGTGAGATTGTTTGTCTTAGAAAGGAGATTGAGAAACCAAAAGCGATTAATCTTAAATTTGTTAAAGGATCTGAAACCTTGGATGAGATTATCAATGTGTAGCGATCTCCTCTGATCAAGACAGGTCTTGGATATAATGGAGAAACATCTCAAGCATCTACCTCTAAAAGCTATCTTGATGCAGCAAGGAGAAGCGAGCAAAGGCCAAATAAAAGTCATCAGGTGAATCAGGGACAATTTACCTCAAGAACAAATAAAGACCATCAAGAAACTCGGGGACAAACTGCCTTAAGGACAAACAAAAGCTACAATCAGCCTCAGGTAAAATCTTCCCAATTTGCTCCAAGAATGAATGTGAATAGAAGCTACAATCGGTTGGATGATAGATCTGATTATCGCAGAAGTTTCTTTAATGGCCAATGCTTTTCTTGCCATAACTTCGGTCACAAAGCAGCTCAATGTGTTGCCTACAAGACAATCATGACTAGAGAAGCTCAAAAGCAAGGGAGAATGACTGGAACCATGAAAAGGACTTATAACAACTTTTCAGTTCTTGAAAATGAAGTTGAATGCTCTATTTGTAATAACTTTGGTCATGAAGACTCTGAATGCAGGAGCAGGTTCCGGAAGACAACTCAGAAGGAACAAACCTCAAATGTCAGAACATGGAGAATAAAGGAACCACAACCAGAAAGATGTGGGATAGCCTTTTATGCAGAAGGTCAAGAAAGTCTATGGTACATTGACAGCGGATGTTCGAAGCATATGACAGGGGACAAAGAAAAACTTGAGTCATATACCGCATTAGAAAAGGGGAGGAAAGTTTCTTTTGGAAACGACATCTCTGCAGCCATAAAAGGAAAAGGTGTTGCTCCATTGAAAGAGAAGGTCAAAGCTGGAAATGTTTTGTATGTTGATGGATTGAAGCATAATCTTCTGAGTGTCAGTCAGATGTGCGATCAAGGAACAGAGGTAATATTTAGATCAAATGGATGTTGTGTTCGTGACCTTGATACAGGTAAAACAGTGATCAAAGGAAGAAGGACTCCAAATAATCTATACATATTTGAAGAAGGACCATAACAATGCTATTTGAGCAAGGATGATGAACATTGGCTATGGCATCGGAGGTTGGGGCATATAATATTTTCACAAATAAGGAAAGCATGCAAATATCAGGCAGTTCGTGGTCTTCCAGATATCAAAATTCCAGACAACACTATATGCAAATCTTGTCAGTTTGGAAAGCAAACTAGAACTAACTTTCCAGAAAAGGAAGGATCAGCCAGCATACCTCTTGAACTAGTCCATACAGATGTATGTGGTCCATTTAGGAAAAGGACACCTCGAGGAGAAGAATATTTGATATTATTCATTGACGATTTCTCCAGGTTCGTCTGGTTAGGGCTTATGAAGCACAAAGATGAAGCATTCGAAAAATTCAAATCCTTCAAAGCTTTGGTTGAAAATGAATCAGGACACAAAATTAAGTGCCTCAGATCTGACAGAGGTGGGGGTTTACCTCAAACTAATTCTTCGATTTCTGTGAAGAACATGGGATAAGAAGAGAATTCTCTACAGCTAGAACTCCTCAGCAAAATGGGGTTGTGGAAAGAATGAACAGAACAATCCAACAAATGGCTCGTGCTATGCTTGATGAATCAGGTACTCCCGCAACTTTCTGGGGTGAGGCTGCACATGCTGTGGTTATTATTCTTAACAAAACAAATGTCCGAGTAAACAGCACTCAAACACCTCATGAGCTCTGGAGTGGTGAGACTCCTTCGGTGAAGCATTTCAAAATCTTTGGGAGCAAATGTTATATTAAGAATACTGATGAGCAACTTGGAAAACTTGAACCAAGAGCAGATGAAGGCATTCTTCTTGGTTATTCTCCACATAGCAAAGCATACAAGTGCTACAACAAAAGACTTGGCAGAATTGTTGACAGCATTGATGTAGTGGTCGATGAGAAGGGATATATTCCTAGGCAAGTTCATCATGAAGACATTGAAGAAGATGAAGGCTACCCTCAAAGGCAGAATGATGAAGAAGAAGAACCTCAAGAAGAAGAAGAACCTCAAGAAGAACCAGAGGAGCAGACAAGAATAGAAGAGAAGACTCCATCCAGATATGTTCAAAAGAATCATCCAGAATCTCAGATTGTGGGGCAGAAAGAAGCAGGAATACAAACAAGAAGAAGAATTGCAGAAGCTTCAAGCTATTTGGCATTACTCTCTTCCACTGAACCACAAAATGTGAAAGAGGCATGCAAAGATGAATGTTGGGTCAAAGCAATGGATGAAGAACTTGAGCAGATTGAAAAGAACAATACTTGGGAATTGGTTCCTAGACCAAAAGATAAAAATGTCATAGGGACTAAATGGGTCTTCAAAAATAAATTGAATGAAAATGGAGAAGTAATTAGAAACAAGGCCAGACTTGTTTGTAAAGGGTATGCGCAGCAAGAAGGAATAGATTTTGAAGAGACCTTTGCTCCTGTTGCAAGACTTGAGGCCATCCGAATGTTCCTTGCTCTCTCAAGCTTTCAAAACTTCAAGGTATTCCAAATGGACGTGAAATCAGCCTTTCTGAATGGAGACTTAGAAGAAGAAGTATATATTGAGCAGCCAGATGGTTTCATTCTTGGGAATGATCCAAACCTTGTATGCAGACTGAAAAAGGCTCTCTATGGTCTCAAACAAGCTCCAAGGGCTTGGTACTATCGTTTGGACAAATATCTTCACAAACAAGGTTTTTCAAAAGGATCAGCAGATAGCAATCTCTATATGAAAGTTGAAAATAACAAATTGCTAATACATGTTGTGTATGTAGATGATATTATCTTTGGTAGCAATGAAGAGGCTATGAGTCAGAACTTTGCCTTGGTTATTCAGAAAGAATTTGAAATGTCATTACTTGGAGAATTGACATACTTTCTTGGATTGCAAATCCAACAAAATGAAGGAGGTATTTTCTTATCTCAAACCAAGTACCTCAAGCAGATCTTGAAGAAGTATGGAATGGAAGATTCAAAGCCAGTTTGTACCCCCATGGTTACATGATGCAGCCTCAGTGCAAATGACGAATCAGCAGCAGTTCACCAACCCACTTATAGATCCATGATTGGGAGTTTGCTTTATTTGACAGGTACCCGACCAGATATTATGCATGCAGTAGGAATTGTTGGAAGATTTCAAGCCAACCCAAAGGAAACTCATCTTCAGGCAGTCAAAAGAATCTTCAAGTATCTTCAAGGGACCCAAAACTATGGCTTATGGTATCCTAGAGATACAGATCTCACTCTTCATGCTTACACAGATGCAGATTGGGCCGGAAGTGTGGATGATAGGAAAAGCACAAGTGGTGGTGCTTTCTTCATGGGTTCCAGATTAGTATCTTGGTTCAGCAAGAAACAGAGTTCGATTGCCTTATCTACAGCTGAAGCAGAATATGTGGCTGCGGCATCTTGTTGCACACAACTTCTTTGGATGATGCAGACCTTGCAGGATTTTCAAATCACTTGCACTCCACCAGTCTCTATCTTATGTGATAATACAAGTGCAATCAGCATTTCCAAGAATCCAGTCATGCACTCAAAGACCAAGCACATACCAATCAAGTACCATTTTCTTCGGGAACAAGTGCTTGAGTAGAAGGTCAAGCTGGAGTATGTTCCTTCTAAGGAACAAGTTGCTGATATTCTCACAAAACCACTGCCTAGGGAAACTTTTGAATAACTCAGACAAAAGCTGGGAGTAGTTGATGCTTCATCCTGCTGTTGAAGCTTGTCTGTTCTACAGAAAAGTTGGTATACGCAAGTTACGTAAAGGATATCCGCGTATATACGCAGATTTATGCTGGGAAAGTTGCGTGTATGGTGTGCGCGTGCTGCCGAAAGCATATCCGCGTGCATACGCCGTTTTATGCAAGAGAATTCGCGTATATGGAGTTCTGAACAACAAGGGCAGACTCCAGTTGGAGAAGGTCTGAGATGGGTATGCCAGAATTCTTCAGGCACAGTTTCAAGGGGTGCAGCAGGCACAGGTTCAGGGGGAGCAGCTTAAAGTCTCATAAAGCATTGTTGGCATTTAGATACTTTTGGTACTAGTTCACAACTGTTGTTGGTTTCAGGAGAAGGAGCACAGGAGGAAATCTTGGTTGCTGATCTAAAAAATGTTTATCAGATGCTGCTGGTGACTTTCATAAGTCTTGGTCTAGATTTGTTGTCTCTATGTCATGTATATCTTTTATCTCTTTTATGGTGTCAAGGTCATGTAACGGCCTATGTTGGTTTCCCCACTATGCCTGGGATGAATGATGTAATATAATTGGTTATTATATGTAACTTTCTGATGTATCCCCTTTTGGTTGGGAGTATGGATGTATGTATTGAGTCTTTTGGTGATAGGAAGGTCCCTTATGGTGTATAAGTCTTGGTTCTTTTGAATAACATCTTTTGCAGATATTGCCTACAGTCAGGGGGAGCATGTTTCAGCACAATCAAGCAAAGATATCAGCATGTACTCAGGGGGAGCACAGCCCTTTGCCCTTGATGACAAAGGGGGAGAATGATTCTAAGGATCTTGGGGTTGCCATCAAGTCCAAAGGGGGAGATTGTTGGCATTTTGGCACAGGTGTGGCGCTATGATCCAGGTGTTGTCCTTGATGGCAACTCTCTTTGATGACAGATCTCAGTCCAGACTACAAGTATGAAGAGAAATTTCATATACGCAGGTTCATTAAGCCAAAGTTGCGTATACACGCAGGTACGCTATAGACTAAGTCGCGGATACGCAGGTTCGATATATACAAAGTCGCGTATACACGCAGATTCATGAACAGAAAAGAGCATACATGTCGAGAAGCTTCCCTTTGGTCCGTGGTAGTTAGTCCTCGGTACTTGAGCCTATGTCTTTGGACCAAAGTATCTCGACAGACGTGTTGATCCCTAGTTTTGAAGTTGATGGTATTGGATTTCTATGGTTTTGGCCCTTGGTATTGAGCAAGGCCTAAGGCTATATAAGGAGAAGAAGATCATTAGGCACAGACAACTGAAGAAAAGTCTTGAATATCTGATAAAGAAAGAGATCTCGTATGCAGGTTCTGGGTTGCTTGATCTAAGCTAAGGAGAGATCACATCGGTTGATGGAAGACTAGATCTAAGGACAGATCAGGATCTAATGGTTTGAAATGCTCTATTATGATATGGTTGATTATGCGTATTTCTAGATCTGCATACTGACGCAATGTTATGTTCTAGATCTAACTGATGTCTGGTACAGCTGCAAGTTGAGAGAATTTATTTTTAGATCTGTACGCAGGTTGTCTTTGGTAAAAGAGCGTGTATATGCGGGATTCTCTCATTGAAGTAGCGTATATCTTTTGAAGCTTGATTTTTGGGTTTGCAGTTGGGTCTGACTGTTATTGCAGAGTTCTGTAGTCTGCTCTGTGATCTGGTGACTGGTGTTGACAGGGTTTCAGTGGTTCAGTGATTCAAAGATTGATGATGCTAGTAATTGGTTGTTTTATGCTTCAATGATTTGTGAATAAATCATGGTCTTCAGATTGTAATGTTGTGCTTCAGGAGTATCCAGTCTGAAAATTGATGAAAAGTGGTACCTGAAGGAAAGAAGATTGTAGGCCAGCACCTACGTACTAGTATCTTGGCTAGTACAAGAGCAAAGGGGGGTTGGAGCTCCCTTCCAAGGAAGTTTGGAGAACGAGAGAAGGTTGAAGCCTTCTGCAGGTTGTAGCCTACGTACTGGTATAAGGCTGCACCAGTACAAAAGATTGTAAACTGAAGTTTCTTATTAAAGAAAGATAGAGACGACTTGCAGCAGGTGGTTTTCACCCACATTGGGTTTCCACCTTATATCATGGTGTTCATGTGTGTGGCTTTTGTGTGATGATCTGTTATATTGCATCTGTTTACTTTTAATATGGTTAATAATGTCCTGATGCATTGACTGAAGATAAACTAACTGAATCATAAGATTTCTGGTTATACGCTGGTTTCTTTAGACATAGTAGCGTGTACACACTGGTTCACTTAACTGAAGTAGCGTATATGTTTCAGAGTATTGAAAAAGTTTTATTGATCTGATAATACTGATTCACCCCCCCCTCTCAGTATTATTTCCAACACCCTCGGCTTCAACGATCAACACCACCATACCAATAGACAGGAAAAATAGCTTACTCCCTTCAGAACCACAGCTCGATCAGTGGATGCTCCCCTGTAATTTATAAGTGATTTGAAATTCAAATTTAGCTATTCCCTCCTATTCTGGCATTGTACTGCTACATTTGTGGTGGATCTTTCCAAATCCGTCTTGTACTTGGTAACTTGATTGTCCGCTGCTTGCTCCTTTTCGCCTTAGCTCAGATATCTTGTCATGAACACTGATAGTTGCTATCACTTCCTCATTTTTCCCCGTAGCCTTGCATCTCCTTCTACGTGACCATGAACCATGGACCATACTAATTCTATGCGCACCCTTGGTAACATGCAACTTCCTCACATACTTCTTTATCATCCTGCGCTCTCTTCCAACTGCCGGAGCGGTGAGACTATATGTCGGGCAGTTAGTCAGGCGGTCGGCCCACCTATGTAGAGCTTTAGGCAATTGCTATTTACTCTGCCCGAGAAGGTTTCTCCATTTAGTTTGGCCAATTGTACCGCGCCACCATTAGTTACTTCCTCGACAACATAGGGTCCCAACCAATGCATTTGGATATTTCCAGGAAATTTGTTAAACTTGTTGTCTTAAAGTAACACCAAGTCATTCTCTTTTGAATATGCGCATCTTGATGTGACGGTCATGCTAAGCCTTCTCTCATTGCTTCTGTACCTGCTGATGAAAACCTGCTAAGAATTGTTCCTCCTCTAGTTGCACGATCCTCTCTTCCAATGCTGCCCGGTCTGCCATGCTTGATTTTGCTGCAATTCTCAGACTGGGTACAATTTATTCCATTGGCATCACAACTTCTTAACCATAGACTAATCAAAAAGGTGTCTGGCTTGTCAACTTCTTGCACGTCATGTGATAAGCCCATAGTACCACTGGTATGTGTAAATCCCAATCATTTTGCTACGCATTACATACCTTTGTCAATGTTGTCTCCAAAATCTTATTAAATGCTTCCATGGTCCCATTTGCTTGTGGATGATATGGCATACTCTGTTGGTGGTAGATCTGGAACTCTTCCGTGAGTGCACTGATAGTCTCATTCAAGAAATGTGTTTCGCAGTCGCTCATTAGAATTTTTGGGCATCCAAATTGCGTTAACACATTCTCGAACAAAAATTTAGCGGCAGTAGCAGCTGTGCAATCCTTGACTGGTTGTGCTTCTACCCATTGGGTCAAATACTCTGTCGCGGTGATAATATACCACGCGCCCGTCTTTCCTGGTGGTGTAATAGGTCTGACAAAATTGATTGCCCATTTCTCGAATGGTTGCAGCATCATCTGAGGCTTGAGCGGCATTTCATCTCTCCATGAGAGTTTCTCGATCTGTTGATAGACATCGCAGGCCTGACAAAATGCTTTGGAGTCTTGATGTAGAGTCGGACACCATAATCTGGTGTGAAGAATCTTTTGTGCCATCGCGTGTCCTGCATAATGTCCGCCTGTGACTCCCCCATGTGCTTTGGCAAGGAATTATTCACGCTCAAAGTCTAGTACATATCTCCATTTCATTGTTGCCCATTTTGTAGAGGTGTCCTGCATTAACTGTAAAATTTGTCATGTGTATCACCAGTTCTTTTTTCTACTGAATGGAGTATCTTGTTGGCGCAGCTCCTGTAGTCAAAAAATGGATGATATCCTCAAAGTGGCCATCCACGACGTGTACTGCATACAACTGAGCATCGAGTAATCCTTCCTCTATGTTCGTGGGTTCTTCACCATTCTCAATTCGGTACAAATGATATGGTCCTACGTTTAAACGTCTCGGCTTGACGATGACTTCGAAATCATATTCTTGGAACAACAACAACGATTTGTAGATGCGGCCCCCCAACACAGGCTTATTCACTAGGTATTTCAGCATAGAATGGTCTGTGTACATCTTGAAGCGACCTCTGAGCAAATAGTGGTGATATTTCTGTAGTGTGTATACCATGGCCAGCCCTTCACGCTGCGTAGTAATTCTTTTCAGCTTTGGAAAACTGTCTGCTGGTGAATGTGATCAGGTGATCAATCCCCTCCGCTTCTTCTTGAGTGAGTACCGCACCTAGCGTGATACATGACGCATCCACATGAACATGAAATTCGATGTCCCAATTTGGAAAAGCCAATATGGTCGCGGATGCCATCTTTTCTTTCAGTGTTTCCAAACTTTTATTACATTCTTCATTCCAACAATACGTAGCATCCTTCTTTAACAATTGTTCCATCGGAGCCATGATCTGTGCGTAGCTCTTTATGAACTTCCGATAATAGCCAGTATGTCCTAGCGTGGCGCGCAACTGTTTGACACTCCGTGGTGCTTGCAAATTGAGTATGACGGCAATCTTGGCTAGGTCTGCCATCAACCCTTGCCTGCACACTACATGTCCTATCAAGTTCCCAAACGGGACAAGGAATGTACACTTTTTGAGGTTTAGCACAATCTGGTGGCGTCGGAAAGTATCCAGCATTAACTGCAAATTTTCAGTATGATGTTTGACTAACTCGAAGACAGTCCAGTCATCCAAATATACCTCCAAAAACTTGTTTATAAACTCCTTGAATTTAGCTATCACAATGTGCTAGAATATTGCCAGTGCATTTTTCAATTCAAAGGGCATCACTATGTACTAAAAACAACCCCATTCAGTTGCAAACATTGTTTTGCTTCGGTCCTCTGGCGCAATCTTGATCTAATGATATCCCGAGAATTGGTCTGTAAATGAATAGGCTTCCTATCCACCGACATTCTCCAGTACCTCATCTGTGAATGGCACCGAGAAAGGATCATTCGCACATGCATCGTTTAGTTTCCTGAGATCTACACAGATGTGAATTTCTCCCTTCTTTTTCTTTTCTTGGACCACCATGGGACTTACCCAATTAGATTCCTCCACTGGTTCAATTATTCTAGCAGCCAGCATTTTGTCCAATTCTTCGTGGACCTTTTCTTTGTATTTTGGGTTTAACCGATAGGGTCGTTGCTTGACTGGTTTCGCGCCCGGCTTCAGATTTATTTTCATCATTCCTAACTCGCCGAGGATCCCTTTTAACTCTGTGATTTTTGTTGGGAATAAGTCGTGATATTCCTTGAGTAACTTGACGACCTTCTCTACTGTTGTGGCATCCCAATAGTCTCCAAGTGTGGCAAACTTCGGTTCCTCCTCGGTCCCAATATTGAACTGTTTTGTTTTTAATTGTGCATTAATGTTGGGGTCCTCAATTGTCAGTCCACGTGCTTTGGAGCTCCCCTCTGTCTCTAGAGTACTGATGTTCCTGGGGTCATCCTCATCATCATCCATCTGCATATTGTAACATTCCAGAGCTTGGCTTAGTTTCTCCACCCCTTCTAGCCGCACTACTTCTTCTATTTCGGGTGGATTTCTACAAATAACGGCTTTTACTACTTTCAGCGCATCATCAATAGTATCCATCCATTTGTCTTTTAACAAGAATGTTTTCAAGAATCCTTCATGCAAAATATCCCATTCACTGGTTCCATGTCGAAGTTTTGTTTCAGTATACCAGTTTTGAGGTATAACATCCAAGGTATGATAGAACAAATGTACCCACTCTGCCTCGGGTTCTTCCCCATAAGCCTTGGTCCATCATGCTAGGTGTATGTGTGGGTCATTATGTCTATTGTACTTCATGGTCAGTCGAAGTTCCGTCTTGCCAAACCTGATCTCCATCATCCTTCTGCAGTCGCGCCATTCTTCAAAGGTTCCTTCGTGTGTTCCCCACCATCGTGCAGGCATTGTGCGTAATGTCCATTTCAATGTGTCAAACCACTGGTGCTCAGGTACTGTGTCCTCAAACTTGGTTAGGAATATACCCACTTCTGTCAACCCATCATACTTCGACAGCTTGCGATCTTGGACTTTTACACAATACAGTGACCACGTTATCATGTTGTAGTTTAGTGTGGTGGTGCTGCTCAACTGGTTATGCCATCGTTTATCCTCTTCATCTGCTCCTGAATCGTAGAGCTCTATGCGTTCCTCCGATATCCTTCCCCTTGAGGCCTGGTTGACCCAATCTGTCCCTTGCGTGGTTATCTGGTAGATATGATCTAAACCTATATCCCTGTTACCATCGCGAATGGATGCTACGCAATGCACTCCTCCCTCTGGATCGAGCAGAATGACTACACATAGAGACTTCATTTCAAAGACCCTCTCCCTATCCTTCAAGTTGATGACTGCATTCATAGCCGTGGTCCAGTCGACCCCTAGCAATGCGGGATACGAGCTCCAGCCATCCACGACTTCTATTACTTCAAAATCTGTCTGTGTACTAGCGCTTGCTATATCGACCGTGATTCCTTTTAGTCTCCCCATGGGCAAGATTGTTTGCTGGTTTGCCATCCGCAACTAAACCGGAGACCACTGCAATGTAGGTCGGCCCATGTGTTCCCATGTTTGCCTAGGCAGGACGTTTGCATCTGACCCCAAGTTCAGGATGATCTGGTCCATCTCATAATCACCAATCCATGTTGTTAACCACATTTCTCTACCAGTGTGTATCACCTGCTTGCCCAGTTTCTTGATTACGTGCGGTTCACTCAACCCTGTGCATCTATTCATTAGTTCTTGCAAGCCTTTAACTGCCTTACAGTCCCTTAGAATTTTCATACAGGTCTCTAAAAAGGTAGTCAACATCGAGGGACCTATTTCTGATTTGGGTTGGTCCCTACTACCTAGGGTAGATACCTCCGCAAATCTTTCCCTAGCTTCCAGTCTCGTTTCCTCACAGATTCGAGTGTCTGTTCAGCTTCCTCTACCATCTCTTGTGATCATGTCACTTCTACACACTAGGTTTACGTAGGCTCTTCTTCGCGTAGCTCCAGTCGCATCATTTGAACATTCTCTGTTGGTGTTGGTTGAGTTGCTCGTTTCTCACATATATGTGCTATCAGCATGGGGTAGTCTATCATTTCATGATCGAATTCTTTACAATATGGGCATGATAGTCTGGTAGGGTTAGTACAATCTCACGCGTAGTGACCCAGTCCTCCATAGTTGTAATAGATTAGTTGGTTGTGCCCCCTGCTTGGGCCCATGCCTACCCGTCCTCGTCTGTGTTCCTCGAACCCACCGCGCGCCATCGCTGCGACTGGATCCTGTCCTCATGCCTTAATCTGCTTCCCGTAGGCAGATGTTTGATCCATCAATAACTCATAGCTCTGGTAGTCTCGCTCATCATGTCCTATTGACCTACAAAACTCACAAAATAACTGCTTGGGGGAAGTCTGGGTGAATTTTGGCAGTAGGTGATAGTTGTCTGTGGTGTGCTTTCCTCCCACCTGACAGATCACACACCAGAGCGAGGGTGCCATGCTAGGCCCTACTGACGCCTCTGGTTGCAATGGCATTTGTCCCCCCACGATCAAGTAATTTGTAAACACCTGACAATGATCTTTGTCATGCCCTTGACCTTTACACTTGATACACCACGCTTCTTCACGTGCTTCTGGTCTAGGTGCCTTTTCCTGTTTTAGATTCTGCATTTCTAAACATAGATTTTGGATTTGCGCATGGATCTACTGAACTCCCAACCCAAGGTCCTGTATTGGTGTCTCATGCAACCTCATCACTGTTTCTAGTGCCTCTGCCTGGGTTGAGATCTCCTGTTGCGACAGCGCCGTCCGGAGGTGTGGTGTCAAAGACACCACGAATCACGCACAATGATGTGCGTCTGATAACGTCATGTTAGATTCCTGGATCGTACTCTTCAGTCTCTGATCCAGATCCCATAGGTTTCCGCCCTGGAGGGATGTCGTGATGGGAACTTGGAAGGTTCACGATTAACCCTACGGCTTTGTGTCGCTCTGTACTGCTCTTTGACTTCTACACGGATCCAGAATAGAGTATCCTTTCAACCAATTGGTGTGTTTCTTACAGATTAGATTTAGTTCTTAGGGTCTTTAAGCAAACATTTAGCAATATCAACTAGTGTGCATACCTAGACAGATTATAGGTCTAACTTGGTAATCATAACATAGAGATCATAACAGATGCATAAAACAAAATGAGCACAGATCATAATACTCCAGAATCACTTATCTTTATTAATATGGTTAATCTAGTACATTCCACTTCCGCCCTATGCACACAGTTGCAGGGGTCCGCGTACCCAGCTATGGACTCTACTAGACCTCTGCGCACATAGCTACAGAGCCTCTATCTCCTATCACCAATCCAGACTCAAACTTACAGACTTAGAACTGCTCTTACTTCCAAAAACCCATAACCCATCAAATCTAACAAAAAGCTACCTTCTACCTTAGCACCTTGCTCTATTTATACCTTCCCGTGGTCCGCAGACCAAGGGTAAGCCGACTTACTTCCTATTTATTTACGTTATTTTTCAGGCAGACAACCCTTTGACTCGACCCATTACATTTCACACTCCATGATTTTTACAGACTTTTACCCCATTATTCCCCTAAACTATGGATTCTATGCTTCAAATCCGTTACGTGGGGCCTCCGCTACCCAACAGGATCCAATACTGATTGCATAACCTCTAGTGGATCTTCTATCATCCCGATTACCGATCCAATCTGAATATCACTAACCTGTAAGCTCAACATCAAATCAATCAGTATATTTAAGACCAAAATCAATTATTTCTTTGATATACTCGAGTAATCCTTCAATTTCCCTCCAATGGATTTCTAGAGGTCTCGCCATAAATTTACTTAACACACCAACAAAGTACGATAAATCTGGTCTGATTGTAGTAAGATAATTCAAGCTTCGTACTAATTGTCTATACAATGCACCATATACCTCCTTTGAGTCATCATCCAAATGTAGTTTCACATTCTGCTACAGCTTTGTACTTATCCATATTAAACTTTTTGAGCACTTCTCTGACATACTTACCCTGAGTAACAAAAGTCTGACCAACATCTCTCCACACTTCAAGACCTAAACAATAATGTAGCTCACCAAGATCTTTCATTTCAAATAATTGTGACATCTGCACCTTGATTTCATCAATCAATTTGATTGAATTTCTTGTAATAATTAGATCATGAACATATAAATAAATCAATATTACATGTCCCTTTGCATCAAACTTGGTAGACATATTTGGATCACTTTAACTCCTCATAAAACTGATGACAGCCTAGCTGCTTTGACACAACAAAGCTGCATATTTACATATATTCGTGTGGACCTATTGGCTATAGGCCCACATATATATCAAAAGCGTTCTAATTAGCGGAATCAAAAAGAAACCTGACCAATCACCGCCAGTCCTTCTTTGAGTGCATATGGCTGAAACCCAAATAAAATTAAAGGCTAGTTCATAACATATCGGGTCCGCAAGAAATGTTAACCCACACGCGCATTTGAGCGTGATTACCATTCGATCAATCAACCAACGAACGGTTTGGATTGTCGGAACTCAACGAGGTTTTAATCCCATTGTATAAAGCCTCATTGCGTCTGATTTTGGAATTAAGTTCCGTGCTTGTTAGCATGCGATATGCATTCAATCACCATTAAACGGATGGTCCAATCCTTCAAATCCTTAAACTCCTGTGGATGATTTTCTTGGGTCTGCTAGCTGAGATAACTTGTGTGCAAGTTTCCACACGATCACCATGGATCTTTTCCCATTGGACGGCTATGATGGTTCCTCTGGTTTCCTCTTCAGTCGATATTATCTGTCGATTTGGATGATTCAATGGTTTCGATTGAAATTCTCCTCTGTTGGTCTATTCTTGTTCGCTTATCAGTGGAATTACGTTATAACATAGAGTTATCTCTGCCATGCCCATTTAAGGCAAAGTTCATAGGAAATTTGTCCTTTACACTCGCACACGTATATGTTGGTGTCCAGGTATGAAGAATTTATCCACCCCTTTTCCTACATTAATGTATCAATCTGGGTGCGTATTCTTTTCAAGGCAACACGCAAGGTATATGCAGGGGCAAGGTTACAGTCTATCCTCAACCAAGGGTTCGTGATTACCAATCAAAACATTGTTGAAACAGAAATAAAAACTCAACTGCAGAACTTAAAAAGGTATTCACAATTATCTAAGAAATCTGCAACAGTAACAAGAAATAAACACACTGATAAACAATACACACAAACAAGGAAGCACACAACACCTGATAAGGAGAGCGGACCCAACTCTCTGATCAGGGCTGCGTTACTCATAGTGAACGATAGATTAGCAAAAAGGTTTGTATCTTATTAATATGAATACTGTTGTTACAATACAATGCAGTGTCTAACTAACCCCTGATATAGGAATAACCTGTCTTTTATACAGTACAAAGGAGAATAACATCTCTCCCCAAAACTTGGCAACTATATGCCCAAAGATATACATCAGTTCCATTACAGCACTAGCGCTGAGAGAGAAAGAATAGGAATGATCCAAAAATGGGTTGAGAATAGATGCAAATCAGTCATGTTGTTTCGTCATGGTTGATCATCTACTGTGAATTGCGGAACTGTTATGATATGTCGCGCGGTCAACATCTGCACTCCATAATCTGCGGTCATCACATGTTTTAGTGGTTCACATAGGTAAAAGCCTTCATGACTCTACTTCATTAATTAAATATCCCAAGAGATGATAAAGGGGAATTACCTCATAGTTTTACACAGTAAATATATGTGAATGAATACAAAAGGGATGAAAAGAGGAGTGGAAATGCAGGGAAAAGATAGGCCAATTTGGTGCTCAACAGTATATTTTCAACTTACAGTAAGGAGCGTATATATAATAATAGTACACGAACACATGAAATCCACATAAAACACATGTTTCAATTATATATACAGAACTAGATTACAGGCTAGCGCCTCACGGCCGAATCAAAATTCACCCCTGCGGCTACATTGTATCCTCTCTCTCCCTATCTCACACAACACAGTCTCTCTTATATAAGAAATTACAAAAGCGTGGATCATCTAAGATCGACGATTTCCTCACACAAATTGCCTAAATCTCTCTATTCACATACATGGCAGATAATTACATTAGTCACGTCTTCTAGAGACTTATCAATTCCATCAATTTAGCTTTGCTTAAACAGAATTTGCCTCGATTTACCATGATTGTCCACGTTTTCCCTTTTATAGCATAGGATTCCAAATTTAATGAAGGGTGCTCGGATGCTCTTGCATCCGACTCCCGAGGTACAAAAATTTATGACGTCCTAGTCATATGCTTCTCCATCATCCCTTAGAAATGCTACCTACATTCTCTATGGAATTGCATTTATGATCTTTCTGTGAGCTACAACAAAACCTTTGTAGTAACAAGTCCTCCCTGCTACACGATACCTTACCAAGCTTCTCTCCTTTGAGCTTAGTCTTTTAGCATCTCTTTGGTTCTCTCTTATTTGGAACCAATTGAGCACTCTTGGCTCTAGGCTACTGTAATCTTCTCACCTTCTTCTGCCACTATCTATACGACAACATAAAGATCACAACTCGCCAATCTTCAACGTAATTGTACCTCCTCCTTTTGCACGAAAATTGTTTCTCGTAGGAAATATTTTTCCTATTCTAATACCAAAATGATGATAGCCTAGCTACTTTGATGCAGTAGAGCTGCACCTTTACATATATTAATGTGGACCTGTGGGTTATAGGCCCACGTATATATCGGAAGCGTTCTAATTGGCAGAATCACAAAGAAACCCGACCAATCAATGTCAGTCCTTCTTTGAAGGCATATGGCCAGAACCCAAATAAAATTAAACCCCAGTTCATAACATATCAGGTCCGCCAAAAATTTTAACCCGCACACACATTCGAGCGCGATTACCGTCCGATCAATCAACCAACGAACAGTTTGGATGATCGGAACTCAACGAGGTTTTAATCCCGTTGTATAAAGCCTCATTGCGTCTGATTTTGGAATTAAAGTCCGCACTTGTTAGCAGGTGATATGTGTCCAATTTCCATTAAACGGACGATCTGATCCTTCGGAACCTTAAACTCCTTTGGATGATTTTCTCGGGTCCGCTAGCCGAGATAACTTGCGTGCAAGTTTCCACGCGATCACTGTGGATCTCCACCCATCGGATAGCTATTATGGTTCCTTTGGTTTCCTCTTTCGTCAATATTATCCATCGATCTGGATGATCTAATAGTTTTGATTGAAATTCTCCTCCATTGGTCTATTCTCGTTTGCTTATCGGTGGAATTACGTTATAACACAGAGTTATCTCTGCCATGCTCGTTTAAGGCAAAGTTCATAGGAACTTCATCCTTTACACTCGCACACGTATATTTTCAACTTATAGTAAGGAACATATATATAATAATAGTACACAGACACACGAAATCCACATAACACACATATTTTAATTATATATATATATATATATATATATATATATATATATATATATATATATATATATATATATATATATATCTATATATATATAGATATATAGATATAGAACTAGATTACTGGCTAAGGCCTCATGACTGAATCACAAATCACCCTTGCGGCTACATTGTATCCTCTCTCTCCCTTTCTCACGCAACAAAGACTCTCTAATAGAATAAATTACAAAAGTGTGGATCATCTAAGATCCACGATTTCCTCACACAAATCGCCTAAATTTCTCTATTCGCATACATGGCAGATAATTACATTAATCAAGTCTTCTAGACACTTATCAATTCCATCGATTTAGCTTTGTTTAAACAGAATTTGCCCCAATTTACCATGATTTTCCACATTTCCCCTTTTACAACATTGGATTCTGATTTGAATGAAGGGTGCTTGGATGCTCCTGCATCAAAAACCCTATTGAATAAAGAAGGAATACATATTTTCATACCATGACCTAGGGTCATTATTTAGCCCATACAAAGGTTTGTTTAATATGTAAACTAAATGTTCCTGCTCCTTGTTACACAAAATTTTGTTACTGTCCCTGTACTCCCTGTCCATGATCCTGGGGGACCTCTACAGTGAACTTGACATGCTTTCCCATCATGAAGAACTCTTAGTATGTCCCTCTTCATGAGCAAAATAATTCCACTCTGCATTATTTCCCAAGAATATTCCTTTTATCCCAGTTTACAAGACTGGTGCTACTAACTAACTTTCTAAGAGGTAGGCCCTCTTAATTGACTCTAGCTTAAGAAGATTTTCCATAGATTGTTTGTTTGTGGCTAGACCCACTCTCTCGGGCTAGAGGAATTGTTTCTGTCCGCACTGAGAATTTACCTGCACCACAAATTGGTGACTCCGCTGGGGAGACAAACCTTCTGCATGATTGATTGTCATTTTATGGTTTTGTGTGAAATTTTCTAGTATCACCATTTCCCTTTAGCGTTCTCTGCTTTGTCTGGTTTATTGCTCTGAGTCTGAAATTTACAATGGAAAGTCTGGTCTTAGCCTTTGAATTTTTTTTTTTCCTTGAATCCCCAATCAAAGCATTTATTTTTATCACAGTCATGCCGATCAACGCGAGTTTTTAAAAAACAGTTGCACCGATCCCCTTCTAGCACTGGTTGTCAGTTAGGAAGTCGTGCCGATTCCTAGAGGTGAAGATCAGGGTTTCCCCTAAATCATAGCCAGTGTGTCTTGCCCTTTTGATTTCTGTCTCTCAGCTTGTTTTAACTGTGTTCTCCTTGACTGGAAAGCTCTTTTAGATTGGTTTGTATGCTTGTTTTATTTGCATTTTCTTCACTTGGTTTCCTGAGTTCTTAGATGGTTTGTATCCCTAGGGAATATAGGTCATCATCCATTCACTTGTTTGTGTGCTCAACAAGTCAAGTCGATAGTCAAATTTGCACTTTGCATTTACTTTATTAGTCCTTTTGTTGCTTTGATTTCCATTCAAAAAACTTGAAAAGTTTCGTTTGTTGTTTAGACATCTCTTTTCGAGCATAGACCACATTGCTCATTTTCTTATTGGTTGAGTCTTTACTTCACTAGTTTGAAAGGGATTCTCTTGGTGCTTTTCATCTGCTTGTGATTTATTGTATTGGAAATGTTTCATTGAAGTGTGAAGTGTTTGTGAAAGATTCATTCCGTCATTTCATTGGAAAATACATAATTCTAGTTTGATGAATCAATATGTTACATTAGTTATCATCATTGAAGGATAGATTTGCATCATCATTTGCATTGGAAAAGAAATGAATTCTCTTTACTAGTGAAAGGACTACTTGAAGTGAATTTGATAGGAAAGTTAGGAATTGGAAAGAGTTTTTTATCATTTTTTTTTTCAAAAGCGAAATAGTGAAAAGGTCATTTTGATTTCAATTGCTTGTTTTTTTGCATTCGAGTGTGTTTTCTACTCTCATTAGTGTAGACAATTCATCGAATTGAAAGGGTCTTGTCTCATTTAGCTGCATATAGGTGTTTTTCAAGTCACATTGATAAGGTTTGAAAACTGAGACATAGTTTCAAGATAAATTCTAAAATGTACTCAATTAACCTAAGGCACATTTGAAACCTAACGATACCATTTTAGAAGGTCTAGGCTAGGGACGTGTTCCGACGTCTTTAAACCTAGCAGTCGTCATTCACTTCGGCACTAGAAAACACTAGTACAAACTTGTGCTCCGTGTACTATCAAGTATATAAAGGGAGACCCCACTAGGTTGCAATCCTTTATCCATAGGAAGCTGAGTCTGCCACCTTGTAAATGTGATAAACTGAACACAACATTCAAGGGGATTGCCTACCCGTACTTCTAAGTTTGCCAGGAGGTATTTTGCAATTCACAGTTACCTAGTAATCCTTTCTTTCTAGATCATTTTGAGTAGTAATTTTGATATTTTTTGACTCCCTAAATATAAAATATCACCCGAGTGCTTGTCCTTTCGAGCTCATTTCAAACTAAAAGTGATAGAGTCACCTTTGCTTCTTTCTCGACTCTTAAAACATGAAAGAGAACTAGTTTGTTTTTGTGTCTTAAAAAATTGTTGCCCATGATCTTATAACATCCCTAGTAGTCTTTTGCTGGACCACATCATGAGTACACCTTTAAATACATTTTAAAGAGTTGAAATCAATCTCTCTTCTGGTTATTTGAGACAAGATCATTGTGGCTGAACCAACTGGTTCGCCTAGTTCCTCTTCCTCTCCTCTCTTTGAAAGATTGTCTGAGGAGCCTTTTCCTAAATTTCCACAATCACTTGAGGACCAAAGTGTTGAGCTTGGACTTGTCCTTAGTATTCAAACTTTGTCATCTTGTCCTCCCTCTTCGCATACTGGTCACTTTCTAACATTGGCCCGGAATCTGGAGATAATCCTATCCAGACTCCTGAGAGTCCGTCGACTTCTGAAGGTCAAGTTGGACTGGTTTTTTATCCTCCGAATCCTTTGTTTGATACTATTGTGATATCACTGCAACATCCATACCATGGATATGATCAGTCGGGTATTCTTTTGGAGTTATCCCCTCAAACATCTTCGATCATCCATCGTTGTTTGTTTTAGCCCATGGAATCAAAAGGTGAAATCCCAGTCTCCTCTCCGAGTCACTCAAAGGTTTCCACTCCACAAAAAGTCAAGGAGAAGGAATATCCCTTCCCTCCTAAAGGTTTCCCTTACATGGGAATCATTCCAACCAGTGTTCATCCTGAGTTACCGTGTAATTATGTGACTTTAGCTCAGTTGGTTTGAGGCACGCCTATTGCCTCATCACTTTATCACAACCCTATTTTGGCATCTTCCACTATGCCTACCACAGGTCCATTCATTCAAAACCTGACCTCCCAACATACGGTGATTTTTGCAGTTACTTCAGTACCTGTGCAACTTGTTAGTGTCAGTATTTGCATACTTCCATTAGTGATCAAAACTCCTCTTTTCATATTCATATTAGGGTCTTGCTCAGAAATTTTTGTCGTTCCACCTAGGTCCGCATTCAAAAATTTACTCACTGGTGGTAGCCCTAGTAAAAAAACCTCACTCACCTACACTCCATCTACCTCCCTTGACCTTTTCCCATGCCCATTCCTCTCATTTCCCTCTCCCAGGGTTTTGATGACATTTTTCTTGGTTTCATGACCTCCATGGTTAAATCATAAAAAAAACTTGTATATTGATTCTCTCACACCTTATCCTATCCTTAATATACCTTCCTAAACACTTCCCATCACTCCTATCCCTCAAAATCATCATTTTTCTACAAACCCTAGCCTATTGCTATGCTTTTGACACTTTTCTAGACAAGCCCTGTGTTTCTCCCTTTTGGACCCCTTCCCTTCACTCAATTCTTAAAATTCTAGTTGCCCTTACTTACTCACATCCCTCCCTACCTCCCAAAAGTTTCCTAAAAATTTAGAATCCCTCTATCTCCTTTATTTCCCTTCATTCCTATAAATCTCCCAAATCCCCTGTTTTGCCTACACTAAACCCTAATTTCCTCTCCCACTAAGCTAGGGTTGGCTATGGAATCAGAGACATATGAATAGAGGAGGCCTAAGGGAGGTCATTTTAGCTATTATAAGGCCATTGCAACTCATAAACATCATGTCTCCATCATTTTTCAAGAAGTCATTCTAAGGGACAAATCATTTGCCACACATAGGGCTAGTTTTGCTTCAAAGTATGTTTCCAACAAAACAGAGATGAATTTTACAAAAGTGAGAGAGGTTTTATCCATAATAGTCCAAGGATGAAAAAAATCCTTCCGTTGTTACATAGGTGTTATGGTTTTGGAGAAATGTCAAAACTACAGTTGTTATAAGAGAGTTGCTACACTTTTGAAGCGACCTTCGGAAAATAATTTTTTCTCTTGGCGGAAGTGTCCAAATGATTTACGTGATGCATCAAATGATTACTAGAAAGAAAGAGATTTCTAATGAGCTATCATGAAATCAATTTGGAGTTGATAAAGACTTCAAAATGTTTCCTACAAGATCACACTTCATTTTTGCACCCTAATTCTGCACTTTTTGACCAGTCTTGGGAGAATGATGTTTTGGAGAGTCAAATCAAGTCCATGCTGCCAAATAAAGGTAGATATGGAAACTAGACTGGATACAATTTCTAGTGATATATCCTGGGCTCAATTCAGACACAAGGAAGGTAGGAAAAGGTGGTTCTGAAGATGGCACTGTACATTTGACACTGGCGTTACACGTTTGACCAGCTACCTATTTTTTCACTATTTTTCTCCAGATTTGATTTTACCTCTTGGGAAATCAACTTTTTTCTGATGCAATTGATCATGTAAACGTAATTATGGTATTTTTACTATTACCTAGGGTAAATACATTAGGTAAATAGACTCTATGAGGTGTAATGAATCAGTTTCCAAAAAGTGAGGGATGAGTAACTTTGACCACCCTACACTCTAGCTATAAATTTAGTTTTTGGTGGAATTTCTCCTCCTCTCATGGATTCGACCCCTGAGGCTGGGAGGAGTTTGTTTAAGGCCTATATCATGTACTTTTTCAGTCATTCTACTGGTTGGACTCCACTGGATATTGTATTAGTGTTTTAGACTTTGGCATGGAATATATTGGATGAGTTGCAACTATCTTGGTGGGATTCCTGTGGCATGGTATTTTGATATTGTTTATTCTTAAGTTACATGTGTGTGAATGTTTTGTATCTTCCATGATCCATTTCAATTCTAAATATGTTTGATTTTCAAGGTGTGATAAACATAATACATCTTCTATGCTCTGTTTTGGGAAAATCATCACAATTTATTTAATTTCTTCAGTTTAAAAAGAATTCATGATTTTCATGCTCTTTTTATCATCTCATCAGTTTGAACCATTTCATCACTATACTACAAAGTGTTAAAGTAACTTGCCTACCTTTCCCCATCAGATGTCTGTAATTCTGATTCTCTTTTTCCTTAACGTAGTTCACTCTCTAACCTAATTCATTCATCGAGTGACTAGCCCAATCAAAATCAAATAAAAAAACCCTCTGAACTTTATATCTAGCCTAGAACGCTAATCTATCCAACCCTCTTGGATGTGATCCTTTGGAGAGAACCCTCTCTGGCCTGGTAGGGCTAGCCACCAAGTCAAAAGATTGGTCTGTGGTTACCTCACTAGAATCTTCCTCAGCCTTGGCGATCTGGAGGAGTGATAACACAACCCACCATTCCAAATCCTCTTGTTTCGTCACTCCAAGTAACTCGTCTGATTCAACCGACGATATTGAGTCATGTCACTGTTAGTTCTCTGATCCCTCTGGTAAGTGGACAAGCAATGCCACTGCCTGTGGGGAAAAGTCTAAATTTGTCTATGATGTCTGGTGCAACCAATGTGAGTGGTTCACAATCTCACATGGTTGGAATGAACCAACTCTCTTTGGGTGCCATTCTAAACCTTGTTGGTCCTGCTGGATCCATAAATGTCCAGTACCAACAATTGAACCCTGTTGGTCGATCTGGGTCAAGTAACATCCGGTACCAGTAGCCTAACATGGCTCAGATTCAGTACCAACCTCCTTATGTTCCATATGGTTCACAAGCGATGCTTAATCTTCCCTACATCCATCAGCTGGACCTTATGTCCAGCCTGGTCAGTCTGTCACACCTGGTGGGTATGGTCAAATGCAGTTCAAGAACTTTCACAGTGTAATTTCAAGAATTGTCCAAGTACCTTTGCAGCTGCAAGGACAACTCCTGTAGCAGCAAGGGAAAACTTCGTTGTAGCAAGGGCCATCCATGCAGCAACAAGGGCAACCTCCATTGCAGCCAGGGCCATCCATGCAGCAACAAGGGCAACCTCCATTGTAGCCAGGGCCATCCATGCAGCAACAAGGCCAGATGATGCTACAGCAAGGACAACTACAACAATCACAGGGGCAACCCTCACAAAAATTGCAGCAAACCATGCAGCCGCAAGTGTAGTATGTGCCACAATCCTCCCAACCTATGCCTTTGCAAGGTCAACCTCTACATCTGCAAGGTTAGCCTTTATAGCTGTAAGGTTAGCCGTTGCAACAACAAGGTCAACCCAGGCAATAGTAACCCTTATACTCATATCAACAGGGTCAACCCTTGTAAGGGCAAGGCCAGGGTCAAGTCCTACAATAGCAGACGCAAAATCCTTATGTCCAAGGGCAACAGGTTCAACCTCCTATTGTTTAAGGACAACAAGTCCAAAATACTTATGTCCAAGGGCAACAAGTGCAAAACCCTTACATCCAAGAGTAGCAGGTCCAAAACCCTTTTTTCCAGGGGCAACAAGTCCAAAACCCTTATGCTCAGGGACATCAGGTGAAAAATCCATATGTCTAAGGCTAGCAGGCTCAATAACCTTTTAACCAGTATATTTCTTATCAACAGCCTCTGGCCAGATAGTTTCAAGGCTTTCAAGGTCAGAATCCTACCTACGGGCAAGGTAACCTAAAATGGGGGTAAAATCAAATTCCATATGGACAAAATCCTCCATCATGGGGACAAAATCCTTACCAGTGGGAATGGGCCCTACCATTTGAACCCCTTATCGACCTCAAATGCCTTTCAATACCAAATTGTAGTTCTTGTCTACACTGGAATTTCCAGATGTGTCTAGACTCATGAATGACCCAATTCTTCATTCGCCATATTAGCCTCTAGTTCCATCCAATATTCCAAGTGATTGTTTGAAGTTTGAAGGAAAATCGAAAGAGGATCCACAAGCCCACGTGAAGAAATATCACCTCTGGTGCTCCTCGAATTCCTACGTTGATGATTCCATTCGTCTTCGACTTTTCCAATGAACTCTTACAGGTGTTGCGGCTAAATGGTATATCGAGCTACATCGAAATACCTATCATGACTTTAACACTCTCGCCATGGCCTTTCTCACACATTTCTAGTTGCTGGTTCACTATGAAATTGTCACCCATTTGCTAACGTCGCTCAAGCAAGACACTGCGACCCACATCTCTGATCACATTCATGAATGGAGACGTAGCCAATGACTGATTAAGTTTGAGATTGTTGATCAGTTGTTGACCGAGTGGTTCACCAAATAATTCGTCAACAAAATTGTTGAGGACATTGCTATGGGTAGATGCGTCACTGAGGAACAAGCCATCGTGCGTGCCCAGTATATAGACCTCATCTATTAACAATTCAACACACCATATGATGTTTTAATAGATGCTCCTAGACCATCATCTAATCTAACGACATCTAAGTCTCCAGCTACACCTTTTGTTGACGGAGTAATTGGTTTAGTGACTCAGACCCCTGCAAAGTCTTCTTCCAAATAGAATTCTCTCTCCAACACTGCTCCCAGTGATTCCTCTCACCCTGGTAAAACTTCAGAGGTTCACGTTGTCCAGTCTATTGTAGCATTTTTTGGTTTTGATAAGATAAAATATTTGAAAAAATGTTAAGAAAGGATATGGATATAATAATATTGAATAAAATGTTTTTGAAAATATCTTGATGATGATGTCCATATCAAAGAAAATGTTAAGTTAGATGTCCTAAAAAGATCAAGACAAAAATAAAAAGTTAGGTTAGAAAGAAAAGAAAACAAATAAACTCTGAAAGTGAGCAAGTCTAAATGCCACTACTATTTTTTCTGCAAAATAATGGTTGTGTGCAACTTGTCATAAATGTCACAACCCATGACAGTCAAATAGTTTAATCTTGACTGCTTCATGCTTTAAATTTGATGTTATAATTAGAGAATAAAGATGTTGCCAAACTGTTTAATCTTGACAGATCAATAGTTAGGTAGAGAATAATAAGGTACTCATCAGTTTACTCTGAACCCTTGGATGTTATAAGGTTAGAATTAGATAGTTTTATTTTGTAAAATAAAAAGAAAGGAAAAGGGTTTGCTAGCTTAATTGCACCCATTAAGAGAAGAAAAAATGATAGGATAAGCAAAGGGTAAGTGGAAGAAAGGTTACAGTAGTATGTTGATTGATTGGGCAAAATGTACATTTATCATATTTTACCATATGTTTCTATGTCCATGAGGCAATTACACAAAGCAAACGAAGGTCTACAAGATCAATTAATTAACTTCCCTCATCCCCATTCATCCCTACATTTACTAATTTCCCCTTCCCACCTTGATACAGTTCATATTAATCCATTTTCCATAAAAACCCCTTTTCCTAAGGTCAAAATCCTTTTTGCCTAGGAAAAGTGAAAACCCCATGTTAAATCCCCTTTTACCCAAAAAACCCACAAAAAGATGTTTAGCCTATGTATATATATGTGTGTGTGTGTGTGTGTGAAAGCAAATAACTCATAAAAGCATTATACTTAGTGTATTTTCCCTTTCCGCTCATGTTTCATATTAATGCTAACTTATAGTATTAAACCCCTAAAAGTTCCCTTTCCTGTATATTATTAAATACCTTTATTAAATAACCCAAAACCATTAGTTTAATTATAAAACTATGTATTCAATAAGACATCGCATATCGGCAGGTCACAATCTTTTCAACATGCATCCACTCTCCCCACATTGTGATATGTGATGCGCGATAGACTCGGACCCAATGCAAATATATATCATAATTCATTACCCATTTCGCATCCTCCCCCATCGCAAGTCCTGGCTAAAGCATATACCCTCCACCATTGTGATATCCGATATGCGATGGAAACCTAGACCCGACGAAGTATTATCCATGTTTTATTTTCCACATCGCATCCAGCCCCTATCGCATTCCTTTGTGACAGGCCTTCCTCCGCTAAACTGCGATTGCGATATGCGATGAACCCAAACTTGATGTCATCTATCCACCCAAATTCATACTTTTTCAAGTGCGCCATACCATGTTTTACAAAGGATTTCTTTGTTAAACTGTTTTTATGATTTAAACGAAGAAACAACCTAAACCTTTGTTTAAACATAAAACCCTGCTAATCTCAATTTTTATCCCATAATAAAGCCCTACCTCCATAATTAGTTGTTGGGCCCCTCCACGCTGCTCTTTCGCTCCACCACCATCTGATCATGTGTATTCAAAACCAACGACCCTTAGAAATTTTTGGTTGGCTCTCTGTCTGAGCATTACCCACCCAAAAAGAGGTATTCCACTGACCTCCCCTTGCTATGTGCCAGGTTCAATTTGCATTGGGTGACCCCTCCTAAAACCACCCACACCTCATAAGCGGTGCGATGAAAACCAAAACCACCTCCCGCATAACAACAAATGACCCCTGTTCACTTTGTGCCATATTTCAAAAAGAAAGCTGTTTTTCCGTTTAAATGCAAAAATCACCATTTTGGCTTTGTTTCTCCCTTTTACACAGTGAAGCCTCCATAAGCCTCTGCGACCAATAAAACCATTGTTTTACCTTTCGATACGCTTGGACTGCTTCCAATATCCTTTAGAGCTCAATAAAGCCATTGATGTCCTTCTTTGTCACCTATGTTTTCTGAACAATTTCTATGTTTTGCAGGGAAAAACTCCTATTCTAGGATTACAAAGAAAAAGCCTGCATATAGTTTGAAGACAAATACGAAGATCTTACTATTGAAAAACATAGTAAAAATATCTGAAATGCACAGTAAAGGTAAAAAGGAACACAGTAAAGGTTACTCAACGAGGCCAAAGGATATTCACAGAGTTTAAAGAGTATGAGATGAAAGATCAAATGAAGGAATCAACCAGCATAAAGGATACAAACAATCAAGTAGCTTAAAGGGAAAAATATCAAATAACAAAGCCAACACAACCTGAATAAAAGGGACAACAAGAAGCAGTTCAATAGTTGCCCCTATCTTCTTACATGAAGATCTTTCCTTTCCTAGAATAAATCTTAATCAGTTTTAGGATATTTTCTTAGTTTCATTATTGTATAAATAACTCTCTTCTCGAGTTGTTAAGGGTTCATTGTTAAAGGTTTATTATTCATTGCTTGTTAAGTAGTGACTGTTCATTTTACGTTGAACATGGTGGCACCTTTGAAGGAAGCTTTTCTAGATACTTGATGTACTCAATCTTTCTAGAACCTTAATACAAAGCAGAGGATTCTAAATTTGGTTTTACACAGTTTGTGTTATCCTGTAAGTTTTTCCAATTATCAATCATTATGTTTTTCTTCATATGCTTATGACTTATAGAGATATCTAGGTAGGAATAATTGTGTCTCAATCTATTCCTATAAGCTCCTGAAGTGATCATCTATTAAGAGAATGGATTAATGAACTGTCTGTTTAGCTAATCCCCTCTAATCAATAAATCATCAACATATTTTGTAAGCTTAGGTATATTGCCTTGAATCTTTGGAACGTAGTTTAGAAGGTTTTCATACTTATGATTGTTATGTTTACAGTCTGGAAACCATGATAATCATATTATTTTCTGTCTTCTTCTCACCACTATTTGATCTATATCACTGTGTAAAGCTTTATAGCAGCCCTTTGCTGAGATATTAATATTATCCAAAGGACTAAGTATTTCAATTCTAAATCTGTCTTCATTCATTGGTCTTCCAAAACTAAAACCAAAAACCACAAAACAATTATTTTAGATGCTCTGGCATTGGTAGCTGATTGTGGAGCAATCAAAAGGTGTCTTTTTAACTCCTAATTACCTTCACATTAATTATCAACCCAGGGACGACTTTTTATTTCAAGAGTGTACTCAGTCTGAGGCGGCTATTTACTCAAGAGTAATGTTTTGTAGTATAGTGCTTAAAATTCAAAAGTAAATGAAAGCTTGAAACAAAATCTAATTGGAACAGCAAGAAACTGAAATGTTCTAAACTAAATCATTCACTCAAACAACCATCAATCGAGGATACAGTAGCAATAACTCATTCCTCTGGATATTGATGCAATTGAAATCAAACCGGAACAAGATAATCAATCTGGGAATGAGGAAGCAATAACCAATGTTCTCTATAGTTGACAGTCCTGCTTTAAAGCAATCAAAAGGAAATCGAAATTGAAATAAAGCTGCCATTGAAGGTAAACTAGGAAAACTCTTTAAAAGCAAACTGTAATTAAAGGAATCTGAACAACAAACTCTAATTAATGGAAATCAACAACAAAATACCTTGAAGCCTAAATCATTCATTCGGAAAAATAAGCAATGTATCAGTCAAGGGTTTGATAGCAATAGCCCATCCCTTTGGAAACTGATGGAAAGGAAATTAGAGCATGGACCATGGGTCTGGGAGCTAGGCAGTAAATGCCAAGGCTCACTACAGCCACAGATCGTCTCTCACACCAAAATAAAGATAATGCGAATAACAGGAAATGGAACAGTAGATTAAATATGAATGTACAACAATCCAAATCAAGCACGCAACACACTTATCATTAAAAGGGATAGTAATCCGAGCTTCGATACAATATGCATGAATCACAACTATAAAGTAAAAGAAAGTGTAACGGAACAGCAATCTCGAATTAACAACAGTCACAATTTAAGAATACATCATACAGTTGTACCGATTTAGGAACATACAGCACGGTTAATCTGTAATCGAATGACAATCTGTAAGGAACAACAATGTCATATCAATTATCAAAAGGAACAGCAATGTGATACAAAGTTAAAATGATAACATAGCATTCCTGTTGCAGATAACGATAGTATCCAATCAAGTATATCTAATAGAGCTGATATGTAAAATAGTAAAGTGCGTCAGATCACTGAACAGAGTAAAAGAAAGAGATCAAACCACACATGAAGCATTAATATATAATACAGCAGTAGCATACTCCACCAGAGGCTGGGCCCTTAGCCGCTAGCGGATGCTGCTGGGTTACTTCAGGATCAAAGATGGAATGGCAACTAGATTTATATTAAAATATCAAAGCAGAGTTACAGTGGATTACAACAAGAAATCTCTCAATCTCTCAGCCATTATCCATTCTCTCTGCCATCCTCAATTCCGAATCTCTAATTCATCCTCAATTCCATCATTCGAATCCCTTCCATCTCTGATCTCTGTTTTCATTTAAATAGAGAGAGATCAGAGAGCAGTTACAATAGAGATAACTACAACATGATTTCTATTACAAAATTGGATTGTTTCCAACCAATTGATAAACAAGAAGATATATTTCCATCCAGCTTTCAACAAGAGCAAGACGAATTTGGCTTTGCAGCTGAGATTTGGAGGACGGCCGCAACAACAAATCTGAGAAAATCGTGCTCAAAGAACCCTGTGTTTCTCTCAGTACAAGCCAAATTTGGGCAAACCATTCTTTGATAAAGTTAATTGGGTCCGTTCTGGACAAAACCCATGTTCCAGATTTTCCAGATTCTGCTTCATTTTCTCAGAATCTCAACCGCAAAACCGTCACTTCTTATTCCAGCGAATTTCTGAGTTGGCACTTTCAATGATCAAATCTTCAACCTGGAAATTATCTTGGAGGCTAAAAATGGTGAATAATGTTACAACTGATTTATTAAAACTATCATTGATAAAATCATGCATAATCATCAATTTATTAGAAATAAAGGAGAATAAATAATATTCATTCATAGAAGCATAAATCATCATAAAATGGATTTATATAATAAATTATAATAAATGACATGATGAAGAATAGTAGAAATGGGTTGAATAAGTGTTCAAAAGTGACAATAATAATGGCATATTAACAGCCCAACATTGACCTACTACTATCTCAAAGGCACAACATCAGACTGGCGCCGTTGCTGGGGATTTGAATTTCTTTTAAGTTTCCGTTGGGACAACAATATTCATTCATTCTTTTCGTTTAAGGTGATTAAAGGTTTAGAAAGGTTAAAATCATTCACCTAGGCAACTCCACACTCCAAAGCTGGCACCTTTTAAGCATACCATATCTCGTTCAGAAGCTGACATAGTTAGTCCTCTACCAAATCCTGAAAGGCTTATGAGAAAAGCTAGTTCTAACAGGGGACACCAACCATCTTCTTCTTTCTCTTCAGTCCTATAGTCTGAAGAATTAGAATCATTTGACACCTATAGTAATATCCCATCTGATCTTGATTACTCCTATTTATCACCTGGGATTGCTGAACTTCTAGATAAAGGAGTTGATTTTAAGTCAGCCTACCTTATTCATTCATTAGAATCGCATCCAATACCCACACTACCACCAGGATCACCTAAAACTAAATCTGATTTGGGTGTTAATCTACCAGCATATAAATCCATAGATTTCATATCCCCTACCACCTATCCATTTCCTTCCATTTTTTACCAACCTAAAGCTTCTTCTTCTGAACAACCTGAGGAGACCTTCTCTATATATTCCAATCCTCTCTTTGAAACAAAAGAAGGTATTACTTTATAGGTCCCAAAGTTAGTTCTTAAGACTCCTTTGAAGTCTTTCAGGAGATCTCCTCCTCCTTCACCTCTAACTAGTTCATTGACCCCTAAATCACCATCTTCTTCCTCTACTTCTTCTTCATACTCTACATCCACACAAATACCACATACTCCACCTGGACAATCTCATACACCTCAAGCACCTCATACACCACCTGTTGTCATGGCTTTAGACCTATTGTACAGGCTAGATATGCTGCCTTAGTGTTACCTAATAACCTTGATGCATTCCCAGCTGGATACTTAAAATACCTTCCCAAGTACAATGGAGAAACTGGTCCCTCAGCTGAAGACCATCCTCAATCTTTCCTAGACATTGCAAACAACATGAATATTGAACAAGAAAATGTTTATATGAGATTGTTTGTACAGTCATTTGAAAGAATTGTGAGGATCTCGTTTAGACAGTTACCAGCAGTTTTCATTAGAAATTGGGAAGAGCTTAGAACCATATTTAAAAATCAATGGGGTGTGAAAAAGGATCCTCTTTACTTCCTCATAGAATTTGAAGAGCTTAAAAGGAACTTCGATGAACCAGTATCAGATTTTATCAAAATATTCAAAAAACTCTATCACAAAATGCCTGTTGATTGTAAGCCCCTTGTAGCAGCAGCTAAGTCTAGATTTTCGAAAGCTTTTAATGATGACTTTTTTGTTATGCTACGAAAAAGAACTTCAAGAACTCTTGAAGATATGTAAACAAACGCTATAGAAGTAGAAGCAAATAGGGCAGCCTCAACTTCTTTAAAACTTAAGGAAGAAAAGGCCCAAAGAAAACTCAAATCTGTTCAAGAAGCCTCTAGTTCCTCTAATACTAAATTAGAAGACTCAAAAATAGATGAAATAACATCTCTTCTTAGAAACCTATCAAATAGGATTTCAAATATTGAGGACCAACCTAGGACAATACAACAAATAGTTACTAGACCTCAAAACCAAAATCAAGGTCAGTATAAAAGAAATCCACCACTACAAATTCTTTAGAGACCTAGCAATGATCAACAGGTTCCTACTCCTCTATTGATAGATGACCGACAATCTGATGATAATACTATGACAACTACTGAAGATATTAATAGTATGGATTCTTCTTCCAATCAAATAGCCATCATTCTTCTGTCACAATAAAATTAGGTTCAAGGAGATCAGGAAGCTTCACAGGTCTCTAAATATCATGCTTTCTCTGAATTCTTAATTGCAGAGTTAAACAAGAGGTATGATATTAGGCCTAGGCCTGGTCCTAGGAGACCTCCAAAGGAAACTCCAATAATTGAACCACGTACCAAAATTGCTGAAGCTCAAACAACTCTTATTTAGCCCTTAGATCAGTGAATTGATGCTACCCAAACTGGTAAAAACATTTTGACTACATTTAATGTTGAAAAAGAATTAGAGAGGGTTAAGATCCCAATTCCACTGTCAGAACCTTCTAAAAACCATGGTTACAAAAGTCAAGTCACAAAATAGAGACAAAATACCTCGGTTGATGCTAAAGGTGATGTCATAAGTTTGTAAGATGAAAAACCAGTAGTAGTTTTTGGCCCTAGTTCAAACATGATAGATGAGATAGTGCCTCCTTTCTATGTAACTCTTAAAAAAAATGATTCCATGTTGTATAATTGTATTCTTGATTCAGGAAAATCACACAACCTTATGCCAAAATCTATCATTGACCATTTAAAACTCGACATAACTAAATCCTACCATGACCTGTACACCTTTGACTCTAAAAGGGTGCCCTGTTTGGGATTGATCAAGGATCTAGTGGTTACCCTTGCCCAAATTCCATTGAAAAGTGTAGTACTTGATATTGTTGTCACAAATATCCCTCCCAAGTTTGGAATGCTCCTTTCTAGGTCTTGCTGTGCCAAATTAGGGGGAACTCTACAAATGGATATGTCATATGCTACTATTCCTGTTTATGGAGGAGAGCAATTAAGATTATATAGAGAGGTAAGATTTATACATACGGTTTGTAAGACTGACCAGCTAAGGAACCATCCAATTTATGCAATAGATCAAGACTTTGGTTGTTTTCAACTCACTTCAAAACAAAATAAAACTCAAGTCAAAATTGAAGAGGTAGTTGAAAGTCCTGAACCAAACCAAATTGATATTTGGAAACTTTTCTTTGATGGCTCTTGCACAAAAGATGGGGCAGGAGCTGGAGTAGTTTTAATTTCACTGAAAAAAGAAAATATAACCCAATCATTTAAATTAGACTTTGAAGTTACAAATAATGTGGCTGAATATGAAGCTTTCCTTCTAGGATTACAATTAGCCAAAAGCTTAAAAGTTCAAAACTTAACTGTTTTTACTGATTCAGAACTTATAGTTAAGCAAGTGAGAAATGTTTGCTAGACTAAGCACCCTAGACTTAGATCCTACCAAAATGAAGTATGGGATTCAGTTGAAAACTTCTTTGATGCTTTTAATTTGACTCATATTCCCAGAGATTAGAATATATATGCAGATGCCTTAGCTATCTCTGCTAGCTCTTTTTAAATTCCTGATCATATTGATGTACTCTATCAGATACAAGTCAAATATAGGCCATCTATCCCAAATAATCTGAAACATTGGAAAATATTTGAAGATGATGAACATTTGAAATCATTTTTGCAGGTAATAGATGATTTTTCATTTCTCCAAATTGATGAAAATAGAATTGAAATAAATGAAAATGCAGATGGAATTATACTTCAGATTTAAAAACCCAAATTTCTAATCATGACATTATTCAATTATCTAATAATTTTATTCCAAAAGGACTTATTCCTTTAGAAAAATTGTTTGATCAAAATGATGTTTTCCAAAACCCTCAGTCCATTTCTTCAGAAGATGACATAGAAGAGATTAACATTGGAACTGATGAAGATATCAAAAACATCAAAATATGTGCATCTATAGACCCTGAGATCAAAGCTCAATATCTTAAGTTACTGAAAGATTATAAGGATGTTTTTTCTTGGACTTATGCTGATCTAAAGACCTATGATACTTCATTAATACATCTTAAGATTCCTTTGAAGCCAAAAGAAAAGCCTTATTAACAGAAACTTAGAAGGATAAATCCAACCCTTCTACCAATTGTAGAAAGGGAGATTAAGAAATTGCTAGATGCTCAGATCATCCTCCCTCTTAGATATTCTAATTGGGTTGCAAATCTAGTTCCTGTTAGAAAGAAAAATGGAGAAATAAGACTCTACGTAGATTTTAGAAATTTGAACAATGCATCATTAAAGGATAATTATCCTTTGCCCAAAATGGATCAGTTACTTCAAATGGTTTCAGGAGCACAAAGACTTTCTATGCTTGGTGGTTTTTCAGGTTACAATTAAGTGAATGTTGATACAACAAACAGAGAGAAGACAACCTTTACTACACCCTGGGTTACATTTATGTATGCTAGGATGCCATTTGGCTTAACCAATGCTGGAGCAACATTTCAAAGAGCTATGGAAATAGCTTTTATGGGTCAAGTAAATAAATTTTTGGTTATTTATCTTGATGACATAACTGTTTTTTCTAAATCTGATCAGAAACATCTAAAACACTCGATGAAGGTTTTTGACAGGTGTAGAAAATTTGGAATATCATTGAACCCTAAGAAGTCCTTGCTTGTTGTCAAATAAGGAAAACTGTTGGGCCATATAATTTCAAAGGACGGAGTAGTAATTGACCCCAAACGAATATTTTCCATTGAAACATTGACCTTACCTAGAAACAAGAAGGAGATTCAAGCTTTTCTAGGCAAGATCAATTTTCTAAGGAGGTTTATTCCAAGTTATGTAGAGATTGTAAAAGATATAACTAACATGCTCCGAAAAGACCATGAAGTCAAATGGACTTCCTCTTCTAGGCATGCATTTGAACAAATCAAAAGGGCTATCTCTGAAGCTCCCACCGTAGCCAACCCTGATTATACTAAGCCATTTAGTATTTTCCCTTTTGCCTCTAAACAACCCTTGTTGCCATTCTATTACAGAAAAATGAAGATTCCCATGACCAACACATAGCCTTTTTTAGCAATGTTATGAGAGATGTTGAGCTTAAGTATGACATCATTGAGAAGCAAGCCTATGCCCTCATTCAAGCCCTGAAATCATTCAAAATGTATGTCTTACATTCACCTATTACTGCTTATGTTCGTAATAGTACTGTGAAAATTGTCCTAACCCAACCAGACACCGATGGGAAAAGAGGTAGATGGATCACTCAAATTCTGCAGTTTGATCTAACTATCAAGACTACCAAGCTAGTAAAAGGTCAAGGATTAACCAAGCTTCTAGCTGAATCCAACTGCAAAGTACTTGGAATCAATTTTGTTTTAGAAATACAAGGGAAGAATACACAAGAACCTTCCCTTCATCCTAAAGGGAAGAATCCACAAGAACCTTCCCTTCATCCTAAAGGGGAGAATCCACAAGAACCTCTACCTTCTGAGCAGATCGGTCCTATACACATTGATGAAAATTTATTGTTGTCCAACCGGTATCGAGATATTGTAAATTTTTTGATCCATTTTGAGTGTCCAACATCATTCTCCAAAACCCAACGTAAAACCCTCAAGTTAAAATCAGTCAAGTACTGCATTATAAATGCAGATTTATACTAGAAAGATCCACTGAACATTGTGTTATTATGTTTAACAGAATTAGAAACTGAAGGAATCGTTGGTCGGTTTCATACAGGATTTTGTGGGGGACATTATGATTGGAAAGCAACAGCATACAAGATTCTGAGGGGAGGATTTTATTGGCCCACATTGTTCTTACAAGTAGCGGCAAAGGTCAGAGGTTGTGTTCCTTGTCAAATGTTTGCTGGTAAACAAAAATTAGTAGCTCTTCCACTCGTTCCATCAATAGTTTCAGCACCATTTTCTCAATGGGGATTAGATTTTGTTGGAGAGATTCACCCCACTTCAAGTAATCAACATAGATGGATCCTCACTGCAACAGACTACTTTACTAAATGGGTGGAATCAATTCCAGTCAGAAATGCTACTGATTCTGTAGTAATTAAGTTTATTAAGGAAAATATCTTATCTAGATTTGGTTGCCCAATTCAAATTGTCACTAATAATACAAAAAAAAAATCGAGTGTTAAAATGATTGAATTTGCAAGTCCATACTACCCTCAAGGTAATGGCCTTGTAGAGTCATCAAACAAAAGTCTAGTAAAGGTAATAAAAAAGACTCTAGTTGATCATAAGAAGAACTGGGATTGACATTTGATTTATGCAGTATGGGCAAACAGAATTACTCCAAAGAGATCAACTGGAAAATAACCATTTCAATTAGTCTATGAGAAAGATGCAATCTTCCTTTGTAGGTTTTAACCCCATATAGAAATTACCTACATATGAATTCTAAAACACAAAAAACAAAAAAATGCAAGAGCATAACACATAAAACACATATACACAGAGATTTTCCCTTGGATCCCAAAACCGGGACTATCAGCTTGATTTTTCATTATTTTCCTTTCAACGTTATAATACATATTTATACATGCCAAAGCATCCAATACCATGGACCGAGAACCATCGCGTCCAATACCATGGACTGAAAACCATCGCGTCCAAAAAACATGTGCAAAAATCATGCACAAAACCATAGGTGGGTCTGCCCAACCTAACATAGGGTCCAAAACAAACGTTTTCCAGGGCACCCCATAAAGTGGGGTTACGAGTACGCCTCAAACCCCATGTGATCCCCCCCTCTAACCCTCGGTTAACTACATGGGCTAGTCATGGAAAGAATATAACACAACCCAACATTCTCCCACTTGTTGTTTTCTTTCCACAAGGGGCCACAAGAGCTTAGTCATTTTTTTAGCCCTGAAACGCCCATTGCCTCTCTACACCAAGAGAACTTCTCAGAGCTCACAGATTTTGTCAATGCATCTGTAGTATTCATCAAAGTGTCCACCTTTACCAGCAACACCTTTTTGTCTTCTATCATATCCCTCATAAAGTGATACTGAACATGAATGTGCTTTATCTTTGAATGATATGCGGGGTTCTTTGCCAAGAAAATTGCACTTTGGCTGTCACAGTCTATCCTTATAGCTCCCTGTACTAACCCCATACTTGAACACAATCTCTGCAACCAAACTGCTTCCTTGCTTGCATGAGTGGCTTCCAGGAATTCTTCCTTTGTAGTTGATAGTACCACTACAGATTGTTTCTTACTCATCCAACTGATTGCACCTCCAAATAGGTTAAACACATACCCACTTGTAGATTTATCTGATCTAGATCTCCAACCCAGTCTACATCAACAAAGCCACAAATATCCAACATTCTATCCAATTCTGATCTTCCTTGGTAGCACAAACCATAATCACTAGTGCCATGCAAATACCTGAAAACCCACTTCACTGCTGTCCAATGCTCTTTCCCTGGTTTTGACATAAACCTGTTCAATAATCCCACTGCATGTGTAATGTCTGGTCTAGTACAGACCATTGCATACATCAAGCTACCGACTACACTTGCATATGGAACACGGGACATGTCCTCTTCCTCTTCTTGTGTCTCGGGATGCTGTTCAATAGATAACCTCACACCTATAGGAATAGGAACCTTCACCGGTTTACTATCCTGCATATTAAACCTCTGCAGTATTGTCTCGACATACTTCCTCTGGTTTAACTAGAGCTTCCTATTTTCCCTATCTCTTTTAATTTCCATGCCCAAAATACAGTTTGCAGCACCAAGATCTTTCATGTCGAATTTGGAGGACGATTGGGTCTTCAAATCCTGGATAATTTCTTTGTCATTTCCAACCAGCAACATATCATCCACATACAAGACCAGATAAATAACACGGTCACCAATTAATTTAAAATAGACACAGTGATCTGCTCTGCTTTCGGTGAAGCCAAGTCCCCATATAAATGTGTCAAATTTCTGATACCACATTCTTGGTGACTATTTTAACCCATGCAAAGACTTCTTTAACTTGCATACCAGTTCTTTCTTACCCTTCACCGCAAAGCCTTCAGGTTTCTTCATGTATATTTTCTCTTCCAGATCCCCGTGAAGAAATTTTTTCTTCCCATCCATGTATTCTACCTCAAAATGAAAAGCAACAATAATAGATAAAAGTAATCTAATAGAAGTTACCTTGGCAACAGGAAAAAACATATCACCAAAATCAATTCTTGACACCTGGGAATAACCTTTTTCTACAAACCAAGCTGTGTATTTCTCCACCTTTCCTTTTGCATTTGTCTTCTTCTTGAACACCCATTTGCTGCCAATGGGTTTCCTTGCAGCTGACAACTCCACCAGATCCCAAGCCTCATTTTTGTGCAAAGATGCCATTTCATCAACCATGGCCTCCTTCCAGAGTTTTCCATCCTCTGAATCCACTGCTTCCTTCACAGTTCTGGGATCATCATCAGTAATAGACAAAGCAAAATTTGAGCAAAAAGCAGATGGAATATACCTTTCTGGCCGCCTTCTTTCTGGAACTGATCTTCTCACAGCCGGAGCTTGTGGCTCTTCATCTTCTGATTCCTCCTCTATTGTAGAGTTTGATTATTCCTCCTTTATCTCAAACTCTATCTTCTCAGGTTCCTTTGGTTGGATTTCATGTTTAATAACATCTTTCACCTCTCTGAACACCACATCTCGACTATACACAACCTTCCTTGTTACTGGGTTCCAAAGCTTATAACTCTTTAAACCATCCTTATACCCAATAAAGATGCACTTTTCAAATTTACTATCCAACTTGGTTCATTTCTCCTTTTGAACATGTACATATGCATCACATCCAATACCCTTAGATGTGAAAGAGAGGGTTTCTTATCAGTCCATACCTCTTGTGGAGTCTTATCCTCCAACGTTAATGAAGGTGACCTGTTGACCAAGTAACATGCAGTATCCACTGCCTTTGCCCAGAATTCCTATCCTAAATCGGCACCATTGAGCATGCTTCTTGCCCTCTCCATCAACGTCTTGTTCATTCTTTCTGCAACTACATTTTTCTGAGGTGTATATGGAGTAGTCTTCTTCCATGCTATACCACACTTCTGACAAAATTCTTCAAATTCCTTACTGCAAAACTCTCCACCATTATTTTTCCTCAAAACCTTTATCTTCTTCTCTGTCTGGTTTTCCACCAGAGCCTTGAATTCTTTAAACCTGTCAAAGACTTCAGATTTATTCTTAAGGAAATATATCCATGTATTCCTTGAGAAGCCATCTATAAATGATACATAGTACACAGACTTACCCAGTGATGGAACCTTCACAGGTCCAAACACATCACTGTGCACAAACTCTAATATCTATTTCACCCTATTACCTCCATAGGGGAAACTCACCCGATTCTACTTCCCATATACACAATTTTCACAGAAATCAAAATCCAGAGACCTATTACTCATACCTTCTACCATACCTTTACCATGAAGTATTTGAAGGCCCTTCTCTCCAATATGTGCAAGCCTTTGATGCCCTAACATGGTCTTCTCTCTAGAGACCACTAGATTTTCTGCTCCACTTTCAGGAACGACATAACTGTTTCACCCATCAATAACAGTGCTACCTTGCAGCTTGTACAGAGTTCCAATCCGAACTCCGCACATCAATACCAGTGCTCCCCGAACCATTTTGCAGGTATCCTTCTCGAACAATATTTTTACACCTGCATCATCCAACTTGCTTACAGAAATCAAATTTCTGGCCAATGCAGGAATATGCAGAACACCAGGAAGTGTTCTAACCCTTCCACCTTGTAACTTCAACTTTACTTTTCCATGACCCACGATTTTAGCCTTCCTGTCATCCCCCAAGAAGACATCACCACCATCATATTTCTCATACTCACAGAACCATTCTCTATGGGGAGTGAAGTGAAAGGATGCACCTGAGTCAATCAACCATGCCTCATGATCTACATGTGTACTGGAAGAAGCCAAGTACACATCCCCACCTTCATCTGAGGTGGTTTTCGCCTCTATAGAAGGAGCCTCATTAGATCCCTTTCCTTTGTTAGGAGCTTTAGATTTACAGTCCCTTTTAAGTGGCCTTCCTTTCCACATTTCCAGCACACCACCTTTACAGGTTTTCCTAGAGATTTAGATCTCCCTCTAGATTAGATCTCCCACTCGATGACTTATTTTTGTTTCTATTCTGGGACCGTCCTCATACAAACAAGGCATCACCATTCTAGCTCTCCATATTTTTTCGTCTCATCTCCTCCGTCAGCAAGGCTGAGACTATTTCATCAAACTGCAAGGTAGTTGCATTGCTACCTATTGCAATAACCAGACTATCCCACGAATCTGGTAGAGAACACAACAAACTGATGCACTTATCTTCATCTGAAATTTTAATATCAACGGATGCTAACTGACTTACCATAGTATTAAATGCGTTTAGATGCTTTGTCCTCAGGTTATACAGATTTTTCCACAGGAACAGTTTATTCACCAAAGACTTAGATTGGTACAAAATCCCTAACTTGTCCCACAAATCCATCGCTGTAGCTTCCCTTGATACATTCAGCAATACTGAATCTGAGACACACAATCGTATTGTGCTCTTTTCCTTCCAATCCAACTTCTTCCATTCTTCATCAGACACTCCCATTGGTTTAGTACCCAGATCTATCGTGATCCACTGATCTTTATCCACCAACAGATCCTCCATCTTGAGTTTCCACAACTCAAAACTCTAACCATTAAATTTCTTGATCTCTATCTTTCCACTACTTGCCATCTTCTTTCACCACTAGAATCAATCTCGCAGATCTCCCACTGAATAGGGTTTACCATAGGCCCAAGCGAAACCCCTCAACAACAAAGGCATCCCCTTGAATCCAAATAGCTTCGATACCAAATGTAGGTTTTAACCCCATACAGAAATTACCTGCATACGAATTCTAAAACACAAAATAAAAAAATGTGAGAACATAACACATAAAACACATATACATAGGTATTTTCCCCTAGATCTCAAAACTGGGACTACCAGCTTGATTTTTCATTATTTTCCTTTCAATGTTATAATACATATTTATACATGCCGAAGCATCCAATACCATGGACCGAAAACCATCGCGTCCAATACCATGGACTGAAAACTATCGCATTCAAAAAACATGTGCGAAAATCATGCACAAAACCATAGGTGGGTCGGCCCAACCTAACATAGGGTCCAAAACCAAAATTTTCCCCGGCGCTACCCTAGACCCCATAAGGTGGGGTTACAAGTACACCTAAAACCCCATGTGACCCCCCCCTCTAACACTCGGTTAACTATGTGGGCTAGTCATGGAAAGAATATAACACAATCCAACATCCCTGCCAATTTGGCCTTCCCTGTTTTAAAATTCCTGCAGGATTCAACAAATGAACTTGATGATTTTTCAAGAAGAATAAATTAGATTATTAAACTTAATGAAAACAGAGATGAAGTTCAACACAAATTGAAGAAATATCAGAATAAGATGAAAACCCTGTTTGATAGAAGAGCCAGGGAAAGGGACTTTAAGGAAGGTGATATAGTTCTAAGATGGGATGCCAGGAGAGAAGAGAAAGGAAAGCATGGAAAATTTGACAATCTATGGTATGGACCTTTAGCAATTGCTGAAGTGAAGGGAAACAACAATTTTGTGTTGTAGAATCTCGAGGGGATATATTCTGTTGGGTGTGGAGCATGATTATTTAGAGGTCTTTGTTTCAGCCGGATGTATACCCCAAGTAGATTGTACACCCCTCCATGCGCTCCCCCGGCGCCTTGTAAAACTATAGTAATTTCTAGTCAATCTGGGCCGTTCATTAGGCAGATGATTTGACGGTAGAATTTATGTTTAGTTTAAGGTTTTTTTCCCTAGAAGGAAACCCCTCTCTTTGTATGAGGGTATTTTATTGAGGCTGTGTATCTTATGTGTATTCTCAGAGCGAGAAACAGATAGGTGAGATTGTGAGAGAAAACATAGGATATTACAGTGGATCTACTGTAGGTTGTGTCTCCTCATTTTGTTGGATAATAGAAAGGAAGGACTGGCTATTCGGAGTGGACATAGCCCAAACTAGGTGAACCATGTATATCTGTGTCTCTCTGGTTTTATGTTTTTGTGTTTTTTCACATATTATATGTCTTGCATTTCTATGTCATATATATAGTTTTTCTAACATATTCCACTTATCCTGTAAATGGAAAGTTTCTCAAACATTACATTCAGTACTACTCAGTTGAAATAGTTTTCATTGTAAATACTTCAGTTTTCTTTTACTTTTCAAGATGTTAGTATGATTTTTTACAGCAAGGACTCCATAGCCCAAGGAGAAGGCACATGGATCTGCAAGTTCTCTGCATTCTATAGGAGAAAGCAGTCCTCAGATGGAGCCAATGTTGTAGCATTTTTTGGTTTTGAGAAGATAGAATATTTGAAAAAATGTTAAGTTAGGATATGGACATAACAATATTGAATTAATTTTTTTTGAAAATATCTTGATGATGATGTCCATATCAAAGAAAATGTTAGGTTATATGTCCTAAAAAAATCAAGACAACAAGAAAATGTTAGGTTAGAAAGAAAAGAAAACAAATAAACTCTGAAAGTGAGCAAGTCTAAATGCCACTACTATTTTTTCTACAAAATAATGGTTGTGTACAGCTTGTCATAAATGTCACAACCCATGACAATCAAGTAGGTTAATCTTGACTACTTCATGCATTAAATTTGATGTTATAATCAGAGAATAAAGATCTGGCCAAACTGTTTAATCTTGGCAGATCAGTAGTTAGGTGGAGAATAATAAGGTGCTCATTAGTTTAATCTGAGCCCTTGGATGTTATAAGGTTAGAATTAGATAGTTTGCTTTTGTAAAATAAAAAGAAAGGAAAAGGGTTTGCTAGCTTTAATGCACCCATTAAGTGAAGAAACAATGATAGGATAAGCAAAGGGTAAGTAGAAGAAAGGTTGTAGAAGCATGTTGATTGATTGGACAAAATATACATTTATCATGTTTTACCATATGTTTCTATGTCCATGAGGCAATTACACAAAGAAAATGAAGGTCTACAAGATCAATTAATTAACTTCCCTCATCCCCATTCATCCCTACATTTACTAATTCCCCCTTCCCACCTTCATACAGTTCATATTCATCCATTTTCCATAAAAACCATTTTCCTAAGGTCAAAATCCTTTTTGCCTAGGAAAAGTGAAAACCCTATGTTAAATCCCCTTTTACCCAAAAACCCACAAAAAGATGTTTAGCCTAAGTATTGCTATATATATGTGAAAGCAAATAACTCTTAAAACATTATACTTAGTGTATTTTCCCTTTACACTCATGTTTCATATTAACTCTAACTTATAGTATTAAACCCCTAAAAGTTCCCTTTCCTGTATATTATTAACTACCTTTATTAGATAACCCGAAACCATTAGTTTTATTATAAAACTATGTATTCATAAAACATTGCATATCGGCGAGTCACAAGCTTTTCAACATGCATCCACTCTCCCCACATTGCCATATGCGATGCGCGATGGACCCAGACCCGACGCAAATATATATCATAATTCATTACCCGTTTTACATCCACCCCCATCGCAAGTCCCAGCTAAAGCATATACCCTCTGCCATTGCGATGGGAGCCTGGACCTGACATAGTATTATCCATGTTTTATTTTCCACATCACATCTAGCCCCTATTGCATTCCTTTGCGATGGGCCTTCCTCTGCTAAATTGTGATTGCGATATGTGATGAACTCGAACCCAACATCATCTATCTGCCCAAATTCATACTTTTTCAAGTCCGCCATACCTTCTTTTGCAAAGTATTTCTTTGTTAAATTGTTTTTATGATTTAAACGAAGAAACAACTTAAACCTTTGTTTAAACATAAAACCCCACTAAGCTCAGTTTTTAACCCATAATAAAGCCATACCACCATAATTAATTGTTGGGCCCCTCCACGCTACTCTTCCACTTCACCACTGTTTGATCATGTTTATTCAAAACCAACAACCCTCAGCAATTTCTGGTTAGCTTTCTATCTGAGCATTACCCACCCAAAAAGTGGTATTCCGCTGACCTGCCCTTGGCTACGTGTCAAGTTCAGATTTCATCAGGTGACCCCTCCCAAAATCACCCGCGCCTCATAAGCGGTGTGATGAAAACCAAAACCACCTCCCACATAACGACAAAATTACCACTATTCACTTTGCGTCATATTTCAAAAAGAACGTTGTTTTTCCGTTTAAATGCAAAAATCACCATTTTGGCTTTGTTTCGCCCATTTACACAGTGAATCCCCCATAAGCCTTTGCGGCCAATAAAACCATTGTTTTACCTTCTGATATGCTCTAGACTCCTTCCAATATCCTTTCGAGCTCAATAAAGCCATTGATGTTCTTCTCTGTCACCTATGTTTTCTTAACAATTTTTGTGTTTTGTAGGTAAAAACTCTTGTTCCAGGCTTAAAAAGAAAAACCCGCATATAGTTTGAATACAAATATGAAGATATTACTGTTGAAAAACATAGTAAAAAAACCTTAAATTCACAGTAAAGGTAAAAAGGAACACAGTAAAGGTTACTCAGCAATGTCAAAGGATATTCACAAAGTTTAAAGAGAATCAGATGAAAGATCAAATGAAGGAATCAACCAGCATAAAGGATACAAACAATCATGTAGCTTAAAGGGAAAAATATCAAATAACAAAGCCAGCACAACCTGAATAAAAGGGACATCATGAAGCAGTTCAATAGCTGCCCCTATCTTCTTGCATGAAGACCTTTCCTTTCCTAGAACAAATATTAATCAATTTTAGGATATTTTCTTATTTTCATTATTATATAAATAACTCTCTTCTCGAGTTGTTAAGGGTTCATTGTTCAAGGTTTATTATTCATTGTTTGTTAAGTAGTGACTGTTCATTCTACTTTGAACCTGTTTTCACCTTTGAAGGAAGCTTTTCTAGACACTTGATGTACTCAGTCTTTCTGGAACCTTAATACAAAGCAGACGATTCTGGATTTGGTTTTACACAGTTTGTGTTATCTTGTAAGTTTTTCCAATTATCAATCATTATGTTTTTCTTCATATGCTTATGACTTATAGAGATATCTAGGTAGGAATAATTGTTTCTCAATGTATTCCTATAAGCTTAATTGTGTCTCAATCTATTCCTATAAGCTCCTGAAGTGATCATCTATTAAGAGAATGGATTAATGAACTGGTTGTTTAGCTAATCCCCTCTAATCAATAAATCATCAACATCTTTTGTAAGCTTAAGTATATTGCCTTGAATCTTTGGAATGTAGTTTAGAAGGTTTTCATACTTATGATTGTTCTATTTTACAGTCTGGAAAATATGATAATCATGTTATTTTTTGTCTTCTTCTCACCACTATTTGATCTATATCACTGTGTAAAGCTTTATAGTAGCCCTTTGCTAAGATATTAATATTATCCAAAGGATTAAGTATTTCAATTCTAAATCTGTCTTCTTTCATTGGTCTTCCAAAACTAAAACCAAAAACCCCAATACAATTATTTTAGATGCTCTGGCATTGGTAGCTGACCTACTACTATCTCAAAGGTACAACACAGTCTACCTCAGTGGATAAATCATTTAAAGGTAAGAATAAAGGAAAAATCAAGGGTAAAGCCGCTGCCCCCAAACAAGGTCCTCCTAAGTCATCTGCTGGTGATGCTTCCCAATGAAAACCCAAGTATCCATGCCTCATCTGTGAGGAGGATCACTATACTAAGGATTGTCCCAGATAGTCCGAAGTTAGTCGTTTTCTCAAAGGGACCCCCGTTGTCCTGAAAGAGCCTTTTCCATCCCAATAGACTCAAATGGTAGACTAGTCTTAGTCATTCGCTTCATCAGGTTCACAAGTGTTCGTGGCGAGTACCTCGATTAACGTGGCTACCAGGTAAAAATATTATCAAACTCCTACACTGACAGTAGGGAAAGAGAAAGAACGTACCCCTTCTTCTTCTACCTCGTCCAGTTCTGGTCCTTTCCATATAGAGTGACCTAATCGTCATTCTGCCATTCGACCACCTTCTCTAGGTGTGCTATGAAAGTCCTCGTACAATCCCAGCGCTCTCGCCGCTCAACATTATAAAATTTTCTACTCTTGAGGTCCTTCAAAGCTGTCCTTTTCAGGGGAAATCATTACTATCGGCTATTAGGGGTACTGATCTAGCTGACTCTAATCTCATCTGTTTCGACCTAGAAAACCACGTTTCACATTTACCTCATCAAATTTCCTTTCTCATTCAAGTGATCATAAATGAGAAAACCATTCATAGGACTATCATCAATGAAGGTGCTTCTACCTACATCATGTATGTCGCTCGTTGGAAGGCAATTGGTTCTCCTACTCTGAACCAGTCCCCTAACACTTTGGAAGCTTTTGATAGATGCACTTCGCGACCATTCGGTGTCCTTCCAAACCTTGCTATTACTTTGGAGGGCAAGACAATACATGTTGAAGTAGAGATCATTGACGGTAATCTTAACTACAATATTTTACTTGGACGGAGATGGACACATGCCATGTATGTTGTAGCCTCCTCCCTTTTCTGTGTGATTGTTTTCCCCATCAAGGGAAGATAGTCACAGTTGACCAACTGTCCTTCATTTCCTCTTCCTCTTCGGATGACAATGTTTCGTATGTCAAGCACACTGGTTCTCCTTATGAGAGTGTGGGAGCAGGACTCTTTAAAGATCCTGCCTTGATGGGAATTTTTCTGCCCCCACCTCCTCTTGTTGCCTCTGTCAACATTATTTTGGTCAAGTCTGATCCTTGGGTCATTCCTTCCCCGGATCTTGTTGATATGTGGGGTGAAGTTATCCCGTTAAGTCCCACCGAAATTGATTACGTGAAAACTGTTCAGCTTCGCCTTTGGTATCCTCTAATCTTCCTGTTTCGAGAACATCTCTCGATGCATATTCTCAATCCCCATGGCTTGCTTCTTCGGAATATCCCAATCCCTTAGCCAAAACTTTTCTTTCTTACAAGAGTATCATGGAAGTAATGTCTCTCGAGGAAGTACCTTGGAATGACACTCATCATCATTCCTCGTTTTTGCTCGGCCTGGAGATCATTTCTAATTGTCTCGAGGTGTTCTCTTCTCAATTCTCGTCCCTACCACTTCAGATGCTCATCATGACTCATGAAGTTTGGTTAGAAGGGAAGATGGGTAACATTACCCAAATGATTCCAATTGATATTTCTATCAAACCTGGTGTCGTTAAAAATGTCCATATCGGGGTAACTTGTTCTCTAGAAGAGATTGGGCTATATACTCGTCTATTCCAAGAGTTCCAGGATGTTTTTGCATGGTCATATGAAGAAATTCCCAGCGTTGAACCAAGTATAGTCATGCACGAGATTCCAACTTAGACTCATTTGAAGCCTATTCGCCAATAGCTTCGTCTAGTGCACCCTAGAAAAGAAACCGCCATTAAGGGTGAAGTTGAAAAACTTTTAAAAACTGGACTTATTTATCCAATCCCTCTTACAAATTTGGTGTCGAATATCGTACCGGTGAAAAGGAAACAAGGCACTATTCGTGTTTGTGTCGATTACTGTGATCTCAATCGTGCTTATCCTAAGGATAATTACCCCACTCCCTTCATTGACTAGATCATTGATGAATGCGCTGGGAGTGAATTCTTTTCCTTTATGGATTGTTTTTATGGTTACAACTAGATAAACACTGCATCGGATGATCAAGATAAGACAACATTTATCTTTCTGTGGGGGACCTTCGTGTATAAAAAACTCCCTTTTGGCCTTAAGAATGTTAGGGCCACATTTCAGAGAGTGATGTCTTATGCATTCCATGACATTTGAAACATCATTCAACCTTACTTGGATGATCTCCCCACTCATTCTCGTAAATGCCATGATCACCCTGATCATCTCTGGAAAAAATTTCTCTGTTGTAGACACTACAACATTCGGCTGAATCCACATAAATGTGTCTTCTGCATCGAATCTGGACGACTCCTTGGCTTTATCGTTTCGAAAGAAGGCATTCTCCTTGATCCTCTTAAAGTCGAGGCCATAGTTAATTTACCCCCTCCATCTTTATTGCATCAATTATAGAGTTTGCAAGGAAAAGAAAATTTCCTTTGTCATTTCGTACCGAACTATGCTAAGCTAGCTCCCAGGTTCACTCGGTTGCTCAAGAAAGGAACCCCATTTGTTTGGGATGAGGCTGCCCAAAAGTATGTTGATGACCTAAAAGCTATCCTCATCAATGCTCCTTTGTTGCAACCCCTGAAATATTATCACGATTACTTCCTTTATCTAGTTGTAACCTCTAGTACCATCGCTATGGTGCTAGTACAGGATGACGACAAAGGCAATGAACATGTTATTTATTACCTCAGTCACAACCTCCTCAACACCAAAATGTGTTATTCTCATGTTGGGAAGTTGGCTTTTGCTGCATACAGGTTGTTCAATTCTTTCAGCATTACATTCTACTCCACACTACCACTATGATTTTGGAATGCAACCCTATGACCTACATCTTGACTCATCAATTGCTGGGGGGCAAGCATTCGAGGTGGATTGTCATCCTCCAAGAATTTGATTTGGTGTTTACTACTGCCAAATCTAAGAAATCACTTGTCCTCACTGAGTTGATTTGCTCCCTTCCCTCTGCTTCTCTTCCTTCTGGTGCCAATGAGTAGCTCCTGGATGAGACTCTTTTCTTAATGAACACTCTCGACCCCTGGTACTGTGATATCATCATATATATCCATACATCCACCTTCTGGTTTGCGTTGACTATGGATGATCACCGATGCATTTTGCATCAATCTCAACCTTACCATATCATTAGAGATACTTTATACTGCATCGGTTTTGATTCAATTCTTCGCCGATGTCTCACTCTCGAGGAGACTGAGAGAGTCTTGAATGACTTCCATTTTGGCACATGTGGCAGTCACCTATTTAGATATGCTACTACTCAAAAAAGCCTTCACACTGGTTATTTTTGGCCCTCTATCTTCAAGGATTGCATCCTTGCTGTTCGCAATTGCCATGAGTGCCCAATTTACCAACGTAATATGTGCACCCCACCAACTCACCTATACCTCGTTATTATTGTTGGTCCTTTTTCCAAATGGGGCCTCGACTATATGACCTGTAACCCTCATTCGATCGAGGGGCATGGGTATATTGTCGTTATTGTGGACTATTTCACCAAATGGGCCAAAGAGATGCCTACATACTCTGCGGATGGTAAAAAAACGACTCAATTTCTATTCAATCATGTTATTTCTAGGTTTGGAGTGCCTTACTCCATTGTCACCCACCATGGCTCCCATTTTCAAGATTACATGATGGCTGAGTGGACTTCTACGTTGGGTCTGCTTCATGATGGCTCAACCCCATATTACTCTCAGGCCAACGACCAAGTTGAAGCTGTGAAGAAAGTCTTGGTTACGATGCTTCAGCGCATCATTCAAATGCACAAGTCAAATTGGCATCTCATGCTCTTTTCAGCTCTATGGGCTTACTGAACCTCAACCAAGAACACAAATGGATTCACTCCATTCTAGCTAGTCTACAGTCTGGAAGCAACTTTACCGGTTGAGTGTGAAATTCCATCTCTCAAGTTGGCTGTCGAACTTCTCCCCGAGAGCTCACCTTAGGAAGAGAACCTCTTGTACCTAGAATGAATGGAAGAGACTTGCCATCTTGCTACTTTGGTCATCGAAGCATAGTAAAAGCGGGTCAAATCCCATTTTGATTAGTTTGTCTCTCCTCGAGCTTTTTCTGAGGGCGATTTGGTTCTTTTGTATTATTAGGCTAATGATAAGTTCGGGGCAAGCAAGTTCGAACCCATGTGGCATGGGCCCTACATTTTTAAACATGTGTTACAGAAAGGGGCCTATGAGCTTATTGACTATGAGGGAAATCCCTTAGAAAAGCCCCGGAATGGGATTTATCTCAAAAAGTACTATTCTCAGGTCATCTTGCATGGTTATTTTTGTAAAATAGTGTGTTATTCATTTTTGTATAGTGTGATTTGGTATGTTGTTTGCAAGCAACTTTCCTGTTTATTATGTTTCTACCTGCTTTGTAGATGTCGGTGTCTCCTCACATTGGTTTTGCTAATGGTGCTTTCCGTAGTACCCGGAATCTATCATCTGCGGCATGGGCCATCTATGACCCCTATGGTCAGTTGATTGATATTCAAGGTATTTTTCGAGTTCGAACAACTAATAACATCACTGAGTATAGCGCTATTATCGAATTGTTGTCAGAAGCTATCGCTCTTGGCATTTGCGAATTGGTTGTCAACCTTGATTCACAACTTGTTGTCATTCAACTCAACGATAAATATTCTTTCAAAAACCCTCATATATTGAGAATGTATCTACGTATTCGTCTACTGGAGAGAAATTTTGATTACATTACATATCATCATATTCTTAGACACATGAATACATTAGCATATGCATTAGCTAATTATATGTTGGATAGACATTTGCGAAACATGTAAAAACTCAAAATACAAAACATTTGTACCACAGTAAGCAAGGAAGTATAACATATCTAGATATATCGAGATTGAGAGAGAGAGAGAGAGAGAGAGAGAGAGAGATGTCAATAATGTTTGTCATACATCAAAACCCCAAAAAATAATATGTGTGTTCAAATACATCAGTGGCTCATAGGCCTAAAAAATGTGGAATGCTAGACCTATGCGCTAAACACCATGATACTCATGATAGCATGTAACTGCTCGAACTATGCTAGTCAACAGTCACCGGATCTGATTTGATACCCCCACTGTATGCCTCTGATACTGGCATGGGACATCACCCATCCGAGCATACTTTGGGATCCCATGGGTCAATCCATCAAGGTTCTACACGATCTCCTCCTCATTGTCACTTCCCTCTTGACAAGGAGTGACCTCAAACTGCCGAGCAATGCACCTGGAAATCGGGGACATCTAGGCAAGGCGTTTTGGTCCAACATCTACATTTATAAAATCAAAATTTCATGAACACATATATCTCAAAAACAATAAAAAACATCAAAAAATAGAATTGTTTGTTTTTTACCTCCATCATCATAATCCTCCCACTCTGGGAGTGGCATATCTAGATCACCTCGAAAGTCGTTATCGGTGTAAGGCCAATCCTCCACTATGATTAGTTGTCGTTGTATCCACGAGAAGAAGGCAGGCTTATATGACATCTGTTGGCCTTGGGTAATCTTGGGCATCAACGCACTCCAACAGACCATCCATGGGTCTCGTGGCAATGGCGGTTCCACCTTAGCCAGTTGGTAGTGGAACAATGAAACCCGCTCCAAGAAGAAGGTCACTAGAACATACCCATAGCTAAACTACTTAAGGTTTCTCGCTTTAGCTTTTGAGAGCTAGCACTTCATGTTGACTTTCATAGCTTCTGCCCAGGTTAAGATAGTGGGCATCATACAGTCGATATCATACTAAAACTTTGACTTGTTGGTCTCATGTTGATGCTAGAAAACTAACATCCTATCAAAGAAACCATGTGGACCTATGGATTATGACCACACTTTCACCGAAAGCGTTTGCATAGGTGGATCTTATAAAAAACCTGACCAATCACCAAACGGCGGAATAACTCAAAACTTGCCAACGAACAACAAACGCACTCTGAACACATATAGCCGGAACCCAAATAGAATAAATCCTCATTCAATTCCTATCGGGTCCGCCTTTCCACAAATATTAATGCGATTAATTCTCCAACATTAATCTTAACCTTCAATCTGACGGTTGATGATTCACTCGATCAACCAACCTACTCGCCGATCCTCCACCGTCTGATCAAAGCACACTTGATCCAATGGTCAGCAGTGATATCGGACAGGATCTTCCACGACGTTTACCCGCCCTTGCAGAGTCGATAAGGATTATAAATCCTTAATCTATAAAAGTTTTGGTCCTATTTTGGAGTTAAAGTGCGAGCACTTGATGACCCGATATCCGTTGGATAACAGAGGACATCAAATCCTACGGCTAACAGTTCTTCAACTAGCACATGGGTTAAAAGTAGGGCTAACCCCCACTATTGACTGTGACATAAAAGTTTGAAATTGAGATCGACGACAAGGAGTGAGCGCGGGTCTCCAACCACGATTAAGAAGTTTCGTACTCTTCTACCTCTGCTATTTCTGATCACCGTCGGATCTGATAGCCAACAAACGGTCCTGATTTATTCTGAGGTTTCTTCACCAATTTAACAATTTCCGCCAAGATTTAATGCTTCTGCCAAGTTAGTCGGTCTCTAGACTATATACTCCAGTTTCTCAAAACATATCCAGGCTCTTAATTGTTCACTGTAATTACAGAGGATTTTAGCCTGCAATCTATGAAAGCAATAATTTAACAAAAGACCACGCAAAGCAAGCTTTGTACACAAACTCCATTTTTTATAATAGTCTTTACATAATGCACAGAACATCTCGTGCTTTGATCTGTTTTGTCTTCCACTTAACTCTCTCTACACTATCTAACCTCTGTGTAACACACTCTGTCTACTCTAACACACTCAATATTGAATTACACAAAGAGATACACAATCCACACTATATTCATATTGATAACTATTTACAAAAGAAACAATCACACTCGACTGTTTCAGTTCCCCCCTTTCTCATCCATCCTATCTTTTCATCTGAATCTAACCTAACCTCTCACTCATTCCAAAAGATTACAATTTATACAAAATACAGATTCATGAACCCATTTAGTTCAGATCCAGAAATCTCTCATTCTTCCCTAAAGAATCTCTTCACTCCTCTCTTTCCTCAAACAAATGCTAATTTAAGCTTTCAAATCCCTCATATCCTATTTCAAACCAGATAATCTAACTTCTTGGCCTAATCTCCACACAGGGAGGATCAATCCGCCACTTATACCCTTTTTTGCTCAGATTTTGACAACAAATAATACACTCTCATACATTTAAATTAATAAAATTAACTAATCTCTTGTCTTCCAACCCTTTGTTAGCCACAACATGTGATCATACCATCACATTGCTAACTAGGTCTAAATGCTCCTGCATCAGAATCCCAAAGTTGAAAGTTTTCATGACCACCTGGTCATGTGTTTCTTCTATTGATCATCCAGTATGCCAAACTTTACTTTGTAACTGGTCATCACTTTCATCCTGCTACTCATTCAATTAAACTAACACTATCACTTCTATTCTTCATGTATTCCAAATCTTATGTTGTTGCTCTCCACTTTCCTTGCTGATACAATTTTATTTTGTTAATTTCTCTTCCTTGTTGTCCCTCTTCTTAACTGAGTTCATATTCTACACTTTCTCAACTTCCTCTTTACAATTTGTTCTTAGTTGAACTCCATTGGCATCTGTTTGTTGTACATTCTCCCTTACCATAGAAATTATGAAATTTATGTCCAATTCTTCTTCACCTCTGTCATTTACAAACTGTTGCTTGTACTCTACAACTTCCCTTTCATTATCATTAAAGATAATCTTCCCCTTTATCTTATCAAGTTCATCTAATAAATTTTCCAGTAATATGAATCTTTCCTCATCTCTAATGAGAATATCATTTGCATATGACTCCTCTTTCTTGTATAAAACCAAATTTTTGCCACAATTATCATATTTAAAGTTACTATGGATTTCTGTCTCCATAGATAACTTTTCCATCAAGACCTTATACTGATCCTCTGCAAAATTTATAAAACTGTCAATAAATTTCATTTGAGCACCTTCCTGTTCATTACAGAATATTCCCTGTTTTGACACAAAAATGTCATTCAACAATTCAAGAATTAAATTCTCCTTAAACATATCATTGTGAAGTATCCTTTCACCTTCTGTACAACTAATTAATGTTGTTTCATCTTCACTTACAACATAAACAAAATTCTGGTTTTCTAGATATTCTTCATGGTTTACAGATTCATAAAAATAATCCTCTTTAAAATCACAGAATTCCTGAACTCCTGTATTTGTCAACATCATCCTATATTCCTTCACATTTTCCACACAGTCTGGATCTTCTACTGAAGATACTTCATTATGGTTATCATCACAAATTTCCATCTATTTGTCTTCAGCTTCCTTAACCATGAAAATTTCCCTGTCAATACCATCATTCTCAAAAATATTAAATGCATGCTCAAAATATCCTTCTATTTCAACTATTTCTTCAAACAATTTCACTTCTTCATCAACATGCATGAGCACATTGTCCAATTGTTGTTCAACACCTATCAAACATGAAAATATACACATCACATCAGTTTCAAAAATACAAGGCTCTTCATCTGAACTCCCATTGACCAGACCTTCATGCTCATTTGAACTATTCAGATAGTTCACTAAGTTATTGAAAAATTCTTCCTCAACATCTATGATTTCCTTTTCATCAAAGAAAACTTCTAGGACTGCAACTTCTTGACTTTTCCTGACAATTTCATCATAAGTGTGCATAACATCCCCTCTCCTTCACAATTTTCTACAGCACTTAGTTTATCCAAATAATACAAAAATGTCTCCTTCTCTTCTATGATAAGACTTTGATCTTTCAAAGATTTCCTTGACTTAACTTCTTCAGCTGAGTTCACTGTGTCAGCTTCGCTTCTCTTCACTTCACAACCCTACAATGCATTAGCTTCTCTCCCTCCATCCATTTTCCATTGGTTTTATATCCATGTTAATGTTCCTTCTAACATGATCCAATAAGTTTTCACTAAGAGAGGACACAACCATTTGCTCATACCTTTTAATTTTCTCCACCAATCGAAGCCTTGAAAGTCTTCCTGCATCTCCTTTTATGTTTTTCTTGTCTCTGCCTCTTTCACAGAGTCAAGTTCATTTGGCTGCATACCTACAACTTTAGATTCAAATGCTACCAGCACCTTTCTCTCATGCCGATCTGTGTAGATCATCTCTTCGTCATTATCATCACTGTCTCCTTTCCCAAGGTGAGATCCTTTCTTTGTTTCACAAATGTATTCTTAACTTTTCGAAGCATTAATTTCTCAGCAAACAATTCTCTAACAAGCCACTTAACTCTTTTCCCCACATAAAATCCTTGTTTCAAATCTTCTCTGATTCCTTCCTATACCAATTTCTTCAAATGACTGAGTTATGCTTTCATCTCAGCCAACTATATGTCCATTTCTTCTTTACTCATTCTTTTGAGTCCAACTGCTTTGGTGCTCTTTTTCCTCTATCTGTGACTTTCCTCTATACCCCTGTTATGATTATAAATAGTCAATTCCATTTCTTCCTTTGTTGAAATTTTTTTGTTCACTCGTGAGCCACAACTAGCCCTTTCTTTCATCTATAACAAGTCTCCTTCATGCCTCACCAAAATTTTCTAAGTTTATCCTTTTGGCATTTATTGGTTCTTTCCTCGAACCTTTCATTGACTAGTAATTATACCCAGCACTCCTCTTGCTGGAATTGCTATCTTTAAGACAACTCTACGCACAATCACAATTGTGGAGCTGTCTCAACAACTTCTACGCAACCGCAGTTGGAAGTTTTTCTCAGCTTCTCTTGAACACTCCTTGCTCTAGGCTCTGCATTTTCTGTCAGGCCAGGCAGTAACTCCATAAGGCATAAATAATTTACTATTTTATTCCATCAAGTAGGTCTTCATTATATACATGAGGGAGAGACTGTTCAGTTCGTCTCCCAATGACTGTTCATAATTCCTATTTATCTATTTACAATAATTCACCCAATCACAAGGATTAGGTGTCAACATTCCCCCCCTTAATCTGAAGGGATGTTGGTGAGTCCAAGCATCATTCTGAATCGTTCAAGATTTTCCCTTCCAAGCGCTTTGGTGAAGATATTTGCAATTTGCTCATTTGCAGAACAATGACAGAGATGGATTGTTTTTGCCTCAACATGATGTCGAATCAGATGATATTTAGTATTGATGTGATTCGTTTGATCATGGAACTTTGGGTTCTTGGCCAACGTTATTGCAGAGCTATTGTCAATCATGAGTGGAGTTGATTGTACTTGTTTTAGTTGCAAATCTTCAAGAATTTTCCTAAGCCACACAATTTCTTTTGTTGCTTCAGCTCCTGCCACGTATTCTACTTCTGTTGTGGAATCTGTTGGAACTGATTGTTTGCATGATCTCCAGGAGACAGTTCCTGATCCAAGACTCATAGCATATCCTAAAGTTGATACCCCAATTTCTTTGTCTCCATCGAAGTCTGAATCAAAGTATCCAATCAAACTGAAGTCGTCCACCTGTGTATACTTGATTCCAAAGTCTTGAGTTCCCTTCAAGTACCTTAGAACTCTTTTTGCAGTAGACCAATGTCCCTCACAAGGCTTTTGCATAAACTTGGAGAGGATTCCAACAGCAAATGAAATGTCTGGTCTAATAGTAGTTAGGTAGTTGAGACTTCCTACAAGCTGTCTATACTTTGTTGCATCCTCAAATTCTTTTCCTTCAATAGATGTGACCTATAAGTTTTGTTCCATTGGAGTAGCAAGAGGATTGCACTCTGTCATGCCAAACCTGTTCAACAGATCTCCAATGTATTTCTTTTGAGAAAGAAATATGGACTTTGGATGTTGGGTTACTTCAATGCCAAGATAGTAATGAACATAGCCCAAATCAGTCATTTCAAAACTTTTCCCCAATTCCTTCTTTATGGATGCAATTTAGCTTTCATTGTTCCCTGTCATCAAAAGATCATCTACATATACCACAAGATATACAACTGTTTTTCCAACTTTCTTGACAAATAAAGTTGCGTCATCAAGATCAAAATGTTTGAAATTGAGTTTCAGAAGATGCTCAGTTAGTTTTTCATACCAGGCTCGCGGTGCTTGTTTGAGGCCATGCAAGGACTTCACAAGTTTTCACACTTTATGTTCATGTCCTTTCACAACAAATCCTTCAGGCTGGGACATAAAAACATTCTCTTTTAGATCTCCATTCAAGAAAGCAGTTTTTACATCCATTTGATGGACTTTCCAACCGTTCTGAGCTACTAGTGCAAAGAGTGTCCGGATGGTAGCCCATTTTGCTGTCTGGACAAAAGTCTCCTCATAATCCACCCCTTCCTTCTGTGCAAAACCTTTGCCACAAGCCTAGCTTTGTGCTTGTGAAGTGAGCCATCAGCTTTATACTTGTTCTTGTAGACCCACTTGTAACCAATTGGTTTGATTCCAAATGGAGGATCAACCAGCTTACAAGTGTCGTTCTTTATGAGGGCATCATACTCCTTTTGCATCATTTCTTTCCATTCATCATGAGAAGAAGCTTCTTTGAAGGAAGTTGTTTCAAAATATGTAGACAAGTTCAATTCACAATCATAAGAAACGTCCATATCAACAGGTGAATTAGAGTCATCTACATCACCTCCATTTTTCCGGTTTGAATTTTTGGTTCCTGTCTTTCCAACTTCATCAGGATGAACACTTTCAAGTGTATTTGTCAGCCACTTTGGGGGACCTTTCTCAGATGGTCCAGGCTGCTCCGTTGATTGAGTTGGGACTGAATCAAGATTGAGTCTCCCAATTCTATCAATTACATCACTTAAAGCATTATCTGTTGTTGGGGTTTCATGTGGGCGAGAGTGTTCTTCAGAAGAAGATTCCACATGTTGATCCAGTATAGGAATCCCCCCTTCAAGATGTGGAATCTGATTATTAAATTCTTGAAATGATTTTGCTTTTGCAAATCTATCCAAGCGATCAAGTTGCCGCTTAACAACATTGTCAGTTTTGGATGATTCAAGGAAAATTACATCTCTAGATACAACAAACTTCTTATTTACTTCATCATAGAGGTGGTATGCTTTGGAGGTGTTTGAATATCCCATAAAGATACACTTACGACTTCTAGCACCAAGTTTGTTTCTATGTACCTTTGGTATCAAGGCATAACAGGTGGAACCAAAGACCCTGAGATGCTTTACCAAAGGAACATGTCCATACCACATTTCATAAGGAGTCTTGTTTCTAATAGCATTAGATGGACATCTATTCTTTATATATGCGGCACATATAACAACATCAACCCAAAAAATTATCTTTACATTCTTGAAAAAGAGCATGGATCGTACCATATTTAAGATTGTCCTATGCATTCTTTCAGCTACACCATTCTGTTGAGGATTATAAGGCACAGTTGTTTGATGTTTGATCCCATTTTGGTGAAGATAGTTTTCAAATTCATTTGATGTGTATTTTTTTCCATTATCAGTGCAAATAGACCCAATATGAGATTGTGCATCATTTTCAATCCATTTATGAAAATTCTTGAATGTTTGAAAAGCATCAGATTTGTTCTTCAATAAATAAACCCAACACAGTCTGGTGTAATCATCAATAAATGCCATGATATATTTATTTCCATTTGCTGAAGGAACAGGCATTGGACCACATAAATCTGAATGAATGAGTTCAAGTTTTTTATGTGCTCTTGAATGTGAATCATGAAAAGGTTGTTTTCTATGCTTTCCTAGAATGCAAGCATCACATTGCTTAAGTTTCCTAGGAATTGTAGGCAAACCAACAACACCATTTTTCTTCAACAAGTGGAGACTGTCATAGTTCAAATGTCCAAATCTAGCATGCCATAATAAACTTGATGGAAATGTACCTTCTTCATGATGAGAATTGTATGATAAATGTTGTGCATGAGCAGAGGTTCCTTGCAGCTTGATAAACCTTTCTTCTTCTATTCCCCTCATGACAAGTGAGTGGTCAAATGCTTTTCTTACCTCAAGCTTGCCATCAAACATATGAATGGAGTGACCTTACTGGCAGATGTGGACCAAGGACAACAAGTTTCTCTTGAGCTGTGGGAGATATAGAGCATGATGCAGAAGAAAGTCTGGAAGACCAGGCAATTTAAGCCTGATTGTGCCAAGCCCTGATGGCTTGATTTTTGTTTGATCTGCAAAGTATACTGCTCCATCAACATTGTCAGTGAAATCTTCAAAAAAATATTTTCTATGAGTCACGTGGCAGGTTGCTCCTGAATCAAGCAACCAACCATTTTTCCAAGAAGCAAGTGAAGCATTAAATAAATCTTCATTTACTCCAATGTTACATTGTGCCACAACATAGTGAGCAGATTCAGGTGCTTTACCTTTGTCTGTATCATCAGTTTTACCTTTCTGTTGGTTTCTTTTCTGCTCAATTTTGTCCCATGGTAGCTGCATGTAGAGGCATCATGTGATCCATTTCTTTTGTAGCGAATACAATGCAAATTTTCCTTTTCTCCTTGAGAATGTCTACCCCTCCTGCCTCTGAAATATCTTCCTCTTCCTCTTTTTCCACCTCTTCCTCTTGTAGAATCTTAAGCATGATGCTTGTCTTTATGAGCAAGGCACACAGTCTCTTCAGAAGATTCAGGGGCTGTCTTCTTTCCAAAAGCTTTCTCTCTTTCAGCAAATTTTTTCATAAGAGAGTCAAAGGTTATATCTTTGAGATTTCCATTTGCTTGCAATGACTCAAGATAATTGGAGTAAGTAGGATAAAGTGCCTTGAGAAAAGCGATAAGAGGAATATCCAATTCAACCTTAGTGGATTTGATATCATGCATTATAGACTTTACTTCAGATGCAAGAGCAAGAGGATCATTATTTTGCAGTTCAAGAGTGAAGAGTTTGATCATGAGTTGAACAACTTCAAGTGCAGAATTTGAGTCATAGAGTCCTTTCAGCTTTTGTAAGGCTTCAAAGGCAGTTGAATATGACGAAATATGGTGACTCACCTCTTCATTTATAGATGCGGCGATTAATTCATAAGCTTTGCTGTTCTTGTTTTCCCAAATGATGAGCTCTTTTTCTGAGGTAGGTTGTACTGGTTCATTGTTTCCTTCTCCGAAACACACTCCTTTCCACAACTCATTGAAAATGAGGGTGTGTTTTATCATCCGAGACCATTCAGGATAGTTCTCCTTGCTAGTGAGAACTATTCCCACCATGGATAGGATTGAATGCATACTGTAGCAAAAAAAAAACTTCTGTTGCAAAACTTTTACTCTTAATGGAAAAAAATTTACTTCTGATGTGACTAGACAACAAACTCAAATGTCAATTCATATTCATCTGCACTGTGTTAAGTCCAAAAAAAAATATCCTCAAACAGCATAAAGCACTGCGTAGAATAGTCATATTTGCACTCTCAATTCCATTCATAATATTGTTCTCCTTCATATAAAACCAACGATGCCAATTTTAAAAATGTCAATTATCAAATATTGTGTCACAACTCAATCATTCAAAATGTATCAGCACATCTGCCATTGAGATGAAACTACCAGTAAGATGACGACTTAATGTAAATCATGATTGTAATCTTTACGCAAACGACTCCTAACAACACATACTCCAGCCAAACAAACGCCCCAGGAGGCGCAAACGAGCTCAAGAAATAAGCAATCGTTGCCACGAAATTGTAAGCATTATCACCAAAAAAAATTTGTGGCATCAATATTCATCCGCATGCATGCTTTACCCGAAGGAAAATGCTCTCTTATGACCAAAAGAGCAGAACGAAAATTGTGCTTGCTCAAAATGGAATCATCATAACGCCGTTGCCTTTCTCTAGCTTCAACTATTGTCAAAAATTCACCTGCATACTTACAAACAAAGGCTCCCTTTCTAATTGACTCCAAAGAATGCAAACTCCATCCCTTCCTCGGATGCCTAACGACAGCAACCTTGACTAGCAAACCACCCTACGAGACCTAGTTTCTGTAGCTCAAACTGCAACGGCACGCTCGATCAGATAACCACCACTTTTCTTCATTAAAAACGCGTCTACCATCTACCAAAAGAGGCGACGCCTTAATGGCCTTACTGTAATGGGATACAAACAAGAAGTTTAGTAGAAAAGGCGGGTGACGATACAGGACGGGCGTCACCTGATTGGAAAATTCATGGCATTCGATCGCCACATGAATTTGGTGTGGGGAGACTGTGAAAAGTTCAAAAGACTTCCTCCCAAGAAGGGAGCCACAACAGACAAGAAAGAAGAGCGAGAGGATAGACGAGCAGCGCAATATGAAGCACTTTGACACCAGAGAGCAATCAACGCATTTAGATGAACAGGCAAAGGAACGTTTCAGCAGATCAGAATACGTGGAACAAGCTACCAATGTTTAGTAGAGAATATGGCAGAGGAACATTTGCATCGTTCAGGTGAATGTCAGGTGCAGATCTGTATAAATGGAATATGGTAGATAGAGGGCACAGCTAATTGTATGGAGGAGCAACACAGGTATATGAGAGAAAATAAGGGAGTTACAAGGGACAAGAGCTAAAAAGGAGTTGGCTCTGATACCATGTCAGGCCAGGCAGTAACTCCATAAGGCAGAAATAATTTTAATGTTTTATTCCATCAGGTAGGTCTTCATTATATACATGAGGGAGAGACTATTCAGTTCATCTCCCGATGGCTGTTCATATTTCCTATTTATCTATTTACAATAATTCACCCAATCACAAGGATTAGGTGTCAACATCTTCAATTTCTCACTTCTTTCATTCAGTAATTTCATTTGTTGTTGGGTACTGTCACTTTTAATCATCTAAGAGTTCTTCTTGCTTCATCTTCTTTAACATAGCTAATGTGCTATGATGCTGATACAATTCATTCTACCTTCCAAAAATTTCGTTGCTTCTATTGACTTGTACAATCTTATCTCAAGATACATCAAAGTACCTTTCAAACCTGCCAATTTTCCTTCAAAGATGTCTTAAAATCAATTCCCATTCCATCAGTTAAATCTTTGCCAAATGATTCATCTGTTCACTATTTCATTTAAACTTCCCCATTCAAAAGACTCCATACAGTCAACAACTATTCTTCATCTTACAATTAAGATTCAATTTGAAATTCACCTATATTTACAAATTCATGACACACTACAAATTCCTTCTGATAATCTGTTGTAAGAAAATGTTGTCTTGCTTCTACAAATTCCAAAATTCATCCCTTCTAGTGGTTCTTCTTTCAGATCTATCAAACCCAACCTGTGTTCTTTCAACCATCAATATCATTGTCTTCAGTAATAATTTAAGCAATCCTTAATCATTAAAATTCTTCAAATCATTTAAATGATTTTAGTCATAGCAATCCAACTCTTCTATTTGAATTTAAATTCAAAATCTTTTACTTCAATTTACCTTTTAAATCAAACCAATCATTCAATCAATTTGCCTGGAAATTTCCTTTTCGTGAAAGAAAATTTTCACTCCCTTGTTGTTCTTCAAACATTGAAATAAATCTTTGTAAAATCACAAAATAAATCTTCTTACATGATATGCAATATCTTGTAGTAATTCCCATATTTCAACAATTCTGACAGAATATCAAATTGCCTCTAATTAAGAATTCTGACAGGTATCCCCAAGGATGTTCTGATCATTCCAAGGCTTTTCCTTATAGTTCCTCTACTGAATTTTCTTCATTCGCTTCTTTGTCATGGCTACTTGCTGAGAATAAAATTCAAACCTTCAACCAAACTCCACAGAGCATTGGTCTAGCTCTGATACCAAAAATGATGCCAGAAAACTGACATCCTGTCAACGATCCCATGTGGACCTATTGATTATGGCCACACTTGCACTGTAAGCCTTTGCATAGGTGGATTTTATCAAAAACCCAACTAATCACCAAGCAATGGAATAACTCAGAACCTGCCAACGAACACCGGACTCACTTTGAATGCATAAAGTCGAAACCCAATTAAAATAAATCCCCATTCAATTCCTATCAGGTCCGCCTTTCCACAAATATTAACGCGATTAATTCTCCACTATTAATCTTAACCTTCAATTTGACGGTTGATGATTCACCCGATCAACCAACCTACTTTTCGATCCTCCACCATTTGATCAAAGCACACTTGATCCAACGGTCAGCAGTGATGCTGGACGGGATCTTGCACGACGTTTACCCACCCTTGTGGAGCCGATAAGGATTATAAATCCTTAATATATAAAAGTTTTGGTCCATTTTTGGAATTAAAGTCCGAGCACTTGATGACCCGATATCCATTGGGTAACGGAGGCCATCAAATCCTACGACTGGCGGTTCTTCAACTAGCACACCGGTTAAAAACAAGCCTAACCCCCGCCATTGACTGTGACCTAAAAGTTTGAAATTGAAATTGACGATTAGGAGTGAGTGATCAATAAGTTCTGTACTCTTCTACCTACACTATTGTTGATCAACGTCAGATCTTCCAGCCAATGGATGGTCCTGATTTATTATGGGGTTTCTTCACCAATTTAACAAGTTCCACCAAGATTTAACACTTCTGCCAAGTTAGTCAGTCTCTAGAATATATACTCTGGTTTCTCAAAACATATCCAGGCTCTTAACTGTTCACTGTAGTTACAGAGGATTTTAGCCTACAATCTATGAAAGCAATAATTTAACAAAATACCACGCAAAGCAAGCTTTGTACACAAACTCCTTTTATTCATAACAATATTTACATAATGCACAAAACATCTCATGCTCTGATCTGTTCTCTCTTCCACTTAGCTCTCTCTACACTATCTAACCTCTTTGTAACACACTATGTCTACTCTAACACACTCAATACTGAATTAAAAAAAGAGATACACAATCCACACTATATTCATATTGATAACTATTTACAAAATAAATAGTCACACTTGACTATTTCAGTTCCCCCCTTGCTCATCCATCCTATCTTTTCATCTGAATCTAACCTAACCTCTCACTCATTCTGTTGTGGGGAAAAATGCCTATGCAGGACGATCCTATCCACCTAAGGTGTGACAGTGCCTTAGCAACAAACAGATACAACTATTCTGGTTCTTTCCTTTATGAAATGTGAAAGAGGGGAGATCAATGGACTTACCGGTGTCTTCCGTTTGTCCCTCGATCTAGATCCTCTTCTCTTTGGGTGTTCATAGCTACTTGCCTCCTCGTTCGTCCAAGAGAACAGCTACCTGTGACAAGAGAAAAGCTACTTGCGACAAGAGAAGAACACAACACAAAGGCAAATATTCATATTCATAAATGATTCAGGATTAGAAGTAAATCAAATACACTAATGCAATCATACAAATACACCAGTATATAGGAGAAAACCAAGATAGCTTTATTGATTGATAACAAGGTTCAGGAAGAGATACAACCCAGAGGGCTCCAATCCAGCATCTCCTTCCCAGCAGAATGGAATTCCTATCTTCACCACCCTTCAAAGCATTAAGAACCCAATGATTCCAGTCTCAAACCAGCAGCAATTCTTTGCAATAACAAAATTCCAGCCCCCTCTTCCCATGGAGGAGAGATCTATATATAGATCTTTTGGAGAGAGGATGAGTCAGCTTGAGGCTGGTATGAAACTGACTAGTGTCCTCTCCCTCTCTTAGTTCTTGAGTCCACTTGGAGGTTCTTGCTTCCACTTGGAGATTTGGAACCTCTTACTCATCACCAGTCGAATTCCTTGATGCAAGTGTCATTTTGGAAGCTTCCTGAGCATTAACACATTGAGAAACGAGCCTGCCACTTGTCCAGTTACGCTCAACGCAGGTAGACAGTGGAGCAGTTGACATTCAGCGCAGATGCTCAGTCGAGCAGTTGACATGATCCAAAATTGGCTTGTTTTTGAGTTTTTTCAGGTGGAGAACTTCTGTGAATTTTTGTGGTTTGTTGGCCTTGTTCATCTAGGGGTAGGAACAACATGTTTAGGGACCTTGGATCCCTTAGATTATTGACATTTCATGCTCAGTGATGCAAGGCACAAAAATGTCTATAATAGTTGCCCCCTAAAGTATGAGGTCGTTTATCGGATGAAATGCTTTATCCAGGAGGGTCCGAAGTTCATCCATTTGCTGGGAAGAGACCTGTAATAAGATACAATACAATACATTATGATTCATACTGCTTTCATGATCTGGCTGAGGCGGGCATTCCCATGCTCAGCTTTATAAATTCATTTTTGTACATAGCACAGACAATCGTCTGATGGTAGACTGATAATTTTGGTGAAATTATCATCCTTTGAGTAGGATGATCATCTGCTGCAATGATGTACATGTCAAATGTCTTTATTTTTCTTGAATATATATCGCAGCCCGGATGGATGAAACTAGATCCAGGGTCTTCAATCTCATTCGATCTTCACTCTAAGTACAAGTCGATCCATGTGAGAATTGCGCTGAAGTCGAACATGGAAAGACATCGCTTGATTACCGGTCAATGATGTGAACCGTTAACAAGCGCGAGAGGAATCACCGATAATGATAATGACACTCAAGGTACTGCAGTACAATTCACATGGTGTGAATACAGGACTTGGCGTCGAACACCACGCAAAATCTTCTGGTCGAAGGTCATTGATGTATACCTGTCGCCGGAAGTGAGAAACTTGCCATTGAGGCATGCAAGCTTCAAAGTACTTAAGGGGTTGTTCCTAGATCAACTTATTGGATAATGAGCTGATGTCGACAAGAAGCGATCCGTCAAAGGAGGGCCTTAATGAATCCCGCATCAGTGACACGGAATGGAGCTAATGATTTTGATGGAGGTGAAAACGATCTGTGACATATGATTCAGGGTGGCGGTCATGAATGGATGAAGGATAATGTATGGTAGTGGATGGGACCCAGTTGACTCTTTCTGAACGACTTCTCTTGAACATATGGCGACACTGATGCGATGGATCGATAGCATTACCCCAATTACGGATGGTATGGCGAGACCATGGTGATGTGACCTGTGAATGAAACAACCCAACCCGATTGTGGTACGGAGGAAAAGTGTCATGTTCAAGAGCGACCTGCTACCATCAAAGTTCTCTTTAGTTTCTCCCAATTTTTCCCCAGTCATTGCTGACCAGTACATCTTTATTTTTGTCAAGTTTGAGGAGGATAACATATGCTTGTTCTATAACCTGCCCTTCGGGCAAGCCCATCGCTATGTTTTAACGAGCCTAGCGATAGTGAAACTTGTTCTCGTCTAAAGATAAGTTTGTCGCTATTTAGTGATTTTAACGAGTCTAATGACAAGGATAACTCGGTCCTTTTCATTTTTAGAGAGTCTGAAAAGGTACATAAAGTTAACTCCAAAATTCCTTTTTCGTCATCTAATCCCTTAAGTCCGAAAAAGTATAAAACAATACAGAAGGGATGAGTTTTCGATCGTTTTAACGAGCCGAATAAAACAGGCGCTCGATCTTTTTGTGCAATAATCCCTCAGGTCCAAAAAGATTAAAATCTAGAGGAGGGATAGCACTTTCGGTCGCTTTAACGAGCTGGAAGGCCAAAACTCGGCAATCTTTTCATATTTTACGAGTCAGTTGAAAAGAGCTTAAAGAAGACTCGTCTTTTGAGGAACAAGTGATAAACAGGGTTAGCAGCTAATTCCAGGTACAGGTTGGAATTCTTACAATCACGGCAGTGTCACAAGGATGGCTAGGTGAAATCACTCTTCACAGCTGTTCCTCAAAATGGGTAAACAATCATATGGAGGTGAACGATCGGCCAAATGAAAAGTGGAGGTGATGGTGCAAACACGACCAAGGCTTTTATGGCAGATAAGGTTACATACCTAATGGTTATTTACCGGGATGGGTTCATTTTTTAACGAGCTTGAATGCGCCAAAACACTGCTCAAACTTATGTTTATTTTTTAACGAGCATGAACTATGCGCTAAAACTGCTCGGATCTTGCGTTTATTTTTTAACGAGCATGAACTGTGTGCTAAAACTGCTCGTTTATACCAGTCATATGATAAGAGTGTCTCATTGAAGATGCTATTTTTTAGGGAGCTTAGATCTTACACAAGCTTTGCTCCGGATCCTTTCGTTATGCAAGTTCGGAAACGACTAATCCTACGAGTTTAAAGGGTTAGGGGTCCTAAAAATTTAAAAAATAAATAGCCGCCCCTTGCTTGCACTCCAAAAGGTTTGCATGCCCCTAGGTATAAAGTACGATTTCAAGGTTACCCCTCAATTTGCAGATAAAACATTTGTTCTACCAGGAAAGGCCTACCTCTTTCAGGTTACCCAAAGATTGTTTCATTTGCACAGCAAACAAAACACTTCTTCAGCGATGTTTACCGAAATAGACAAAGGTGAGAGACTCCGTCTATCAACTCACATAACTTTAACAAAAGAATCTTATTCTAGAACAACCCTCTTCCTAGACGGAGGGGGGTACGGACTAGTCATATTCTCCCGCGGAAACCTACTCTATACCCAAAGTTTCTCTGCCGAAACAGACTAGGACGCATGCCCCCTGGGTTCTAGTCATATCCTCCCAGATTACTCGCGCTCATCAGGAGGACGAACCGTGGGTTGAGACACTTCTTGCGTGAACAGACCATTTAGGGTTGGTATATGACTATTTGCGATGCGTGATCCCGGAAATGAAAGTTGGTCTACGAGCTTGACCATTATTCCTTCGTGTGGAAAACACATTACTCTAAAGAGTGAGGAGATGACGGCTCCCATGCAATATATATAGTCTCGTCCAAGGAGTAGGTTATAATCCAAGGTTCCTTGAACGACCATCACGTTCATTTAAACGGTCTTCCCTTTCAATGTTATGGGCACATTGGGGAGGATCCCTAAAGGTCGACTGGTTCCTTTATCAAAGCCTGATAGATTTCTCATTTCAGGCAAAAGTGCTGGCGAACCAAGCACTTTCCAAGCAATAGAGGAAAGGATACTCACAGATGCCCCCTCGTCAATGATGGTGCCAGCCATTACCATTCTATATATTTGGATGATAATTCTGAATGGTATGCTAGCCGGCAGGCAGGGTCTGCCTAGTTGGTTCCAGTCGAACGAGACAACTAGGTTGCTTGGTGGTGGGACCGAATATACGGCCGGATATCGCTCTGACGAACTTCCTTCCTGCGATAAAGGAATGGTGGCATTTCCCCCTTGATCATCAGAGTCAGTTCTGATGAAGAGAATTTGGACAGTGTCGTCTTTATTCTCCTCTGTGACGGTGTCATTCGAAGATAGAGCCTCTGAAGGCAAAACCGGGTCAACTGTCGTTTCAACCTTTAAACTTTCGTCAGGTATGGATTCAGACGGTTCATCTTCAATGACAGGTGCTTCGGCTGACCACCTGGGCGGGCCAGCCGGGTTCTCAACTAGCGAAGGACTTGGCAGGAGTTTTTGATATCCAGGAGGAAGTTGCGCTCGTAAAATCGGGCGATCTTCCAGAACTCTTTTTGCCTCGTCTAAGAAGGGACAACGGTGGATGGCGTGATCGCCTTCACACAGCTTGCAGGGAAATCTAGCGTTCCCTCTTTGTCCTGTGGCTTCACTTCCACTAGTCGACGGTGAGCAGTCAACATGGCTATCAGAGGTCGACGCTACCGAATTGTGCAAACGGGGGGACCAGTCTCTTAGTATCCGAGGGATACAGGGACAATCTCGGTGGAAGTGGTCTCCCTTGCATATGACGCATGTCGATTTAGGCCTTACGAGTCCTGTGTGTGGATTCTTGTCAGACGACACTTGTTTGCCCCCAGACGCCTTTGGCTCCTTCTTCTTCTTCTCTTTCTTCTTCTTCTCCTTCTTCTCCTTAGGAACTCGGTTTTTTGATTTACCAGTTCCGTCAAGCGAAGAGGATGGAGGAGAGGAAGATGAAGTAGAAGGCTGGTGGGAAACTCTGGTCTGGTCTAACTGTTGACTCGACTGTTCAGGAATAGTGGTATTCTGAACGACATTGGTTGAAAAGAGCCAGACTGGTAGGCCAATTGTCAATCCTGGAAGTGACAAAGTGGCCATGTGGGGCGCACCAACATCTCCCCAAGAGGAGAAGGGACTAGGATTTCCACCAAGGGGAATTCCTTGGTTGGTGTGCTCCATCTTTTCAACCTAAAGATCAACGCGGGAATGATGGGTGATTGTTCCATTTAAAATAAATTGTTAACGACGCTTTAGACACAACTTGCTTTTTCACTTTTAAAGAGTCGAGAAAAAGCCAAAGATGACTCTAGTCTCCTTCGATGTTTTAACGAGCCCGAAGTGACAAATGCTCGGATGGACTTTTTCTGTTATAGAGTCTGAAAAAGGCCAAAAGAAACTGCTCTGGAGTTCTAGGCAGAGGGTGTGCCAAACTTTTTCGTAAAACCGCAGAATACTTTTTAAGGTACGGGCGATCGATCTTCGTGAATGTTGTGTTCACTGCATTGCGATCAGTAGGGTGGCCGACACGGCTTCCTAAGGATAAAGGATATATGCCTATAGGGGTCTCCCAATATATACGCGACGGTACGTGGGAGCACAATCCGTACTAGCGCTATCGTCCCTCAGGAGGAATCACCCACCTTCCACGAGATCGACAGTCACTAGGCTTAACAACGTCGGAACACGTCTCTAGCCTAGACCTCTATGTTGTGCGTTATGTTGCAAAGCGTTGTTAGGTTCATTCAGTTTATTTTAAGTTGATCTTTTTAGAAGTTTGCCTTTCAAGGTTCACCACGAGATGTATGATACAAATTCCTAAATGCAGTCTAAAGATGATAAGCAAGCTTTATATCTTTTCAACTTTGAAAATCCTAGCTACTAAGGGAAAAGAAAGACACCATCTTTTCTCAAAGAGCAATCAGCACACTCTAATGCACTTTTTCCTAAATCAAGCATGCAAACTTATCAAAATGCAAATGCACAATGCAGGTGTTTGTTTTCCGCTTTCTTAGTATTGATGCCTACAAAGAAAGCTTTTTGTACAACTTTGAATTTTCTTTTAAATGACAGATACAAACAAGTTTACTTTTTTCGAAATCAACAAGGGTAGAAGAGATTACAACACTTTGTGACTTTCGAAATGAACAGCTTGTTTCGACACTTAAAAGAGACAAACTCAAACCAATAAGCAAAAGCAAATGTATAATCAACTGTAAACAGCCAATGAACTCTCTCCTAAGATCACGGTCAATCAGATCTGAATCAAGGGCTACAGGATGATTATTTCACTCATGCAAAGGAAAACTGTAAATGACGTAAAAACACATAAAAACACTCACAGTTTTTTGTACAAAAGGAGGCGGAATCTAAGCAAGGAAAAGGAGTTATCAGACTGGTACCTATGCTAGTTAAAGGCTGCAAAAAACAGAGATCAAAACAGAGCAACAAACAGCAGAGAACCCCAGCTGCACAAAGATAAACTGGTTCAGCGCAAGTCCAACACTGTGGGTTTGACATTCAACGCAGGTAGCCTTCACGGGACCTGCGTTGAAATGCAGACTGCCTTCACAGCAGTTGCGCTGAAGAAGAAACTCTCGTTTCCTCTGGGTTCTGGGTCATAAAACAATCAAAAATCAACTGTTTCAAGCCAAATCAGAAACACAAGCAAGGTATAATCAGAGGGATGCTTTGAGAGGGTACTAAGATCTATCACAAAGGATCATCAAGTCATTTGTGAGTCCATTGTTCAGATCATAGACAAAATCTAGTGAAGGATCAAGGCAGCAACAGTCTACTTTGCAGAAGCAGTTCGATTGTTGCTGTAAAGTCTATGAGGTAAACAATGATGTAAACACAAATAAAATGACTAAAACAAATCCAGTCCCCAGCGGAGTCGCCAATTTGTTGTGGGGAAAAATGCCTATGCAGGACGATCCTATCCACCTAAGGTGTGACAGTGCCTTAGCAACAAACAGATACAGCTATTCTGGTTCTTTCCTTTATGAAATGTGAAAGAGGGGAGATCAATGGACTTACCGGTGTCTTCCGTTTGTCCCTCGATCTAGATCCTCTTCTCTTTGGGTGTTCACAGCTACTTGCCTCCTCGTTCGTCCAAGAGAACAGCTACTTGATTCCCACGAGATCACAAGAGAACAGCTACCTGTGACAAGAGAACAACTACTTGCGACAAGAGAAGAACACAACACAAAGGCAAATATTCATATTCATAAATGATTCAGGATTAGAAGTAAATCAAATACACTAATGCAATCATACAAATACACCAGTATATAGGAGAAAACCAAGATAGCTTTATTGATTGATAACAAGGTTCAGGAAGAGATACAACCCAGAGGGCTCCAATCCAGCATCTCCTTCCCAGCAGAATGGAATTCCTATCTTCACCACCCTTCAAAGCATTAAGCACCCAATGATTCCAGTCTCAAACCAGCAGCAATTCTTTGCAATAACAAAATTCCAGCTCCCTCTTCCCATGGAGGAGAGATCTATATATAGATCTTTTGGAGAGAGGATGAGTCAGCTTGAGGCTGGTATGAAACTGACTAGTGTCCTCTCCCTCTCTTAGTTCTTGAGTCCACTTGGAGGTTCTTGCTTCCACTTGGAGATTTGGAACCTCTTACTCATCTCCAGTCGAATTCCTTGATGCAAGTGTCATTTTGGAAGCTTCCTGAGCATTGACACATTGAGAAACGAGCCTGCCACTTGTCCAGTTACGCTCAGCGCAGGTAGCCTTTGTTTCAGTTGACATTCAACGCAGGTAGACAGTGGAGCAGTTGACATTCAGCGCAGATGCTCAGTGGAGCAGTTGACATGATCCAGAATTGGCTTGTTTTTGAGTGTTTTCAGGTGGAGAACTTCTGTGAATTGTTGTGGTTTGTTGGCCTTGTTCCTCTAGGGGTAGGAACAACATGTTTAGGGACTTTGGATCCCTTAGATTATTGACATTTCATGCTCAGTGATGCAAGGCACAAAAATGTCTATAACAGTTGCCCCCTAAAGTATGAGGCCGTTTATCGGGTGAAATGCTTTATCCAGGAGGGTCCGAAGTTCATCCATTTGCTGGGAAGAGACCTGTAATAAGATACAATACAATACATTATGATTCATACTGCTTTCATGATCTGGCTGAGGCGGGCATTCCCATGCTCAGCTTTATAAATTCATTTTTGTACATAGCACAGACAATCGTCTGATGGTAGACTGATAATTTTGGTGAAATTATCATCCTTTGAGTAGGATGATCATCTGCTGCAATGATGTACATGTCAAATGTCTTTATTTTTCCTGAATATATATCGCAGCCCGGATGGATGAAACTAGATCCGGGGTCTTCAATCTCGTTCGATCTTCACTCTAAGTACAAGTCGATCCATGTGAGAATTGCGCTGAAGTCGAACATGGAAAGACATCGCTTGATTACCGGTCAAATGATGTGAACCGTTAACAAGCGCGAGAGGAATCACCGATAATGATAATGACCCTCAAGGTACTACAGTACAATTCACGTGGTGTGAATACAGGACTTGGCGTCAAACACCACGCAAAATCTTCTGGTCGAAGGTCATTGATGTATACCTGTCGCCGGAAGTGAGAAACTTGCCATTGAGGCATGCAAGCTTCAAAGTACTGAAGGGGTTGTTCCTAGATCAACTTCTTGGATAATGAGCTGATGTCGACAAGAAGCGATCCGTCAAAGGAGGGCCTTAATGAATCCCACATCAGTGACACGGAACGGAGCTAATGATTTTGATGGAGGTGAAAACGATCTGTGACATATGATTCAGGGTGGCGGTCATGAATGGATGAAGGATAATGTATGGTAGTGGATGGGACCCGGTTGACTCTTTCTGAACGACTTCTCTTGAACATATGGCGACACTGATGTGATGGTTTGGTAGCATTACCCCAATTACGGATGGTATGGCGAGACCATGGTGATGTGACCGGTGAATGAAACAACCCAACCCGATTGTGGTACGGAGGAAAAGTGTCATGTTCAAGAGCGACCTGCTACCATCAAAGTTCTCTTTAGTTTCTCCCAATTTTTCCCCAGTCATTGCTGACCAATACCTCTTTATTTTTTTCAAGCTTGAGGAGGATAACATATGCTTGTTCTATAACCTGCCCTTCGGGCAAGCCCATCGCTATGTTTTAATGAGCCTAGCGATAGTGAAACTCGTTCTCGTCTAAAGACAAGTTTGTCGCTATTTACTGATTTTAACGAGTCTAACGACAAGGATAACTCGGTCCTTTTCATTTTTAGAGAGTCTGAAAAGGTACATAAAGTTAACTCCAAAATTCCTTTTTTGTCATCTAATCCCTTAAGTCTGAAAAAGTATAAAACAATACAGAAGGGATGAGTTTTCGAAGCCTCAGATCGATGCGATTCCATGCCCGGAAATTGCACTGAATGAAGGCAAATTTTTTCAACAAAACATCTTCAAAAAATCCAAAAAATGGATAAAAACAGGTAAAATAAGCATGAAGATGGAGCTTAACGTCTTGGTTCTTACTTGTAACTGACGGCGTGACGAATGGCATCCTAGATCTCTCGCAATCTGCTCTAGAAAAACTAGGGCACAAGTGGGTAAAAAGCTCTTCATAGAAAGGTAAAATGGTAAATTGAAGAAAAAATTACTTTTTCCTCCTCTTATTCATTTTTCATGAAATATTAGTGTTTTAAAGTATTTTTGACCTATTTTGCCTCAGAAGCTCGATAATGCATTTACCTTTTTGTGCAACGATAGGTGATGGATTATTGATGATGGTACTGGAGTCACATTTTAGCTCTTTTCTCGACTCTTAAAACTCAAATGAAAAGATCGCCGAGTATTTTTCCCTTTTTGACTCGTAAAATAGAATAAAAGTGGGGGGCCCATTTTCAAGCTCTTTTCTGACTCTTTAAGCATGAAAATATTATTGAGCTCTTGTTGTTTTGAACTCGTTAAATGCTGTGAAACGTCGTTCACCCAGTATACATTTACCCCTTTTTCAGGTTCGGATGAACTATTTACGAAAAAGGTACTCCTTGATTAAAATGGTCAAGCAATTCTCTAAAGTATCATTTTCTACCTTTTCGGGCTTGAGAGACACAAATGTATGAAAAGGGACCATGTCGAGTTTTCTTTTCTATGTCTTTTTCAAACTCTCTAAACATGAAAAAGATACTGAGTTACACCTTTGTCAGACTTGTTAAAACATTAAACGACATTTGATTCATTTCCATGATGAACATGAGATTCTCCTTGCTAGGGCTCATTAAACTTACTAGGTCGGATTTTTTAGAAGGATGAACTTATAGTGCAAGCACATGTTATCCATTTCAAGCTTGGAATAAAAAATAATTAGGGTACCTGCCAGAAATGGTGGGGGAAAATTGGAAATTCTATCAGTGATGTCGGCAGATCACTCTTGAACATGACACTTTCTACTTTGTGTCGGGTTTGAATATCCTCCTTTTCATCATTGACCTTCCTGCGTTGGGTTGTTCATTTTTTCCTTCCATTTGACCTCTGCCATGTCATCATGACCACCGATCCTATGGATCCAAAAGTTTCCAAACTCCGGAGTTGTGTCGCCGATATGTTCAAGAGTTAGTCCTTCTGCAGTTACACTTACTCCTGATTCTCTGTATCATCTGAAATCATTTGCATCCCTTTGTCTTGAGTCGATGATGTGGGATACATCATGGCCCTCCTTTGACACGGTCACTTCCTGTCAACTTTAGCTCATTATCCAGGAAGCTGGCCAAGAGACTCCCTTCCAGTACCTTAGAGCTTGCATGCCCTAATGGCAAGTTCTTTGCACTCAACGACAAGTTCTCGTCATTGGCTTTTGATCTTGGCTCTTACCTGCAAATAGTGGCTCGATGAATGGCCTCCTAGATCTCTTGCAATCTGCTCCAGAAAAACTAAGGCACAAATGGGTAAAAAACTCTTCACACAAAGGTAAAATGGTAAATTGAAAAAAATAATTACTTTTCCCCCCTTTTATTCATTTTTCATGAAATATTAGGACTTTTAAAGGATTTTTTACATATTTTTCCTAAGAATCTGGATAATGAATTTACCTTTTTGTGTAGTAACAGGTGAGGGATAATCGATGATGGTATTGGAGTCACGTTTCAGCTCTTTTCTCGACTCGTGAAACTCAAATGAAAAGATCGTCGAGTATTTTTCCCTTTTTGACTCGTAAAAGAGAATAAAAATGGGGGTCCACTTTCAAGCTCTTTTTCAACTCTTTAAACACAAAAAGATTGTAGAGATCTTGTCGTTTTGAACTCGTTAAAGGCCGCGAAACGTCATTCACCCAGTATATGTTTACCCCTTTTTTGGGCTGGGATGAACTATTTATGAAAAAGGTACTCCTTGACTAAAATGGTCAAGTGGTTCTCTCAAGTATCGTTTTCTACCTGTTCGGGCTTGAGAGACACAAATGTACGAAAAGGGACCATGTGGATTTTTCTTTTCCGTGTCTTTTCCAAGCTCTCTAAACATGAAAAAGATACCTAGTTACACCTTTGTCAAACTTGTTAAAACATTAAACGACATTCGATTCATTGCCATGACGAACATGAGCTTCTCCTTCCTAGGGCTCATTAAACTTACTAGGTCAGATTCATCTGAAGGATGAACTTACAGTGCAAGCACATGCTATCCCCTTCAAGCTTGCGATAAAAAATAATTGGGGTACCTACCAAAAATGGTGGGGGGAAATTGGAAATTCTATCAGTCGTGTCAGCAACTTACTCTTGAGCATGACACTTTCTAATTTGTGTCGGGTTGGGATATCCTCCTTTTCGTCATTGACCTTCCCGGGTTGGGCTATTAATTTTTTCCTTCCATTTGATCTCTACCATGTTATCATGACCATAGATCCTATGGATCCAAAAGCTTCCAAACTCTAGAGTTTTGTCATCAATATGTTCAAGAGTTAGTCCTTTAGCAGTTACACTTACTCATGATTCTCTGTATCATATGAAATAATTTGCATCCCTTTTTCTCGAGTCAATGATGTGTGATACATCATGGCCATCCTTTGACAGAGTCACTTCCTGTCAACTTTAGCCCATTATCCAGGAAGTTGGCCGAGAGACTCCCTTTCAGTACCTTAGAGTTTGCATGCCCTAATGGCAAGTTCTCATCATTGGCTTTTGATAAGGTGTTTTCACGAGTGTTCGACATCAAGTTTCTTTATTCACATTCCATGAACTGTGATGCTAATACCTTGAGAGCCATTTTCATTATTGGTGGCTTCTCTCACGCTTGTTAATGGTTCACATCATTGACTGGTAATCAAGTGACTTTCTAGCATGTTCGACTTCACCACATTCATTCACATGCTAGGATTTGTACTCTGATTGGGTCGTTTGGAGCGCAAGACCCTGGGATAAGATTACACAGGTCCAGGTTGTGAGGTGATGTGACATGATCATGTTAATATACATGTCTCTTAAATGGATGGTTGCGACCATACCATGAGTTTTTATATGTGATCCTTATCATTATTGGATGGTTGCGACCATACCTTGGTTTCATGATGATCCTTTCTATTGGATGGCAGCGCCCATGCCTTGGATCTGTTTGCATGATCTTTCTCTAATTGGTTGCATCCATACCATAATTAATGCATCATTTCTCAGAGTTTTCAGTGATGTATATGTATCTATGCTTGCTTGCAGGTTTTTGACGATGGACTCTGGTTCCTTGCTTCCACTTGTAAAGTATTTCACCCCTCACTCCAGTTCGGCCTTCACGCTTTAGGGGGAATCTATTACACAGCATTTTGGCATTGTCCCTGTACTCTACGTCCATGATCCTGGAGGACCTCTACAGTGAACCTTACATGCTTTCTCATCATGAAGAAACTCCTTGTATGTCCCTCCTCATGACCAGAATAATTCCCCTTTGCATCATTTCCCAATAATCTTCCTTATATCCCAGTTTACAAGACCGACGCTACTGAACAATTTTGTCCTCGCACCAATTTGTAGTAATTAAAACTAGCACTAGCACTATACGGAGCGACTGAGCCCCTTTCCAGTCATGCCAATCCTCTTTTGGAAAGTTTTTTAAATATGTAGTCGAAGCTTCCATCTCTAGAAGCTACGTAACGAAATTTTGGTACATGGTTGGGCTGGATGGAGCCAAAGAAGTCAGTTTGGGATCCTTTCCCCTATTAGGATGGAACAAACTCAAGAGATAAGACCTTATCCCATGATGAGAGGAACCATCTCCCATCCATCCAAGCTATATAAACATCTCTTTTCGCAAGCTAAACTCGTTTTGGAGTGAGTTTGAATGATCAGCAAGTCATCTATAGCTTGTAGATTTCTAGTATATGTTTGAGGGATAACAGTGTGTTTTGGTTTTGTTTGAGATTAGAGGGAAGAAGACTTAAAACTTCCATTGTTGGGGCTATCCATGAAGTGCTAGCCGAAGTGTGGGAGCTCAGATACATCGGAGGAGACCAGCAACGTCAAGGAATTGGTTGTAATCTCTTTCTGATTTATAGGAATGCAACTATTGATTGATTTCCTACACGAAGTGTTATTTTACATCTTTATGGCTTAATAGTCCTTGACCTATTAAGTAGGCTAAATATAATATTGTATGCTATCACGTTTGTTGTTGTTGTTGTTTTCTTGTTTCAGGTATTCGAAGGAAGGAAACAAAAGATACCTAGAGTGAGAAGCAGGATCATCACCAAGGGAATAGCGTTCTAAGAGGTAAGCCCTCTCAATTGATTCTCTAGATTAAGGAGATTTTCCATAGATTGTTTTTTTGTGGCTAGACCCTCTCTCTCGGGCTAGAGGAGTTGTTTGTGTCCGCACTAAGAATTTACCTGCACCACACCCCATTTTCACAAACCTTTCACATTATGTCAAATACACCTCCTCCTTTAAATCACCATTCAAAAGAGAATATTTTATGTCTAATTGGTGCAAATTCCAATGGTACTTTGTAGCTAATGCAATTAACAATCTAATGGTATTAAATTTATTACAGGTACAAATATTTCTGCATAATCAATGTCCTTTTGTGAGTACCCTTTTTCCACATATCTAGCTTTATATTTATCTATAATACCATCTTCTTTAAACTTGGGTTTGTACATCCATTTGCATCCTATGGGCTCTTTTCCTTTAGGAATTTCAGTCGATTCCCAGGTTTTGTTTTTAATTATAGATTCATATTCTTCCTCCATTTCTTTTCTCCACTCTTCATATTCATTAGCTTCATTAAAACTCATGGGTTCTGTTAGCCTACACAATGTCCCAGGCTAAGGAGGAGATCGAAAGTGGTAACTTCAAACCACTTGAAATTCAATAACTAGCCTTGCTAAACCAGAGAGGGATCTCTCCAAGGATTTCATAGTCAATGAATGGAAAAGAAATGGATTTTAGGCTAGATGTAAAAGTTTTTCTTGCGTTTTTTAAATTTAGGGTTTTTTAGGTTGCTGGACCAGGGATGAGAGAAAGCAATTGGGTTAAGGTATCAATGTTTGCAGTAGCAGGGATTAAGAGGATCAAGATAACAGTGTCTTATGATGGCTTTAAGGGTTTGGTCAATGTAGTGTTGGGTCTGAAAAGAATATAAGGGCATAATGAGCATGTATTACCATGAATTCATTAATCTAGAAGAAGAAATACACAGACATGATTTCCCACATAAACAGAGCTTTGAATGTAAATAATTATGCCTATATAACTGTAAGGAAAATCACACGAAGAAAGTAAAACATGTTAAGAGAGATGGATTCATTCATAAGAAACTGATATTGAAAGAAAATAACACCACAAACTCATTGCACTGGTATTCTTAAAAAATAGTTGCCACTGCTCCTTGTTTAAATGTGTGAAAGCATAAGATAGAAGTCCTCTCCTCTAAAGTCCAACCCTTCTCTTTGAATGAGAAATGATACATATAGACTAAAATAAACCATTTCCCCACCTTCAGGGGTCGAATCCCTAAGTAGTGGAACAATTCCCAAGAATCTCTCAATCGACAAGAGAGAGTGAGAAGGTCAAAAACAAACTCTTCTCTTACACTTTGATTTGAGTTTTGCTTCATTTATGAGGCCTAATTAAGCACCAAAACAACCTATCATGCTAATTTATTCCATAATTACATCATCAAGACTTCAAAATATCGAAATTACATCATAAAACCAAGATCTAGTGAAAATATGTTGAGAAACACTCCTACAGGCAAAAGCGCAGCACATTCAGGCAAAAATGCAATGCACATTCAGGCAAAAATGCAAATGCCATCTGATGGTGGCTCCAAAAGCACGACGCCTGCTTCAAAATAGTGGCACAAAGTGATTTTTTGACCTATTTTTTGGCTTCTTCTCCCAATCCATCCTCCAACAATCTTGCAAAAGTGGTCAACGGATAAGTAGAATTGATTATCACTACAAGAATATAACTTTTTTGTCATTTGGAGGTTTGTAGAGAAATTTCAACGCCTTAAGGCGTTGTGCTTATAACTGCCACTGTGTTTTTAAAACAGACAAAAAACATCAAAATTTTCAAAATGACAAAAAAATCCCCAAATCTTCTCAAAATTGCTGAGTGAAGCTATAATATGATATGTCATGCCATGAGGGAGGCACCAGAAAGTAGATCAAGCTTTTCCTTGTCCTTTTGGCTTGTTAGGGTTTCCTTGAGCTTCTTCTTCAAATGCTTGATTATGACCTGGGATATCTTGTTTCATGTGTAGTAATGCACAACCATATGCCTTTGCAAGTTATTGTCCCTACTTGCCTTCTTGAGGAGCTTCTCTAGGTGTCCATTGACCTTATCAAGCCAATATACCCTATCTTCATTGATTTATTTAGTGATTGGGTCATCTACAGTAATCTGTTCTCTCGGTGGAGAAACTTCCCTTTGTAGCTCAAGGGCTCTCTTTGAGGCTCTTGTTCTTGGTATCCCTGATGTACTTTTATTTCCTTTATATTTTGACACTTTCAATTTTTTCCCTTTACATCTTCCTTCTTTGAATAAGCTGCTTGTTGATCTTGGATCATTTGGTTCACTTTCAATTGCATGTTCTCTTGTTTCATGCATGCTATTAAAGAATTTACCTCTATCAACTTGTCTTCCAACCTCTTGATATCAGCCTCCTTCTCCCTTATGATCCGATATTCAATTCTGTCCTCATATCATTTCTCCATATCTGGTACATTTGTACCTGGATGAGTTCTCTATTCACCTGCTACAGGCTTGGACCTTTCATAAATCCTTTGAGCAAACACAAGCCTATCACCTCTGGAGTATGTATGAAACACTTTTGCCCTGTCCTTCCTCTTGGTAGGTCTACCTGAAGAAGAAACCTCTTGCTGCACAAGTGAGCTTGAAGGTGTTGTTTCATCACTAGACATAGCTGAAGAAGATGGAGGAAAAGATAAACTTGAAAATTGATCTCAAGACAGATTTTCCTACGCTAATTGATGACAAACTAGCACTTTCACTAAACCATGATGAAACAAATTATTATGGTGATGCTCTCCCAACCTTTATACATTTTCTGTCATTTTAATCAAACTTTTGTGAAGATAATGAGACAAATTGATTTGTTGAACACCAATGAAATGCATCAAAAGCTTCATGTGGTACTTATACGACCTTGAATACCCGACCTCACATGTGAAGTACTTCATGATCAATTTCATGAGAGGGGTATATGTTTCTAACGAATGTCTGAATGGAAAAATATGATTTGGAGCTACCTTATATGGTGCCTTTTGGTACATCTTGTAATTTTGAATGTCAAGGTATTATTTATTGAACCAAATTTCCCCAGTGTTTGGAATCCCTCAAGCTATGGAGATAAGTTTCCTTGAAACAATAAATTGATCTCCTACTATGGTCGCTTTATCGTTTCTTAGTTTGGTGGCAAAAGCACTGGCCAATTGATCATGAAACTTCAATTACTTAATTCTTTGGCAAAATGTAAGACAACCTGCATCTTCAAATGATTTTATAATGAAGGGAGATGACAAAATCTCATGGGTTTAGGTAGGTTCATATCTCATGATGTGTCCTCCCCTATGCCTTATTTGTTTAGAGGTTTCAAATTCCATGTCAACACTTAGCTCTTAGGATAGAAACTAGGGTTTTGCTTGTAGGAAAAACAAGCAATTGTTTGCTAGTTGTGAGGGAGTTTAGGGAAATGAGGGGTATAGGGAAATGGAAAAATTCTAGGAAAATTTGGGGGGATAGTGAGGGAGGTTAGGGAGCTAGGGAAAGTGGAAATTAAGGATTTGGGTAAGTGGAAGGTTTCCAAACAAGAAAAACACAGTCTTGTGGTTTAGAAGTTGTAGTTTGTCTAGGATTTAGGTAAAATTGATGAGATTTGAGAGTGGGTTTGATGGAGGGTGTTTAGGATAGATGCTTGTGTACAAAAAATTGGATACAAGTTTTAGTATAAATTTGACATGGAATGATGAAAACCTTGAATACTATATTCAAAAACCCTAGGAGAGGGACATGAAGCCTAACAAACACAATTGAGAAAATTGAGAGAGAATTGAGCTTTATGATAAACCACTAACCTGTATTAGTAGCAACACAATGTGAAAATGATGGAGGAAACCACTGCAGGGAGCTCACAACCTTGGAATGATGATGGAGCAATTTCCTGGCATTTGTGTAGTAGAACAAAGTTATTTGCATAGCACCAATGGAGAGCTCAAATTAAGCATGCAAAAAACTCTCCTTGTCAGACAATTTCGACTTGATTACATGGAGTGGAGTGTTGGAAAGTGAAATGGGCAAATTGAGAGTGAGTGAAAGTGAGTGATGGCCTTTTATAACTTGAGAAAATCGATTTTCCTTTGCAAGTGCTAGTGGACCCACCATAACAATTGTAACTTGAACTTTGACACTTTGCACCTTCATGAACTTTATGATAGTATTTCATTTAAGAAAATGAAATAAAATCATATTTTAAAAAACCTTGATTACCAAGTTGATCTCTACTACTCCTCATAAAATGAATTTTAATGGTAAACAAACCAACTTTTAGAAACTAAACCTATTGAACTAGTGGTGACCTAACATAGGCTTATTAGGTGAATTATGAACATAATGACTATGGGACTCTACTAACAATGATTTGACTTGATTAATATGGTGTTCTTTGACCATGAGACTGAAAGGAGTAATAGAGATTGACCTTCCTAATTGGTGACCAAATACTTATTGAAAAGCTCTTTGAAACTATAAAATTTGACTTGAAACCCTAAAAATAACTATGTAAGAGCACATTTGATCGCCAGTGACTGACATGACTGTCATGCACTAACATTGGCTCCAGATGGGGATGGAAGCTCCTTCGAGGTGTGAAGAATAATATAGACCAGGTAGCCTTACTCATTGGGCAATGGAGTAAAAAATCCATAGACTAGACTCAAACTAAACATTGACTGACTGTCTGACATCATATGACTCTAAAAGAAAAATAAAACCAACAGCTAATCAAAGAAGCATTATGTCCTTATCCTTAGGCTTCAATCTCCTATGATAGCCACTTGACACTTGAACATAAAAAGTAAATTGGTATATACAATGGTGGTGAAAAATTTCAGAAATTTCTTGTATGGTAGTGCTTGAGAAGCCTACCATTGATCACTCCTCCTGAATAATCTTCCCCATTCATCTCTTCCAATAGAAAATAATTCTTTCCTATGAAAGATGAGATTTGATATGGCCCTTTCCATAAGTTGTCAAACTTGCCATGTTTGGCTTTTTCTTAATTTCTTGCATCCCAACGAATAACCACATCACCTAAATTGAAATTGTCTTCTTTTGTCTTGTGATCATAAATCTTTTTTATTCTTTCCTGAAGTTTAGAAGTATTTTGAAAAACTTCCTCCCTAGTTTGTTGTAAATGGATCATATGATTTATCCTTTTTTGCATATCATTTGTTTCGTTGTCCATTTCCTACAGAATTTGCATGACTAGGATAGCAAGAGATGAAGGAAAAACAGTATCAACCCTGAACACTGACTGAAAAGGATACATACCTATGGATTTCTTAGTACTGACTCTGTCCACCCATAAGGCATTAATGAGCTTTTTGTGCTAGTTTTTCTTATTGACTTCTAAAACTTTCTTGATGATGTTGATTAGAGATTTGTTGGAAGATTCGGTTAGACCATTCCCTTGTGGATGATAACCAGTGGAATTCCCCAATACAATATGATATTTTGCACAAAACTCTACCATCTTCTTGGACATGAAAGCAACAGCATTATCAATGATTATCTTCTGTGGGCAACCAAACCTAGACAAGATATTAGATTCAATAAACTAGATGATAACAGAATCAGTAACTTGCTTGGTTGGGATCACCTCAATTCATTTTGTAAAATAAGTCATCGCTGTTAGGATTGTTATAGCTCCAAATCTCACCCTTGATATTTGTGATGTTGCACTCATGGCCTAGGGAAACCCCTCCTTCCAGACCTGGTCCAAATACTTAAAAAACAGTGTTTTACTCCCTATACGCGACATTGCCCTGAGCTAAACGCATGTGTATGCGAGTATAAGTATATCCAACCCGCGTATATCTCTTAAAACACTTAAAAAAATTAAATCTACTTAATTTTGGACGGAGATCATGGGTTTTACCTATTGATTACCTATTAGTGCCCATGGCCCAACTATTCCCAACGAATTCCCAACTAAAAAACTACTTTGGGAGAAGTATAAAAAGGCTTCAATGGGAAGGCCTTAGGGAGGAGAGAATAGAGAGAATTACTTTGCTGAGATTATCCCTGATCAGGTCTGAAGATCCCTATGCTTCCAGCCCTTCCCCCACTACAAGAAACCCTTGTTTCCTTGAGAGTTGATGTCCTTGCACTTGTTAGTGATACCCTTTCATTTGTGTGAGTCATCGAAGGAACCTTTTGAAGACTTGGGATTGGACGGATCCGCTTGGAGCCCGCAAGAGGAAGATTCAGGTGATACCATTCCTTGCTTTGTTTTAGTTATCTGCAATAAAGAAACATTTGTCTTGTTCGTGAAATCAATCTTCTTTATGTATATGATGTTATTGTTATGGTTTACAAATGAATAGTTGTTTCAATTGTATAAATAACTACCTTTCAATATGTTATGAAGTTGATTTCTATATGATACTTGGTCCATATACTGCTATGCTTCTTTGAATTGATTATTTTGTAGGTTTATGGATTGAAAGGAACTCCAAGAGGGTTTAGACCCTAGCTGGATCTACTCGAACGAAGGACCCCGAGGTGCACCTCTCTTTACGTAGTTTGCTTATTTAAGCATCATGGTTGTGTGGAATGCTTTTTTTTTACTGTAGATAACCCCCGCTCTGCTAGGGTGTTGAGCCAAAACCCTAGGAGACTTTGTCCCTCAATAGAATTGGCGACTCCAATGGGGACAATAGTATTGTTGTTCCTAGTTTGGGTTACTTTAAGCCAATCAGGGCTTAGCCATAGTTTTTCTTGTTGTAACTGGTTTGTCTATTCCTGTAGGAACTCAAACTTTAAGTCTGAGCAGTTTCCTCAGACCTATTTTTTGCTTTTTATTGTGAACTATTATATACGTAGTTTTTTCAGGTTACAGTAGCATATGTATGCAAGTTTCCCCATATGAACCCGCGTATACCCAGGTTTCTTTGGGCTGAATCATGTATAAACGCTACTGTGTATTGACACAGTTGTGTATACCCTAATTTTCCAAGATTTTTTCAAGTATTTTTGTTTCAGAAGATTTGTTGCTGGTCTAAGTATTTCCTGAACAATCAGTCTTTGTTGTCAGTCTTTGGTTTTGCAGCAAGTTTACGATTTCAAACTCTCTCCTGTTGTGGAAAGTTTTGGTCTTGTTTTGTTTTGTTGCAAGTGTCATCATTTGTGTTTGAGCACATGAGATTTATTTATGGGAATATTGGCTGTTCTGGACTTCCAGAGCAGAAAGATTGGTTTCAATATTTGTGGCAAACATTATTTTTGTGCTCTTCTTGCTTTGTTTCAAAACTGCATTTTGTGGCCATTTGCTTTTCTCACTTTTTGAAAATTGTTGGTTGATGATTTTGAAAGTTGTCTTTCTTGGTATTTTGATCATTGTCACCAAGCTCTTTTTGCTGCTTTTTGGTCATTTGGGGCATCTTGAAACACCTATTTTGTTGAGTTTTTGCCCATTTTGAGTTGATAACTTGCAAATTGTTTTTGTTGCCTATCTTTCGGTCTTAAACTTTTCAATAGTATATGGAGCGCTATTGAAAAGTTGTGTTTTTCTTTTGTGAAAAGAAAACTTCTTAAAAACTTGGTTTTTTCTTTCTTTTGCCTTGTTTTTGGTTTCTTTTTGCGAGTGAGAGTGCATTTTGTTTGTCTTAAGATTTTCTTTTAGTGTTTGGATGAAAATTAGCATTAGAAACTTATATTCTATCTAAACATCTAAAGTGGCTAATTAGAAGCGATAAACAATTTACTATCATTCTTTGCTTTAGAGTAATCTTAAGTTTTTTGCATTAGCATATACTCCTTGCATTAGGATAATTTTGCATTGTTAAAGCATTTTAGCTTTTGCTTGTCTAAAGTGTTTTGCAAGAAAAGAAAAGAAAAAAAAGTTTTTGCTTTCTAGGTGATTCTTAGAACCCACGTAGAGTACTCTTTTCATCGAAGGAAAAATGATTGCATTCATGTAGTTACTTTTTCATTGATTTTGGTCGAGTCATACACACATCATCAGTTTCACTTCCATTTATCCCTTGACTTAAGAACAACCCATTCAAAATCAAGCGCTAATAAAATATTCTATAACTTTTTTATATTGTCAATTTAGACACACCAACAAGTTGTAGGATATTTAAGGCCTTGGATTAGGCGAGTGGAGAGAAAACTCTCCGAGGCCACTTTAAACTATCAAACATAGAAGTTTGAATAATGAGTGTAAATCCAATAGCATTAGGGAGACTAGGAAAGCTCCAGATCTAGGAGTTAAGCACGAGGGTTTTTGAGGATAAGGAAGAGAGATACCCCCTCTCCAACTTGTCAGATCTTACCCCAAGACTGTTCTGCCTGGATTCTGACATGAGTTGGTAACCTTAGTTGCTTATCCTAGGAATTTGCATAGGTGGCTATGGAGGGGAATCATGTGGCACCTGAGGTCGATGTTGTATCACTCTCAACAGTACTTCTGGAGGGCACCCTTGTGAAGCTTGGGGGCTTACACTGACACAGGCTGTTGTTTGGATGTCAGCATAACTTCCTTTGATACCTTCGTTGGTAGGCCTGGGCTATCATTATCCCAGACTATCTTTGGAAAGCCCCTACTTCACTTTCTTGTATTTTGGTGTCCGGTCCTCATCACCCAGAGCGGAAATACTTGAAAGTTATTTGACTGGTTGACTTATTTTAGGGACTTTATAGTTAAGTGATCTTTGCTCCTTGTACATAGTTGTCTTTAGGTGTTTTTGTCTAGTCATTTTTTGGACTTTAGATTCTAAGTGACTAACTTACCACTCTGTCGATCTTGAAAGACTTTTGAACTTTTTTTCGAAAGTTGTGGAGTTGCCTCCTCAAGGGAAAAGGCTTTGATTGTGTATCTATCTTCCTTGAAAAGTCATTTGTACATTCTTCTAAGGGAAGGGTCTGCGAATAAGTTAGATATGGCTTATATTCTCATGTAAACCAACCAAGGTACCCTCCCAAAAGGGGATCCTTATGCTTTTCCTTTCTTTGGAAACATTGGTACTCCCTCGATGGCCACTTTGAATATTCATGGATTGAATGTTGGGCTACCAGTTTGGCTATGGTCCACTCTAAATATTCCTGATGTTCTTGAAGCTTCTCAAAAGAATGATTTATTTCAGGGGCATCATATTGATGTTAATTGTTCATCTTCTTTCAAAGAGAAATCTAGGATTCCTCTTTCTCCTCCTTCTTGCAATAAGAAATCTAAAAAGAGAAGAAAGAGGAAGACGAAGAAGAAGAATAATTCTATCCATTCATCATCAACCTCTACAAGTCATGTTGAAGATGAGGCTTCAGCTGCTGTAAGTCATGTTGGGGGCACAAGTCTAGTCACTGCAAGTCATACTAGAAATCCATCATCAACCTTTGCAATTCATGTTGGAGATGAGACTTCAACTACTACAAGTCATGCTGGGGGCACAAGTCTAGTCATTGCAAGTCATACTAGCAATTCATCATCAACCTCTACTAATCATGTTAGAGATGAGCCTTTAGCTATTGCAAGTCATGCTGGGGGCATAAGTCTAGTCACTACAAGTCATACTAGCAAAGTGTCATTGACCTTTGCAAGTCATGTTCGAGACTCTATGCAAACCACTGCTAGTCATGTTGTTGGAATGGAGGTTGATAAAAAAATTGGACGTAGAAGTTTTAAACCTAAGTTCCCTTGTAAGATATGCAAGGGAGACCATCTTACTCATTTGTGCCTTGGTATTCTAGAAGTACAAAGGATATGGTCCGATTCTGAAATTTCTTCTACTCCTGGATATGTTGTGGTTTCTCATCAGTCCCATCAAGCATTGGTTGATAATGTGGTTGAGCTAGTGCAATCTCTGGCTGATTACACTCCTATTTTCGGGGGTGAAGTGCCTAACAAAATATTCTGCTTGATTTCTAGTACAGAGTCTTTTGGTATAGGGGGCATTCCGGTTTCTTCGAGAGTTCCCCCTCCAAGTTCTAGGAGTGTCTCCTTTGATTGGGATAGTCTTGTCAAGCCTCGTCTTCCTTCTGCTGCACCTTTCCAAATAAAGGTCAGAGTTGATTCCACAAATGTCTATCGATGTATGGTGGATGAAGGATCCTCTGCAAGTATTATATCCTCTTTGAATTGGAAAGCTTTGGGTTCCCCAAAGTTGTTGACAACTCAGAGTCAATTGTTAGCCTATGATAGAAGACCTGGTGAATCTATGGCTGTTCTTCCTCAATTGCCTAATACTTTAGGTGGGAAGACTGTCTTAATCATTATGATGGTGGTTGATAGCCCTTTATACTTTAATATGCTACTTGGGCATGATTATGTCTATGCTATGAATGTTGTGGTCTCTTCACTCTTTTGAGTGATGTGTTTTCCTCATAAAGGGAATATTGTCACTATTGATTAGCTTAAATTTGATAATCACCATCCTAATTCGAAATTACTATAGAATACCCCTTGGTTTGTTCCAAGTGTTCAAGTAGACTCTACCCACCACGGGTGAATTATGTGGCATTGAATATTCAATGTTCAATCGCTTCTGAGAAGGATCGTTTGACCTATTATTCTCCTTCTTGGGACTTGGTCTCGGCAGTTGACTGAGAGATTCTTCCTATAGGGACATGGGACCCCTTAATTCCCTCTTTTGATCCTTGTAGTTCTCATGATTTCTTAGAACTTGATTTGCCTTCACAGGAGGAACTGTTTGAAGCCATGAGTTTTGACTACCAAAGGAGTCCTTGGCCTGAGCCCTGCAAGGGGTTTGTCTAGAAGAACTATTATGCTTACACTGCAAGGTTACATAGTTCCCCTGTACCATATTGTATATATAAGGTACGCATTTTCAAGTTTTGTATTCTATAACACAAGATTTTATTTGAAGTTTATATGTGGGATGTATTAACTTCTTGTCTAGTGTTCCTATTTATGTTTACAGAACTTGGAAGATTTCTCCTTTGGAAATTTTTATGGTTGATCCATTCTAACAGGTATTGGTTCTTGAAACTAGCATATAGGTTAGGTTTTTCACCTGCATTGTGCACTTATCAGTTTCCTTTCCCATTTTGGCCTTAGGATCGACCCCACTAAGTTATGGTGCAGAACCTTCTCATTGCTTAGAAGTATCGTGACTTGTGTGGTAGAGCCTACCTTATCATGGGTGCCCTAGATAGTACCTTGTTGTCACTTGGAACCCATGTTGATTTATTATTCTTAGGCTCGGGAGTCCTCTTTAGTCCCGCCATGACTTGTGTGTTGAAGACTCATTCCTCTTTGCTTCTTCGCTTCATTCTGGCCTTATACCCTAGAGGCTCCTTTGTGTTGAGTTGTACTACTGCATTGCATTTTGACCATTTGCACATTTTGGCCTTGAGCTGGCTTCACTTGGACTTGTGTTTAAGCCACTTTTTGACCATTTCATCTGCAAAATAAAAACTTGCAATCCCTTAACTTCTGCAACTTGACACACTATGACCCATGGAAGGAACACACCTTTGAGTGTCTTTGACCAGTTTTTGCCTCCCTGCATTGAGCATAGGATTGTTCCACTCCCAGGAACTAGATCATCTGCTTCACCGACACTCGTTCTTTCCAATGTACTATAGGATTCTTTTATTATTTTTCTAGCTTAAAGAAAAAAGACAAAAAAATATATATTCTAAAAAAGAGTGGGAACATGACAATATTTCCATTTATGGTTGGCAGCTAGAGTCAGTCGTGTCGCCCTTAAACAAAGCACTCAAAAGAAAGTCTCTCCTCCATTTGGGCGAGATTTAGTTTGACTTAGGTACGCCTTGACCTTGTTATTGAGTCAGTTCTCCTCCTATTGGTCATCTCTTCCAATCATATGGAGATTTCGTTCATGCCTCTTGCATGGTGAACTTATACAAATTCATCATATGCTGCCACATAATCATCATTAAGTCGTGCTTTTGTTCAAGGGAAGTTAGCCTGAGTCAGCCTCTCTGCGGTGTCTCTTGAATCGTTTTTCAGCTGACCATCCCTGACTGTCAGTGTCTTGTCTATCATCACATCAGTTATATTGGTCCTTTACTCGTGCTGGTTTGAGAAGGTCTCCATTGACTTCTTGCTAGCGAGTCTTGTCCTTATCGACGACAACATCTTACTCTAAGGACAAGCCTAGAGCCGCACCCTGGCCCCATCTTCATTATTGATAGGTCACCTTGTGCTCAGCATCGATCAGTATCATGGTCTTTGACTGGGTGGTTTCCCTTGTGTTCGACGTCAGCTTACATTATCACACATTGGGATTCATGCAGCGCCTTGGTTTCCATTTGACCCTATTGGTCGATTCCTCACCTCTACGTCAACTTTCATTATTGGTTGGTTCATAGGGTTTCTATTGTGTGCTAGCTAGATCTTGTGTACATGGAAACGTGCTTCGGTTGGGTTACTACATCTTTCTTTGTCTGATTCCTTCCACATTATTGGCCTACGGGTTACACTTGTGCTAGATTGATGAAGGATGCCTTAATTCCTTCCTTCTAGTGGATCTTTCCCCATCGAATATGACTCATTACTCTGGGGCAAAGGTTTAGAGTCCATTTGGCACTACCTTGGGGTTTGCAGTCATTAGTGGCAGATCCTTCGCTATCGATAGTGGGAAACCATCATTGTCTCTTGATTGATAGATTCTTACAGGTGTTCAACTTCAGCTCATTTATTTGCACTTGTTAGATTGTACTGGGTACCTTGACTCTCATTATCATTATCGGTGAGTAGTCTCGCGTTTGTTAATGGTATACATCAATGACCAGTAATCAAACTATTTCTCACATAGTCGATTTCAGATCATTTATTCCCATGGTGTATAAATGTACCATGGTGGTCGGTGAAGACCTTGGGTTGCATCAGCATTCATTGGTTCACTTGACAGTTGCTCCTATTGCTGCTAGTTGATACCCCTCCACCTTATATGTTGCAATCATTCATGGCGAAATTCTATATGCTGGCACCCAAGTTTGCAGTGTAGTGCCATCTTATTACATCATGTTCATTTGGTACTTTCGGGATCAGTCTTTGATATCAATGATCAGCTTCATCCTTTAGCATCATTGACATTCTTATATGTGATATTCAAACATGTACTTGTTCGATCATGATCAGATGATCCATTATGTATTTGTAGTCTTCTATACTTGTATACTTAGTGGATCCGCTTGTACTCGATATGCGAACATGCTTTACTTTCTCTGAGCATGGGTATGCCTGCCTCAGACAATGTTTCTTTCTGATCTCCTTTTGTGGCTTGGTAGGCTAAATTCTAGTGAAGTCCTTCTCAATTTTTGATAGGTTTCCTTCCATGTACTTACTTAATACATTCCGGCCATCATGTACCCCTTCTAACCTCATATATTAGGGGGCATAACACCCTTGATATTTGTGATGCTGTACTCATGGCCTAGGGCAACCCCTCCTTCCAGACCTGGTCAAAATACTTAAAAAACAGTGTTTTACTCCCTATATGTGACATTTCCCTGAGCTAAATGTGTGTGTACGCAGGTCTATGTATATCCAACCCACGTATATGTCTTAAAACACTTAAAAAAATTAAATCTCCTTAATTTCAGGCAGAGATCACAGGTTTTACCTGTTGATTACCTATTAGTGCCCATGGCCCAATTGTTCCCAATGAATTCCCAACTAAAAAACTACTTTGGGAGAAGTATAAAAAGGCTTCAATGGGAAGGCCTTAGGGAGGAGAGAATTACTCTACTGAGATTATCCCTGATCAGGTTTGAAGATCCCTATGCTTCCAGCACTTCCCCCACTACAGGAAACCCTTGTTTCGTTGAGAGTTGATGTCCTTGCACTTGTTAGTGATATCCTTTCATTTGTGTGAGTCATGGAAGGAACCTTTTGAAGACTTGGGATTGGATGGATCTGGAGGACGGTTCCGTTTGGAGCCTGCAAGAGGAAGATTCAAGTGATATCATTCCTTGCTTTGTTTTAGTTATCTGCAATAAAGAAACATTTGTCTTGTTCTCGAAATCAATCTTCTTTATGTATATGATGTTATTGTTATGGTTTATATATGAATAGTTGTTTCAATTGTATAACTAACTACCTTTCAATATGTTATGAAGTTGATTTCTATATGATACTTGGTCCATATACTGCTATGCTTCTTTGAATTGATTGTTTTGTAGGTTTAAGGATCGAAAGGAACTCCAAGAGGGTTTGGACCTTGGCTGTATCTACCCGAATGAAGGACCCCTAGGTGCACCTCTCTTTGCATAGTTTTCTTATTTAAGTATCATGGCTGTGTGGAATGCTTGTTTTTTACTGTAGATAACCCCCGCTCTGCTAGGGTGTTGACCCAAAACCTTAGGGGACTTTATCGCCAATAAAATCAAGACTCCATTGCTAGAAGGGAGCTATGACTAAAATGGGCTGCAAGGGTAATGGTAACGTTTTCTTTTTCCCTAGAAAATGTGACATTCATGAAAGCTCCTCACTATTTTATATACATCAGAAAAAGAGTAGGCCAATAAAAACCAGCTCTTAAAATTTTGTTTTCTGTGGTTTCCAGAAAAGGTGACTGCCACAATCTCCATTATGGAAATATCTCATTACATCTTTTGCTTCATTTTCAACCAAACTATTAAGCAACACACCACCTGCATCCTTCCAAAACAAAACACCTTCAAGAATGCAATATTTTGAAGCTTTCAAATTTAAGGATCTACTTTTACCTTTGGGCACTTCTGGTGGAGGATTTAAATGTTGTAATACATAAACAATGTTGGAGTACTATGGATATGAAGTGAACATGTAGACACTTGTAACTATGAGTCTTCTTCTTCTTCTTCAAAAAGGGCAGCAATCAGATTGATATCCAATGCATGCAAGTTAGATTCAACCATGAGATTGGCCAAACCTTGTCCCTTGATGAGCTTTGTGGGATTTATCTCAAAATCATATTCTAGCATGGATGAAATCCATTTTCCCCGACTGCCTTTAGGATCTGTCTGCTCAAGAACTTCTTTCACAGTTGTTGTTGGAACATAAGCAATTGTGTGATAATGTAGAATATAAACTCAGAAATCTTTGAGAGCTTTCACCAGAGCCAAAGCCTACTTCTCAATTATATTGTATTTCAGCACTGCATCCCTTATTGTTTAGCTGAAAAATGCTATAGGCTATTCATTTTTCTGTTCCTTCTTTTGCATAAGGCAAGCTGCTAAGGTATGCTCAGATGAAAATGAAAATATGATGAAATCTGAAGTATAATCAGGACTAATCAAAGTAGGAGCAGTATTTAATGCAAATTTTACTGCATTGAAAAACTTCTTGGCATCTAGAGAAAATTTTACCTCGTTGTGCTTTTTCAGCATGTTTGTCATTTCTCTCAAATGTTTAGTGAGGTTGGGGATGAATCTTCTCAAAAAATTGATTTTCCAATTAAAAGACTGAATTTATTTTTTGTTCCTTAGAAAATCTAATTGTTGAATGGCTTCAATGCTTGCATGGTCAATGTGAATGCCATCCTTGGAGATAATATGCCCCAACAACTTAACTTCTTTCATAGAAAATAAACTCTTTTTTGGATTAAGTGATATACCAAATTTTCTACATTTCTAAAAGATAATTCTCAAATGACGTAAATGACCTTCATTAGATTTAGAAAAAAACTGTGAGATCATCTATATAAATTACTAGAAATACATCCTTTTCATTAGTGAAAGCAATATCTAGAGCCTGCTGAAAAGTCACTTTTGCATTCTATAATCCAAATGGCATCTTGGTGTACATGAATGTACCCCATGGTGTTGTGAACATTGTTTTCAGCTAATCATCCTTATGCACCAAAATCTGATTGACCCAAAATATCCATCAAGCAATGACATCCTGGAAGACCCAACTACCCTCTGAAGAATATGATCCATCTTTGGCAAGGGATAATTGTCCTTCAAGGATACTTTGTTTAAATTTTTGACATCAATGCAAAGACGAATCTCTCCAATCTTCATTCTCACCAGCATAAGATTGGACATCCATTTAGAAAATCGAATAGGAACTATAATACTAGATTTATAAATCATGTTTACCTCTTTTTCAATTTTTTGTAGCAGCTTAGGATTTATCCTCCTCAATTTCTTGTGAAATGGATTTTGATCAGGCTTGACTGATATAGTGTAATGAATGATGTTCTTGTCATACAACTTTAAATCTGAATAGTCCCAAGGAAATACATAAGAAAATTCTGCCATTAAAGCAATGTACTTACTTTTCATCTAAGGAGATAGAGACTTTGATAATTTGACCATGTTAGGCTTGTCTATTGTGCCAATGTTCACATCTTCAAAACCTTTCTCTGTGGGGACCATGGTGAGATTTTTAGCAACATCGCCACAATCAAATAACTCTTCCAAAAATATAAGTCCTCTTGGAATGTTATTGTCCTTCCGTTGCAATATTTCAATCTCAGTTGCTTCAATTTCTAGATCATTCATATTGGATGCATCATCAATGCGAGAATTTTGGATTCATCTTCCATCTGCAGAAAATTATTGATCTGTTTTTCATCCCAAAACATTTTCCAATATCTCATATTATCAGGAACAACTGGGTGGTGTTTAACATGAATTGAATACTTCTCATTAGAGTAAATGGGAATCTTAACCATACTAGCCGTAGTAGCAAGAGAATCAACTATAACATTCCTAGTTCTAGGAATCAAAGACAAAGTATATTCTGATTTTTTTAAGAATGTCACGGACAACATTGCAATAAGCTCTCATTCTTGTATGCTTGGCCTAGTATTCCCCTTTCACTTGTTTGATTACCAACTCAGAGTCGCCATAAACAAAAATTTTCTTTTCTCCCAACTTTTTCAGAATTTTAAGGCCAACAATCAATGCTTCATATTCTGCCTCATTGTTTGAGCAATCAAAGGTCAACTTATAAGAGCTCAATCTTACATTGCATGGAATTTTACATGAATGATGCAATGGACCATGAATCCACACACAGATCCCAACTCCTTATTTTCCCAACACACCATCAAACTCCATGGTCCAAATACGATTTTGTTCATCCAGAAACAGAACTTCGGAAGGTTGAACTGTTTGATTTTTTGGGGGATGACTTGCTGTTTCAATGATCTCTGTCTTATGCACTAACTCGAAAAATTTTCAAAAGAATTTTAGGCTAAAAAAATTATTCTTTCTTTCCTTTCCTTCATCAATCAAACCTTTATGGACACTACTTATAACATCCGAAACTTCAGAAATTTCTATATGTTGGCAATAATCAACTGCTGAATTCATATCACTATACAAAATGAAAGAGTCAAGATCAGTATGTACAACATGGATGGGGTGATTAATGGGATTTTTTTTGCTCCTAATCATGAATTTCATCTTCTTCTAAATATACAATTTTCTAAGCTACCCAAATACTGGAATAGTAGCATATGAAAAATCAAGTTGTACGGTTCCTTTCAGCTTTTCCCCCAAGACCGTGAGAGAAACATACAAAACTGAGGAGGGATATCAGCAACCACTACATCCATCAACACATTCTTGGCGGAGTTTGGTCCAGGGACACTACTAAATCTTTGATAAGGCTAAGCCATTTCACTCTTCCTAAATCAAATGAGTAGAGGTCATGATAAGGTCTGGCGATACTCAATCCTAGTTTGTCCATAATAACTTTTGGCATAAGGTTATGCGAAGCACCAAAGTCTAGCATGGTGTTATGGAGGATGGAATCATGAAGTTTGAGACTAAGATAGAAAGGTGGGATTTCACTATCTTCAGGACTTCCCTCTAAGGCCGGACCGAACAGAATTGCATGCTTATCATCAACAACATTTACTGTGTCTGACATCTGCTCTACCTTCATCATTTTAGCAATCTAAAACTTGTACTTATCATTCTTTACTAATTCAGTGAGAGGAATTGAAACTTTCAACTTGGAAATTTCATTCTCTAAACTAAATATATTAGACTGCTTATCTACCTCTTTTGTAGTGATGTCCTTCTTTTCAATCTTCCCTTTAGCTTGAGACTCCTTCTTATGAATTTCACTTTGAACCTCTTTATCCTTCGTCACATTACTGGTAGAGGCTTCATTGTTTTTATCCCGACTCAGTATGACAATCTTGTTTTCTTTATTTTGATTTGCAGGGGTTGCTTCTTTGCTTTGTGTATCTTTCTGTTCATTCTTCCTCTTCAGATTCAATGTGACAGGTACATCTATGTTTCTTAAGTTGTATTGTTTCTGCAAATGACTGAGAGAATTCTGATATCCTCTTTGGTATTCTTCTGTTTGCACTGCCCATAGATCATCACTTGCAAGTAGAAGTTGTTGATCACTTGGTATACAAGACTCTTCAGAAAATTGATCTTCCTCAGTCAGAAAAGTAGGAAGCTTATCTTCCTCAAAGAAATGATTTGCTTTTACAATGTTATGAAACCAGCTCAAGAAAAGATAGAAAAGATAGATCAATGCCTTAGAATTCAGCCTCTTCAAGGGGGCAACCTCCTTTACATTATATAAATGAACAATTCTTCGATGCTTCAAATGGAGAAACCTCCTTTCTATATATAGAAGTCTAAGGAGTCACAATATAACCCAGCCGACCTAATAATAATAATATAAAGCCACAAAAATAACAATAGAGGGATTGTATGGGGCATAGTAATAACAATATGGGGATAATAGGGGCACACCAATATTAATAAGGGATGCAACTACAATAGTAATGGGGTAATCACTAGTATTATAGGGACCCAACATGCTCCTCTCCTTCAAAAAGGTGTTGTCCTCAACGCTTGAGTAGTTCTGGATGCTTCTGTATAAAATTCTCATCCTCCCATGTGGAATCTTCAGCAGATAAGTTCTTCCACTTGATAAGATACTCTGAAATTGATCGATTTTGTATCTGTCGAGTTCTTGTTTCTGTGACTGGTTCTGGTTCTAATATAATTTTTTCTTCCTCCTCAAGTTTTGGCAATATTATTTGAACTGGGAGCTTGTCGCCTATATGTTATAGACATATTTGGGCACTGCAACCCCAATCATACATGTCCATAAACAAAGGGCTTCTAAGTCCCTAAAAGTGTTGTTTCACACCCCAAAGGAGTAAGTTCAGCTGATTACATCATCTCCCAAAAGTTCTCCATGAAAAACTACTCAGAACTGGTCAAAGCAGGACCATACAGACTGCCCAGTGCTAAAGGTGCGATGCATCTCACCTGCCACATCCAAAAAGTGCGATGCATACTGGAAAGCCCTTCTATAGGATGCGATGAGCGAGAGAAGACAAATGGCACAAGCTGTTTGCTAGGTGGAAACCCAGAGAATCTTCTAGAAACTGCTCATTTGACACTTGCCTCTCTGAGTTCACCCAGGGATGAGTAAGAGATCTGAAATCTCCATGTGAAACCAAGAACTATCAGTGAAATGACACTAATCAAAATCCGAGAAGCTGACTCACTCTCCTGTAAACATCTATATATGGATCCCTCATCCAAGAGATCCAAAGGTTGGAATTTGGTAATTTGCAAAGAGGTGTTGTTGGTTTCTCTTTGAAGACATTGTTGGGTGATCTTGCTTTGGATGAGGTGAAGAGGGCTTTCAAGCTAGGAGGATGGCGCTGGGTCAAACCAAGTGGTTGTAATCCTCTCTTGTACTACTTTTACTAATAATGCATTCCTCCATATTATTGTGTATCTCTGAATATTGTGTTGATATATGCATTTGTATGGTCAATATATATCTAATCCTATATTGTTTATAGTGAAAGATCTCTATGCTTTGATGGTATTATGCTACTGTGAATTTACAAGTGCTCTTTGAAGCGGGATAGATAAGGAAGCAGTGGCGAGATTCTGTCAAAGGGGAAAGGAAACAAGCAAGGAGCCAAGCGGAAGACTGAGGTTGGTACTCTCTGCTTCTTTCTCATCTCTCTCTTGTAAAGGAAAAACAAGTGACTTTAATATGTTTGTTTCTAAGATAGCTACCCATCTTAGTGGGACTAGCGGCTCTGAATAGACACTAGATTTCCCAATAACAAAATGGTGACTTCGCTGGGGAGCGATTAGTTTGATTGTTTGTCTCTATTTGTTTGATTCATAAACCACAGATGGAGCCTGAAGTCCAACCAGCTAGCCTTTGAACTGCATTTGCTATGCAAGTGAAAAGTAGATCAATGCTGCTTCAGTCAATCTCTGGGTTTGTTTATGTACTGAACAATTGACTTGTAAACATCCTAAGTTCCCTAGAGGTAGCTTAAGTAACCTCATTAGATCAGCTCTATACTTTGTAGTTACTGACTGTCATTTGCTTGGCTTAAATCCCTGAACTAAACTGCAAACTGTGACCAAAAATCAAGTTAAAGTCTCATTCCTAGACCATCGCTCCCTCTCCTTTAGGCAGACTAGATGCATCGCACCTCCCATGTGCAGTAGGTGAGATGCATCCCTCTTTCCCTGTGTTACAGGTGCAATGATCAGGTAAGACCGTTTCTGCCTCCAGATTTTGGTTTTTTCTTCACTGTCTTCAGTTTTATTCAAGAGTTTTGTTGTCTATGATCAGTAGACCATTGTAGAAACCCCCTTCCTTTGCATCATTCAGCCTCCATTGTACAAATATTTGTGAATGTTTTTATGTATTTTTTACCATTCAGTTCTCATTTACAAAATGGTAGCTTAATCGAACTGTCGTCTTTTGATTTGAAAGTGTCGCAAGTGTCATTTTCAGTCAAGGAAAAGAATCCTTCTCTTTTTGATAGTCGATTACACTGTTACTCTTGTATTTGATCTGAATTAATAGTACTTCAAGTTTCAAAAGCAGTTTTCAATTCAAAATCGCAAAGAGTCGTCTTGTCTCCCTTTTGTTTTTTTGAAAAGAAAATCGTTAGTACTGTCGCTTTGAAAGAAGATATAATTCAGATTTGTGCTTAGCATTCTTTTTGTCATTCACACATTAAGAAAGCAGAAAACAAATACATGCATGTGCATTTGCATTTAAACTGCTTGTTGATTGTGATTTAGGACAATGCATCTAGTGTGTGTTCTCTGCTCTATGTTGAAAGAATTTCATTTCTCTTTCCTTAGTAGCTAGGATTTTCATTGCAAAAAGAAGAGTAAACGACTGTTTATCATCTTAGATTGCATATTTATGAGTTGTATATCTACATCACGCGGTGAACCTTAAAGGCAAACTTCTTAAGAAAGATCAACTGTAAAATAAATTCATTGAACATAAAATTTCTTTGGAACCTAACGCACAACATCTAGAAGTCTAAGCTAGAGACATATTCTGGTGTCGTAAAGCTTGGTAACTATCGCTTTCATTGTAGGTTGGGTGATTCCTCCTCTCTGAGATGACAAGTGCCAGTACGAACTTGTGCTCCCATGTACCGTCAAGTATATATTGGGAGACCACAATAGGCTATATCCTTTATCCTTAGGAAGCTGTGTCTGCCACCCTATCGATCGCAATGCACTGAACACAGCATTCGGGAAGATTGACTGTTGTACCGTAAAAAGTATTCTGCAGTTTTGCGATTGCTTTGGTAATCCCTCTATCTAGATTTCCAGAGTAGTCTCTTTCATTCCTTTTCAGACTCCTTAAAGGAAAATTTCCATCTGAGCACTTATCACTTCAGGCTCATTAAAAATCGAAGGCGACTAGAGTCATCTTTAGCTTTTTCTTGACTCTTAAAAAGTGAAAAAGCAAGTTGTGTCAAAGCATCTAAAATTCATTTAATACAGAATAAAATTTTCCCCTCTTATTTTGAGTTGATCAAATAATCCGCAATTGTGGAAGAAAGTCAATCAAAACCCCTTCATTCATGGAGACCGATGAGTCAGCCATCTTTGACTCCAGAAACGAAACCATTCCGGGCCAAGCAAACTCGTTTAACTAGGTCAAAGTCTCTTAGTTTGTTTGAAACTTGTGTTTCAACATCCTCTGAGACTCCAGTTACTCCAATAATTTCTGGTATCCCTGCCTCTATAGAAGAAGTTCTGCAGTTACAAGAGGACATTAGAACTGATCCTAGTGTAACAGTAAACACTTCTATTCCTGAACCAGCTCCATCTGGAGTTGATTGTAAGGTGTTACTTCTCCAGCATTTGTCGCTACAGAATCTATACCCTCTTCGGCACTGGAAATATTTTACGGACCTGACGGTCTACCTCTTCCACCTAGATTGATTACTATAGAAGAGATTACGAAGGATCTTCCATCCAGTACTCTATCACATTTCAGAACTAGGATCAACCTATATCCTTCTACTTCAGAAGTTAATACCTCTTCATCGCAAGTTCCTGTAGAATCGCTAGGAAGTATTTTGGATAGACTCGATATTTCTGGACAACCATCGACATCTAGGACTATGTCATCCTATACAGCAGTAGCAGAACCTCCTACCACCACTTCGATGATGTTTGCTGGCATACCATCTGTCCCAAATAGCTCTCAACCGCTAGAGGGAGTCCACCCAGGGACTGTTTTGACAGTATGGTCTGTTCCCGTTTGTTCGTTCGGAATAATATCTGGAATTTCTTCCGTTGAGTTTCAGAAAATTGATCCTTCACAACAGTATCAATTTGGGCAGTCTAGTCTCCATAGGCCAATCTTCCCTATCAGCACCGGATTGCCACTGTATGGAGGGTAGTATGCCCTTTCATTGTTCCCTCCGAGAGAACAACCATATGAGAGTACTCAACCGAATTCGGGTCAAAATGGAATCGCATCCAGTGGTTGGGTGCTAATACTGCCTCAACAACCAAGAGTTGTATACTCAATGCAACTGAGTCTACCTGTGTCGAATATCCCCACTACACCAGCTATTGTGATAGTGTCACAAGTACAAGCGTTGCCTGTTGTATGCCAGTCTCAAGTTTCTCAGGTCGTAATACAATGACCTCTTGTCTCTATGACGCAACCGCAATTTCCGATTAGTGGTCCCTTAACTGGAGCGACTCAGGCTCAAACGGGTACTATTACCCCTCATCTTGGTCAAATATCAAGTATTGGGCAACAACAAATGGTTTCACAACCATGGTTGGTGCAACATCAACAACCGCAATTCTAGCAAGTGTACCAAGGACCTGAGCAGCAAAGCTTTGCAAGTAACGGGCAGCCGTATATTCAAAGCGGTTATTATCAATCATCCCAGATTGGTCATGCCCAACAACCTTATCAAAGTTATCAGCATCAAATGCATTATGCTGGTATGCAAAGACCCACTGCTCAGGCAATCTCATCTTATCCTGGGTATGCTTCACCAAACCTAAATTAGCAGTTTCCCTTCACGGTGACTTTAGAGTTACCAGATCTAAATTTGCTAACAAACGATCCAATTGCTTATGCCCCTTGGTGGCCGACGATTCCTCATAAACTTCCGTTAGATATTCCTAAATTTAATGGAAATCCATGTGAAGATCCGTCGAATCATGTGATGACCTTTCATCTATGGTGTTCATCCAACACTCTAAATGATGATTCGATTAGGCTTCGCCTTTTTCAGCGAATGCTAACTGGTCCAGCAACAAAGTGGTACATTGAATTGCCTAGAGCTTCATTTTATAACTTCAGCACCCTTTCCACCACCTTTTTAACCCATTTTCAGTTACCAATAAGGTATGAAATAGGAACAGAGCTTCTTACCAATTTCAAGCAGGTGACCGCCACTAACATATCTGATCATATTCATGAGTGGCGACATCTTCATAGAATGGTAAAAACATATGTTCCTAATCAGCTACGAGATGAATGGTTTATTAAGTCATTGTTGCCTTCTATTATAGAAGATGTGGCAAAGGGAGGAGTCGTCACCGAAGAGCAAGTCATTGCTCATGCACAATATTTAGACTTGATCTATACTTAGTCTGGCATGCTCTATGACAAAATCCCCGACGCTCCCAGACCAGAATTTTTCGTTCCTCCTCCTCCTGAATCAAACAGAGACTCTCATGTCGGCGATGGCGTGATAGGTACAACAAGCGCGAAATTGACAAAGGCTACATCTAAAAAAGCCCGTAAGATTTTTGGTCAAAATGAAAATGAAGAACTTATAGCCTCAAAGGTTAATGCCATGTCAACCAACAAAGGCAAAGAACCGAAGCAACCAGGGGGCAAGAAGAAAGGAAAGAGCAAAAAGAAGAAACAAGATGATTCACCTCCTGAAAAATCTTTTGCAAACCCTTCTGGACAGAGGAAACCTAGTTAGCCATGCCTCATATGCAATGAGGATCATTGGACGAGAGATTGTCCATATAAAGCTAAAGTTAAGAAAATCTTTAAGAATTCAAGAACTTCAGCAGTATTGAGTGATTTGTTTCTAAACCTAGGAACCAATCTGGTTGCTAGCAACAATGCTTCCCCATCCCAAGTCCTTATGCTGTCTATTTCAAAACAGCAAAATGATGCTCTGATCTCGACAAGGAATAAAGATTACAGGAATCCACAACTGTCGAACAACAAGGCCACTGATCAACCTAGTAGTTCGACAACAACTTCGACCGAAGTTATGCCACCCATCATTCCTGAGCTAACGATAAAACCACCAAAGGGCGTTGTACACAAATTGACATTTAATCATCGTGCCAGAGCGGCACAAAATTATAATATAGTAGAGGACCTGGCCCAATCATCGCCCGCTATGTCGACACTTGAGGTACTATAAAATTGTCCCTCCCAAAAGCAGGCTTTATTATTAGCAATAGGTGGGATTGACCCAGCGGATTCCAATCTTGTGCCCTTTAATCATAAAGGATATGAACCTCAATTACTAGCTCAACTCGCTTTCCTCATTCAAGTGAAAGCCCTCAACAAGAATGTTCATTGAAAAATTATTGATGAGTGGGCATCCACATGCATTATGTCAATGAGTTGCTGGAAAATTTTAGGCTCACCAGGGAAACCTCGATTACAACATCCTATTGGGAAGGCCCTAGATTTATGCTATGGCTGTCGTTGTGTCGACATGCTTCAGAAAGATTGCATTTCCCTTCCAAGGAGGAATTACAATCGTCGACCAACAAACCTTTCTCCCCAATAGTTCACAAGTTATGGGAAGCATCCTGATGATCCATGGAAGCTCTCATTCACTTCAAAATATCGGAGTAAGCTTGCTAAAAGACCCTACATTGATGGGTACTTTTTCCCTACCGCCTCAGAGTAATCTAGTGGAAGTGGCCACGGTCGAAACCTGCAATATGATATCTTCTATATCTAAAAGATTCAGAAGATTCCTGAACATTTTGTCAGCATGGATCATCGCCATTTTAGAAATATTGTAGATAGATAGGTCTAAGGAATATTGCACCTCTTCAGATCCTTGGTCGCATGTACAGTCTACAGATGAAGGAATCATTCAGTCAATGATGATAGGAGAGGCATCATGGGAAGATTACCACCATTGTTCCCATCTTCCAGATCACCACGAAGATTATTCCAGCAACCTTAATCATCCTTCAGTTTTTTATTTTCTATCAAATACTGTAAATATGGTGGATTATGAGGATAGTTCTTTTATTGTGTCAACCTCATTAAAAAATGAAACGACTCCCTTTCCAAATCCAGTCTTTGATTATGATCTTGTAAAATCCAAGTCGAGTCTTTCAAATATTTTGAAGGTAAACCTTCATTCCAACCACCATGTTGAATGCAATGAAGCTTGGGAGGCATGCACCTTGATTTGCGTCATTATGCCGGGGGCATACGAACTTATAACAAGCATAGTTTCTCATTTCAAGATTGTGTGAACATGAAACCACATCTGAACATATGTTTTCACATGGTTCAAGCTCATTAAAAAATGAACCAGGCCATGAGCAGTTTTACGCGAAGTTCAAGCTCGTTAAAAATTAAACCTAGCAATGAGAATATGTTCCACCAGAGTTTAATCTCGTTAAAAAATGAACCCACCTCCAGTAAATAACCATTGTGAATGCATTATCATCAACTTTTGAGCCTTGGTCGTGTTCTTACCATCACCTCCACTCTGTTTTACCAATCATACGCCTCCATTTGATTGTTTACCCCTTTTGAGGAACAGCTACGACGAGTGATCCTGTTAGCCACTTTCTTTACACTGTTGTGATTGAAAAGTTCCAAACATTACCTGGAACCAGCTACTATCCGAAAGCATCACTCGTTCCTCAAAAAATGAGTCTCCTTTAAGCTCTTTTCATATGACTCGTAAAATATGAAAAGATTGCTGAGAAATTGGCCTCTCTAGCTCGTTAAAGTGATTGGAAGTGCCATCCCTCCTCTAGATTTTAATCTTTTTGGACCTGAGGGATTATTACACAAAAAGATTGAGCATTTGTCTTGTTCGGCTCATTAAAACTATCGAAAAGTCATCCCTTTTGCATTGTTTTATACTTTTTCAGACTTAAGGGATTATATTACGAAAAAGGAATATTGGAGTCTCCTTTCCGTCTCTTTTTAGACTCTCTAAAATTGAAAAGAACCGAGTTATCCTTGTCATTAAACTCATTAAAACAATAGCGACAAACTTGTCCATTCAGACAAGAGCAAGTTTCACTGTCGCTAGGCTCGTTAAAACATAGCGACGGGTTTGCCTGAAGGGAAAATTATAGAACAAGCATATGTTATCCTCCTCAAGCTTGACAAAAATAAACACGTACTGGTCAGAAATGACTAGGGAAAATTGGGAGGAAAACTTGAAGAAAATTTATTGGTAGCAAGTTGCTCTTGAACATGACACTTCCACTCCATCACCATGATTGAGTTAGGTTGGGTTATTTTGTTCACCAGTCATACCACCGTTGGTCCACTGTACCATCCACTTCTGGGGTTAACGCTACCAATCCATTTCAGTGTCGCCGATATGTTCAAGAGAAGTCGCTCAGAGAATTCACCTACCCAGCTTGTGTCTCATCCGCTACAATACCTTCACGCTTCATTCTTTCATGACCACCACCCTAAACCTTGTATCATCAGATCGTTTTCACCTCTACAAAATCATTTGCTCCGTTCTGTGTTGTAGATGTGGGATCCATTAATGCCCTCCTATGACAGGTCACTTCTTGTCGACATCAGCTCATTATCCAAGAAGTCGACCTAGGGACAACCCTTCGAGTACTTTGAAGCTTGCATGCCTTAATGGCAAGTTTCTCACTTCCGGTGACAGGTTTACACTAATGGCCTTTGACCGAAAGATTTTGCGTGGTGTTCAACATCAACTCATGTATTCACACCACGTGAATTGCACTGCAGTACCTTGAGGGTCATCATCATCGTCGGTGATTCCTCTTGCGCCTGTTAACAGCTTACATCATTGGCTGGTAATACGGCGACGTCCTTCCATGTTCGACATCAGAACATATTTTCACATGGATTAACTTGTACTTTGAGCGAATATTGAACGAGTTTCGAAGACCCCGAATCTAATTTCATCCATCCGGGCTGCGATATGTTGGCATTATGATTCAAGTGTTGTCCTTGATGGCAACTCACTCAGAGGATGGTACAGGTACTCAGAGGTTGGTACAGGTGATGGCAACTTAATCAGAAGACAGATCTTAGTACAGCATGCCAAGGAAGTCCATATACGCATGTTCGTTAAGCCCAAGTCGCGTGTACACGCAAGTTGGATTCAGAAAAAGAGCGTGTATGTGGAAAAGTATCTTTGGTCCATGGTGGTTAGTCCTTGGAAGTTGTGCCTATGATTTCGGATCATTGTTTCTCGACGGGCGTGTCGATCCCTAGTTTTGAAGTTGATGGTATTGTGTTACTATGGTTTTGGCTCTTGGTATTGAGCTAGGCCTAAGACTATATAAGGAGAAGAAGATCATTAGGCAATTTTATCTTTCGACAAGGCTTGAATATCTAAGAGAGAAAGAGATCTGATATGCAGGGTTCGGGTTGCTTGATATGAGCTAAGGAGAAATCACATTGGCGGATGGAAGACTAGATCTAAGGACAAATCGGGATCTAATGGTTTGAAATGCTCTATTATGATATGGTTGATTATGCGTATTTCTAGATCTGCATACCGTCGCAATATTATGTTCTGGATCTAACTGATGTCTGGTATAGCTGCAAGTTGAGAGAATCTATTTTTAGATCTGTACGCAGGTTGGCTTAAGTAAAAACGCGTGTACACGCGGGTTTCGCTCATTGAAGTAGCGTATATCTCTTAAAGCTTGATTTGTGGGTTTGCAGTTGGATCTTACTGTTATTGCAGAGTTCTGTAGACGGCTCTGGGTTCTGGTATCTGGTGATTGACAGGGTTCAGTGGTTCAGTGATTCAAAGTTTGATAATTCTAGTATTGGTTGTTTTATGCTTCATGAATCTATTATGAAAGTTGAATGAATTGGGTTCTACAGATTGAATGATGTGCTTCAGGAATATCCAGTCTGAAAATGTATGAAAGGTGGTACCTGAAAGAAAGAAGATTGTAGGCCAGCACCTACGTACTAATATCTTGGCTAGTACAAGAGCAAAGGGGGTTGGAGCTCCCTTCCAAGGAAGTTTGGAGAACGAGAGAAGGTTGTAGCCTTCTGCAGGTTGTAGCCTGCGTACTGGTACAAGGCTGCACCAGTACAAAATATTGTAAACTGAAGTTTCTTATTAAAGAAAGATAGAGACAACTTGCAGCAGGTGGTTTTCACCCACATTGGGTTTCCACCTTATATCTTGGTGTTCATGTGTGTGGTTTTTGATCTGTTCTGTTATACAGCACCTGCTTACTGTTAATGTGGTGAATAATGTCCTGATGAACTTAACTGAAGAATAAGCTATCTAAATTATGAGTTTTCTTCTTATACGCTGTTTTACTTAATCACAGTAGCGTGTATACGCTGGTTCACCTAACTGAAGTAGCGTATATGTTTCTGAGCATTGAAAAGTTTGATTGATCTGATAATACTGATTCACCCCCCCTCTCAGTATTATTTCCAACAATTGGTATCAGAGCAGGTCCTTCAGAGAAGCTTGATCGCTTGAAGGTAGATCATTCATCATGAGCAGCTACGAGAAAGAAGCATCAATCAGGCCACCGATTTTTGATGGGACAAATTTCAATTATTGGAAGGTAAGAGTTACTGCATATCTTCAATCTCTTGGTACAGAAGTTTGGAACATTGTAGAAACAGGCTATGCTTTTCCTTCAGCTACTCCTACAGATCCAGCTGAGAAAAAGAAGTATGAAACAAATGCAAAAGCAGTCAGTACTCTATTAGGAAGTATATCTCAAACAGAATTCATGAAGGTCATGCACTTCAAATCAGCAAAAGAAATATGGGACAAAATGATCACTAGCTATGAAGGAGATGAACAGGTAAAGCAAGCTAAACTTCAAACTCTCAGGATTCAATATGAGACTCTCAAGATGTATAATGATGAAAGTGTGGCTAATTATTTTCTTCGGGTAGATGAGATTGTTAATTGTATGAAAAAATTGGGTGAAGAAATAAGAGAAACTATAGTAGTTCAAAAGATTCTAAGATCATTATCCCCCAAGTTTGAATCTAAAGTATCTGCAATAGAAGAAAAAGAAAATCTCCGTGTTCTCACTATGTCTCAGCTACATGGAATTCTAACCGCTTATGAAATGAGAAAGGGAGGTCCATCTGACAGAAGGGAAGCTGCTTTTAAGGCATCAGGAAAAGAAGATTACTATGAAGCAAGCCATGTTCCAGAAGAAGAGGAAGAAGAATCAAATTTTGTCAGAAATCTTCAAAGGGGTTCTGGAAGGTTCAGAGGTAAGCTACCTTTCAAATGCTTTGCTTGTGGGAGAGTAGGTCATTATGCTGCAAAATGTCCTTATAAGGATAAAGGAAAAGAACCTGCTAGATGGAACAAGAAACAAAGTGCAAATAAGAAAAGCTACTACACCCATGAAGATAGTGATGGCTTATCAAACAGTGATGAAGATGAACAAGGTAATAAATATAAGCTGTTAATGGCATTTGAAGATGATGATTATGAGGATGCTGTAGATGTGGATAATCTCTATAATGAAATCACTAGACTCAAGAGAGGCATAGAAGAAAAGAATGTGATCATTGATACTTTGCAATTTCAAATTGATGAAAAGGAAAAACATCTTGAAAAACTAGAAGGTGAAATTGTTGGTCTCAGAAAAGAAATTGAGAAAACAAAAGCTATTAATCTTAAATTTGTCAAAGGATCTGAAACTTTGGATGAGATTATCAGTGTGCAGCGGTCTCCTCTAAACAAGACAGGTTTGGGCTATAATGGAGAAACCTCTCAAGCATCCACCTCAAAAAGTTATCTTGATGCAGCAAGAAGAAATGAGCGGAAGAACAATGAAGATAATCAGGTAAAGCAGGGACGAATTACAAACAGAAACTATCAGGGACAATCCTCCTTAAGGATGAACAAAAGCTACAACCAACCACAGGTAAAATCTTCTCAGTTTGGCTCAAGAATAGATGAAAATAGAAATTACAATCAGTTGGCTGGTAGATTCAATAACCGCAGAAGCTTCTTCAATGGACAATGCTTTTCTTGCCACAACTTTGGTCACAGAGCAGCTCAATGTGTTGCATATAAAACAATCATGACTAGGGAAGCTCAAAAACAAAGAAGTATGACAGGGATTACAAAAAGGACCTATAACAACTTTTCGGTTCTTGAAAATGAAGTTGAATGTTCTATTTGCAATAATTTTGGTCATAAAGACTCTGAATGCAGGAGCAGGTTTCAGGAGAAAAAGGAACAAGCCACGAGCACCAAAACATGGAGAATAAAGGAACCTCAAACAGAAAGATGTGGGATAGCATTTTATGCAGAAGGACAGGAAAATCTATGGTACATTGACAGTGGATGTTCGAAACATATGACAGGTGATAAAGAAAAACTTGAATCTTATTCTACTTTAGAAAAGGGAAAGAAAGTTTCTTTTGGAAATGATACTCCTGCAACTATAAAAGGAAAAGGTATTGCTCCTTTGAAAGAAAAGGTCAAGGCTGGAAATGTTTTGTATGTTGATGGATTGAAGCATAATCTTCTAAGTGTCAGCCAGATGTGTGATCAAAAAACCGAGGTTATTTTTAGATCGAATGGATGTCTTGTTCGTGATCTTGATACAGGTAAAACAGTTCTCAAAGGCAAAAGAACTCCAAATAATCTGTACATATTTGAAGAAGGACAACAACAATGCTATCTTAGCAAGGATGAAGAGCACTGGTTATGGCATCGAAGGTTGGGACATCTAAGCTTCTCACAAATAAGGAAAGCATGCAAATATCAGGCAGTTCGCGATCTTCCAGATATCAAAATTCCAGACAACACCATATGCAAATCTTGTCAGTTTGGAAAGCAAACCAGAACTAACTTTCCAGAGAAGGAAGGATCAGCTAGCTTGCCTCTTGAGCTAGTCCATACAGATGTATGTGGTCCATTTAGGAAAAGGACACCTCGAGGAGAAGAATATCTGATATTATTCATTGATGATTTCTCAAGGTTTGTTTGGTTAGGGCTTATGAAGCACAAAGATGAAGCATTCGAAAAATTCAAATCCTTCAAAGCATTGGCTGAAAATGAATCAGGACACAAAATTAAGTGCCTCAGATCTGACAGAGGTGGGGAGTTCACATCAAATGAATTTTTCGATTTCTGCGATGAACATGGGATAAGAAGAGAATTCTCTACAGCTAGAACTCCTCAGCAAAATGGGGTTGTGGAAAGAATGAACAGAACTATCCAACAAATGGCTCGTGCTATGCTCGATGAATCAGGTACTCCTGCAACCTTCTGGGGTGAAGCTGCACATGCTGCTGTTATTATTCTTAACAAAACAAATGTCCGAGTAAACAGCACTCAAACACCTCATGAGCTTTGGAGTGGTAAAACTCCTTCCGTGAAGCACTTCAAAATCTTTGGGAGCAAATGTTATATTAAGAATACTGATGAGCAACTTGGCAAACTTGAACCTAGAGCAGATGAGGGCATTCTTCTTGGTTATTCTCCACATAGCAAAGCATACAAGTGCTACAATAAAAGACTTGGCAGAATTGTTGACAGTATTGATATAGTGGTTGATGAGAAGGGATATATTCCTAGGCAAGTTCATCATGAAGACATTGAAGAAGATGAAGGTTACTCTCAAAGGCGAAATGATGAAGAAGAAGAACCTCAAGAAGAAGAAGAATCTCAAGAAGAACCAGAGGAGCAGACAAGAATAGAAGAGAAGACTCCATCCAGATATGTTCAAAAGAATCATCCAGAAACTCAGATTGTGGGGCAGAAAGAAGCAGGAGTACAAACAAGAAGGACACTTGCAGAAGCTTCAAGCTACTTGGCATTACTCTCCTCCATTGAACCACAAAATGTGAAAGAGGCATGCAAAGATGAATGTTGGGTCAAAGCAATGGATGAAGAACTTGAGCAAATCGAAAAAACAACACTTGGGAATTAGTTCCTAGACCAAAAGATAAGAATGTAATAGGAACAAAATGGGTCTTCAAGAATAAATTAAATGAAAATGGAGAAGTAATTAGAAACAAGGCCAGACTTGTTTGTAAAGGGTATGCACAGCAAGAAGGAATAGATTTTGAAGAGACCTTTGCTCCTGTGGCAAGACTTGAGGCCATCCGAATGTTCCTTGCTCTCTCAAGCTTTCAAAACTTCAAGGTATTTCAAATGGACGTGAAATCAGCCTTCCTGAATGGAGACTTAGAAGAAGAAGTATATATTGAGCAGCCAGATGGTTTCATTCTTGGGAATGATCCAAACCTTGTATGCAGATTGAAAAAGGCACTCTATGGACTCAAACAAGCTCCAAGGGCTTGGTACTATCGGTTGGACAAATATCTTCACCAACAAGGCTTTTCAAAAGGATCAGCAGATAGCAATCTCTATATAAAAGTTGAAAATAACAAATTGCTAATTCTTGTTGTTTATGTAGATGATATTATTTTTGGCAGCAATGAAGAGACTATGAGTCAAAACTTTGCCTTGGTTATGCAGAAAGAATTCGAAATGTCACTTCTTGGAGAATTGACATATTTTCTTGGATTGCAAATCCAACAAAATGAAGGAGGTATCTTCTTGTCTCAAACCAAATACCTCAAGCAGATCTTGAAGAAGTATGGCATGGAAGAGTCAAAACCAGTATGTACACCCATGGTTACAGGATGCAGCCTCAGTGCAAATGATGAATCAGCAGCAGTTCACCAACCCACTTATAGATCCATGATTGGGAGTTTGCTTTATTTGACAGGTACTCGACCAGATATTACACATGCAGTAGGAATGGTTGGAAGATTTCAAGCCAACCCAAAGGAAACTCATCTTCAGGCAGTCAAAAGAATCTTCAAATATCTTCAAGGGACCCAAAACTATGGCTTATGGTATCCTAGAAATACAGATCTCACTCTTCATGCTTACACAGATGCAGATTGGGCTGGAAGTGTGGATGATAGGAAAAGCACAAGTGGTGGTGCTTTCTTCATGGGTTCCAGATTAGTATCTTGGTTCAGCAAGAAACAAAGTTCGATTGCCTTATCTACAGCTGAAGCAGAATATGTGGCTGCAGCATCTTGTTGCACACAACTTCTTTGGATGATGCAGACCTTGCAGGACTTTCAAATCACTTGCACTCCACCTGTCTCTATCTTATGTGATAATACAAGTGCAATCAGCATTTCAAAGAATCCAGTCATGCACTCAAAGACCAAGCACATACCAATCAAGTACCATTTTCTTCGGGAACAAGTGCTTGAGCAGAAGGTCAAGTTGGAGTATGTTCCTTCTAAGGAGCAAGTTGCTGATATTCTCACAAAACCACTGCCCAGGGAAACTTTTGAATATCTCAGACAAAAGCTGGGAGTAGTTGATGCTTCATCCTGTTGTTGAAGTTTGTTTGTTCTACAGAAAAGTTGGTATACGCAGGTTACGGAAGGGATATGCGCGTATACACGCGATTTCATGATGGGTAAGTCGCGTATATGTTGGACGCTTGCTGCAGAAAGTATATCCGCGTACATACGCTGTTTTATACAGGAAAAATCGCGTATATGAAGTTCTGAACAGCAATGGGAATGTCAGAATTCTTCAGGCACAGTTTCAGGGAGTGCAACAGGCACAGGTTCAGGGGGAGCAGCTTAAAAGTCTCATAAAGCATTGTTGGCATTCAGATGTTTTGGTTGTTGGTTTCAGGAGAAGGAGCTCAGAAAGAAATCCTGGTTGCTGATCTAACAAGATGTTTATCAGATGCTGCTGGTGCCTTTCCTAAGTCTTGGTCTAGATCTGTTGTCTCTATGTCATGTATCTCTCTTGTCATATTTCTTTTATGGTGTCAAGGTCATGTAACGGCCTATGTTGGTTTCCCCACTATGCCTGGGATGAATGCTGTAATATAATTGGTTGTTTCTGATATGTCCCCTCTTGGTAGGGAGTATGGATGTATGTATTGAGTCTTTTGATGATAGGACGGTCCCTTATGGTGTATAAGTCTTGGTTCTTGTTGAAGAACATCTTTTGCAGATCTGGCCTACTGTCAGGGGGAGCACGAATCAGCACAGCCAAGCAGAGGTATCAGCATGTCCTCAGGGGGAGCACAGCCCTTTGCCCTTGATGTCAAAGGGGGAGAGTGACTAGTGACTTGGTGTGGTGGTTGCCATCAAGTCCAAAGGGGGAGATTGTTGGCATTATGATTCAAGTGTTGTCGTTGATGGCAACTCACTCAGAGGATGGTACAGGTACTCAGAGGTTGGTACAGGTGATGGCAACTTAATCAGAAGACAGATCTTAGTACAGCATGCCAAGGAAGTCCATATACGCATGTTCGTTAAGCCCAAGTCGCGTGTACACGCAAGTTGGATTCAGAAAAAGAGCGTGTATGTGGAAAAGTATCTTTGGTCCATGGTGGTTAGTCCTTGGAAGTTGTGCCTATGATTTCGGATCATTGTGTCTCGACGGGCGTGTCGATCCCTAGTTTTGAAGTTGATGGTATTGTGTTACTATGGTTTTGGCTCTTGGTATTGAGCTAGGCCTAAGACTATATAAGGAGAAGAAGATCATTAGGCAATTTTATCTTTCGACAAGGCTTGAATATCTAAGAGAGAAAGAGATCTGATATGCAGGGTTTGGGTTGCTTGATATGAGCTAAGGAGAAATCACATTGGCGGATGGAAGACTAGATCTAAGGACAAATCGGGATCTAATGGTTTGAAATGCTCTATTATGATATGGTTGATTATGCGTATTTCTAGATCTGCATACTGTCGCAATATTATGTTCTGGATCTAACTGATGTCTGGTACAGCTGCAAGTTGAGAGAATCTATTTTTAGATCTGTACGCAGGTTGGCTTAAGTAAAAACGCGTGTACACGCGGGTTTCGCTCATTGAAGTAGCGTATATCTCTTAAAGCTTGATTTGTGGGTTTGCAGTTGGATCTTACTGTTATTGCAGAGTTCTGTAGACGGCTCTGGGTTCTGGTATCTGGTGATTGACAGGGTTCAGTGGTTCAGTGATTCAAAGTTTGATAATTCTAGTATTGGTTGTTTTATGCTTCATGAATCTATTATGAAAGTTGAATGAATTGGGTTCTACAGATTGAATGATGTGCTTCAGGAATATCCAGTCTGAAAATGTATGAAAGGTGGTACCTGAAAGAAAGAAGATTGTAGGTCAGCACCTACGTACTAGTATCTTGGCTAGTACAAGAGCAAAGGGGGTTGGAGCTCCCTTCCAAGGAAGTTTGGAGAACGAGAGAAGGTTGTAGCCTTCTGCAGGTTGTAGCCTGCGTACTGGTACAAGGCTGCACCAGTACAAAATATTGTAAACTGAAGTTTCTTATTAAAGAAAGATAGAGACAACTTGCAGCAGGTGGTTTTCACCCACATTGGGTTTCCACCTTATATCTTGGTGTTCATGTGTGTGGTTTTTGATCTGTTCTGTTATACTACACCTGCTTACTGTTAATGTGGTGAATAATGTCCTGATGAACTTAACTGAAGAATAAGCTATCTAAATTATGAGTTTTCTTCTTATACGCTGTTTTACTTAATCACAGTAGCGTGTATACGCTGGTTCACCTAACTGAAGTAGCGTATATGTTTCTGAGCATTGAAAAGTTTGATTGATCTGATAATACTGATTCACCCCCCCTCTCAGTATTATTTCCAACACGATATATTCAAGAAAATAAAGACATCAAATGTACATCATTGCAGCACAGATAATCATCCAAACTAAGGGATGATGGCTCTACCAGGATCATCTGTCTGTACATAGACGATTGTCTGTCCTATGTACATGAAAATGAATTTATCAAAGCTGAGCATGGGAATGCCTACCTCAGCTAGATCATGAAAATATTATGAAGATAATGTATTGTATTGTATCTTATTACAAGTCACCTTCCAGTGCAAAAAACCTCGGATCCTCATTATAAAGCATTTCACCCGACATCAAAAAGGATTTACGACCTCATACTTTAGGGGACAACTGTTATAGACATATTTGGGCACTACAACCCCAATCATACATGTCCATAAACCAAGGGCTTCTAAGTACCTAAAAGTGTTGTTTCATACCCTAAAGGAGCAAGGTCAGCTGATTACATTATCTCCCAGAAGTTCTCCATGAAAAACTACTTAGAACTGGTCAAAGCAGGACCATACAGATTGCTCAGTGCTAAAGGTGTGATTAATCTCACCTGCCACATGCAAAAAGTGCGATGCATACTGGAAAGCACTTCTATAGGGTACGATGAGCGAGAGCAGAAAAATGGCACAAGCAATTTGCTAGGTAGAAACCCAGAGAATCTTCTAGAAACTGCTCATTTGACACCTGCCTCTCTGAGTTCACCCAGGGATGAGTAAGAAATCTGAAATCTCCATGTGGAACCAGGAACTATCAGTGAAATGACACTAATCAAAATCCCATAAGCTGACTCACTCTCCTGTAAACATCTATATATGGATCCCTCATCCAAGAGATCCAAAGGTTGGAATTCGGTAATTTGCAAAGAGGTGCTACTGGTTTCTCTTTGAAGACATTGTTGGGTGATCATGATTTGTGTGAGGTGAAGAGGGCTTTCAAGCTGGGAGGATGGTGCTGGGTTAGACCAAGTGGTTGTAATCCTCTCTTCTACTACTTTTACTAATAAAGCTATTTGATTTTTCCTCCATATTCTTGTGTATCTCTGAATATTGTGTTGATATATGCATTTGTATGGTCAATATATATCTGATCCTATATTGTTTACAGTGAAAGATCTCTATGCTTTGATGGTATTATGTTGCTGTGAATTTAGAGGTGCTCTTTGAAGCGGGACAAGGAAGCAATGGCGAGATTTTGTCAAAGGGGAAAGGAAACAAGCAAGGAGCCAAGCGAAAGACTGAGGTTGGTACTCTCTGCTTCTTTCTCATCTCTCTCTCGTAAAGGAAAAACAAGTGACTTTAATCTGTTTGTTTCTAAGATAGCTACCCATCTTAGTAGGACTAGGAGCTCTGAATAAACACTATATTTCCCTATAACACTATAACCTTCTTTAAACATGAAACATGGAAAACTGGGTGCAAGAGAGAAGATGCAGGAAGCTCCAAATTGTATGTCATAGTACCAATCTTTTGCAACACCTTGTAGGGACCATAATACTTTGGTGATAATTTATTATCCTTCTTAGCTTGCTTGAGGGACATTTGCTTATATGGTTGTAGCCATAGGAATACCCAATCACCTACATCAAAACTTCTTTCGATGTGATGTTGATCTACCTGTTGTTTCATTCCAACACGAGGTTATCTTTTAAGAGTTGGAGGACTTGTTGTTGTTGTTCGATGTGATGTTCCACTGCTTGAACCTTAGAATTTTCTCTTAAATATGATGTGATGGCTGGTGGCTAATATCCATAGAGTGCCATAAATGGGGTCATTTTTGTTACTGTATGGAAGGAAGTGTTATACCACCATTCAGCCAGAGGCAACCATTTGACCCATTGTGTATGTTTATCAGATACAAAGCAACGAAGATATCCTTCCAAACATTTGTTTACTATCTCAGTTTGCCCATCAGATTGAGGATGATAAGAGGAGCTATGAGCTAACTGAGTACCAAGACAAGAAAATAATTCTGTCCAAAAATTTCCAGTGAAAATGGGATCTCTGTCACTTACAATAATCTTTTGGTTTCCATGTAGCTTTTGAATTGTTTCCATAAATGCAGTGGAAACTATACTTTCTTTAAATGAATGTGATAATGCACAAAAGTGTGCATGCTTGGTAAGTCTGTCAACTACCACCATGATGACAATCTTTCCCCCAGACTTGGGTAAACCTGTGATAATATCCATTGAAACCTCCTCCCAACGTTGGCTTGGAATGGATAAAGGTTGTAATAGACTCGATGTCTTAATTGTTTCAAATTTATTTTTTTGGCAAACCAAAAATTCTACCACAAATTTTTGAATATCTGATTTAAGGCCATCCCAAAAAAATTCCTTCTTAACCCTGTGGTAAGTTTTTAAAAATCTTGAGTGCCCTCCTAAGGGAGAAGTGTGCAATTCCATAAGAATCTTTTGTTTTAGTTGGGAATTCTTACAGAGGTATAAGTGATCTTTGTACCATAAAGAATCATTTTTCCAACTAAATGTATCAGACGTACTGGAATCTTGTTGTAACTTTCGAATAAGTGCCCACACTTCTTCGTCATTCTTCCATTCCTCCCTTTCTTCGTTTATCCAATCTTGTTGGATAATAGAAATGGCGCACAACAATGCTTTCACATCCTCATCCTTTCTTGAGAGTGCATCTGCCACCACATTTTGCTTCCCTTTTTTGTAGATGATTTCAAAGTCATAACCCAACATCTTTGTGACCCACTTTTGTTGCTCTTCAGAGGATAATCTTTGTTCTAAAAAGTATTTAAGGCTATCATGATCTGTTTTTACCTTGAAGTGTCTTCCCATTAGGTAGGGTTGCCATTTCTTAAGTGCATGGAGTATTGCCAACATTTCCTTCTCATAAATAGATTTCTGTAAAAACTTTCCCTTGATTGGACGACTTTCAAAAGCAATGGGTCTTTCATCTTGCATTAAAACAGCACCAATTCCATTTCCTGAAGCATCACATTCCACAATAAAGGTTTTTGTGAAGTCCGGTGTAGCTAAGACCGGTGCTTGGCACATTGCCTCTTTAAGATGTTTGAAGGCCTTTGTTGCTTCTGGAGTCCATGAAAATGCATCTTTCTTCAATAATGTTGTTAGAGGTGCTTCTATTCTCCCATAATTCTTAACAAACTTGTGATAATACTCTGTCAACCCGAGAAATCCTCACAGATGCTTTATGGATGTGGGGATTTTCCATTCCTTAATGGCTTTAATTTTTCTAGGGTCTACCTTAACTCCTTCATGAGATACAATATGACACAGATATTCCACCTCTTGTACTCCAAAGAAACATTTGGATATTTTTGCATATAATTGTTTCTCCTCCAATAGTTGTAGCACCCTGTCAACATGTTCAACATGATCCTTCCAAGACTTGTTGTAGATTAGTATATCATCAAAAAATACTAACAAAAAATTTCTAAGGAATGGTTTGAAAATGGAATTCATCAAACCTTGAAATGTTGAAGGTGCATTGGTAAGGCCAAAAGGCATGACCAAAAATTCATAATGACCCTCATGAGTTCTAAATTCTATTTTTGGAATGTCTTCAGTCTTCATTTTGATTTGATGATATCCTAAACGAAGATCCAACTTGGTGAAGTAAATTGATCCATGCAATTCATCTAGTAATTCATCAATGACAGGAATGGGAAACTTATCTTTAACAGTGAGCTTGTTGAGCTCCTTATAATCCGGACATATGCGCCATGATCCATCCTTCTTGTGCACTAATACTACTAGAGCAAAGAAAGAACTTTGACTCGATTGAATTATACCAGCCTCTATCATTTCTGCAACAATATGTTCAATTTCACTCTTTTGGGCATATGGATATCTGTACGGCCTGATGTTTGGAGGAACACTTCCTGGAATCAGATGAATAGCATGATCATGATCACGAATAGGTGGGAGACCTTTGGGAGTCTCAAATACCTTGGAATGATTGTCCAAGACTTTTTGGAGATCTGGAGAAATAGATGATTCCAATTTGGAAACATCTAGCGAACATAATTGTGAAATTACACCCCTTTGTTCATTTTTTAGAAGCTTTATCATACCGTTAGAGTTGAATATCTTTCTCGGTTTCATTGAAATACCCCTTAATTCAACTTCCTTTTCTTCCATAGAAAATTTCATGAAAAGTTCTTGAAAATTAAAAGCTATTGTACCCAAGGATTGTAGCCATTGGACTCCTAGTACAACATCAGCACCTCCCATTGGAATGGAAAGCATTGGGCTAGTCAATACATATTCTCCCATCAATAGCTTGATATTATGGCACTTTCCAGAGAAATTTATTGTTCCTCCATTTGCAACCATCACTTGACACTCTGGTGCTGGATATAAGAAGCAATTCAATTCTTTTGCTACCTTACAATGAATAAAATTGTGGGTACTTCCTGAATCAATCAACACTATTACTTTTTTCTTCTTGATTTGCCCTTCTATCTTGATGGTTTGAGGAGTGGTAATTCCTGCCAATGCATTACAAGATATGGTCAGATTCATTTCTTCTTTATCTAGGCTTTGTTCCTGGAGTATATCCTCTTATTTTGACCTTTCTTGCTCCTTTCCTTCTTCCTCTTCGCAATATATGTAGAATAATTTCTTCTCGGCACACTTATGACGTTTAGTGTATTTGCTATCACAACTGTAACAAAGCCCTTTTGCTATTTTTTTTCCAATTTTTGTGGTTCCAACCTTATAGGTTGTGGAAGACTAGGGGCAACAACACTTCCATCTTTATAGTTGTGAGTGGTATGCTTCCTGGTTGCCATAATTTTGTTTTCCATTTTTCTTGCTAACCTGAATGCCTTCTCTAATGAATCAGGTTCCCAAAGGCGAACATCATGTTGGATATTATCCTTTAAATTCCCTATGAACACATCAATACTATGCTCCTCTGGAATATTTTTTACCCGTATGTTCATTTTTTGGAACTCCTCAATGTGCTCCATTATTAAACCCTTTCGTTTGAGACTTATCAATTGGATAAAAAAGTGTTGCTTTTTGTATCCTCATAATGTGTTGTCAATTCTTCCGTAAAAATTGCCCAAGTGATAATTTTTTTACGAGAGAAAAGCCATTGATACCATGCAAACTGATTTGGTTCCAAATATAAAGTTGCAATACATACCTTTTGTGTGTTTTTCACATTATTGAGATTGAAAAATTGCTCGATCCGTAATATCCATGTTGCGGGATCCTTGCCATAAAACTTCCTCATATCAATTTTTGGAATATGGTGGGTCTTCGATCCCACATTAGAGTCTATGAAATCATGATTGATATTTCTTTTGTTTGCATCATGAGTTTCCTTTACTACCTTTTCACCATTAGTAAGTATTTCTTGTAGAAAATTTGTCAAATCTGTTTTCAAATCTGCCATGTCTGTCTTCAAATCTATCTTCGAATCTATCTTCAAATCTTCCATCTTAGCTTCCATGCCCTTTATCTTAGATTCCACGCCATTTATCGTAGCTTTTTTTAGCTTTTGTGAGAGTGACATTTGTTGCACTTGTTCTTGTATTTTTGATATATCATGTAGCGTTTCTTCCTCTTCTTCATGAGTCATGCTAGAGCTTTCAGGTTTCTTACTAGGTGTTTGCATTTTCTTTCCTTGAGGCATCAGTTATCGATAATAATTCTCTACTATGCCCTTCGAATTCCTTCAAAATAAATTTTCAAACCAATCTCAAGCAAAAATTTAAAAGAATCTACACACCTTTTTTCACTTTGATGTATCTCTGTACTTTGAGATCATCCAGTTCTAAAATTGCGACCTACAGTAGCCCTCTATGTCCTCTTTCCAATGCCACCAGTTTGATCCAAATTGGATTCTCCAAGGAAGAGTTATGTGAAATCTCCCACAGTGACCTGATTGTATACTAGTTCAGTAGAGTGAACTTGTATGACGTGTGACGAGTCATTGTTTCGACCTTTGGCTCTAAAAAATATATACAAGAAACTACAGTTCGTCCTTTTTTGTACCTTCTTACGAAATTTCAATCCGATGCTTAGAGAGAAAGTTATGACGATTTTCCCCAGGTCACCTATTTGGAATGTAATTTAGGTGTCTGCAAAAAGACCAACTTCCTTAGATCATATCTCTGCAGATATAGCGCAAAAAGCTCTGAAATTCAGATCCGAGGTTCAGTGCGATTTCTTCTCAAATGGGTTTTGTTTTTAGCTTCTGAAACGTCGCAGAAAAAAAGTTATAATGAAAATGCCACGATGACCTATTTGGGGCAACGAAACCCTAGAATCCAAAGCTCTGATACCAAATGTTATGAAACCAGCTCAAGAAAAGATAGAAAAGATAGATCAATGCCTTAGAATTCAGCCTCTTCAAGGGGGAAACCTCCTTTACATTACATAAATGAACAATTCTTTGATGATTCAAATGACAAAACCTCCTTTCTATATATAGGAGTCTAAGGAGTCACAATATAACCCAACCGACCTAACAATAATAATATAAAGCCACAAAAATAACAATAGAGGGATTCTATGGGGCATAGTAATAACAATATGGGGATAATAGGGGCACAAAAATATTAATAAGGGATGAAACTACAATAGTAATGGGGTAATCACTAGTATTATAGGGACCCAACATACAATTTCCTCTTCATCTTCTTCCTACCCTTCAATGTAATTCAGCTAAAATGGAGCTCTTACCTGTCCCTAAGGATCCTGATTTTGCTACTCTTTCTGCTTATTTTTGAACTATTGTTGTTGTCCTAAAAAATTTGGATTCCTTACTGAAGGCTCTGCATGTCGATCTGTTATAGACATTTTGTCCATCATTCTTTCCATGGTTTTAATCAAAGTGTCAATCTTTGCATCTAATGATGATGAGGGCTCTTCTTTAAAGATAAAATTCTTCTCCGGTTGTTTGGTCAATTTAGTGATGTCTAAATTGCAACTTTTAAATGTCAACCCGGGGCTCGTAAGCTGATGAAGTGAGGTGTACTATATGTACTTAGATAACATTTTCTTAGTCTTTTGTCGTTTTTAGCTTTTTTTTTAAGTTTGTTTTCGAATGTATCTTTCCTACTGTGATGTGATGGAAATGTAATAAAGCAAGTGAAATGTGGATGATTGTGGTGATCTCTAAATGATTTCTCAAAACTTAAAAAGTATTCTACAAAAAAGCTTGAACAACAACTGCAATAAAATCAACTCTTAAAGGAAAATAAAGACATCAAATAAAGGACTAATGACATCGGCCCAGTATCTCTGCTGCTGAATGAAAATGAAAATGAAATCTATATTAAATCCAACTAAAATTAAGAACAACTATCTCACACTATTTCAACTCTTCAACTTAATCTTCTCTATGAAAAGATATCATGAAATGTTAAGCAATGTGAAATCTAAGTGAAACTACATAAAAGAGACTAGTCACAATACTTTAACTTTCTCTTAACCTTTTTCCTTTCAGCTGAATTTATCATGTAAGAAACAGTTATGGATAAGTCAAGTAATGTGAGTTCTAAAGCAAACTAAATCAAGCTATACTAAGTGATATTTTGGCTCCCAATAAAGTTATTTGATTATGGGAAAGGAACCATCAATAGATGAACAACTTGATATCTAAGAGCAGAAAGTAAATATGCAAGTTAAAGAAATGACAGTAAGGAAAATCAAAACTGCAAAACAATGAAGGTCAGCAACATAGACAAGATGATCACGCATGCCACTAGTTATGAAAAGAAAAGAAGGAAAACTGTCCCGGGCTTGCCTAAGAAACCTGCATAACACACTGATCAGTCATGAACATAAAAGTGCAGAAATGTAAATCAACAGAAATCAAAGTTTATGTACAGCTAATATACATGTTGAAAAGAAATAAAAATGCAGCAATTTAAAAGACATCTGTACAGCTAATATACATGAAACAAGAAAAAGAAATGCAAGAAATTAAAGGTTACTGTACAGGGCTTCAGCAAACAGGGGCCCTCTGCCTACTTCAGCCGGTTCAAGGAGCAGTTATACGCTTAAATGCAAAACAGTCTTCTCATGTATTGACATCAAATGTAAAGTACAGTGGGGAGCTCAAAATTACATACAAAAACGATTAACTCTACAGAATTCAAGGACGCTTTATTTATAAGGAGAAATCAAACTACTTTAACGAGATCTATGCTATTCAACCAGCTGTTTAAAAACACATGAATCCTCTGCGTCCCCGGATCTAGGTAACTGTCATCGTGTTCATTCAATCTGGAGAGTATGGCTGTTGGATTCGTGCTTCTAGATTGTCTCCGTGGCTGAGGATGATGCCACCTAGCTTCACGTGCCCAAAAATAGAGCAACGCAGAGCCGTGCCACCGCTGAACACTTCTGTTGACCGGTATTTGCCTCTTCGTTGACCGCGGGCTTTTATGGCTATTCTGGGTGATCTGGAGGGACACGTGCCATGTCCTTGACCCCTGGAACTTGCCCATGTGGCTCATCTTCTCAGAGGACACCTGTAACATATCATTTAATAAAACAGCTGCGGAATCCTGTGCTGGCTGCAGAAACCTGGATCAGCTGCGGAAACCTGTGTTGGCTGCGGAAACGCAGCACTCTGAACCAAAATTCTAAACCAAACAACAGTCATTAGCATAGTTAGAAAACCATGTAAAAAGTCCTAAAATACAATGATTTAATCAACTTGGTGGATGAAATGAGTGGGAAAAGGAGGCTGAGAGGTGTATGGGAAGGTACAGGTTCAAGGCTCTACATACCCCCACTGTGAAGGTGTTGCATGTCCTCATGCAACCAAAACTTAGTTCTTTTCCTCAATCCATGTGCTCTGATGCTTCTGCAAGAACATCGAGCCTTCTTCTCTTTCTCCTTGATGCCAAAATGGTCCTTGGTTTCTTGACTAAACATCTGAACTTCAAATTAATCAATGCCCTGCTCAGCTTCTTACACTTTTTCTTCAGCTTTCTATTCTTCTTTTGCCACAGTCCTAAGTGGAGCATAGTATTGTCATGGACAATCTTGTCTACCTTACTCTATTCTTTTAATGCTTCGTTTTCTTGTTTAATATGCCTATTTAGGACTTCCAACTCAAACACTTCCTGTTTTAAAGACTGTATTTGTTCATCCAGTGGCAATATGGTGCTTGGTCCTGCAACTGATTGCTCCAAGGACTCTAGGTAGTTGTATACCTGTTGTTGGTCAGGGTCTACTTCAGGTGTTTTTCTTGGGCTATGCTCAAAATCAAAATCTGGTTGAGGTTCTGGCTGAAAAGGACTCTCATCACGTGGAGGAGTTGACTCAACACGTGGAGAGCTTGACTCAATGTCAGGCTGAGTTGGAGGTGTTCCCTTACCTAGATCAATGAAGTGTGATTGTTTTTCTTGGGTCACTTTCTTCTTTCCTTTGAGCCTACTGCTTCTTCTCACATATGGACTAGTGCTCTCTTTCTGGGCACTCTGTTTTTCTTTTTGTTTTCTCTTTTTGATGGCAGCAGCATGAAGATGTGCTAATATATCGACCAGAGTTTGAGACTCTTCTTCTATAGATGGTTCAGGGGATGGATATGTCTCTTGAATAGTTATTTTACCTTTGTCCTTTTTCTGCTTCTTATTTCTAGCTCCCTCTTCTTCTTCCTCCTGAATAGTTTCCTGAGTGTCTACTGTAGGAAGGTCCTGGGCTGTAACATTTCTTTCTTTCCTCCTACTTCTTTTTGGGATTTTTGGGGAACTGCTGGCAGAGGCTTCAGTCACTTCTTGGAAGTGATTTCTGATCAAAAACTTTTCCCAAGTATCGTTATTATTTTTCAATTGATCTTCAATGAGAATTCTGATGAGCCCGTGATGGTAAAGGTGGGATTCAATATGGCCTACATGTTTCTGAACAGTAGAGCTCATTTTCTTCAGGCTTGCTAACAGAAAGTAAGGTAAATTAAGGGCATGGCCTTCCATAAAATTCATCATAATCCTTGCATGATACATGTACATGCTGCCAAAATGACCCTCGCATGTAATAAACTTCTGAACAAGTAATAACAGCGTAGACCATTCTTCTTTGATTACATGCACAGGAATTCCTTTAGTAAATATAGAAGTATCCATACCTGGGTTTTTGAGCATGACTTTCCATCCTTGATCATCCAGACCTCTGTTTTTAAACCATCTGTCTCCCTCTTGTGGTAAATTGGTTGTTGCTGCTATTGTGGCCTTTGTTATTGTAAATTTCAAGTCCCCTACCTCCACTACGTGTCCATTAAAGGACCGAGCAAAGGTTTTAGTGACTTCCTTATTATAACCTCTGAACTTTTGAATAAATTTCAGCCACTTTGCTTTCTTCAATGACTCCTTCGTCTGCGGATACCCCTCCAGGTATTTTGGGCCCTCAGGTTCAGCTCTGAGTAACTTTCCCATTCTCGGCTTCAAATTCTGACTGGAAATTCTACTACATAATGACGGTTCAGGGAAAAAACGGCTGAATACGGGATTCTTAGGGTAACTGGAGTGGCCATAATCAGAGTTCGGAATGCATGTGGTGACTGTGGCTAGGGCTTGGAGTAAGCTGTAGTGGACGCAGCGGAAATGGGGAACAGAGAATGGTATGAGCACCGAGGTAAGCAACAGTCACGGGTTTAGCATCGAATGCATGCGGGAGTGAAGTGATAAATGGGCAGTATAACGGCTGAGTCCTTTTGAATCGATTGGCTTGCGTACACGTCTCAGCAGACGGCTGCGGGAATTATGGTGAAGGAGAGTCGTAGTGCAGTCAGTCACGTCTCCAAAGTACGACCAATAAATGGGAGAGCAGTCCATAGATTTAGAATGATTATGGAACCGTTAGAAATGAATAGGGTGTATATGGAATGACATCGTGGAAGAGGAGTGGTATGGGGCTTGCCGTATCAAATCATTGCATTTAGTGGAACTTGCCATGGTTTAATAACTATGCAAATAATGACATTAAATTGTTATTTGGTAGAGATTTTTTATCATACCTTTTGGAAGTTGATCATTTCTTGATTAAGGTTTCTGACCCATTGTTGTTCTCTGATCTTGAGGATGCCCCATGCCTTTGCTTCACTTGGTGATGATGACACTAACCTTTGACTGTGATTTTTTTTTGAAAACAGAGTGATGCCGGCTGTAAAGACAGAGTGATGCTGGCTGCGGAAACTGGTTCTAGCTGCGGAAATGGTTTCCAGCTGCAGAAACTAAGACAACACCCCTTTAACTGCACAAAGATAGTTAGAAAAAGAACTAACTGAATGAAATAGTCCTGAGAGGGACTTTTATTGATGGAATGGAATGAAATGAGTGGAATGAGATGGAAATGAAGTGGAGTGAAGTGGAATGGAGATGAAGATGAGATGGAGGTGAAGATGGAAAGGAAGAGAGATTTTTTTTTGGAAAATATAGAGTGTCAGGTGTCCCTGATTTTCACTCTACATTTTCTGTATAAGACTGCCAATCTATGATTGGTTTTCAGGCTTATACAAATTTTTTTTATTTTTTTATTTTTTTTTTTTTCAACTGAAAGAAACAAAGACTAGGCTGATGGAGGAGAAGAATTCTTCTCCACCAGCCTCATTGCAGAATTTTCTTGAAAAATTTTGACAAAGTCCTCTTTTGAGAGTGGCTTATGATAAATTTTCAATCGGTGGCCATTCACAATAAGAGGAGTTTGAAACTCATCAATGGTCTTGACTCGAACTGCTCCATTGCTAAATACTTCGTCAATCTCATATGGTCCAAGCCAGTGAGTCTGAAATTTTCCTTTGAAGTCTTTAAACATGGAATCAAACAGTAACGCCCAATCTCCCTTTTGAAACTTCTTCTCTTTGATATATCTATCATGCCACTTAGTTCTTTGGTGCTGAACTAGATCAGTCCTTAAAATTGCATCTTGTCTTATTTCATCTAGCTCATTTAGCTGCTCCATTCTGTGCTTTTGGGCTTCTGATAGATTCATCCCCAACTGAACTGCCATCTTGAGGGTCTTGACTTGAAACTCAATGGGGAGCAGGACTTCTTTCCCATAAACAAATTCATAGGGAGAATGTCCTGTTGTATTCCTCCATGTAGTTCTATAGGCCCATAAGGCTTCAGGAAGCCTTTCTGCCCAATCTCTTCTGTGGAGATGAACAGTTTTGGTGATGATGCTCTCAAGAACTTTGTTTGTGGATTCCACTTGACCATTTGCTTGCGGATGGTATGGAGTAGATTTTCTATGCTTGACTTTGTATTCTTCCATCAGCTTTTCCATCAAGTTAGATGTAAATTGACTTCCCTGATCTGTCACAATTTCTCTTGGGACACCAAAACGAGTAAAAATATCCTCAAAAAGAAATTGAACAACCGAATTTTCAGTGGCAGAAGGCAATGCCTTGGCTTCTACCCATTTAGTAACATAATCAGTACAAACCAATATATACTTCTTTTGTCTAGATGGTGGATTAATAGGTCCAATGAAATCTAAAGCCCATTTTTCAAAGGGTTCGATGAGTACCTGTGGCTGTAATGGAATTTCATTTGAAAGAGTTGGTCTCCCAATTCTTTGGCAGCTGTCACACCTCCTGACATATTGTTTTGCATCTTTGAAGAGAGAAGGCCAATAATATCCTAAAGAAAGGATTTTATAAGCTGTCCTCTTGTCAGCAAAGTGTCCACCGCACGGTTCATCATGACATGCCTTAAGGATGTCAGGCATTTCATCTTCCCAAACACATCTTCTGATCACACAATCTAGCCCTGTTTTGAACAATTCATTAGAAATCCATGAATAATTTGAACTCTCCTGAATAATTTTCCTTTTCTGATTAGGAAATAAGTGTGGAGGTAGCTTCCCTGTAACCAAATAGTTAGCAATATCTACATACCAAGGAGTTTTAGTAGTTACTGCAAACAAATATTCATCTGGAAACTTATCCTCTACAGGAGAATCTTCGTTAGTATTTTGGATTCTAGACAAGAAATCAGCTACTGTATTTTGTTTCCCTGGTCTATCTAACACAGTAATATTGAATTCTTGTAAAAGTAAAAGCCATCTTCTAACTCTGCCATTAGTAACAGGTTTGTTCAGGAGATATCTAATTGCAGAATGATCAGTATGGACAAAAGTTTCATAGCCAGTTATATAGTGTCTAAACTTGTTGATTGCATGAACAACGGCTAAGAACTCTTTTTCAGTCACAGTATAATTTAACTCAGTAGGAGTCAAATTTTTACTGGTGTAGTAAATGGCATAAGGAACTAAATCCTTTTGACCCAACACAGCTCCTAGAGTTGTATCTGAAGCATCTGTAGAAATATGGAAAGGAAGTTTCCAATTTGGCCCTCTCAAAATGGGTGCTTCAGATATTCTTGTTTTCAAAGTTTCAAATGCAGATTGACAATCAGGATCCCAATTGAATTCACAGTCTTTTGTAAGTAATTTGAAGAGCGGAGATGCTATCTTGGTGAAGTTTTCAATAAATCTTCTATAATATCCAGTAAATCCAAGAAAACTTCTAACATCTTTTTGACAATTTGGAATAGGTAACTTGGAGATGACTTCAACTTTTGATCTATCAACTTTAATTCCATCTCCTGAAATATGATGTCCTAAAACAATCCCTTCAGTAAACATCATAAAACATTTTTCATGACTTAATGAAAGATTTGTTTCTTTACATCTTATAAGGACTTTTTCCAAATTTTCTAATGCCTCTTCAAATGAATTACCATAAACTGTAAAATCATCCATATAGACCTCTACATAATCATGAATTAGATCAGAAAAGATTCCTAGTACTACCCTTTGAAATGTTGCGGGTGCATTACATAATCCAAAAGGAAGTACTCGGTAAGCAAAAGTTCCCCATGGACAGGTAAATGTGGTCTTGTCCTGATCTTCAGGTGCTACCTGAATCTGATTGTAACCACTAAAACCATCCAAAAATTAGAAATACTTTTTGCCTGCTAAAGTATCTAATACTTGATCAATAAAGGGCAAAGGAAAGTGATCCTTCAAAGTTGCTTTGTTCAATTCCCTGTAATCAATGCAAACCCTCCATTTACCATTTTTTTTAGGTACTATAACCAAGGAAGAAACCCATCGGCTATCTGAAATTGGATAAATGAAGTTTACATTAAGTAACTTTTGGAGCTCTTCTTTCACTATCTCCCTAAGGTTTGGATTCATCCTTCTTTGAGGTTGTCTGATTGGCCTACTGTTTTCCTCAATGTAGATGTGATGAATGCAAGTCTTCGGGTCAATACCTTTCATATTGGTATACTCCCATGCAAATGCAGTAGAATGTTTTTGCAAGACTTTGGTTAGCTCTTCCTGTTGTAATTTTTCCAAGTTTTTGTTGATATTCAATGTTTTTCCTGGAAAAATCTCAATGGCAGAACTACCAAATTCTTCCATAGAGAAAAGAGACATTTGTCTAGATGATAGACACTCAATGTCAGAATCCAACTGAAATTGTGTGTGGTCATATTCTGAAGATGGTTCAAAGTTTTCTAATGTGTTCAGAATTTGACTATCTTCACTGATCTCAGAAATGGTAAAGACAGGTTGTATAGTATCTTCATCATCAACCCACTCATTATCTCCTATTTCTGTAATTGCTTTTGCTGGAGGATACAGATTGAACTTCTTTGTCGAATTACCATCAGAAACATACATATCCCTAGACCTACAACTTATGAAAGCATCAGCTGTGGCTAGCCAAGGTCTTTCTAAAATAAGAGGATGTCCTCCTAGATTACTCTTGGGAGTTAAAATCATGAAATCCACTGGATATTCCCAAGAGTCTAGGGAGACTGGAATGTCTTCTAATACACCATCTGGTTTAATAATTGATCGATCTGCAAGTTGCAATAAGGTAGGTGTAAAAAGAAGATTAGGAAGTTTTAGCTGTTCCATAGTCTGTCTACTCATGATGTTGATAGCATCCCCTAAATCAATCAAAGTATTTGGTATTTCTACCCCATTGATATGTGTTTTAACAATTGGGCTACCGGGATCTACATATTTCTGCATAGTAATTTTTCCCATCATGATATCTGCAATTTTCCCTACCAGGTGGATCCTTCTGGTATCTCTTGGTTTCCTTCCTGGTCTTTTAAGACTCAACTCCTTTATTGTTTTTGCTAGAATAGGAATCTCTTTAATGGCTTGTAACAAGGGAATCTTGATACAGACATTCTTCAATCCATCTAGAAAATTATAGTCAGGCAACCAAATTTGTTTTTCCACTCCTTTGTCAATTTGTAATCTTTCAGGAAAAGGAGGTGTGGATAAAGATGCAGGTTGCTCAACTATAGGAGTTGTGGGGGTTAATTCTTTTTCTTTTTCTTTTTGAGTGTTTGGGTTTTGAAGAGATGCTTCAGAACCCTTATTGGCTTTAAGAGACTCTTCCTCAAAAATGCTTTACTTTTGAGCATTTATAGAAGGTTTATCTAGGACTCTACCTGATCTGAGTTGTACTTCATTGAGAGGAACAATCATATAGGTAGGAAATTTTTGACCTTCCATCATGTAAGCATTTTGAGGGTTTTTATTATTGGGGTTTGGCAATGGCTGAGAAGGAAGTTGATTTGACTTCTGTTGGAATGGAAGCAAGAGTTGATAATTTGGATTCTATTGAGAAGGTTGTTGTTGTTGTTGTTGTTGTTGTGGAAATGGCAATGATAGTTGTGGATTTTGATTTGGAAGTTGTGGAGCTTGTTGGTTTTGAAAAGATGGGGGATATTGATAAAATTGAGCAAATCTCCCATAAGGATTTTGCATACCTTGTACCCATGATTGAAAAGGATTTTGAGGTTTGGACCAAGGTTGTTGCCAAGGATTCCAATTTGGTGGGGGTTGAAAATTCATAGAGTTGCTAAACCCTTGATTTTGTTGCCCCTACCAAGGTCTCCTTGCAACAAAACAGAGAGATTCGATTGTATTTGGATCTTCTTGAAAGACAACTTTGAGCCCAAGAATTGAAGGACAATCCTTGGTCTCATGATTCTCTGAACAAATCACACTTATTTCTACAACTTTTGCATCCAAGGGACATTCCCTTAGAGCATGTTTCTTCCTACATTTTGGGCAAAAGATGGCCAAAGCCTCAGCTTCTGCTTTCTGTTTATTGTGAATCTTAAGGGTGTCTAGTTGTTCACTAAGACTCCCTAAGATGTCAGTTTTGAATTCATCAAGCATGTTGCCAATCTCAGCCCTACTTACTGATCCAGTTGCAGATTTGTTTGCTCTGATGAGAGAAGGATCTCTAGGCCCTTTTTGAGTTTTAGATTTCCCCCTTGAGAGATGGACACATAGCTCTGCTATATCATTGAGTGAAAGTTGAGATATATCTCCCTTCCCCATCATGTTCAAAATATCTATCCATTCATCTCTAATGGCTTTTAATAGAAGGGCTTTCAAGGTCTCCTCATCTAAGTTACTCATTTTTTCTCTTTTCAGGTTGTATTTAAATCTTTCAAGTAAATCCTCCAAGTTTTCATCTTCTCTTTGCACCATTTTGAATACCTCATCCTTGTGATTGGTGGGCATACAATAGTCCAGGTACCTATCCAAAAATGTTTGTTTCATATCATTCCAAGACCTAATGGATTGAGTGAGTAATCCCATGAACCATTTGAAGGCTGCTCCTTTCAATGTTGAAGGAAACAATTTGAGTTTTTGAAAGTCTTCCAAATAATCATAAGTTCGACACACTACCTCAAACTCAAATAGAAATGTTTCAGGGTCCTCATTCCTGAACCCATGGAAGTTTGGGAGGACAGATGGTGAGATGTTTTTCATTGTGGCTCGGGAGTCCTCATCAACTATAGGAAATCCGAATGAGTTATCCCCATCCCTATTTCCCCCAATGTTACCTCTACCTCCTCCATTGTTTCCTCCTCCCCCTCTACCTCTACCTCTACCAAATCCAGTTGCTCCTTCCTCTGTCATGATAGTTTCCCTGGAGACTTCAGAGTCTTCTGGTTCTTCTACTAAGGGTGTATGAGAAGGAATTTCTCCCTCTTCCTCAGATGATTCGACTTCTTCAATTACAATTTGTCTCTCTGTAGAAGGAAGGAAAGGATCTCTTTCTAGTTCAGATTCGATGGAAGGTGTGGGATTGTCGACTCCTGCCTCTTGAATTCCAGGAATCCTAGGGCTAGGAGTGTAAGTTGGAGATGATGGTGGTGTCTCTTGTCTATTCCTTGAAGTAGATGGACTTGTAAAAATCGAACTCTTGGCTCTAGCTAAAAACCTTCCCCTAGAATCTCTTGCTCTATGCATGTCATTTTTTTTATTTTTCTTCAAGTTGGGCTAATAATTCTCTTTCTGATCTTCCAGGTCACTCTAGGTGCAAGAAGAGAGCATACTCAAGAAACTATTAAACCAATAACTTTCTCTTTTCTGATCCTCCAGATCACTCTAGGTGCAAGAGGAGAGCATACTTTGAGAGGTTATCAATTTTCCTTCCTTGAAATTTTCTTAATTTTTTTTTAGAAATTGGCTACCTAATTTCACTTCCCCGGCAACGGCGCCAAAATGTTTGGTCAATTTAGTGATGTCTAAATTGCAAATTTTAAATGTCAACCCGGGGCTCGTAAGCTGATGAAGTGAGGTGTACTATATGTACTTAGATAACCTTTTCTTAGTCTTTTGTCGTTTTTAGCTTTTTTTTTAAGTTTGTTTTCGAATGTATCTTTCCTACTGTGATGTGATGGAAATGTAATAAAGCAAGTGAAATGTGGATGATTGTGGTGATCTCTAAATGATTTCTCAAAACTTAAAAAGTATTCTACAAGAAAGCTTGAACAACAACTGCAATAAAATCAACTCTTAAAGGAAAATAAAGACATCAAATAAAGGACTAATGGCATCGGCCCAGTATCTCTGCTGCTGAATGAAAATGAAAATGAAATCTATATTAAATCCAACTAAAATTAAGAACAACTATCTCACACTATTTCAACTCTTCAACTTAATCTTCTCTATGAAAAGATATCATGAAATGTTAAGAAATGTGAAATCTAAGTGAAACTACATAAAAGAGACTAGTCACAATACTTTAACTTTCTCTTAAACTTTTTCCTTTCAGCTGAATTTATCATGCAAGAAACAGTTATGGATAAGTCAAGTAATGTGAGTTCTAAAGAAAACTAATCAAGCTATACTAAGTGATATTTTGGCTCCCAATAAAGTTATTTGATTATGGGAAAGGAACCATCAATAGATGAACAACTTGATATCTAAGAGCAGAAAGTAAATATGCAAGTTAAAGAAATGACAGTAAGGAAAATTAAAACTGCAAAACAATGAAGGTCAGCAACATAGACAAGATGATCACGCATGCCACTAGTTATGAAAAGAAAAGAAGGAAAACTGTCCCGGGCTTGCCTAAGAAACCTGCATAACACACTGATCAGTCATGAACATAAAAGTGCAGAAATGTAAATCAACAGAAATCAAAGTTTATGTACAGCTAATATACATGTTGAAAAGAAATAAAAACGCAGCAATTTAAAAGACATCTGTACAGCTAATATACATGAAACAAGAAAAAGAAATGCAAGAAATTAAAGGTTACTGTACAGGGCTTCAGCAAACAGGGGCCCTCTGCCTACTTCAGGCGGTTCAAGGAGCAGTTATACGCTTAAATGCAAAACAGTCTTCTCATGTATTGACATCAAATGTAAAGTACAGTGGGGAGCTCAAAATTACATACAAAACGATTACAAAAACGATTAACTCTACAGCGTTCAAGGATGCTTTATTTACAAGGAGAAAGTAAACTACTTTAACGAGATCTATGTTATTCAACCAGCTGTTTAAAAACACGTGAATCCTCTGCGTCCCCGGATCTAGGTAACTGTCATCGTGTTCATTCAATATGGAGAGTATGGCTGTTGGATTCGTGCTTCTAGATTGTCTCCGTGGCTGAGGATGATGCCACCTAGCTTCACGTGCCCAAAAACAGAGCAACGCAGAGCCGTGCCACCGCTGAACACTTCTGTTGACCGGTATTTTCCTCTTCGTTGACCGCGAGCTTTTATGGCTGGTCTGGGTGATCTGGAGGGACACGTGCCATGTCCTTGACCCCTGGAACTTGCCCATGTGGCTCATCTTCTCAGAGGACACCTGTAACATATCGTTTAATAAAACAGCTGCGGAATCCTGTGTTGGCTGCAGAAACCTGGATCAGCTGCGGAAACCTGTGTTGGCTGCGGAAACGCAGCACTCTGAACCAAAATTCTAAACCAAACAACAGTCATTAGCATAGTTAGAAAACCATGTAAAAAGTCCTAAAATACAATGATTTAATCAACTTGGTGGATGAAATGAGTGGGAAAAGGAGGCTGAGAGGTGTATGGGAAGGTACAGGTTCAAGGCTCTACACCGGTCTCTCAGGCTTTGTTTTATATTTCTTGATGAGCAGATTAGCTTCGACACTTACTACATTTCACTGCATTTCTTCAAGAGTAGTAGGGTCTCTCTCCCTAAGCTAATATGCCATGTCCGGGTTAAAAGCATCAGGATAGTGGGGAAGAGCTAAACCAAGTTAGGGTTTCATATCGTTAGGAATGGAATTATACACCATATTGAACCTTGTTGTGAATTCTTGGACACTCTCATTTGGATTTCTCTTCATTGAATTGTACTCATCCAAAATCGGTAGTGGATTTTTCTGTTCTTGCCATCGTGCTAGGAACAATTCGATCAACCGTTGAGAGCTATTAATAGAATTACTAGCCAAACTATGAAACCATTTCTTCAAATCTCTGGTATAACTCTGAGCTATGATGCTCATCTTAGCATCTTCTTCATAAATCTCTTCAAGATCGATAAAATCTACCAATTTATCAACATGCTGCTGGGCTATGATTTCTGAACTTCCATCAAACAGAGGGAGTCTTTGGCCATAGTTTTAAGGCAGAGCAACAAGTTGAGAAGGCAACATTAGAGGGGAAAACCGTGCCATGACTACTAGAAGATGTAGTAGAGGTACTACAATGGGCTGTGTAGGTAAATATGATGACACTAATGGAGGTGGTGTAGAAAGAGATGAAGTAGTTGATGTATTCGGAGGTGCAGTAGAGGATGAAGCAACAATTAGGTTTTCAAGTTGATATTGGATGTAAGCTTTTTCAGTGGTGATTTGGAGTTGGTTAGAGAGACTTTAGAGTTTATCAAAATTCAACCACAGCTCATGATCAACTTTAGAAAAGAGGGATTTAGAAGAAAATAGGTGAGAATCAAATTGAAAAAGGTTCAAGTACTATTTTAGAAAGGCAAGGCTCAGATTTTGACCTGAAAAGAGATAGCTCAAACTGAATATCAAAAGAAAGATGCTCAACAGTGAATAAACTTCTAGGCAAGGAAGTATTCCTTTCTAATTTTTGAGTTGTACTTTCAGAAATAGGTGACTTGATTTTTCTAAGTAGTCTTTCTAGGTCATCAACAAAATAAGGTGGGTTTGGATCAAGATTTGACCTAGTATGTCTTTTAGAAGCTATAATTTTCACACATTAAACTTGATAAAATTTCTAAAATCAACCAATATTTAGATACTGGAAGCTGTCACCTACAGAACTAGTCTGGTTCTCTAATATAACGAATCCCAGGAATGATATATCAGTCGTTTCCCCAACAACAGTGCCAAAATTTTAGCCTCTACAATGTCCCAGGTTGAGGAGGAGGTTGAAAGATGTAACTTCAAACCACTTGTAGTTGAGAAGCTAGCCCTGCTAAACTAGAGAAGGATCTCTCTAATGATTTCATAGTCAATGACTGGAAGAGAAATGTATTTTAGGCTAGATCTAAAAGTTTTAGTTGAGTTTTTGAAAATTTAGGGCTTTTTCAGTTGCTCGACCAGGGATGAGAGAAAGAAATTAGGTTAAGGTATCAAAGTTTACAGTAGCAAGCATAAAGAGGAGCAAGATAACATTGCCTTGTGATGGATTTAAGAGTTTGGTCAATGTAATGTAGGGTCTAAAAAGATTATAAGGTCATAATGAACATGTATTACCATGAATTCATTAATCTAGAAGAAGAAATACACAGAAATGATTTCCCACATAAACATATCCTTGAATGTAAAGAATTATGCCTATATAACTGTAAGGAAAATCACATGAGGAAATTAAAGAATTTTAAGGGAGATGGATTCATTCATAATAAACTGATATTGAAGTAAAATAACACCACAAACTCACTGCACAGGTATTCCTAAAAAATAGCTACAACTGCTCCTTGATTAACTGTGTGAAAGCATAAGATACAAGTCCTCTCCTCTGAAGTCCAACCCTTCTCTCTAAATAAGAAATGATACATATAGACTAAAATAAACCATTTTCCCACCTTCAGGGGTTGAATTTCTAAGTGGTTGAATAGTTCCCAAGAATCTGTCAACCAACAAGAGAGAGTGAGAAGGTAAAAAACAAACTCCTCTCTTAGACATTGATTTGTGTTTTGCTTCATTTATGAGGCCTAATTAAGAAAAAAAAGAAAAAACCTATCATGCTAATTTATTCCTTATTACATCATCAAGAATTCAAAGTATCAAAATTAGATCATAAAACCAAGATCTGGCGAAAATATGTTGAGAAACATTGTGACTGGCAAAAGCGCAGTGCATTCAGGAGAAAACGCAGCGCACTCAGGCAAAAACAAAACTCCATCTTGCAGGAGGATTTTGGAGGCATTTCTGAAGTCAAATTTTAAATCTGAGAGAACGGTCAACTAGCCTTTCCTATCTCATTTCCAGAACATCTTGAATTTTTGAAAAGGACCCATGGGAAGGCCTTAAAATATTGATTCGCCCGAGGTGTCTCCAAAAGTGCAACCCCTGCTTCAAAATAGTGGCAGAAAGTGATTTTTTGACCTTTTTTTGGCTCTTTCTCCCAATATGTCATCCAACAAGCTTGAAAAAGTGGTGAAATGATAAGTAGAAGTGATTATCTATCCAAGTGTTATGTGGAATTTTGCACTTACGGATAAACATAATTTCCCTAGGTGGGTAGCTACACTTAGAACAACAGATTTAAAGTGCTTAAACTTTTTCTATAGAAGATAAATAAGACAAGGGACCTGCTTGTTATATTTCTCTTTCCCTTTCTCTCCTTTGTTTGGCTCCCATTGCTCCTTCTCGAACTTAATCCGCTCGACAAGTACTTGCGATCATAAATAGAGGAAAAAAACCAATCAAAGCAAGAGATCTATCTACTATAAGAAAATGGAATCGAAAGCATTTACAGATATAATCATCACATATAAAGACAAGAATATGGGAAAATGAATAAACTACTTTATTAAGTAGAAGGTAAAATTAAAACCATGAAGTCTAATCCATTGTCACTCTTCCAGCTTGGGTTCCAACCAACATCACATCAAAAGCACAACACTCTGGCAGCATAACAATACTTGCTTACAATATCAAACCTCACACCAACAATATCTCTTTACAAATTCTCAAAGTCCAGCCTTTGATCACTTAGATGAGTGCTCAATTTATAGGAAAATGATTGTGGTTTGGTCATAAATGAGGGTATTGAATGGCCTTCCAAACTTAGATTTAGTTTCCATGGAGGAAGGGATGAGAGGATAGGAGTTTACTTAACTCATTCCCTATCCAATTTTGAGCTTGTAGGAGATGATAAGTGCGGGAATCTTCTAGATGGATCTAGAAGATAAAAATATTCTCAGAACCCTATGGTGATTTCGCTCAATCTCGCCCACCGCAAGTCAAAGTGGGCCTAAGTGCTGTGGAAAGCACCCTGACATGGGCCTACCTGCACTAAAGTGCACTTACCCCTGACCAAGGCTACGCTGGTCCCTCAAGAAGGCATTTATAGCGGGCTTCAGACCAAGAAACTCTCAGGGAAGGAGGCATTCAAAGTGTTGACTTGTCTAGGGCATCTAGCAACTGAATTAGGGTTTGATGAACCCCAATAGTACTGATCTAAATGATGGGAGTGATGTGCCCAAATGGATCTGTAACACCAAGCATACTTTTTTTTGTCATTTGGAGGTCTGTAGAGAAAGTGTAATGCCAAGGCATTGCACTTATAGCTGCCACTATGTTTTTAAAACAAAAAAAAAACATCAAAATTTTCAAAATGACAAAAAATTCTCCGAATATTCTCAAAATTGTTGAGTGAATCTATAATATGATATGTTATGCCATGAGGGAGGCCTCAGAAAGTAGATCAATCTTTTCCTTGTCCTTCTAGTTTGTCATGGTTTCCTTGAGCTTCTTCTTCAAATGCTTGATTTTGACTTGGGATAGCTTGCTTCTTATGTAATAATGCATATAGATATGCCTTTGCAAGTTATTGTCCCTACTTTCCTTCTTAAGGAGCTTCTCTAGGTTTTCATTGATCTTATCAAGCCAATATACCCTATCTTCATTGATTTCTCTAGTGATTAGGTAATCTAGAGTAATCTGTTCTCTTGGTGGAGAAACTTGCCTTTGTAGCTCAAGGGCTCTCTTGGAGGCTCTTGTTCTTGGTCTCCCTGATGTACTTTTCTTTCCTTTACCTTTTGACACTTTCAATTTAGCCATTGCTTTTCCCTTTACATCTTCCTTCTTTGAATAATCTTCTTGTTGATATTGGATCATTTGGTTCACTTTCAATTGCATATTCTCTTGTTGAAATCATGCTATTAAAGCATTTGTCTCTATCAAATTGTCTCCCAACATCTTGATCTCAACCTTCTTATCCCTTGTGATCTGATATTCAATTCTATCCACATATTCTTTCTCCATATCTGATACATTTGTACCTGGATGAGCTCTCTATTCACCTGCTAGAGGCTTGGCCCTTTCAACAATCCTTTGAGCAAACACAAGCCTATTACCTCTAAAGTATGTCTGAAACACGTCTGCCCTTTCTTTCCTCTTGGTAGGTCTGGATGAACAAGAAACCTCTTGCTACACTAGTGAGCTTGAAGGTGTTGTTTCATCACTAGACATAGCTGATGAAGATGGAGGAAAAGCTGAACTTGAAAAGTGATCCCAAGACATATTTTCCTGTGCTAATTGATGAAAAACTAACACTTTCACTAAACTATGACAAAACAAACTATTATGGTGATTCTCTCTGAGCCTTTGTACCTTTTTTGTCATTTTAATCAAAATGTTGTAAAGATAATGAGACAAATTGTTTTGCTGAACATCAGTGAAATGCATCAAAAGCTTCATGTGGTACTTATATAACTTTGAATATCTTCCCTCACATGTGAAGTACTTCATGATAAATTTCATGAGAGGGGTATATCTTTCTAACAAATGTCTGAATGGAAAAATATATTTTGGATCTGCCTTGTATGGTGCGTTTAGGTACATCTTGTAATTTTGAATGTCAAGGCCTTCTTTCTTGAACCAAATTTCTCCAGTGTTTGGAATCCTTGTAGTTGTGGAGAAAAGTTTCCTTGAAACAGTGAATTGAAATCCTGCTATGGTCACTTTATCCTTTCTTAGTTTGGTGGCAAAAGCACTGGTCAATTGATCATCAAACTTCAATTGCTCAGTTCTCTAGCAAAATGTAAGACAAATTTCATCTTCAAATGATTTTCTAATGGAGGGAGATGACAAGATCTCATGGGTTGAGGTAGGTTCATATCTCATGATGTGTATGCCTTTTTTGTTCAGAGGTTTTATATTCCATGTCAACACTTAGCTCTTAAGATAGAAACTAGGGTTTTGCTTGTAGGAAAAACAACAAATTTTTTGATAACTGTGAGGGAGTTTAGGGAAATGAGGGGTATAGGGAAATGGAAAAATTCTAGGAAAATTTTGGGGGATAGTGAGGAAGGTTAGGGAGCTAGGGAAAGTGGAAATTTAGGATTTGGGTGACTAGAAGGTTTCCAAACAAGAAAAACACAGTCCTATGGTTTATAAGGCGTAGTCTGTCTGTTGTTTAGGTAAAATTGATGAGATTTGAGAGTGGGTTTGATGTAGGGTTTTTAGGATAGATAATGGTGTACAAACAGATGGATACAAGTTTTAGTAGAAATATGAGATGAAAATTATGAAAGCCTTGAAGACTGTATTCAAAAACCCTAGGAGAGGGGCATGAAGCCTAACAAACACAGTTGAGAGAATTGAGCCTTATGATAAACCACCAACCTGTATTAGCAGTAGAAAAATGTGAAAATGATGGAGGAAACCACTGTAGGGAGCTGACAACCTTGGCATGATGATGGAGTAGCTGCCTGACATTTGCATAGCAGAACATAGTTATTTGTTCAACTCCAATGGAGAACTCAACTTAGGCATGCCAAAAACTCTCCTTGTCTGACAATTTCGACTTGATTACATGGAGTGGAGTGTTGGAAAGTGAAATGGGCAAATGGAGAGTGAGTTAAAGTGAGTGATGGCCTTTTATAACTTGAGAAAATTGATTTTCCTTTGCAAGTGCTAGTGGATCCACCATAACAATTATAACTTGAACTTTGATACTTTACACCTTCATGACCTTTATGATGGTATTTCATTTAAGAAAATGAAATAAAAACATGTTTTAAGAAACCTTGATTACCAAGTTGATCTCTACTATTACTCATAAAATAATTTTTAATGGTAAAAAGACCAACTTTCAGAAATTTAACCTATTGACCTAGTGGTGACCTAACATAGGCTTATTAGGTGAATTATGAACATAATGACTATGGGAAAGTATAAAAATTTCACCTGAAACCCTAAAAATAACTATTTAAGAGAAAATTTGATTATCGGTGACTAACATGGCTTACAAGCACTAACATTAGCTCTAGCTAGGGATGGAAGCTCCTTGAACACCATAGACTAGGTAGCCTCATTCATTGGGCAATGGACTCAAAATGCCATAGACTAGACTCAAACTGAAAACTCACTAACTATCTTACATGATATGACTCTAAAATCAAAATAAAACCAACAGCTAATCAAATAAGTCTTATGGCCTTCTCCTCAAGCTTCAAACTCCTATGATAGTCACTTGACACTTGAACATAAAAAGTAAACTGGTATATACAATGGTGGTGAAAATTTGCAGAAATTTCTTCAAGTATGGTAGTGCTTGAGAAGCCTACCATTGATCGCTCCTCCTGAATAATCTTCCCCATTCATCTCTTCTAATAGAAAATAATTCTTTCCTCTGAAAGTTGAGATTCGATATGGCCCTTTCCATAAGTTTTCAAACTTTCCATGTTTTCCTTTTTCTTCATTTCTCGCATCCCAATGAAGAACCACATCACCTAAATTGAAATTGTCTTCTTTTGTCTTGTGACCATAGATCTTTTTTATTCTTTCTTGAAGTTTGGAAGTATTTTGAAAAACTTCCTCCTTTTTTTTGTTGTAAATGGATCATCTAATTTATCCTTCACTGCATATCATTTGTTTCGTTGTCCATTTCCTGTAGAATTTTCATGACCAGGACAACAAGAGATGAAGGAAAAACATTATCAACCTCGTACACCCACTGAAATGGAGACATAGCTATGGATTTCTTACTACTGACTTTGTCTACCCATAAAGCATTAATGAGCTTTTTGTGTCGGTTTTTCTTATTGACTTCTAAAACTTTCTTGATGATGTTGATCAGAAATTTGTTGGAAGATTCAGCCAGACCATTCCCTTGTGGATGATAAGTAGTGGAATTCCCCAATACAATATGATATTTTGCACAAAACTCTACCATCTTCTTGGACTTGAAAGCAGAAGTATTATCGATGGTTATATTTTGTGGGCAACCAAATCTAGACAAGATATTAGATTCAATAAAATAAATGATAACAGAATCAATAGCTTGCTTTTTGGGGATAGCCTCAATCCATTTTGTAAAATAATCTATGGCTATTAGGATCCATTTGTGTTGTGCAGCTATGAAGGATGGATCTCGCCAATAAAATCAAGACCCCATTGTTGGAAGGGAGCTGTGACTGAAATGGGTTGCAAGGGTAATGGTAAAAGTTTTATTTCTCCCTGGAAAATATGAGATTCATGAAAGCTCATCACTGTTTTATATACATTAGAAAAAGAGTAGGCCAATAAAAACCAGCTCTTAAAATTTTCTTTGTTGTGGTTTATAAGAAAAGGTGACCGCCACAATATCCTTATGGTAATGTCTCATTACATCCTTTTCTTCATTTTCAACCAAATAGTTCAACAAAACACCATCAAGAATGAAATATTTTGAAGCTTTCAACTCTAAGGATCTAATTTTACCTTTGGGCACTTCTGGTGAAGGATTTAAATGCTGCAATACATAAATAATCTCGGAGTACCATGTAGATGAAGTGAACATGTCAGACACTTGTCACTGTGAGTCTTCTTCTTCTTCTTCAGAAAGGGAAACAATTAGATTGATATCTAATACATGCAAATTAGATTCAGCCATGAGCTTGGCCAAACCTTTCCCCTAGATTATCTTTGTGGTATTTATCTCAAAATCATATTCTAGCATGGTTGTGATCCATTTTCCCCGCCAACCTTCAGGATCTGTCTGCAAAAGAACTTGTTTCACAACTGTTGTTGGAACATAAGCAATGGTGTGAGAATGCAGAATATAAACTCAGAAATCTTTGAGAGCTTTCACCAAAGCCAAATCTTGCTTCTCAATTATATTGTATTTCAACGTTTCATCCCTTATTGTTCAGCTGAAAAATGCTATAAGCTGTTCATTTTTCTGATCTTTCTTTTGCACTAGGATAACTACTAAGGTATGCTTAGAGGCGAATGAAAATATGATGAAATCTGAAGTATAATTGGGACTAATCGAAGTAGGAGTGGTATATATTTAAAATTTGACTCCATTGAAAGACTTCTTGGCATCTAGAGACCATTTTACCTCGCTGTCCTTTTTCATCATGTCTGTTATTTCTCTCAAATTTTCAGCGGGGTTGGGGATGAATCTCCACAAAAAAATTGATTTTCCCATTAAAACACTGAATTTCGTTTTTGTTCCTTGGGAAATCTAATTACTAAATGGCTTCAACTCTTGCAGAGTCAATGCGAATGCCATCCTTGGAGATAATATGCCCCAACAGCTTACCTTCTTCCATAGAAAACAAACTCTTTTTCGGATTAAGTGATATACCAAATTTTTTGCATTTCTGAAAGACAATTCTCAAATGATGTTAATGATCTTCATAATATTTAGAAAGCTATATCCATATCCTGCTGAAAATTTTCTCCTACAATCTTTAATCCAAATGGCATCTTGACGTACATGAATGTACCCCATGGTGTTGTGAAGGTTTTTTTCAGCTGATCATCTTATGGATCAAAATCTAATTGTACCTGGAATATCCATCAAGCAATGACATCCTGGAAGACCCAACTACCATCTAAAGTATGTGATCCATCTTTGGCAGGGGATAATTGTCCTTCAAGGATAATTTGTTTAAATTTATGAAATCAATGCCAAGACGAATCTCTCCGATATTCTTTCTCACCGGCACAATATTGGACATCCATTCATAAAATCGAATAGGAACTATAATACCAGATTTATAAAGCCTATTTACCTCTTTTTCAATTGATGGTAGCAGATTAGGATTTATCCTCCTTAGTTTCTAGAAAAATGGCTTTTGATCAGGCTTAACCGGTATAGTGTGTTCAATGATGTTCTTCTCATACACCTTTAAATCTAAATAGTCCCAAGAAAATACATGAAAAAATTCCACCATCAAAGCAATGCACTTACTTTTCATCTCAGGAGATAAAGACTTTGACAATTTGACCATCTTAGACTTGTCTATTGTACCAATGTCCACATCTTCGACACCTTTCTCTATGGGGCCCATGGTGGGATTTTTAGCAACATCATCTTGATCAAATAACTCTTCCAAAGCTACAAGACCTCTTGGAATGTTATTTTCCTTCTGCTGCAATATTTCAATCTTGGTAGCTTTAATTTCTGGATCATTCATATTGGATGCATCATCAATGCAGAAATTCTGGATTCATCTTCCATCTACAGAAAATTTTTGATATGTTTGTCATCCCAAAACATTTTCCAATATCTCATATTATCAAGAAAAACTGGGTGGTGTTCAACATGAATTGAATACTTCTCATTGGAGTGAATGGGAATCTTCACCATACTAGCTATAGTAGCAAGAGAATCAGCTATAACATTCTGAGTTCTAGGAATCGAAGAGAAAGTATATTTTGAATTTTTTTTTAAGAATGTCAAGGAAAGCATTGAGATAAGCTCTCATTCTTGGTTGCTTGGCTTCGTATTCCCCTTTCACATGTTTTATTACCAACTCAGAGTCGCCATAAACAAAAAATTTCTTTGCTCCCAACTTTTTCAGAATTTTAAGGGCAAAAATCAATGCTTCATATTCTGCCTCATTGTTTGAGCAATAAAAGGCCAACTTATAAGAACTCATTCTTACATTGCGTCGAATTTTACATGAATGATGCAATGGAACATGAATCCACACACCAATCCCAGCTCCTTCTTTTCCCAACACACCATCAAACTCCATGGTCCGAAGACCATTTTCTTCATCTGGAAGAAGAACTTCGGAAGGCTAAATTGTTTGATTTTTGGGGGGATGACTTGCTATTGTTGACACCTAATCATCAGGATTGGGTGAATAAGTGTAAGTGATGTAAATAAATAATGGAAAATATGAAGAGTCACTGGGAGATGAAATGAACAGTCTCTCCCTCATGTATATAATAAAGACCAACCTGAATGAATATAACGAATTGATTTGAGGAGTTACTGCCTGGTATCACATGGTATCAGAACCAGCACCATTTTTGGGTTCCCTCTAATTTGTAACTCCCTATTCTACCTATTTTCTTCCTTTCATAAAAGCGTTGCTCCTCCTGGTTCTGATAGTCTAAGAGCGCTCCTCTCTCATACCTATGATTTAGGGTAACGGTCTTCACTACTATGCCAAAGGTGGTGTGATGCGGTTGCTTCCTGGTATTGAAGTGTTAAAACAAAATTTGTGTTGAATTTTCTGAGGACTGAACACTGCTGGTGAATGCTGGTCGAAACTCCAGTGATCGGGTTGTGATATCCGTGGCCTGAATTTCTTCAAAGCGTAGCTGTTCAAAGCTTGAAGCCATAGAAACCTACATCAATTTTTGGAAGTCGTGTTGAGACTGTTTCATTATGCTGCAAGTTGTTTAATGGTGGTGCGTTGAATTGAAGACTACCAGAATACGAGTGTTGAATGTACGTTACGGAGCCGTGAACTTCTTGATTGGTATGAAAACTATGCATTGGAACCTTGAATAATGTGAAGAGCATATAGTGATGGCACATACCTTACAATATTTTACATGGAACATAAACTAAATATGTTGTTGTTTGATGGAGCGTATAGTGATGGAACATACCTTATATTCCTTTAAAAAAAAAAAAACATCACGTTGGGCCGCTTCATAAACAGACGGGACCTCTATGGATATGGTGTTGCATTCTGCATTGACTGTATTCAAATATTATTGTCGTTTGGTATGTCCTTTTTTAATGGTCGAAATCCATTAACAACACATACGTTGAAGCGTTTGATGGTCAATGGCATGTGTTCTAGGGGATACAATACCACATAATACCTCTGTCTCCATATATCATATATTAGAATCATTTTTTAGTGGCAGAAGTTTTTTTTCTCCACAAAAGCACATTTTTTTTTTGGCCGGCAAAAGTATTTTTACAGTACTAAGATTTACAATGCATTCAATCATATCTATTGTAGGAGTAGTTCTCACTGGCAAGGAGAACTATCCTGAATGGTCTCAGAAGATACAACACACCCCCATTTTCAATGATTTGTGGAAAGGAGTATGTGTTGGAGATGGAGACAAAGAGCCAAAACAGCCTACCTCAGACAAAGAATTCGCCATTTGGGAAAATAAGAACAACAAAGCCTATGCATTAATTGTAGCATCTGTAAGTGAAGAGGTGAGTCACCATATTTCACCATTTTCAACTGCTTTCAAAGCCTTACAAACACTAAAAGAACTCTATGACTCACACTCTACACTTGAAGTTGTTCAACTCATGATTAAACACTTCACTCTTGAATTACAAAATAATGATCCTCTTTCTCTTGCATCCGAAGTAAAATCTATAATGCATGATATCAAAGCCACTAAGGTTGAATTCGATATTCCTCTTATCGATTTTCTCAAGGCACTTTATCCTACCTACCCCAATTATCTTGAGTCATTGCAAGCAAATGGAAATCTCAAAGATATTACCTTTGACTCTCTTGTGAAAAAATTTGCTGAAAGAGAGAAAGCTTTTGGAAAGAAGACAACCCCTGAATCTTCTGAAGGGGCTTTGTGCCTTGCTCATAAAGAAAAGAATCTTGCCCAAGATTCTTTTAGAGGAAGAGGTGGTCGAAGAGGAAGAGGAAGATATTTTAGAGGCAGGGTGGTAGACACTCTCAAGGAGAAAAGTCAGATTTGCACCGCATATGTTGTAAATGAAATGGATCACATGATGCCTCTACATGCAAGTTACCTTGGGACAAAATTTAGTAGCAAAGAAAGCAATAGAAAGGTAAAACTAATGACACAGACAAAGGTAAAGGACTTGAATCTGCTCATTATGTTGTGGCACAATGTAATATTGGAGTAAATGAAGACTTATTTAATGCTTCACTTGCTTCTTAGAAAAATGATTGGTTGTTTGATTCAAGAGAAACTTGCCACATGACTCATAGAAAAGATTTTTTTGAAGAATTTACTGAAAATGTTGATGGAGCAGTATACTTTGTAGACCAATAAAAACTCAAGCCATCAGGGCTTGGCTGAATCAGGCTCAAATTGCCTGGTCTTCCAGACTTCCTTTTGCATCATGTTCTATATCTCCCACAGCTAAAGAGAAACTTCCTTTCATTGGTCCACATCCACCAGCAAGGTCACTCCATTCATATGTTTGATGGCAAGCTTGAGGTGAGAAAAGCATCTAACCACTCACTTGTCATGAGGGGGATAGAAGAAGAAAGGCTTCTCAAGCTGCAGGGTACCTCTTCTCCTGCACAAAATTTCTCATACAAATCTCATTATGAAGAAGGTACACTTCCATCAAGTTTATTATAACATGCTAGATTTGAACATTTGAACTATGACAACCTCTGCTTGTTGAAGAAAAATGGTGTTGCTAATTTTCATAAAATTCCTAGGAAACTTAAGCAATGTGATGCTTGTATTCTAGGAAAGCATAGCAAAAAGTCTTTTCATGATTCACATTCAAGAGCACATGGAAAACTTGAACTCATTCATTCAGATTTATGTGGTCCAATGCCTGTTCCTTCTGCAAATGGAAATAAATATATGATGACATTTATTGATGACTACACCAGAATGTGTTGGGTTTATTTATTGAAGAACAAATCTGATGCTTTTCAAACATTTAAGAACTTTCATACATGGATTGAAAATGATGCACAATCTCATATTGGCTCTATTGGCACTGATAATGGAAAAGAATATACTTCAAATGAATTTGAAAACTATCTTCGCCAACATGGGATCAAACATCAAACAACTGTGCCTTATAATCCCCATCAGAACGGTGTAGCTGAAAGAATGAATAGGATAATCTAAAATATGGTGCGCTCCATGATGTTTTTCAAAAATGTAAAATTGATGTTTTGGGCTGATGTAGTTCTATGTACTATATATATAAAGAATAGATGTCCATCTAATGCTATCAGAAACAAGACTCCCTATGAAATGTGGTATGGGCACGTTCCTTCGGTAAAGCATCTTAGGGTGTTTGGTTCTACCTGTTATGCCTTGATACCAAAGATACATAGAAAAAAACTTGGTGCAAGAAGTCGTAAGTGTATCTTCCTAGGGTATTCAAACACCTCCAAAGCATACCGTCTCTATGATGAAGTCAATAAAAGGTTTGTTGTATCTAGAGATGTAATATTTCTTAAAATATCCAAAACTGACAATGTTGTTGAGCGGCAACTTGATCTCTTGGATAAATTTGCAAATGCAAAATCATTTCAAGAATTTGATAATCAGATTCCACATCTTGAAGGGGGTATTCCTATACTAGATCAACCTGTGGAATCTTCTTCTGAAGCACTCTCTCCCCCACATGAAACTCCAACAACGGATGATACTTTAAGTGATGTGATTGATAGAATTGGGAGACTCAATCTTGATTCAGTCCCAACTCAATCAACGAAGCATCCTGGACCATCTAAGAAAGGTCCCCCAAAGTGGCTGACAAAGACACTTGAAAGTGTTCATCCTGATGAGGTTGGAAAGACAGGAACTAGAAATTCAAATAGACAAAATGGAGGTGATGTAGATGACTCTGATTCACCTGTTGATATGGATGTTTCTTATGATTTTGAATTGAATTTTTTTATAGATTTCGAACCAACTTCCTTCAAAGAAGTTGCTTCTCATGACGAATGGAAAGAAGCGATGCAAAAGGAGTATGATGGCCTGATAAAGAATGGCACTTGGAAGCTGGTTGATCCTCCATTAGGAACCAAACCAATTGGCTGCAAGTGGCTCTACAAGAACAAGTATAAATCTGATGGCTCACTTGACAAGCACAAAACCAGGCTTGTGGCAAAAGTTTTTGCATAGAAGGAAGGGGTCAATTATGAGGAGACTTTTGCCCCCACAGCAAAATGGGCTACCAGTCGGACACTCTTTGCCCTAGGAGCTTAGAACGGTTGGAAAGTCCATCAAATGGATGTAAAAACTACTTTCTTGAATGGATATCTAAAAGAGAATGTTTTTATGTCCTAGCCTAAAGGATTTGTTGTGAAAGGACATGAGCATAAAGTATGTAAACTTGTGAAATCCTTGTATGGCCTCAAACAAGCAACGCGAGCTTGGTATGAAAAACTAACTGAGCATCTTCTGAAACTCAATTTCAAACATTATGAGCTTGATGATGCAACTTTATTTTTCAAGAAAGTTGGCAAACTAGTTATATATCTTGTGGTATATGTACATGATATTTTGATGATAGGGAACAAAAAAAGCTACATTGCATCCATAAAGAAGGAATTGAGGAAAGGTTTTGAAATGAATGATTTGGGCTATGTTCATTACTATCTTGGTATTGAAGTAACTCAACATCTGAAGTCCATATTTCTTTCTCAAAAGAAGTACATTGGAGATCTATTGAACAGGTTTGGCATGACAGAATGAAATCTTCTTACAACTCCAATGGAACAAAACTTAAAGCACATATCCATTGAAGGAAAAGAATTTGAGGATGTAACAAAGTATAGACATCTTGTAGGAAGTCTCAACTACCTAACTATTACCAGACCAGACATTTTGTTTGTTGTTGGAATCCTCTCTAGGTTTATGCAAAATCCTTGTGAGGGACATTAGTCTGCTACAAAAAGAGTTCTAAGGTACTTGAAGGGAACTCAAGACTTTGGAATCAAGTATACACAGGTGGATGACTTCAGCTTGATTGGATACTCTGATTTAGACTTCAATGGAGACAAAGAAACTGGGGTATCTACTTCAGGTTATGCTATGAGTCTTGGATCAGGAGTTGTCTTCTGGAGATCACGCAAACAATCAGTTCCAACAGATTCCACAACAGAAGCAGAGTATGTGGCAGCAGCTGAGGCAACAAAATAAATTGTGTGGCTCAGGAAAATTATTGAAGATTTGAAGGTAAAACAAGTACAATTGACTCCACTCATGATTGACAATACCTCAGCAATAAAGTTGGCCAAGAACCCAAAGTTCCATGATCAAACGAAGCACATCAACACTAAATATCATCTGATTCGACATCATGTTGAGGCCAAAACAATCCATCTCTACCATTGTTCCACTAATGAGCAAATTGCAGACATCTTCACCCAAGCGCTTGGAAGAGAAAAGCTTGAACAAATCAGAATGATGCTTGGACTCACCAATATCCCTTCAGATTAAGGGGGGGAATGTTGACACCTAATCATCAAGATTCGCTGAATAAGTGTAACTGATGTAAATAAATAATGGAAAATATGAAGAGTCACAAGGAGATGAAATCAACAGTCTCTCCCTCGTGTATATAAAAACCAACCTGAATGAATATAATGAATTGATTTGAGGAGTTACTGCCTGGTCTGACAGCTATTTCAATGATCTATGTTTTCTGCACTAACTCAGCAATCTTTTCAAAGGAGTTTTCAGTCTGAAAACACTCTTCTTTCTTTTCCTTTCCTTCATCAATCAAAATATTTTGTACACTACTTATAACATCCGAAACTTCATAAATTTCTACAAGCTGGCTATCATCATCTACTGAATTCATATCACTATAAAAAATGAAAGAGTGAAGATCAATATGTACAACATGGATGGGGTGATTAATGGGTTTTTCTTTGCTACTAATCATAAATTTCATCTTCTTCTCCCAATAGAGTTTTCTAAGCTACCCAAATACTAGAATAGTGGAATATGAAAAATCAAGTTGTAAGGTTCCTTTCATCTTTTCCCCCCAATAATGTGAGAGAAACATACCAAACCGAGGAGGGATATCAATGACCACTATGTCTATCAACACATTCTTGGCTGGAATTTGGTTTAGGGACACTACTATATCTTTGATAAGGCCAAGACATTTCACTCTTAATGAATCAAATGAGTAGATGTCATGATACGGTCAATACTCAATCCTAGTTTGTTCATAATAACTTTTGGCATAAGGTTATGCGAAGCACTTGAGTCTAGCATGGCGTTACAGAAGATGGAATCATGAAGTTTGAGACTAAGATAGAAAGGTGGGATTTCAGTATCTTCAGGACTTCCCTCTAAGGTTGGACCAAACAGAATTGTAAGCTCATCATCAACAACATTTACTTTGTCTAACATCTGGTCTACCTTTATCACTTTAGCAATCTAAAACTTGTACCTATCATTCTTTACTAATTCAGTGAGAGGAATTGAAACTTTCAACTTGGAAATTTCATTCTCTAAACTAAATAGATAAGACTGCTTATCTGCCTCTTTTGCAGTGATGTCTTTCTTTTCAATATTCCCTTTAGCTTGAGACTCCTTCTTATGATTTTCACTTTGAACCTCTTTATCCTTCCTCACATTGTTGGTAGAGGCTTCATTGGTTTTATCCCGACTCAGTATGACAATCTCCTTTTCTTTATTTTGATTTTCAGGGGTTGTTTCTTTTCTTTTTGTATTTTTCTATGCATTCTGCCTCTTCAGATTCAATGTGACTGAGAGCATTTTGATATCCTCTTTGGTATTATTTAGTTTGCACTACCCATGGATCATCACTTGCAAGTACAAGCTGCTGACAACTTGGTATAAACAACTCGTCAAAAAACTGATCTTCCTCACTCAGAAAAGTAGGCATCTCATCTTCCTCAAAGAAATGATTTTCTTCTACAATTTCCTCTTCATCTTCTTCCTGCCCTTTGGTGTAATTCTGTTGAAATGGAGCTCTTACTTGTCCCTGATGATCATGATTTCACTGCTCTTTCTACTTATTTCTAAACTATTGTTGCTACTTTCTTCGAAAATCTGGATTCCTTACTGAAGGCTCCGCTTGTTGATCTGTTATAGACATTTTTTCCATCATTCTTTCCATGGTTTTAATCAAAGTGTCAAAATTTACATTTGATGATGATGAGGGTTCTTCTTTAAGGACACATTTCTTCTCAAGTCTCTCACACTTTGTTTTAGATTTCTTAATGAGCAGATTAGCTTTAACACTTACTACATTTCACTACATTTCTTCAAGAGTAGCAGGGTCTCTCTCCCTAAGTTGATATGCCATGTCTGGGTCGAAGGCATCAGGGTAGTGGAGAAGAGCTAAACCAGGTGGAGGTTTCATATCGTCAGGAATGGAATTATACACCATATTGAAACTTGTTGTGAATTCTTGGACTGTCTCATTTGGATTTCTTTTCATTGAGTTGTACTCAGCCAAAATCTGCAATGGATTTTTCTTTTCTTGTCGTCGTGCTAGGAACAATTCTATCAACCGCTAAGAGCTATTAACAGAATTAGCAGCCAAACTGTGAAACCATTTCTTCACATCTCCAAAAAATATCTGAGCTATGATTCTCATATTAGCATATTCTTCTTTAATCTCTTCAATATCGATAAAATCTACCAATTTATCAACATGTTGTTGGGCTGTGATTTATGAACTTCCATCAAATAGAGGGAGTATTTGGCCATAATTTTGAGGTAGAGCAGCAAGTTGACCAGGCAACATTAGAGGGGAAAACCATGCCATGACTACTGGAAGATGTAGTAGAGGTACTACAATGGGCTGTGTACGTAAAGATGATGACACTAATGGAGGTGGTGCAGAAAGAGATGAAGTAGCTGATGTATTCAGAGGTGTAGTAGAGGATGAAGCAGCAGTTAGGTTTTCAAGCTGATATTGGATGTAAGATTTTTCAGTGGTGATTTGGAGTTGGTTAGCTAGACTTTGGAGTTTATCAAAATTCAACCACAATTCATGGTCAGCTTTAGAAAAAAGGGATTTAGAAGAAAAGAGGTGAGAATCAAATTGAGAAGGTTCAAGTACTACTTTAGAAAGGAAAGGCTTAGATTTTGACCTGAAAAGAGATAGCTCAAACTGAATATCAAAAGAAATATGGTCAATAGTGAATAAATTTCCAAGCAAGGGAGTAGAACTTTCTAATTTTCGAGATATACTTTTAGAAATAGGTGACTTGAGTTTTCCAAGTATTCTTTCTAGGTCATCAACAAAAGAAGGTGGATTTGGATGAGGATTTGACCTAGTATGTCTTTTAGGAGCCAGAATTTTCACACCTTAAACTTGATAAAATTTCTAAAATTAGCCTATCTTTAGATATTGGAAGCTATCACCTATAGAACCAGTCTTCTTCAATGCTATAATAGAATTAATCTTGGGAATGATATATTAGTCATTTCCCCGACAACGGAGCCAAAATGTTAGCCTCTACAATGTCCTAGGCTGAGGAAGAGATCGAAAGAGGTAACTTCAAACCACTTGCAGTTCAATAGCTAGCCCTGCTAAACCAGAGAGGCATCTCTCCAAGGATTTCATAGTCAATGACTTGAAGAGAAATGGATTTTAGTCTAGATGTAAAAGTTTTAGTTGAGTTTTTGAAAATTTAGGGTTTTTTAGGTTGCTGGAACAGGGATGAGAGAAAGAAATTAGGGTAAGGTATCAAAGTTTACAGTAGCAGGCATAAAGAGGAGCAAGAAAGCAGTGCCTTGTGATGGATTTAAGATTTTGTTCAATGTAGTGTAGGGTCTGAAAATATTATAAGGTCATAATGAGCATGTATTACTATGAATTCATTAATCTAGAAGAAGAAGTACACAAACATGATTTCCCAAATAAACAGTGCTTTGAATGTAAAGAATTATGCATATATAATTGTAAGGAAAATAACATGAAGAAAGTAAAACATGTTAAGAGAGATGAATTCATTCATAAGAAACTTATATTGAAGGAAAATAACACCACAAACTCACTGCATAGGTATTCCTGAAAAACAGTTGCAACTGCTCCTTGATTAACTGTGTGAAAGCATAAGATACAAGTCCTCTCCTCTGAAGTCCAACCCTTCTCTCTAAATAAAAAATGATACATATAGACTAAAATAAACCATTTTCCCACCTTCAAGGGTCGAATCACTAAGTGGTCGAATAGTTCAAAAGAATCTCTCAACCAACAAGAGAGAGTGAGAAGGTAAAAAACAAACTCCTCTCTTAGACATTGATTTGTGTTTTGCTTCATTTATGAGGCCTAATTAAGAAAAAAAAACCTATCATGCTAATTTATTCCTTATTACATCATCAAGACTTCAAAATATCAAAATTAGATCATAAAATCAAGATTTGGCGAAAATATGCTGAGAAACATTATGACAGGCAAAAGCGCAGCGCATTCAGGCAAAAACTGAGCGCACTCAGGCAAAAACACAACGCCATCTTGCAGGAGGATTTTGAAGGCATTTCTGAAGTCAATTGTTAAATATGGAAGAACAGTGAAATAGCCTTTTCTGTTTAGTTTCCATAACATCTTGAATTTATGAAAATGAACCATGGGAAGGCCTTCAAAATTGATTATCCCAATGTGTCTCCAAAAGCACGGCGCCTGCTTCAAAATAGTGGCAGAAAGTGACTTTTTGACCTATTTTTTTGCTTTTTCTCCCAATATGTCCTCCAACAAGCTTGCAAAAGTGGTGAAATGATAAGTAGAATTGATTATCTATCCAAAAATACAACTTTTTTTTCATTTGGAGGTTTGTAGAGAAAGTGCAGCGCCAAGGCGTTGTGCTTATAGTTGCCACTGTGTTTTTAAAATAGACAAAAAACATCAAAATTTTAAAAATGAAAAAAACTCTCCAAATCATCTCAAAATTTTTGAGTGAAGCAATAATATGATATGTTATGCCATGAGGGAGTCCTCAGCAAGTAGACCAAGATTTTCCTTGTCCTTTTGTCTTGTTAGTGTTTCCTTGAGCTTCTTCTTCAAATGCTTGATTCTAAATTGGGATATTGTATTTCTTGTGTAGTAATGCATAGCCATATGCCTTTGCAAGTGATTGTCCCTACTTTCCTTCTTGAGGAGCTTCTCTATGTGTACATTGACATTATCAAGCCAATATACCCTATCGTCATTGATTTCTCTAGTGATTAGGTCATCTAGAGTAATATGCTCTCTTGGTGGAGAAACTTACCTCTGTAGCTCAAGGGCTCTCTTGGAGACTCTTGTTCTTGGTCTCCCTGATGTACTTTTATTTCCTTTACCTTTTAACACTTTCAATTTAGCCACTTCTTTTCCATTTACATCTTCCTTCTTTGAATAAGCTGCTTGTTGATCTTGGATCATTTGGTTCACTTTCAATAGCATATTCTCTTGTTGGGATATCTTATTAACACTTTCAATTTAGCCACATCTTTTCCCTTTACATCTTCCTTCTTTGAATAAGCTTCTTGTTGATCTTGGATCATTTGGTTCACTTTAAATAGCATATTCTCTTGTTGGGATATCTTATTTCTTGTGTAGTAATGCATAGCCATATCCCTTTGCAAGTTATTGTCCCTACTTTCCTTCTTGAGGAGCTTCTCTATGTGTCCATTGACATTATCAAGCAAATATACCCTATCTTCATTGTTTTCTCTAGTGATTAGGTCATCTACAGTAATATGTTCTCTTGGTGGAGAAACTTACCTCTGTAGCTCAAGGGCTCTCTTCGAGACTCTTGTTCTTGGTCTCCCTAATGTACTTTTATTTCCTTTATCATTTAACACTTTCAATTTAGCCACTTCTTTTCCCTTTACATATTCCTTCTTTGAATAAGCTGCTTATTGATTCTTGGATCATTTGGTTCACTTTCAATAGCATATTCTCTTGTTAGGATATCTTATTAACACTTTCAATTTAGCCATTTATTTTCCCTTTACATCTTCCTTCTTTGAATAAGCTACTTGTTGATCTTGGATCATTTGGTTCACTTTCAATAGCATATTCTTTTTTTGGGATATCTTATTTCTTTTGTAGTAATGCATATCCATATGCCTTTGCAAGTTATTGTCCCTACTTTCCTTCTTGAGGAGCTTCTCTATCTATCCCTACTTTCCTTCTTGAGGAGCTTCTCTATGTGTCCATTGACATTATCAAGCCAATATACCCTATCTTCATTGATTTCTCTAGTGATTAGGTCATATAGAGTAATATGTTCTCTTGGTGGAGAAACTTACCTCTGTAGCTCAAGGGCTCTCTTGGAGACTCTTGTTCTTGGTCTCCCTGATGTACTTTTATTTCCTTTACCTTTTAACACTTTCAATTTAGCCACTTCTTTTCCCTTTACATTTTCCTTCTTTGAATAAGCTGCTTGTTGATCTTGGATCATTTGGTTCACTTTCAATAGCATATTCTCTTGTTGGGATATCTTATTTCTTGTGTAGTAATGCATATCCATATGCCTTTGCAAGTTATTGTCCCTACTTTCCTTCTTGAGGAGCTTCTCTATGTGTCCATTAACATTATCAAGCCAAGCCCATATTCTCTTGGTGGAGAAACTTACCTCTATAGCTCAAGGGCTCTCTTGGAGACTCTTGTTCTTGGTCTCCCTAATGTACTTTTATTTCCTTTACCTTTTAACACTTTCAATTTAGCCACTTCTTTTCCCTTTACATCTTCCTTCTTTGAATAAGCTGCTTGTTGATCTTGGGTCCTTTGGTTCACTTTCAATAGCATATTCTCTTGTTGGGATATCTTATTTCTTGTGTAGTAATGCATAGCCATATGCCTTTGCAAGTTATTGTCCCTACTTTCCTTCTTGAGGAGCTTCTCTATGTGTCCATTGACATTATCAAGCCAATATACCCTATCTTCATTTATTTCTCTAGTGATTAGGTCATCTAGAGTAATATGTTCTCTTGGTGGAGAAACCTACCTCTGTAGCTCAAGGGATCTCTTGGAGACTCTTGTTCTTGGTCTCCCTGATGTACTTTTATTTCCTTTACCTTTTAACACTTTCAATTTAGCCACTTCTTTTCCCTTTACATCTTCCTTCTTTGAATAAGTTGTTTGTTGATCTTGGATCATTTGGTTCACTTTCAGTAGCATATTCGCTTCTTGTACTCTGACCTAGTGTGATTGATGGAGGAATATTTGAATGAGGGAGGAGTTAATGAGGAGGCTTTACCTCCTACAATCTCTCTTCCTTGTCCCATTTTAGTTTCAGCCTTTAATCTTGCCAAAATTCCTTGATTTCCTCTCACAAACCTGCATTCAATGCACATTAGTCCACTAGGCATAATATCTCACTTTGACTCATCTCATTAAACAAAATATAATTAAAACATGTAATAAATTGTGAGAAGAGTTGATTTGAATAAGCTAGGAGGTGAATTAAGGTCCATATAGTTACCCAATGATGAGGCTCTTCAATTCTCATTATGTTATTAATAATTTCTTGTAAATAAAGACTCGAAATTGATATATCTTCTTCGGGGAGAGGGAATTTTTACATCTTTGATGAGGATTGTGTTTTTATGGTCCACATCATCTTGGGGATAATTAGAATCTAGATATTTTGATAGCATTTCTTTTGCATGATACATGAATTCTTTGGCATGCTCATCATTTTCGAACATTTGCCACTAATCCCCATTACCAGGTATTGATGGATAGTAGATGTTCTCTACATGAAAATAAGTTTTATATATGTGATCATCTAGATTAAAAAGGGATAATTCCACTACCAAGGAGTCATCCATTTGATTTTGTTCTAGTGGAACAAATATTATGTCAAAAGGACTGAAATTTTTGAAGAATATCCCAAACCCTTATATCATAACATTCCAATCGTTGCTTGTTTATATTATAGTTTTTCTTGATTTTATTTATGATCAATTCAAAATATCCTCTCACAACTAAATCTTTAATATGCATTTGAATGGTTGGTATTAACCCTTTAGTTAGTGCTTCATATTTTGCCTATTGTTTGTGCAAGGAAACTCTAGTCTAAAAGCATAAGGATAAATATAAGAGCTTGGACCATGAAATACTCCCCTGACCCAAATTCCATAACTTAAACAAGAGCCATTGAATGAAATTTTCCAAAATCCTAGAAAAATATCACTTTCACAATGTTTATTTAGTGCTTAATTGAGGACAACATAATTTTCTATCCCTAAATCTAGACAATTATGAGAAACATTTGATTCCTTTTTCTTAAATAAAATGGGTTTCCTTTGTTCTCTTGGGATTCTAGTAACGGTTCTTTGTTTGACAATATCATATAGTTTCCATCATTCATGATATATCCTCTAATCCTAGAACACCAATCATGACCAAGAACAACTCCATAGGAAGCTAGGAGATCAACAACAACTATAGTGAATACTATGGTTATATGTGTTTCCAATCTTATCCATGCACAAAAGTCTTTAATTTCAGCATAGAAAAGGACTTTTATTGAATCTATAGCATAAATATTTTCTCTAACTTCATAATATTTAGTGCATTCTAACCTAAAGGACCCCATTAGTAAAAGTGACATGATATTATTTGTGGCTTTGTTGCCTACCATGCAATTATGAACAATAGAGTCGTGATTTTCAATAGGAATATAAAAAGGAGAAACCTTTCCTCTTACTCTATTGAAATTAATTGGGTATTCCTTGACTACCAACCAAAGCTACTTCTATTCTTTGATTTGATGGACCCGTGTTCTACAAGATTTTAATAGTTTCTCCCTTTTTTGAGGCAATCAAGAAGAGACAGAGTGATTTGCAACTTCCTAAATTCATCCAATATTATAAGGCATTTCTGTTTTGGTGTTATCTTGTTCCTTTATCAAATATGGAGTGCCTTGTTGTGATGTTGATTGAGGAGAATTATTAATATTTTTTCCTTTATCGACTTAATCTAAACCAATTTTTCTTGGTATTCTTTTGAATTTTCTAGTTCAACAAAGTCACCTGGAGCAAGAATCTCCATATTTTCTTCATATTGCATTGATTATAAGATATGAGGTTCTTAAATTATTTCAACCATTAATGGATATAAATATTATTAAGTTTCTTCAAACACATCATCTTCTCCTAATAAAATTGCATTTGGATATATGCTCTAATCCTAGAATCACGATCATGACCAAGAACAACTCCATAGGCAGCTATGTCTTTCTTGATCAAGGACTGCTCTAAAATTTTCTGAAATCTCTGGCACATCTTCTACTTCAACTAACTGACTATCAACATCATTCAAACCACTATCTGAATATAATACAAATGACTCTAAATCTATATGTACATAATTAATTGGATGATTAAGAGATTTCTCCTTGCTTGTAATCATGTATTTCATTTTCTTCTCCCTGTATTGTTTTCTCAATTGGCCAAACACGGGAATAGTAGCATAGGAGAAATCTAGTTTTAAAGTCCATTTAAGCTTTGCACCCCATGATCTGGACAAAAGCATACCAAACCGTGGTGGAATGTCTGCAACAACCACATCCATGAGAACATTCTTGCTCGGGATTTGGTCTAAATATACCACCAGGTCTTTGATAAGACCAATACAATGGACCCTACCAGAATCAAAAGAATACAGGTTATGATATTTTCGAGTAATGTCAAGGCCCAGTTTCTCCAAAATGTCTTTTGGCATCAGATTATGGGAAGCTCTGGAATCAAACATGGCATTGTGAAGGACATACTCATGTAGTCTAAGGCTTATACAAAATGGAGGAACTTCACTATCCTCAAACTGACGCTCTAATTCATTGCTTCTAGCTGAATGATATCAAGATAGATAGTTAGAATTCATTGTTTACAGTGCTCTGCCTTGGGAAACCATTATGTTTTTGATGTTTTCTATTGTTTGAGAAGGATACATGATCTTTGCATGCCCTCCTCAGCTCCTCACCAGTCTTAGAGCTCTCATCTCACTCAATCTCAAGTGCAAAAACACCTACCTACCTTGCCCCATAGAACACCCAGCATCCTGACTTGATTTCTCGGACCCAAAGCTGCCTGCTCCATTTGATCTAGCAACAAAATCAATCAAAAACCCTAGAGCTACTATACCTAGCCTAAAATCCATATCTGATCCAGTCATCTTGACTGAGATTCACAAGGAGAGAGCCCTCTCCCAACCTGGTAGGGCTAGCTACCAGGTTAAGCTTGGTTTGTGGTTATCCTAGGATTGCTGTCTTTCAGCCTGAGGTCAATCTATGCTCTAACATAGTGGTGACCATACTGGGGAAGAAAGACAAATCACCCCAGTACTATTGAGAAGTTCTGAACTTTTGGATGATAAGTTTATAATTCATTAGGTTGAAAAGTGGAAAGTTGTAAAGCAATATAAAAATCTTGAGAACTTTGAACACACTAGCTTCAAGAAGATACACCAGGTCCAATCCCAATCCCGATCCTCCTCCCGTATTTAAAAATCCTAATCTCATTCTGCGAATACTCAGACAAGAAAGTTCACCAAGTCCTAGACCTGTGTTTAGATCTCATTTATGCCCTGTTGAGTGGCTATTCCTTGAAGATCTCCCTTTTGACGAGTACTTTGGTCTCTCTCTGTTTAGAACCACATCTGATAGTGAACTACTGGACATAGTCCAAGATCTAGAATTCATCAAAGAACTTGAACTCAAACGAGCCAACTTGTCAAGTAATCGAGATTCTCTGAACTCCCCTCAATCATCCCTTACCACCAATAGAATCCCTCAGTTTTTTGAAACATATTTTACATCACCATTCATACCTTCACGCCCTCATCAGCCTATCACTATCCCTCAAACACCCATCACCTCTGTTACATCAATTCCCCTTGTTGTCTCAAATCCCCCAGTTACCTCAACATCAGTTTCAAATCCACCTCGAGTCATGGCTGCTCGATATGCACCCCTCGTTCTGCCTCAAAATCTAGATGATATGCCCGCTGATTACCAAAGTAAGATACCTCTTTTTGATGCTACTCAAAGTATTACAGCGCAGCAACATGTTGATAGGATGAATGACTTCTTTGACCTTCATGAGGTAGATGCAGAAAATGTGTCCATGAGATTATTTGTACAGAGCTTTGGAGGCGAGGTACGAAAGTGGTTCAGAGCATTACCAGTGGCATCTATCAATACTTTGCTGGTTCTCCATAGACAATTCTTGGATCGATGGGAGGTAAAGAAAAACCCTCTCCAAATTCTATCTGAGTATGAAAATATCAAAAGGAATGTGGGTGAAAGTGTCCAAGATTACTGTGTAAGGTTCAATGCAGTTTATAATGCTATTCTAGTTGACATTAAACCACCGATGGGGTTAGCATTGATCAAATTTTCGGACGGATTCAATGCTGATATGGCATATCAGTTGCGGGAAAGGGATCCTACCACACTTGAGGATATGTAGAAGAACACTATGAGTGTAGAGGCAAATCTGATGGCCAAAAGAGCAAGGTGAAAACTGAAAAGAAGGTAACCATAAAGGAAGAAGCATCAGAAGCATCTTCCTTTGATGGGCTAGTGAGGCTTCAGCCAAGATTTTCAATTTGTCTTGCTCCTTTTTGCTCTTTAAAGCCTTCTTCAACCTAGCTTTAAGCTTCCTAATCCTCATGTTACAAATTTTGTTGTGGGTCATGTAATGGTAGGCCATGTGGCGAAGCATCTTCTTATCCCTATTGGCCTTCTCAATCAGCCCCTCAAGATGTATGTTGACCCTCTCAAGACAAATTTCCCTAGCATTCTCAATTTCTTTAGCCTTTTGCCTTTTTGCTTTGCCTCTTCGCTTCTTAGTCACTTGGCCTCTTTGCATATTTCTTTTTAGTATCTCGAGCTCCATGAGATCTTGTTTGTCACTCATCTATTTTTTTTCTTGTTCCAATTACTTAATGACAAACTTGGCTCTCTCAAGGTTATATGACAAAGCTTGAATTTGAGCTTCCTCCTCTTGATAATAATGTCCTTAACAATTTCTTCATCTTGAGCTTCCAGGTCAATGATATCATCTCCATGATGAGTAAAATGTTGTTGTGCCTCCTCATGCTCAATGAAATCAAAATCTCTTTCCTCTTGATCATCAAGATCCTCTTCATGCACCTTTCTCTTGCCCTTACTTTTGCCCTTGCTTTACTGCTCAACCTGTACATGTTTTGCTGAAGAAGAAGGCAAAGCCCCTTCCACACCTTGTGGAGATAGCATTTTCCTGTGGTCTGATGATGAAGGCGAGAACCCTTCCACACATAGTGGAGATAATACTCGCCTAGCAGCTACAAAAAGTTTCCTAGTGCCCCTCTTATATGTCACAAACACTGACACTCCAACAGTTTCAGTCTCTTTGACCTTTTCATGTCTTGAAGGCCCACCTTCTTCATGATGTACTGATGAAAAGATTTGTGTGCCTTTGAACATCTCATGAGAAATGAAAGTCTCCCATGGCATGTTAAGAAGGTTCAGTTGATGTAGAACAATGATTTTAATCAAAGAGTAATGGAAAATGCTATACAACTGCTGGGGGTATGGCTTCCTCTTTACAATATGTGCCATCTTCTCAATGTTTCTGAACATGAAGTAAGCGATATTCATCATTCTTATTCTAGTGAAATGCATCAGAAGTATAATGTGGTAGGCATACAACTGTGAGAACCTACCTTCACAAGTGAAGTACTTGATAATGATTTTCATCAATGGAGCAAACCTGTCTTCCAAAAACTTGAAGGGGAATACTCTCTTCATTTTCTCTTTGTATCTAGCCTTGATGTAAGGCTCATAGTACTCCCTATCAATATCCTAACCTTTGTTCCATTTTTCACCCACATTTAGAATACCTGTAGCCTCTGAGATGATAGCTAGTGATATGGTGAATGTTATTCCGGCAAGGGTTACTTCATTATTGTGCAAATGTGTCACAAACAACCTTGCCAACTCATGATGAAATTTGACTCTTTCTATCATTTCACAAAAATCAAAGCATGACTGGTGTTTAAAGCAAGAAATGGCAAGTGGATAGGCTTGCAACTCCCTCAAACTAGTGGGCTCCTCTCTGATAATCCTTCCTCCTTTATGAGGCTTCCTTTGTTGTATGTTTCTCTCCCTAGAACTGTCACTAAGGGTGTCTTCTTCAAACTCATACTCACTGTCTCTTTCCATTGCTTTTGGTGGCTGTGAACACTTGTGGTCAATGATGGGAAGGGTGGATGAAATAAAGATGAGTATGAAGAGATTTTATGGATGAGTAGGGTTTTAGGGAGTGTGAATGGGATTTGTAGGGTTTGGGGATAGTGTAAGTGGGAATGTGGGAATGGGGAAAATGTATGAGGGGAATGGGATTTAGGAAATAGGTAAATGTGAATGGGGTTTAGTCTAGGGAATAATGGCAAGGATAGGGTAAGTAAAACAATGGAGAGATGATGAGAACTAAGGTTTCACCCTAGAGGCTAGGGTTTTAATTTTAAAAATGCTAAATACCAAGCTTAACAATCAAAACCCTAGATCATATGATATGATGATTGTAGTTACTTGCAAGAAAGTGAATTGATGACTTTGAGGTAGATTTGGCAAGTGTAGAGCATTTTGAGCGATTTGGAGCTTGGCTGGGAAAATGCGCAGCGCCTCACACAAGTACGCAACACCTACTAGATGCGCAATGCCTGTGTAATTTTACATTGGAAAACCCCGCCAGGTGCGTAGCGCCGACCTCTGATGCGCAGCGCCAGGTAGAATTTCTCCAAAAACACAGCAACTGCACTCTTTTGCTCAATGACACTTAAAAATCACTTCTTAGCTCTCCTTTAGCACTTTGACTTCAACATTAGCATAATGAAATGATCAATAGAGGATGGTCTTTATATGGCTTTCACTTTTTGATTTTTAATGGTGAAAACCCCCTTTCATAATGTCTATTTGCTTTTTCAAATACTTTGTTTTTGGATGCTTGATATTTTTGTTGTGATAGGTGGACTAATGCTCAAATTCTTTGACTTTTGCAGTGGCAAGTACTTGGCAATATCACCGGGTGACCAAGAGTAGCATGGAACCATTTATTACATATGAGAACAATAAAATTACATCAAATTTAAATATGAAATACAAATTCTCTGTTTTCACCTCAAAACTAGTTTTGAGGTGAGAACTTCATTAAGCTTACAAATTAAGAAATTAGGACTTTTCTGATCATTATTATCATCCTCATGTGTCTGCTGACCGTTATTGGCAATAATCACTGAATTTTGACCATGGTGAAAACCCTAAGACCTAATGAGACTGAAACCCTATGCAATTAATGAAATGAACTGAAAATGAGCATGAATCATTGACTGAAAGGTATGAAAGGAGGTCAACGAGTACATATCATGAGGGAAAAACTGAAATGAACCCTACCATCAATAGATCCAATAAAATGCAACCTCATCAGAATGGGGCTCCTAGTATGAAATGCAAAAGAGTAAATTTTGATCACTAATGGCAGTATGAAGACATTGACACTAACAGAATCGATAGCATAAATATTTTCTAGACTTCACAATATTTAGTGCATTCTAACCCCAACGACCCTATTGTTGAAAGGCATGATATTATTTGTGGATATGTTGCCTACCATGCAATTATGCACAATAGATTTTTGATTTTCAATAAGAATATAAAAAGGGTAAACCTTTCCTCTTACTCTTTGTTGAAATTAATTGGGTCTTTCATGACTACCAACTAAAGCTACTTCTATTCTTAAATTTGATGGACCCATGTTCTCCAAGATTTTAGTAAGTTCTTCGTTTTTTGAGGTAGTCAAGAAGAGACAGAGTGATTTGCAACTTCCTAAATTTATCCAATATTGTAAGGCAATTTTATTGTGGTGTTATCTTGTTCCTTTATCAAATATGGAGTTCCTTGTTGTGATGTTGATTGAGGTGCATTATAATATTTTTTCCTTAATTGACTTAATTATCTAGTTTGAGTTTTCTTGTTTGAGCTTTTGTCTAAACCAAATTTTCTTGGTATTCTTTAGAATTTTCTAGTTCAACAAATTCATCATGATTAAGAATCTACATATTTTCTTCATATGCATTGATTCTAAGATATGAGACACTTAAATTATTTCAACATTAATTGATGTAAATATTCTTAAGTTTCTTCAAACACATCATCTTCTCCTAGTACAACTACATTTGGATTTTGCATGCAAGGTACTTTTGGTCTATGTACTTCAAGTCTTTGACTTCTATCAGTTCATTCTCTAGGGTTTGGTAAGCATAATTCTTCCTTCATGGGACAATTTTTGTGAAATAATATTATCGCTTCTCTTGAGACAAGTAATCTCATTTTGCATTTGTTGCAGTGTGTAGTTAATCTACACAATGTTTTCCTCTTGTTGTGTTCTTGACACATTGTATACAACATTTCTTATGTTTGGAGGTTGTCCTCAAAAATCTTATCGTCCAACTCCTTGGTCTTCAAAATTACTTATCACAATTCCTTAATCTTGTAAAATTCCTCTATCAATTGATTGATCTTGTATCAACCTAGATGAGGAGTAAGGCTGAGAAGATAGTGTTATATTAGATGCTCCCATCTAGACATTATGCCTACAAATTTCAATGATAACATTTGAGGTAACAATATTCCCCCCTTTTTTTTATAGAGAGGTCACTCCCCTTTAACAAAGAACTTTCAAATTCAAGAAAATATAGAAAACGGTAGAGGCTTGAGATAGGACCAAACATTAAATATTCACAATGAGATAATACATATTGATATAGGAATTAAATAATGTTTCGAAACTAATAATTTCCAGCATAATTTTGAGTAAAGAATCAAACTTTTTGACATAAGAAAGTAATTGTGGAATGCATTTACAAATAATTTTAAAAGACATTTTCATTCAGACTCATTGGGATGAAAAGAGTTACACTCTTGCAATCTTCAAGCTTAAAAGTCAAATTTGAAAGATTACACTAGAGATGGACTCTTGGTAGTTCTTGAAGGAACCTCTAAAATATATTCAAGTGTTTAAATAAGATATATAATATTCTAGAAATAAAAAATGCATTCATCCATTTAAGGATAGGGATGGTGCTCCCACTAACCATATAATAAAGAAAAAATAGTGTTGGAAAAACCTTTATTTTGTGTTGAAGACTTCTTCCATTTAAAATACTTGACATGTGCCTAAAACCTAACAATTGATATTGTCGATGACTTATCTTGAAGTCGGTACATTTTTTAAATTATCTTCGAGCAGTTACCCAATGGAATTTTGCAAAGGTGCAACGGTGACTTCTTGTTTCACTCGAACTTGAAGTAACTCATCTTGAATGCCTTTTAAATCATAACCAACTTGATGTACTATGTCAAATTGATCTTTCTTGCTAATGAAATGAATTAATCACTTTTCAATTTTCTCTTTTAGGTAATCAACAAGTTTGTTGAAGTCATTCACTCATTTGATCCTCGCGATAATGGTTATTTAAGTCAATGAGAAATGTGCCTAATTTAATACCATATATCTTAAGTCACATGAAGCATGCGATGGGCTTAATGATCTAATGCATCTTGAAAAAATGTCAAGAGGAGAATAATGAATATGAGAATTGAATATCAGATGTTACCAAGGAATTCCTCGAGTATCTACATGCAACAAGAGAGAAAGTGTAGTAATGCCTAGGTAGGGAATCATGTGAGAAAGACTACAAGGTAATGTAGGAGGAATTCACGCGAGAGGAGCTCATGTGGGAGGAGAAATGAAGAAAAGGCATGTTGTAACTTGCATCAATGATAAAATGGGTAAGTATAGGAAAAGGTATGATTTATATGTTGTGGAAATGAGGGTACAAATTTCAAAATGTGAGATGTTGGTGCAAGATGACTTGAAGAAAAACTGGGTATGCAACCGACGTACACAAAAACAAACAAGTGTGGTGGATTTTCTGGGTTGTGCTTAATGCAAGAGGGATAACATAGAAAAGTGTTTAACACCACACAAATGTAAAATTTATTAAGTATCATAAAAAAGCAGAGAGTTGGCAATAATATACAGTGAGAGAAGACACATACAACTTATCAATAATTGTTAGTCAACAAGACTCTTAAACAAAAGCATTGTCGAGATGAGAATGCCAAAAATTAGATAATTGAAGTGGGGTAAACCAAAAAGGAATGAAAAATATAATAAAATAAAGAATAGAAGCATTCTCGTAATACCAAAAAATAAAAAAACATTTGGTTCATAATAGATCCACATATCTTCTCTAACATAACAGTGATATATTATTTCCATTCATTGTTTTGAAGCTATCAATGATGTAATTACTTCTTATACCTACCAGGGATAGGTATAAGGTGATTAATATCACCTTGATGACTTGATAGATATCACACTGACAACCTATTAACTATTTTGACTTATCTTTATATCACTCGTTTAACAATTTTTTTTTTTTGCAAGCAAGCTATTTTTTTTTTTATTTTAAAAAATATACGTAGAATACAATCATGGAGGTTTGGAATAGTTATTTGTGGACAAAACAAGATGAATGTGTTAAGAGAAAATTGGGGAGACCATTTTCCCATGAGAGGGAACCCACATGGTCTCTCAAAGAGTTTTGAACAAAAAGTGGTAACATAGAGACAAAAAAGAAAATTGAACATGACTAAAACAAAGAGGACAAGAGAAAAATTGGGGAGACCAACTTCCCATGAAAAGGAAACCAAACGCTCTCCCTAAGAGTTCAAAGCCATAATGGTTATAAAATTACACCAAAACAAAGTAAACATAATTGAAACATAAATAACATGCAAAATTAATACTCTGAGAAAGATTATCTAGGGAATTTAGCATCCCTGTTTGGGCAGTGCCTTGTCCTCATAAGTCTTGGTTTGGGTGAGATGCACTTGCTTCCTGGGAACCTTACCTTGCAAAGTTTTTTTCCTTCCTAGCCAATTCTTGTTGCTCCAGGTAGAGGAAGGGGTTATCTTATCCTTTAGGAATCCAAGGGGAACACTCCCATTCGATGAATTCCCCCCTAGTGTATGATTTTACATTTCTTTGTGAGGGCTCCCCTTTAAAAATTTTACATTAGCCTAAGTCCTGGAAGTGTGTATATTGCATTGACTCCAAATCAGTTGTTGTGACCTATTTTTGCCTTTCCACTGGCTACACCTTCCACCACCACACCACCGCCTCTCTCCACTGCCTAAACCCATCACTCGATCTCCCTTCTTAAGAAACTTGCTCCCCCTCTATAGCTTTATATAGATATATAAGATGAACAATCTTCTTGAATCACCACATACACAACACTACTAACCCCATGGATTCATCTGCAAACTAGGGGAAGGGATACCAAGCAAAACCGCATTAGGAAAACTAAGAGCTAAGCCATACTCGATTGATTGCAAGAGGCTTAATTTTGATCACTAAGACTATGATAAACAAGTGATAATACAATATCGGCTTGGTCTACCACAAAATCAGCTCGTCTTGATTCCCAACTTCATATTACTGATTTAGGAGGGAGGCAAGATAGACTATAAACTTTAGAATATTTGAAAACATTGAATAAATCTAAATTTCAGTATATTCACTATAATATGGATGATTTTTTTTTATGTTCTTCAAATACTTAAAAAAAACCTTAACACAATAGATTGACTCTATAATTATAATTGACTTTTTTATTTATCTATCGTTGACTTTGTTGTAGCGTTTCCATTTCTAATGTGCTTGGATTACTTGTATAACAACAGCATAGCCAATATATGTAAGATAACCTTATGACATAGATTAACATCAAATCAGATTTGAAGTACTAGCATCATAGAAGTCAATGCGTAACATAACACTATGATATAGATTGACATCAAATCAGATTTGTAGCATTAGCATCATAGTTTTCATTAGCAATGAAAACCCAACTCAAAATGAATTAACAAACCATTCACACTACTAACCCGGGCAAAGATTCATAATGGGGCTTCGAATAAGAGTTGATTTAGTCAAATACAAAATACCGAAAAAAAACGAATAATTGAAATCATTGGCATATGGGATCATTTGTGCTTGTTTTTTCTTCAATCTCTAAAGCAAAGCAACGAGCTTCACCGAGATTTTTTATAATGAAGAAATCACAAACATGTTCTGTATTTCTTCAATGAACTTCGACCATGTGTTTCAAGAAATCTTGAAATTAAATTTATACACATGCACAGGCTCTCTGGAAGATGGATGAACATAGTTAGAAGGGAATAATAATGCTCGAGCAATGCGCTCGGCAAGTTTTCCAAACCTCAGCAAGTTCTAGCGAGATTTTCTTGGTGGGCTTTTGAGTGGGATAATCGATGTCGAAAATCTCTGCAATCTCTTGAGAACTTCATCTCTGCAATCCCTTGAGAACTTCAGATAATTTGACATCAAATCTTCTTTCAATAGCAAGTTTCCTAAATTTTATTTGCTGTCCAAATATATATCTTCAGTGCCTAACGAAGGAGAGGATGGGGTGGGAATCATGCCATTGATATCTTGTTCCTTCCAACCTCCATCTTTTTTTGTACCTTCCTGAAAGTAGTCCATCAACTATCTGTGCATGCAGAAATTAGAATCACAACCACCATTGTTGCATTCTCCTTCCTTAACTATATCTAGCTCAAAATTAGCGTCTGTTTCAAAAGAAAAAAATAAAATAAGTTTTCAGGAGAGATGCGGAGAGAAGAATTGGACATCAGTCCAAAATGCTATCCACCTTGGATATTTTGAAGGCAAAGGGAAGGCTGAAGTTGCTAAACTAGTAAGAACTTCTGTCGAAAAGAATCTTGCCAGGGAACTGGACAATGCATTTAAAATGGGGTGAATTGTAGCTATAACTGCCATTGTAGGTGTGGTTGTTAGTCACACACATGCTCCTCCTGGGACATTCACAAAAACTCTTGTTGCTCCTCCCGGGACTTCTGCCCCATGATTTTATGTTCCTGCTAAATTTCTCGTCATTTAGCTTGGTAGGATTCTTCTCATATTTAATCGTACTCTCCCCTTCTTACTCTCCCCTTTTTATGTGGAAGCTCACTGACATATTCCTTAAACCATCAATCCCCGGCATGCTTAAAACTCACTGAAAATTTCAATGAAATTTGAAAAAAAAAAAATAGAACTTCCATTACGTTAGCATCCAATAGCAATGATAATTTTAAAAATAGAACTTCCACTGCTTTAACATCCAATATCAAATACAATTTTCAAGAATGGATATGGCTCTAATAATTTAGGACTTTCCAATCATGGATCTGAGAATAATTAGGACTCTGTCTAATCAGAACTAACATGGCTGTGAATCATAATATCATTAACATGGCTCTGAATCATAGTATCTCTAGAATCAAAATATATTGCTGGAAAATGAAGGAATGCTTAATTTGTATAGTTAAGTTTGCTGCTGCATAACTCCACACTTTTCAAGGCAAAGAAGTAACACATGTTTCGTAGTTTAATAATAACACTCAACCTTTTACTCTATTACTGATATATGTTTGCAAGATACACAACCACTTCAACAATAGTTATATTCATTAATTAGAAATTATGATATTTTCTTCAATAATTTCTAGAGCTAAAAAATATTTCTATATTTTAATTATTTAAAAGAAATACAAAACTTTTAATGTGTTTAATACTTGGTAAGTGTGATGCATTCAGTTATACACGTTAAAGGATATTGAATATAACCTTTTTTTTTTGAGATAGAACAAGAAATTTTAGAATAATAAAAACATTTCCATATTTCCAAAACACCATCGACAATGGATCCAACTTTATTGTTCACATTTGCATACAATCAACCACATATTTATGTACAAACAAGGAAAGGGAAATAAGACTCAAATTACATCATAGTTTAGTTACATAACTACCACTTTGTTACAATAGACTAAGATGTGGAAGAACTTTGACCTTCACAAATGTTGTTCATAGTAGTACTTGTATTACCCAACAAATGTGTTAGATTTGATTGGAATTTGGGAATGACAGTAGTGCTCAGAAAAGTGTCTTTGATGTTTTGCAACATGCATAGAATGCCCATCATAGTAGGTCGTCCTTGAGGAGATTCATTTGTGCAAAGTAAGCCCACATTTATGAGTGAACTGAGACAATTGAGATCCTTATCTTCTTCACTGCATCTATTAGTCCTCCTCAATAGACCCGTGTCGACTACTTCTTGTACTCGGTTTGGAAAACTACTACCCACCCATTTTTGCAAGTTCATTCCTTCCACAAACATGTCGTGTGTGGGCTTCTTTCTAGTGAACATTTCCAATAACACTATTCCATAGCTATATACATCGCCTTTTATTGTAACTTGTCCTCCCACTCCATATTCTGCATTCAAAGATCCTCATCTTAAATTTTTTAATTTAAAATGTTAAGCAAACATAAGAAAATCATAACATTGCTTAATATGGTATATAGTTTAAATAATACCTGGAGGAATGTACCCTGTAGATCCTTTGAGTGCATTTGTGGAAGTGAGAGCTCCATCTTCATTACTTGCCAAACATATAGTAGCAATGCCAAAGTCTATTAAATATGCAGTCATATCTTCACCCAACAACACATTGTTGGGTTTCAAATCACAATGAATCACTTGCACAAAACAATGGTGATGGAGATACGCCATGCCTTGGGAAATGTCTATTGCTATATTCAACCTTTGAATCAGATTCAAACTACTTTGTTCTCCATCATTGGGATATAACCACTTTTCTAGGCTTCCATTGGGCATTAATGGAAATATCAAAGCTTTGATTTGGAGATCTGAATAACAGGTTATGACCTGAATCAAATTTCGGTGTCTAACTTTACCCAAAACTTTGCACTCTCTATCAAAACTCTTTTGAGCCCCTTCATTTTGTAGATTGAGAATCTTGACAGCCACCATTGTGCCATCATTCAAAAGCCCTTTGTACACTTTGCCAAAACTACCAACTCCTAACAAGTTGGCATCACTAAATTCATTTGTTGCGATGACGAGCTCTGCATAGGAGATTCTTCGATGACCCACATTTAATGTTGGACCAGTCTCTTTCTGAATATGTCTCTTGCATTTTCGTCTCCACAAGATTGCAAGAAACAAACACAATACAACAAATGCTACAACAAAAACGAGTGCGATAACTCTTTTTAGATTTAGAACACTTTCATGTTTATGAGCATAGCATGGTGGTAGATTTACCCAAGGTCCACATAGAGCAAGATTTCCCATAAATGCAGTGGCGGCAATCTTTTTGAAAACTCCCTCTCTGGGGACTTCTCCTGACAACTTGTTAAAAGAAAAATTCAAGTGATGGAGCATTGTGAGATTTTCTAGTGATATGGGTATTCCACCCGACAAATTGTTGGAAGAGAGATCTAGGTCTTGAAGGCTTAGAAGTTCGGTGAGGGATAGTGGAATTGGACCTTCAAGTGAGTTGCAAGAAAGATTAAGATATTCTATTTCTTGGCAACTTCCAAGTGCACTTGGAATGTAACCAGTTAATTGATTTGCAGAAACATCTATAGCTTGAAGCTTATTGAACTTTCCTAGTGCTAAAGGTACATGGCCATGTAATAAATTGTTTGACAAGTTGAAATAGAAGGCTAAATTTGCAAGGCCTGCAACTTGTGGAGGTATGTGCCCAGTAAGCTTGTTGTATGATAGATCTAGCAGTAGTAAGTTCACACATTTCCCTAAATTTGCAGGTATATTTCCTGATAAGTGGTTATGGTTAAGATATAAATATCTTAGCTGCTGGAGGTTGGCCACAAAATCAGGGATTCTTCCAGAGAGATTATTCTTAGAGAGATCTAAGAGCCCTAAGGTTTTTAGGTGCCCAATTTCCATAGGGATGTTTCCTTGTAAATTATTGGAACCCATAAATAACCTCTCCAACTTCTGAAGCATATTAACTGAAGAAGGAATTGCCCCTTTAAAAGAATTACTTTCTAAACTGAAGAATATTAAACTAGTCAGGTTTCCAATTTGTGAAGGTATTCCTCCTGCTAATTCATTGAAACTCAAGTCTAAGGAGAAGAGTTTTGTAGAGAGGTGGCCTATGGAAAATGACAATTGCCCGGTGAGATTATTTTGGGATAAGTCTACATCTAGTAGATTGGAACAGTTACTAAGAGCATCAAGAATGGGGCATCTCGTGGTGCTGCCGCTAATCAGGTGATTGCCGCCCAACAAAAGCCGGCGGAGATGTGTCAATTTACCCAACTCCATGGGCACTATTCCGCTGAGTTGGTTTCCTGATAAGTCAATCACTTGAAGCTTTGTACAATTGAAAAGGGAAGAAGGAATGCTGCCGCTCAGCTTTGTACAATTGAAAAGGGAAGAAGGAATGCTGCCGCTCAGCTGATTAACATCCAGATTAAGATGGCTGAGCTGGCCTAGCATACCCAACTCCAACGGAATGTGTCCCGTTAGATGATTAAGTCCCAGCTTAAGAACGCTGAGCTGGCTTAGCATACCCAATTCGGAAGGAACACTGCCGTGAAGGTTGTTTCTAACCAATTCTAAGTCCAGCAAAGAGGATATGTTTCCCAAGCAGTCCGGGATTGTTCCCGTCAAATTGTTAGCTCCCAAGGCCATGGTCAGTAGCTTCGGGAGAACACATAGTTGCGGGGGAATGATTCCTGTGAGATTGTTATAGGACAGAGTCAAGTTCTGCAAATTGCGGCACATACCCAGGGTGGGTGGAATGGAACCCTGGAGTTGATTCTGAGACAGGCGAAGCATCTTTAAGCGAGAGAGGGTTCCCAATTGATAGGGAATTTGACCGTGGAAACTGTTATTGCGAAGGCTGAGTACTGTAAGAAAGGAGAGATTGGCGAGAAGGGGAGAGATTGTACCTTGTAATCCCATGTGCGAAACATTGAGGGAAACGACTCTCTGCCTGCGCCTGCTGCATATGATACCCGTCCACTGGCAGAATGAGACATTTGGCATCCACGACGTGGCTAATGATTGGTAGGGATCATATGTGATGGCAGACTTGAAAGCAAGCAGAGCGTGTTGATCAGAAACATTGGTGAGACGAGGGAAATGGGCGATGGGTGTGGAAAACACAAAAGGAGGATTGAGAAAGAGAATGAAAGAAAGGGTGGCGAGGAGAAGCATTCTGATAATACACATTCTGAGAAAAGAGAAGGAACGTAATAAATCTGCATTTCTGGAATGAAAATGGAGTTTGGTAGTGTAGCTATATAGCAGCATAATTGCCAGAAGAATCAAATCTTTCCGATATCTTCGGGTTTGTTCGATAATTGCCAGAAGAATTCAAAAAGAGGACCTTTTTGAAGTTTTAATAAAGTGGAAATGCAAGACCGCACTCATGACATTGAGAATCACATCTTTCCGAAGAGCGCACTCGCTTCGGGTCCCTTAATTTTCCAAAAAGAAGAGCGCCTGTTTTCTGTTCGAAGAGAATCAAATTAAGAAAAGCAGAAACTTTTTCGAGATCTGCGGGTCAAAAAGAAGAGCATCTTCGGGTCAAAAAGAAGAGCGCACTCACATTAACGCCTGTTTTCTGTTCGAAGAGAATCAAATTAAGAAAAGCAGAAACTTTTTCGAGATCTTCGGGTCGGTTAATTTTCCAGAAAGAAGATGAATAAAGACAAAAATTCCGTTTTCAAGTTTGAATAATCAAACTGTGACATTTAAACAATGATGGTAAAGACCCACCTTTCCAGAAAAGAATATCACATTTTTATAAAATTAATCACAAAGCATTAGTCGCATAATTCGGGCCATAAAATTAGTATTTACAAAGCCGCACAAGCGATAACGATTTACTTTTCCGTAAAATAAGGGAAATAATGCAGCATTTGCACTCCCCAGCGAGTAAAATGAATGTGCAATATTACTTAAAAGCATTAAAGTAAATCAATTGAAAGTCAATATGACTTAAAACATTAAAGTAAATATTTCTTCAACGTAGGCACTAAAAAATATATACATTAAAAATATAATATACCCTAAAATAAAGTTAAATTCCATACAATTAATCACAAATCTTTCTCTTTGCCTTCTAAAAAGTGCATACAATTAATCATAAATCTTTCTCCTTATCCATAGCCTCTTCTTTATAGTGGCAAATGTGAAATACCAAATTTGATAAAATAAATTAAAAAATTCTGAATATTTTGTGATATGGATCACAGAAGCCTCAATTCAACAAATAATATCTTTGAGTTATTTTGAAATCTCAATTACTTATCTTTTTTTGCTAACTTACCTTCTAGAATACTTACTTCAACCTCTTTTTCACTTCTAGTCTTTTCCGATTGAGTTCTTAACTCAATGATTTCTTTCTTCGAATACTTGAAGAGTCTCCTCATATCGTTTGTTTGACTTTTCAAGATCATATTTTAGAGAAATGATTTTTGCTTCAAGTCTTTTACTTCTTTCTTTAAGTTCCTTGGATGTTGTATATTTTTCATTCACTTCGTTTCATCATATTTTAGAGAAATGATTTTTGCCTCAAGTCTTTTACTTCTTTCTTTAAGTTCCTTGGATGTTGTATATTTTTCATTCACTTCGTTTCTTAATGATGTTACTTCATCCTGAAACCTTTGACATTGATCTTTCTTTTCCTTGTACGTCTTCCTTATTTTGTTTCCATCTTGCAACTGAGTCTTTAACCTGGTAATCTCTTCTTTGTAGGTACAATCCCTTTTATCAAATAGATTTTGTTGATCTTTGATTCTATCTCTGAGCCTTTTAACCTCTACTTCTAGGGCCATTAGATTACTTTCACTTTTACCCATAAGAGAAAATTCATTTGATTCATTGTCATATTCACTATCTTCAATATTCCTTCTTTTGCTTTGTCATCTTCATTCTTGATCAATACAAAGCAATGTGCTTCTCAATCTGAATATTTGATTCCATCTATTAGTGCACATGATACAAAATATTCACTTTCATAGTTTCTATTGTAGCTTTTGCTATCATCTGTTACATAATTGCTTCAAAAGATATAAAAGCCTCATAGAGCCTCTGGGTTGATATGAGACCAATGGCTAGGGCATGAGAGAGGAGTGCTTTTGAATATTATCAGAGGAATTTCTGTTTCACCCCATATGTCACTTAGTTTGAAAATAAATAACTAAGGGGCTTGGTTCAATAATCCTTCATTAAGGTAAACTCAAAAAAACACGTATATCTAAACACTCATGGGGTAAATATAGCTAATCTCAAAGAGGATTATCTTGGTTCTGGTGGCCGACACACAATAATAGGCAGCTTAAAATTGTTTTTGTAGTATAGGTGAACAAGAGGAAGGAAAGGAGGGGAATTGATGCAAAGGGTTGGACATAACACAAAATCCTAAGTAACAATATCCAACAAAAATATGGAAGAGTATCGTGCACACCAAACGGAGATCACATACCAAAAGTACAACCTCGAGAAGTTGGTATTCCAACTAATGCTATTGAGGCCAACAAAGTTTTTGTGCTTCATCTCCTAGGGTTAGGTATTTGGATGAATGGGCAACTATCAGTGTTAATGTGAGGAGATTGGCTCTAAGAACTAAGCCATGCCTTCAGAACAGACCATTACCTAAGAATGAGTCATTGGCAGTTTTGTATTACGTTGATAAAAATCCATGTGACAAAGCTCCAAATGTTGCAAAATTCTTGTTGGAATTCTACAGAAATTGCACTTCAACCAATATTTTATCACACCAAATTTAGGTATGGTCCATTTTTAACTATTGTGTATGGAAAGTAGGATCAATATTAGATTTGTTTGCATACATGTGTAAGGGTTGAACTTCCCCATGATTGTCCTTGCTCCCATTTCTTTTTAATCAAGGATCTTATTCTCTTAAATAGTAGTATGTTATCAAGTCGTCTTTCCTTTTAATATGTATAATCAAATTCATTTCTAGCTTACATATTTGTTTCCCATTTTACGTTGTCAGTCACAACCTTCCTTTCCATGGTCGAATTTCCTCGCTGCATATAGTAAATAAATTTTATTCTTTCAGTTCCTCCCAAAAATATACATCATATGAATGTTTCAAGGGAAATTTCAATCTTTCTTTGATCATATTTATATAGTAAAGTGAATATTATTGGGTAGCACTAGTATCACAAGAATCACATTGTCTCTCTATATGACTAAAATTTATCTCTGATAAAATTTTGTATATCCATCTGTCTCAGACTTGTATAGAGATTTCTTATAACTGAGAAAAGGGGAGAGGCCACTTCCCAATCATAAAACCACTGATTCACCATCATTTGAGGACATTCTTACTAGGCTTGACAAAGTTCTCTTGTTGAAGTATATACTCATTGTAGAATTTCCCACTGTAGATCACCGGATAATGCAATATACTAAAGCAAAATACTTGATCTACTTCTACAAACAAACTTGCAGAAGCTTAATCGATTTTGAGCAAGATCAAATAGAACACATATAATAGAGAATGAGAAATCAACCACAAATAAACATAGAAGAATACTCTAGGGAAAGCCTTAGCTAAAAACCCCGCTATTTGTATTATCATACAAGTGGAAATATCTCAAGATTACACAAAGCTTTAGCTCACAAGCTATCCAGCTCTCAGTACAATCCCTCACTGTTGCTCATAGACAGAATAGACAACACATATGTCTTCCTTCAGTCCTCCAAGCCTCCTATTTCCTTGCGCAGTTTCTCCTGGGTCCTCTGGCTACCACCTGTGTGAATTCTCCTCTCACACACAACACTAACCTCTGAAATAACTGCGCAATCCTGAAGGAGATAATTCCTTCTGCATGGATGAGTTTCCTTTATAGGAAAAATCCTCAAACTGATAGTACACTGTCCCTTCCTCTGATCTCAATTGGGTCTCTGACTGAAATGACATGCATGAGTTATTTATTAGAGAATATTCAGTTATCTGAAGTACACTAGTTACATGCATGCATGCATTAACTAACTAAACTCACAATCAATTCCACAAACTGTTGGAACGAATCTAACTGGACTTAACTCAGTTAACTGAGCTAACTAATTACAACTCATCCTGATCTCCTTAATTGAGGGATAACTTCCTCAATCAAAGGGATAATTGTTGCATGTCTTCACATAGACTTCATGTTTGATTTTCTCCAACTAATTAACCCAAGATGAATTAATTAATTTTTTTCAAACAGCTGCTAAGATCAAATTCGAATTTTAATTCTCAATTTTAGTTCAGGGACTAACTAAAATTGGAATCTATCTGGAAATGCTATTTATAGCAATGTTATTTTTAGCATTTCTATTTTATCATTGCTTGTTGCTATTTCCAACACTGGTACCTGAAATGCTATTTTTAGCATTTCTTGTTACTATTTTCAACATTCCCTCTCAACTAGAAAGGAATTCAACTCGATCCCAATGCTGAATCTTTGGAATGTTCTGCATGCAACACTTCTCTCTAGTGTTGTTGCTCCAGCAACTCTGGAAACAGAAAAATATACAACCTTAATCAAAATGATGCCTCTGTCATCAATGTCTCTGACTACTATTGCCTTTGTCAACTGAAAACTTTGCACCTATGTGTTCTTCAGTATCTGACTGCTCTAGCCTCTGTCACTTTGATCTCTGATTACATCAATCACACTGATTCCTCTAGCTGCATCCGTGTTGCTACTGGTCCTATCTCCCAGCACTGCATCAGCACTGCACCTCCTCTCATTATGTTGCATCGTGTTGCCCACTGCTGCATTGCAACTCAGTTACTGAGAAGTAAGTAACTGATCTCCCAACTGACCTCCCTTGTTGGGCTAGAAACATCCTCTGATGTTGAAGCTTCCTCTTCTGCTCCATCTGCATCTGTCTCTACCCACTCAGCTAGTCCTCCTACTCCTCATCGGGGCTCCCGTAGCAAGGTCTAATCAAAGAGGCTGGGTACCTCAAGGATCCCGCCCCTATTTCAGCCTTCTTGGGACTATTGCTTCACATCGCCCCACCTCACACCTGGAGGTATGGCTGCATGTGATCCCTCTACCCACTTTACTCGAAATTCCCCCCTGTGGAGGTCTCTGCATGTGTGGATGCCTCCACTCAGTCTCCTCTCGGCTTCTCCAGTTGCGGCTGCTCCACAACCTCCTGAAGCTGCTTGAACAATTGTGGCTCCTCCACAATTGTCTGAGACTTCTTCTGGTGCTGCATGTTGAGAGATAATGTACTCTCCCTCTCAACCACCAAGTCTCCAACAGTTGCCTTGCTCCTCAAGGCTTTGCATGCATCTTGAACCTCAAGAGCATATAGGTTCTTGACTCGTGAACCGATCTGCTTCACTTGCCTCATGGTGATGTGTCTAAGGAAAACCTTTCCCTTACTGAAGACTACATCATAGCCTTTGTCCTCCAGCATCGTGATCGATACCAAGTTCTTCTTCAGTCCTGGCACATACTTCACATCTGTCAAGGTAATGCGAGCTACATGCTTCCTCTGAAAAGAAACCGTGCCCACACCAGAAACAATATAATTTTCATTATTACCCATCTCTATGAGTATCTTGAGGTCTTTCTCCTCCAAGGTACTGAACATACTCTTATTGTTGGTCATGTGGAATGAGGCTCCACTGTCAAGAAACCAACCACAACCCATCATTAATGAAACCATGCATGCGATGAGGGTAAAATCCAATTCGAACTGAGAGGCCAATGCCTCACCTTCAAATCCTTCCTTGGATCCCTTCTTGGATTTCTTCAATGGATAATTAGTTGAATAATGGCCCACCTCATGACAATTAAAGCATCACACTTTAGATTTTTCAATATTCTTCCCACCATGAGAAGAACTTGATTTCGGATGAGAATCCTTCTCCTTCCCTTTCTTTGCCTTACTCGCTAAGGCGCAATTTTCTTCATCCTCCTTGGATGAAGAACCATCTCTGGTGCTTCTCCTGATCTCCTCCTACATCAGATCCGACTACAGTCGTTCCCAATTTGGCAGTTTCTCTCTTCCATTAACTGAGTCTTGATAGCTATGCCAGCTCTTAGGAAGACTGAGGAGAGCAAGACTCACCATGTCATCATTGCTGTCATGATTCCTACACTTCCAAGCTCATCCCTGCAGGTGGTGATCTTGTTCAGATATGTAGAGATCGTGTCGCCCTTTTCACACTTGATTTTTCGAAGCTTGTCTTTCAGCGCCAACTTCCTCTGATCGTTGTTGTTCTGATATAGATCCTTCAATGTTTTCCACATTGAAAACGATGTCTCCTTCCCATGGAGACTTGAGACAATGTGGTCTCGAACTCCCTCCAGAAGAATTCTCCTCGCTCTAGCCACACATTTATTCCATTCCTCCAATTCTTGAGCATTAGCAACTACTGCCTTGGGGACTTCTTGATCAATGAGGTCCTTCAAACCGTTGTCCTCTAATACTGCTTCCATGTGATCCTTCCAGGCTATATAATTCGAGCTGCCATCCAGGGCATACTCGAGTCTCAAACTGTTGAACTCCATTAGTGAAATTTGAGATGTGATAAGAATTCGATTCCTATAATCAAGAACGTCAAACTTTGAACTTCTCCCTTCTTTGCATACTGTTCTCCACTTTGATCACCTTTTCTCCGATACCATGTAGAATTTCACACTGTAGATCACCAGATAATGCAATATACTAAAGCAAAATAATTGATCTACTTCTACAAACAAACTTGCGGAAGCTTAATCGATTTTGAGCAAGATCAAATAGAACACATATAATAGAGAATGAGAAATCAATCACACATGAACATAGAAGAATAATCTGGGGAAAGCCTCAGCTAAAAACCCCGCTATCTGTATTATCATACAAGTGGAAATATCTCAGGATTACACAAAGCTTTAACTCACAAGCTATCCAGATCTCAGTACAATCCCTCATTGCTGCTCATAGACAGAATAGACAACACATATGCCTTCCTTCAGTCCTCCAAGCCTCCTATTTCTTTGCGCAGTTTCTCCTGGGTCCTCTGACTACCACCTGTGTGAATTCTCCTCTCACACACAACACTAACCTCTGAAATAACTGCGCAATCCTGAAGGAGATAATTCCTTCTGCATGGATGACTTTCCTTTATAGGAAAAATCCTCAAACTGATAGTACACTGTCCCTTCCTCTGATCTCAATTGGGTCTCTGACTGAAATGACATGCATGAGTTATTTATTAGAGAATATTTAGTTATCTGAAGTACACTAGTTACATGCATACATGCATTAACCAACTGAACTCATAATCAGTTCCACAAACTATTGGAGCTAATCTAACTGGACTTAACTCAGTTAACTAAGCTAACTAGTTACAACTCAAAGTATAACTCATCCTGATCTCCTTAATTAAGGGATAACTTCCTCAATCAAAGGGATAATTGTTGCATGTCTTCACATAGACTTCATGTTTGATTTTCTCCAACTAATTAACTCAAGATGAATTAATTAATTATTTTTCAAACAACTACTAAGATCAAATTTGAATTTTAGTTCAGGGACTAACTAAAATTGGAATCTATCCGGAAATGCTATTTATAGCAATGATATTTTTAACATTTCTTGTTGCTATTTTCAACACTCATCCCAGTGGGTTTGATACTATTAGGCTTAGAATTGATTTCAAAAAATGTAAAAGCAGTTCCCAATAGTGTATGCCCCTTGGACTATGCACTAAACTCAGTCATTTTCCTTTTACAGTTAGGGATATATATATATATATATATATATATATATATATATATATATATATATATATATATATATATGCTCATTTTGACAATGTAGCAACATAGCTCAATGTTATTGGCTTTCTCTTTTCTTTGTAAAAGGACAAAAGTGACATCATTTTCAAAGATTGAAAATATAAATAAAATAAGTAATAAACTCTATGTCATATATCACCCAGTGTCTAGTTATAGAACCCAAGTTTGAGCTTTATCCATCTTGAGAACAATACGAAGTTTGAGAACCAAAATCAAGCTCTAGTTATTTCTCAAAGTCAATTTTGTGCCTTAGAAAAGGCACACATGCATTTTAGTCTCTATCACTCGCATGTATTTTTTCTCTTATTTTCTATTATTTAACCCTTACATAAAGCCTTCATTGTTTCTCCCATGTTGAGCTTCACCTATGTAAAACTAATGCATGTGGTGATAAAGGTATATCTTGGCCTGTGTAAAAAGACAAAAATGGCTTCAAATGTGGTTTCATGATTTTAAGTATTACAACTAATACTTAAAATTAATGATTCTTATTTCTTATGTAATTTTCCTGTATTGTTATATTATGTGTTCATGAATAACCTTTCCTTTTTTCTTAAAAAAAGTCATATAAGAGCTAGTCCCTTTCCCTTGTTTCGTACACTCCCCTGTGAATGTTTTATTTTTCACCAAACATTTACATAATTCAAGATGTTAAGACTTGTTATGCTTTATTGATAGGTATACTAACGATAGAAGAACATCATTTGTATACAAATTTTTGTGCGCTACAATATATACAACATGATTATTTTTAGCAGAGGTGGCCATGGAAAATGTAGAAATAATAGAGGTGGAGGACCAAATCCATTGAAAAGAGGAAACAAAAGGCTCAATTTTTCAATACATTTGGATGCAAATTCTGAAAAGTTCAACCAATTATTACAAATTGGTTTCCTCAATTTATCTCGCTAACAAGCATATTGTCCATCTCCTCCACACAATGGCAAAAATCAGTGGCCCGCACAGACAAATGCGTGGCTTCATCCTAGAGAAGTTGGGTGGTATGAATACAGATGTTCCTGGCACACAAAAAAAGTATGAGAAGATGCATGAGTCAAAGGAAGAAGATGTATCGACATGTGGTATAGATAGAACAACATGAAGAGGTACAATGTGTAATTAGGCTTGGCCAGTATCACACTTAGGGAAAATATGTGTAATCTTGTTGGGGGAGAAGAATGAGCCTGATTAGTGTCAAGGGGATTTCTTCAAGTTAGTAGCCATCGAATGCCTTAGCAACGTTTGGCACAATTGCCATCAATGCCAAAGGGGGATATTGTTGGAAAAAATGTAGGCCTTGGAGAATCTTGGACAAAATGTTGTCCTTAGAGATTGTTGGAAAGATTGATGGACATAATGTTCTCATTGATGTCAACTATCTCACTAATGACAAGTATGAATTCATTTATGTCAGTGAGAGTTGGATGGTAGTTGAGGTATTTAGTTGAGAATCCATCACAGTAATAGGATAAAGTGAAGAATTCCTAAAACTTATGCCTATGGTTGATGAAGGTATGTTGTAGAGGTCACTTTGTTAAAGAAAATTTTGTGCATAGAAACCCAAGTTAGGTGCCCCCACAAAGTGCATGGATGGATAATCCTCAAAGAGACCTTTCCAATGGTATATTACACTTAAGAAAGATCCTAAGAGTTGTAGATATAGTGTGTTTTGAAGTTAGGTGGTTAGCTTTAATGTTGAAGTTTGGAGGTCTGGGCCCCTTATGCAGAAAATAGGTTGTCTATGGCTAAAGTGTCGAACTTCAAACAATTTGGACCGATATGGATGTTCGGGCCAGGTAAGTTGTTCAAGGATGTAGGTTCAAAATATTCCCAAACTCAAACTCATTTTCAAATTTCATGTGCTTTGTCCACAGATAAAGTGTCGAACTCTGAATAGTTCATACTCATTTTGATGTTCTGGTGAGGTAAGTTGTTCAAGGATGCAGGTGCAGAAGAGTCCTAAACCAAAACTCATGGTCAGAGTTCATGTGTTGGTGAAGTTCCAAAGTATAATGGGAATTCATCTCCGAAGGGTTGTTTTAAAGGGAACATAAGAAAAGAACTCAGACCCAGTCTTTCCTCTCTATAAAGTTTTGATGATGTGGCATGATAATGTGGTTATTAAAGTACATATAGGTGCCACCAAATAGACCAAGGTGATGGCATGGCATGTTGGAGAAGTGACACATGGAAGGAAAATATGGAGTCTTTGGATGGCAAAGTGGGCAAAATCCATTTGACACGTGGCATCATTCATATGTTGCAGTGTGGCATGATGACATCACCATGACATGAGAAATGTTGTTAGAAAATGATGTGAAATAGTGTTGGGATTTGAGTTAGCGGATCAAGTTTTTGGACAATTTCCTTTTTTTTAGAATTTCTAAAATTATACTAAATCCCAGATTGTGGGACCCGTAACAAGCATTAGTTCGAGACTTCATCATTTAGGTGATTTTATCGAGCATAACAACAAAAAGGTCCAAACCTGAACTCAAGCATAAGCACATCAATCGTAAAGAACATGGTCACATTTTTGGTCATATGCAAAAGGTGCTAAAGTCTCCAAGATTTTAGTTAGTTAGAATTTGGTGTCGAGTTCAATTATGAATTAAAAGATTTTGTTACATAGTTGTACAATGGAGAACTACAAGAATAAAGGATTTGATTTGTTGATGACAACTCATGGATAATGGCCATTTGTGAGGAAATTATATTATGAGCATTACACAAATATATAAAGAGTTTAGCAAAAGAAGGCTAAGAGAAAGTGTGAGATATTGCAGTGGGTAAGAATTAAAGATAATATTTTACACTCTCTAGCTTAGAATAGCACACCAAGACTATAGAACCATAAGTTCATAGGCTGGATGTGAGCTAACCGAGAGATGAATTTCCTCCTCAAGTAGTAGAACATTGAATGAAGTGCTTATATCAAGCATATTGAGGAGCGAATGAAGTTCCTATTCTCAACCAGTGTGGGATTTTTCTTAAAACGAAAAGCCATAGGGTCATGAAGTGTAGAAGAAACCAGAGTGTGAATGTGAATTGCGTAGTGAGAGAAAAAAAACATGATAGAAAGTGAATTGCTGAAGTTTATTGTTGTAGATGGTGCTAGTGTGTGCTTGTAGAAGAAATAGAATCTTGGTGATGTCGAGGAGCTACAACAAGGAGGTGGGTTCAGGAATTATTCAGAAATAGTATATAAGAATATTGCTAGAGGTATGAGTTTGAAAATCCTATGAAAAGAATAGATCCAACTGGCAACAGTAGTTTGGTGCCTGCACAAATTTGAAGTTGACACCTCTAGAAAGTTGGTGCTTGCAAATATGAAGGGTTGGGGCCTTCTATGAGTGGGTGCTCACAAAAGAATTGATGTAATCACAGTTAGTGCTTTCAATTTACATCATAATAAATAGAAGCTTTGGTGGTTTTTCTCCCAAAAGGGTTCCCATTTTAAATCACTGTGTATATGTATGAATGTATAATTGATGTCTATATATTGCAGTTGATTAATTGATTGGTTAATTAAATGAAAAAAAATTATAATTATTGATTCACTCCCCCCGGGAATTCTTAATTCCTAACATAATAAGAAGCCACTTTAATTAAAGAAAAAACCTACTTTCTGAGATCTAAATATTTCAATTCATAGTCATGTAATGTTTTTCTCATGCATAAAATAGGAAGTTCCTTTCCTTTTGTATTCTTTTGAGTAAGTAAAGAGGCAATAGTTTCATTCAAAACAAGGGAGTAGAGTATGTAGTCTCGTTCAAAATATGGACTTGTTAGTAGTAGGGCTATTTTAATTTCTTGTTTAATATTTGCGAAAGCCATTTGTGTTTATGGATTCCATTCAAAAGCTTGATCCTCTTTTAACAACTCATTAATTCAATTCAATATTGAAGCAAAATCCGGTATCAATCTTCGAACAAAATTTACCTTCTTGAAGAAAGATTAAACTCCCATTTGGGAAGTTGGAGGTTGCAAATTATTTATGGTTTTAACTCTATCTATGTCAAATATTATTCCTTCTTTGCTCACAATATGGCCAAAAATATTTCCTTTTGATACTGCAAACAAATGGTTCCTTGGATTAAGAGATATGCCATACAATCTAGAATGTTGGAAAACTTGTCTCAAATGCCTGATATGTCGTTCTCTTAATTTTGAATGGATAGTAAGATCATTATGGTAATCTTCAATGAACTTATCGATCATCTATTTAAATGCATAACCCATATGTCCTTCTAGTGTAGCTCTAACATTTTTTAATCCAAAGGGAATCCTAGCATATGAAAATGTCCCTCATGGTGTTACAAAATTACTCTTGTATTGATCATATTTGGCAACTAACACCTGATTCTATCTGGCAAACCCATCAAGTATTGAAATTAAAGAAAAACCAACAACTTGTTTGAGGAGAATTGATGCAGGAGCATCCAATTAGGGAGGCGACAGCTGGCCATGCTGTTTCAAGTTAAGAAAAAAAAAAAAAAAAAATTAATTTTCAGTTTTCTTTTATTGTATCGTTTTTTTTTCAAGAAGGCTGTCACAGCCAATGTCGTTATTTCTTTTTTATTTCTTTTAAAAGTCAATAGATTAGAGAGTGGTCTTCATAGATTAATACTTGAAAACAGAAAAAGGAATGTAACTGTAAAATTGTAACTGAAAGTAGTTCCTCAACTGAATGAGGCCTCAAGCAGCTTATATACATGAACAAAAATAAGAAACAGGTGGTTGCTGCCAAACATAAGAACAGAAACTAGATAATGTAAATCTCTGATAGAGAAATTTCTTTTTTTCTTGAAGAGTAAAAGGAATCATTTCAGGTAACCATCAGTATTTAATATGAATTACTGCTACCGTGTACGAAATTAATTATTGGAAGACTGGAACAAGATTGTGCATCATATCAAGCAATTAAAGACTACTGGTGAACTCATTCAGGTATTTCACAAGACAATATATTGAAATTCTTGCAAACAGCAAATGCGTTCACTTTTCCATACATACATACATGCATACATACATACATATATATATATAGAGATATATCGCATAAATATTTGTTACAGTAGAGACAGCATCCGATAACCCTACCCGGGTTAAGAGCCTAAGGCAAGTTGCCTTTCCAAAAAATATACAAACACCAGAGACAGTCCGCAGACATTTCGTTTCAGACTTAGGAGGGTTTCTGAGACCCAGACAAAACAACTATCAAAAGACAGACAAGATAGCCTAGGACTTTCAATGGAGGAATAGGTTCGAGCATCAATAGAACGAGACTACATCTCTGTAAAGTCTAACCTATAGCTATCATGTAAAACAAATAGGAAAGGCACTACCCGATTCGAGTGACAACGGCCACGGAGGAGTGAAGGAGTAGAGGCCACTAAGGACTAAGCCCTCGCCATCATTGCCGAGGAACGAACCACCTACACAACAACAAAAGATGTCCAGAGAGGCAACATAACCAACATACAGAGAGAAAATCGAAAAGAAGGAACATAGGAGGAAAACTAGAGGGTTACCTGAAACGGAGGGCAGGTTCCATAGTCGAACCTGGAACTGACAGTGTTCAAGCCACAACCACAGAGCCACGAAACCCCAACTACTCACAAGGAGCAAACCTGTTAGCAAATGAAGAGAAAGCAAGAAGTTTGAACCTAGAGCGGGGTAATTACCTTGCATGAGGACTGAATCATTGCCAGGGAAGTTGGGCTGAGGACCCCACAACAAATACCACCAAAAGTCACCAACAAATGCAGAAGGAAACGAACCAATAGTTACAACAAACAAATTACAGTCACAGAACAAACCTCGCATACCCAGAATAGTCACAAAGCTCGACAACATTTCATGAAACCACACAAGAAGCAGCCACCAAGTTCGTCGGAATAACATCCCTAAGTTGCCCAGAGGCATAGAACCAGAGCTGAGACCGGAACCAGCAAACGGCGGAAGGCACAGGGACATTGTTGTCGGCGGAAGGAACCAAGTAAAGAATAGAGTGAGACCAGCAGTGACAAATGACCAAGCAACCCGCGAAGACCACACAATAGAACCCTAGTGCAGAGACCGAGATCACCTCAGAGAGTAGGCAGAGTTATTGTGCCATTAAACCCTCACCAAAACCCAGCTACATACCAGCGCTGGAAATGGTCACGTGGGCCAGTCGCCACGTAGGTGCCACCTCAGGGTTTTGGGGTGAGTCATCAAATTTTTGGTATCAGAGCAGTTCTTTCCTTAGGGAAGAAAAATTATGGAGGTAGGAAGAAGGGGTTGAGGTAGAGCCATTCGGAGGGTAGCTGATGAAGGACTGCGTGAGGAAATCAGGATCCTAAGTGCTAGATTGGCAGCAGTAGAAGCAGGGAGGCACAAGGATCTAGAGGGTGGTGACGTCAGTGAAGAAGAAGCCATAGCTCGGACAGATGGGTCCGACGAGGAAGGACTAGAGATAAGGTTGTTAAAATATATTTTGTTAGCAAGCAACAAACCGAAGCCTGAACTGTCAAGGTATGATGGCAACTTATCTGCTGAAGTATTATTGGACTGGATTAGCGAGTTGGATAATTATTTTGAATCTAAAGAACTCAGTGAGGATAGGAGGGTCAGATTCGCAGCTACAAAACTGAAGGGGCATGCAGCACTGTGGTGGGATAGTGTGCAGGCAGAGCGAAGGAGATTAAATAAGCCACCGATCAGAATAGGGCCAGAATGATCACCAAAATGACAGGTAAATTTTTACCTAAGGATTATCAGATTTCTCTATACAGATAGGTACAGAACCTGAAACAGAGAGCAATGACGGTGAAGGAATATATGGAAGAATTTTATAGAGTGAATTTATGAGCGAGTTATGTTGAGGATACCCCAGAAAAGACAGCAAGGTTCGTGAATGGATTACGGGTGGAGATACTGGATGAGATCAGTATTCTCTCTCCCAAATCTATAGAAGAAGCATATCAAAGTGCTTTAAAGGCGGAGGAGAAGATCACCAGGAGACAGAATTCCAGGACTGGACGTGGAGCCGGCCGAGGTGTTGGAAATAATACTGAGAAGGGGGGGTGAATCAGTATTATCAAATCAAATACTTTTCATTTTTCATACTCAGATTCATATACGCGGCTTCAGTTCAGTATATCCGTGTATATAGGCAACTGCATTAAATGCAACTAGCGTACATACAGTAATCTTATGATTTAGTTAGCTTATCTTCAGTAAATGCATCAGAACATTATTAACCATATTAACAGTAAACAGGTGCAGTAAAACAGAACAGATCATCACACATAAGAAGCACACATGAACACCATGATATAAGGTGGAAACCCAATGTGGGTGAAAACCACCTGCTACAATTCGTCTCTTTCTTCCTTTAATAAGAAACTTCTTTTTACAATAGTACTGGTGCAGTCTTATACCAGTACGCAGGCTTCTACCTGCAGAAGGCTACAACCTTCTTAGCTCTTGTACTAGCCGATCCATTTACTAGTACGTAGGCGCCGGCCTACTAAAGGCTCCAACCTTCACTCATTTTCCAGCTGCTCCTGGAAGGGAGCTACAACCCCCTGGCTCTTGTACTGGCCAATATGTTTACCAATACATAGGTGCCGGCCTACGCTCATCCAGGGACCATGTTCAATACATTTTCATACTGGATCCATTAATACAAAACAATCATTACTGCAGTGAACAATCTCTGAATCACCCTGTCAACAACACAATCAACAACAGAACTCTGCAATAATAACTAGATCCAACTGCAACCTCAAATATCATATGTCATACTGTATACACTACTTTGACGAACCAAACCTGCATATATACGCGCTTTCACCAAAGCCAACCCGCGTACAGATCTGCAAATATTTACTCATAACATTGCCGCTGTTCCAAACATCAGTCATACCCAGATCATAACATTCATACAATAAACATGCGTCAATAGATCTAGTCTATCCATAATCAAACCATATAATGATAATCATTCCAAGCCTTAAGATCCCGATCCATCGTTCATCATCCTTCACATGAGTGCCTCCTTGGTTCAGATCAAGCAAGGTATCACCAACCCATAACCAGCATCTAGATCTCACACTTCATCAGATATTCATCACATGCACACTCCACCTCTTGGCCTAATGATCTTCTCCTTATATAGGTTTAGGCTTCTCTCAATACCATGGTCCAAAGCCATGTAGAACCAATACCTTGGACCCAATACCTGGGGTCGACACTTTGGACCAAATACCATGGATCAAATACCACGGACCAAAACCATGGTTTCCGACATGTACGTGGCTTTCCTTCTATGAACCTGCGTGTGTATGTGTACGCGCATTTTGTTCTGATAACCTGTGTGTATATGCACTTTCATCATGGTCAACCTGTGTATACCTCTCTCTTGACCTGCTGCATTATGATCTGAGTTGCCATCAAGGACAACACTTGTATCATACCTCTGAGTGAGTTGCCATTAAGGACAACACTTGAATCATAATGCCAACAATCTCCCCCTTTGGACTTGATGGCAGCAACCATACCAAGTCACTCTCCCTCTTTGACATCAAGGGAAAAGGGCGGACCAAGATATTCTCTTCTTTGATCTCCATCTGCTGTCCATACTCCCCCTGAGTACCTGCTGAAATCTCTGATTGAGCTCCCCCTTTGTACATGCCAAGATGTTCCAATCCATCCATGCTCCCCCTGAGCACATGCAAGGTCCGTGATAGTTATCAGCAACTATCATACACCATATGATCTGTACTATGAGCATCCGTCATTAGCATCCAGACCTGTAACCTGCAATACCATTCTTCTGACCAACCAACAATAAGTAGCAAGATGTATTATTTAGCTACATAAGCATCATCACCAAAGACTTCTCATCAAAATGCCAACAATGCATTTATTTAAGTATATGCTCCCCCTGAGCCTGTGCCATGCCATCATCAAACACTGACTGAACCATATCAGACTTCTGTACTGCTGCTTTTCTTCAGAACATCATATACGCGACTGTGCAGCATATAACTCGCGTATATACGTGATTTGTCTTCATGAAACCTGCGTATGAGATTTAGAACACTGATGTTCCACACTTCTAGCTTCCTCTGAATCTGTCATGTCTGTGTACTCTGCTATGCCACATCTTTCTAGCTGTACTTCCTTTTTCTTCCATATCTTCAACTGTGATGATGTTTTCTTCTTTTGGTTTGGTGTCCACAATCTTCTCCTACATTCTTTCGCTATATGTCCAGGCTTGTTGCATGCATAACATCTTACATGTTTCATGTTCCTTCTATTGCAATCAATTGCTTTGTGTCCAAACACATTGCAGGCAAAACAATATCCTCTGAAATACCTGGAATGTGATGATCTTGAACCATTCTACTTCTACATCTGGCTGCAACATGTCTAAGATTATGAAATACATAACATTCAATATTATTCAATGGAGGAAATAATCGTCTATCACTTCCATAGGTAGGAGCAAAGGATTTTCTTTGAGGAATTTCTTTCCTTGGTTATTCTTTGTTGAGCATTTCAGATTTCTCATTAGAGTTCCTTGCCTCACCTTGTGAGCTAGATTCACCTTTAGCAGATTCATAAAAACCAAGACCAGTTTTGATAGCAGGGGACCTTTGACTACTAAGAATATCATCCAAGATCTTAGTACTATCTTGAAATTGTAATAGTTTATCTTTTTCTTCTAATTTACCTTTCAAGATATTTACCTCAACTTGATGTTGTTCTTCCTTTTCCAGACATTGGTTCGTCAAAGTTTCTTCAGACTTTCTTCCTTCTTCCACTTGTTTCCTTAGTTTGAGAATCTCATTTTCTTGTGCTTCATTAAGCACCTGCAGCTGCATTTGTTGTACTCTGTAGGCACATTCCAACTGAGCTTTTACGCTGATAATTTCTTCTTTGAGGGCACCCTCCCTTTTGCTAGGTAGATCTTGTTGATCTATGATTTTATCTGATGCATCATTTGCTTGTCCATCTCCAATCTGAGGTGATTCAGGATCTGAATACTTGCTTCCACTCAATAGCAGGCTGTCATTGTCCCTTTGAGCTGTCTTCTTCTTTTGACACGCTTTCTTTCCCATTGTGCTATGGATCTGCTTCAAGCGATGAAGCTTCTACCGAAGGACCTGCTCCGATACCAATTGTTGGAAATAATGCTGAGAGGGGGGGTGAATCAGTATTATTAAATCAGATACTTTTCATTTTTCATACTCAGATTCATATACGCAGCTTCAGTTCAGTATATTCGCATATATACACGACTGTGTTAAATGCAACTAGCGTACATACAGTAATCTTATGATTCAGTTAGCTTATCTTCAGTAAATGCATCAGAACATTATTAACCATATTAACAGTAAACAGGTGCAGTAAAACAGAACAGATCATCACACATAAGAAGCACACATGAACACCATGATATAAGGTGGAAACCCAATGTGGGTGAAAACCACCTGCTGCAATTCGTCTCTTTCTTCCTTTAATAAGAAAATTCTTTTTACAATAGTACTGGTGCAGTCTTATACCAGTACACAGGCTTCTACCTGTAGAAGGCTACAACCTTCTTAGCTCTTGTACTAGCCGATCCATTTACTAGTACGTAGGCGCCGGCCTACTGAAGGCTCCAACCTTCACTCATTTTCCAGCTGCTCCTGGAAGGGAGCTACAACCCCCTGGCTCTTGTACTGGCCAATATGTTTACCAGTACGTAGGCGCCAGCCTACGCTCATCCAGGGACCATGTTTCATACATTTTCATACTGGATCCATAAATACAAAACAATCATTACTGCAATCAACAATCTCTGAATCACCCTGTCAACAACACAATCAACAACAGAACTCTGCAATAATAACCAGATCCAACTGCAACCTCAAATATCATATGTCATACTGTATATGCTACTTTGACGAACCAAACCTGCGTATATACGCGCTTTCACCAAAGCCAACCCGCGTACAGATCTACAAATATTTACTCATAACATTGCCATTGTTCCAAACATCAGTCATACCCAGATCATAACATTCATACAATAAACATGCGTCAATAGATCTAGTCTATCCATAATCAAACCATATAATGATAATCATTCCAAGCCTTAAGATCCCGATCCATCGTTCATCATCCTTCACATGAGTGCCTCCTTGGTTCAGATCAAGCAAGGTATCACCAACCCATAACCAGCATCTAGATCTCACACTTCATCAGATATTCATCACATGCACACTCCACCTCTTGGCCTAATGATCTTCTCCTTATATAGGTTTAGGCTTCTCTCAATACCATGGTCCAAAACCATGTAGAACCAATACCTTGGACCCAATACCTGGGGTCGACACTTCGGACCAAATACCATGGACCAATACCAAAATACCATGGATCAAATACCACGGACCAAAACCATGGTTTCCGACATGTACACGCCTTTCCTTCTATGAACCTGCGTGTGTACGTGTACGCGCCTTTTGTTCTGATAACCCGCGTGTATACGCACTTTCATCACGGTCAACCTGCGTATACCTCTCTCTTGACCTGCTGCATTATGATATGAGTTGCCATCAAGGACAACACTTGTATCATACCTCTGAGTGAGTTGCCATCAAGGACAACACTTGAATCATAATGCCAACACGAGGAAGGGGACAGTCCTTTGGCAGAGGCAGAATTGCGAGCAGCAGTGAGGAAGGCAGTAGTTCAAAAACTGCAGGGTCAACTGAAAAGGATGGTAACACTAGAGGGGGAAGGCCTTACCAGCGAGGGAGAGATAATGGCAGAGGCAGAGGAAATGCCTATCAGTGTTACAAGTGCCACAAATGGGGATACCGGTCTTTTGAATGTCCTGAGAGTGATCAATCAGGACAAAGAGGAGCATATGTTGCTCAACCAGAGGAAGCTGAGGCCCAACCTCAAGAAGTGGAGAACATGCCTGAAACAGGAGAGGCCTTGGTGTTGAACAAAGTCTTGTTGAAACCAGCTAAAGAGTTAGCTGACCAAACACAGCGGAAAGCCCTGTTCTGGACTGTGTGTAAATCACATGGGAAGTGCTGTAAACTGATCATTGACAGCGGAAGCACTGATAACCTGGTAGCCACCGAGATGGTAGAGAAACTGGGTTTGAAAAGACTGAAACATCCAACACCATACCGAGTGTCTTGGTTACAAAAAGGGCATCAACTGCTTGTTGACGAGCAGTGTGAAGTGGAATTCCATATTGGCAGGTATAAGGATAAGGTGACATGTGACATTATGCCAATGGATGTGTGCCATATACTGCTAGGTAGACCATGGCAGCATGACAGGAAGGTAGTGCACGATGGGAAGACAAACTGTTATAAGTTTGTGAAAGATGGGATCAAGCATACATTGGTACCCATGAAGGAAGAGGACACAACAGAGAGTAGTGGGACCAAGGTACTATTATTAGGGGGAAAAGAGTTCCTACAGTAGGTTGGAGATGGTGAAATAAAGTTTGCAGTTGTGCGGAGACCAAGGACAGTGTTAGTTCATACCGAAATTAAGGATTTGCTGGAGGAAATTCAAGATATGTTGCAGGAATTCAGCGATATAATAGTAGATGATTTGTCGGATAAGTTACCCCCAAAATGGAGTATCAACCACCATATCGATTTCATCCAAGGAGCTTGTTTACCTAACAAAGTTGCTTATCGAATGAGTCTAAAGGACAATGAGGAAATTAGGAAACAGGTACAGGAATTGTTGGACAAAGCACTGATCTGGAAAAGCTTAAGCCCATGTACAGTTCCAATAGTCTTAGCTCCCAAGAAAGGAGGAGAGTGGCGGATGTGTACCGACTCCCGAGAAATTAACAAGATTACCATTAGATACAGGTTCCCTTTGCCACGAATGGATGATATGATGGACTGCTTGAGTGGAGTAGCATATTTTTCAAAGATTGATTTAAAAAGCGGTTATCATCAGATACATATTCGAGAAGGAGACGAGTGGAAGACTGCTTTCAAGACCAATGAGGGCCTGTATGAATGGTTGGTCATGCCATTTGGGTTGAACAATGCACCTAGCACATTTATGCTCTTAATGAACGAGATGTTGAAGGAGTATATCAGGAAGTTTAATATTGTATATCTGGATGATATCCTTATTTTCAGTAGAACTAGAGAGGAGCATTTCCGACACGTCAGATGTGTCTTGGAAAAATTACAGTAGAACAAATTGCTGTTGAATCTGAAGAAATGTACATTTTGTAAGAAGGAGTTGATTTATTTGGGATTCATGATTGCAGAGAATGGGTTGAAGATGGATCGAGAAAAGGTTGTAGCCATAGTTAGCTGGCCGTCCCCAGAAAGTTTATTTGAAGTACGAAAATTTCATGGGCTAGCAAGTTTTTACCGGAAGTTTATAAAAGATTTCAGTATGATTTGTGCACCCATGGTGGACACCATCAAGAAGGAAAGCCAACCTTTTCATTGGACCGAGTCAGCTGAAAAGAGCTTTCAACTACTGAAAAAGAAGATCACTGAAAGACCCATTTTGAGGTTGCCAGATTTCAACAAACTTTTTCAAGTTCGTTGCGATGCCAGTGGGACAGCCATTGGAGTGGTACTGAGTCAAGAGGATAAGACGGTAGCCTATTTAAGTGAGAAGTTAAATGAGATTCGACAGAAGTATACGTCCTATGACAAGGAATTCTATGCAGTGGTGAAAGTGTTAAAACATTGGAGACATTACTTGCTAGGTAATGAATATGTTCTGTTCTCAGACAATTCTGCTTTGCAATATGTCATGCAACAGCATAAGCTGAATCACAAACATGAAAAGTGGGTGGAATATCTCCAGAGTTACACGTTTGTGTTAAAACACATCAGTAGACAAGCCAATAAAGTGGCATATGCATTAAGCAAAAGAAGTTTTATTTTACAAGAAGGCAGAGTGTAGGTGTTGGGCTTTGAACATCTCAAAGATTTGTATGAGACAGATGCAGATTTTCGGGAAGCATATGAAGCTTGCCAAAATCCGTTGTTGAGGAACAACAGTTTGTGGTTAGATTATAACATGTAGGAAGGATTACTGTTCAAAGGAGGACAATTGTGTATTCCAGAATGTTCCATGAGGGAGAACTTAATTCAAGAGAAACATAGTGGTCGTTTAGCTGGACATTTTGGCGTAGACAAGACCTTGGACTAGGTAAGTCATTTCTATTATTGGCCAAAGATTTTGCAAGACGTACAACGGTATGTGGCTAGATGTAAGATGTGTCAGCTGGCGAAAGGACATAGTGAAAATACGGGACTGTATATGCCCCTACCTGTTCCGGACAGGCCGTGGGACTCAGTCAGTTTGGACTTTGTCTTGGGTTTGCCGAGGACGTAGAAAGGATACGATTCGATCATGGTAGTAGTGGACCGTTTCACTAAGATGGCACATTTTATTCCTTGTAAAAAGACCAACAATGCCACGCATGTAGCCCACTTATTCTTTACAGAAATTGTCAGACTGCATGGCTTACCAAAGTCAATCATTTCAGATAGGGACATGAAGTTTACGGGCCATTTCTGGTGGACTTTGTGGAAAAAATTAGATACTAAACTAAACTTTAGCTTAGCTTACCATCCACAGACCGACGGACAAATGGAGGTAGTAAACCGAAGTCTGGGAAATCTGCTACGTAGTCTAGTTGGAGAAAATTCATGACAGTGGGATCGTGTACTCGCACAAGTGGAGTTCGCTTATAACGATTCGCCCAACAGGAGTATAGGAAGAAGCCCTTTCCAAATCCTATACGGCATGCACCCCCGCGGAGTGCATGAGTTACGAGATTTGGGTCGGTTGGAACAGAGGAGTGCTGACAGAGAAGATTTCACCAAAATGATTAACGATCTTCACGAATAGGTGAAAGCCAAATTGCAGAACAACAGCCAAAAATACAAGAAGAAAGCAGATTTAAAACGACGGGAAGTGCAATTTAATGTAGGAGACCTGGTACTAGCACACCTACGGAAGGAGAGGTTTCCTAAAGGGGAATACAACAAGCTTAAATTGAAAAAGATAGGGCCTTGCCAGATACTACAAAATTTTTCTGCCAATGCATATGAACTGCAATTACCCCCGGGTATTGGGATCTCGCCCATTTTTAATGTAGCAGACCTATACCCTTATATTTCTGCTAACATGGACGACAACTTGACAAGACACACATGGGACACCCAAGGAGACGAAAAGATAGAAACATGGATCAAACAGATGCCGCCAGCCAAGCCTTTGGAGATTGACCAAATACTGGACACTCAGGTAGCCAGGCGCACACGCTGAAAGGAGTACTTGCAATACTTGGTTAAGTGGAAGGACTATCCAATTGAGGACAGTACCTGGTTGGATGCCAGACAAATCTAACGCGCCGTGTATTCGATCAACGAGCTCATGGACAGGAGCCATGAGAATCATTCACCCCGGGAGCCTGATGCAGGAGCATCCAATTAGGGAGGCAATAGCTGGCCATGTTGTTTCAAGTTAAAAAAAAAAAAAACAATTTTAATTTTCAGTTTTCTTTTATTGTATCGTTTTTTTCGATAAGGCTGTCACAGCCAATGTCGTTATTTCTTTTCTATTTCTTTTAAAAGTCAATAGATTAGAGAGTGGTCTTCATAGATTAATACTTGAAAACAGAAAAAGGAATGTAACTGTAAAATTGTAACTGCAAGTAGTTCCTCAACTGAATGAGGCCTCAACTAGCTTATATAAATGAACAAAAACAAGAAGCATGTGGTTGCTGCCAAACAAAAGAACAGAAACTAGATAATGTAAATCTCTGACAGAGTAATTTCTTTTTTTCTTGAATAGTAAAAGGAATCATTTCAGGTAACCATCAGTATTTAATATGAATGACTGCGACCATGTACGAAATTAATTATTGGAAGACTGGAACGAGACTGTGAATCATATCAAGCAATTAAAGACTGTTGGCGAACTCATTCATGTATTTCACAAGACAATATATTGAAATTCTTGCAAATAACAAATGCAATCACTTTTCCATAAATACATCTATATATATATATATACATATATATCACATAAATATTTGTTACAGTAGAGACAACATCCTGTAACCCTATGCAGGTTCAAAGCCTAAGGCAAGTTGCCTTTCCAAAAAATATACAAACACCAGAGATAGTCCGCAGACATTTCATTTCAGACCTAGGAGGGTTTCTGAGACCCAGAAAAAATAACTATCAAAAGACAGACAAGACAGCCTAGGACTTTCAACAGAGGAATAGGTTCGAGCATCAACAAAACGAGACTACGTCTCTGTAAAGTCCAACCTACAGCTATCATGTAAAACAAATAGGAAAGACACTACCCGATTCGAGTGACAACGACCATGAAAGAGTGAAGGAGCATAGGCCACCGAGGACCAAACCCTCAACATCTCGTCGAGGAACGAACCACCTGCATAGCAACAAAAGATGTTCAGAGAGTCAGCATAACTAGCATACAGAGAGAAAATCGAAAAGAATGAACATAGGAGGACAACCAGAGGGTTACCTAAAACTGAGGGCGGGTTCCATAGTCAAACTCGGAATTGATAGCGTTCAAGCCACAGTCATAGACCCACGAAACCCCAACTACTCACAAGGAGAAAACCTGTTAGCAAACGAAGAGCAAGCAAGAAGTTTGAAACTGGAGCGGGGAAATTACCTTGCATGAGGACCGAATCATCGCCAAGGAAGTTGAGCTAAGGACTTGACAACAAATACCAACAACAGTCACCATCAAACGCAGAAGGAAACGAACCAGTAGTTACAGCAAACAAATTATAGTCACAGAACAAACCTCGCATGCCTAGAACAGTCACAAAGCTCGGCAACATTTCATGAAACCACACAAGAAGAAGCCACCAAGTTCATCGGAATAGCATCCCTAAGTTGCCCAGAGGCATAGAACCAGAGCTGAGACCGGAACCAACAAATGGCGGAAGGCACAGGGAAATTGTTGTCGGCAAAAGGAACCAGGTAAGGAACAGAGCGAGACCAGTAGTGACAAATGACCAAGCAACCCACGAAGACCACACAATAGAACCCTAGCGCAGAGATCAAGATCACCTCGGAGAGTAGGCAGAGTTATTGCGCCATTAAAACCTCACCAAAACCCAACTACATACCAGCGTGGGAAACGGTCATGTGGGCCAGTCGCCACGTAGGTGCCACCTCAGGGTTTTGGGGTGAGTCATCAAGAATTTTTGTATTTAGTAGTGGATAATTATCTTTCAAAAATGCTTTATTAATATCTAAAAACTAAACACAAATCTAAATACACCATTCTTCCTTTTTACTACTATAGCATTGGAAATCAACTTAAAATCTTTGTTGGAAATATAATACATGCCTTTTTCATCTTCTCAACTTTGATTTTGACTAGTGGCTTCAAATTTGGATCTATGGATCTAGTCTTCTTCTTGAAAGGTTTTCCACCTTCTTTTAGTGGTATCATATGCTGGAAAATGGACATATCATATTCTTTCAAGTCATAATACGTCCATGCAAAGACATCTTGCAACTCATTGAATAAATCAAGTTATTATTGAATTTATTTTTGGGCATAGTTGGTTTACAAGTTTAGATATTTTAGGTTTTTTTATGTACCAATATTAATCTTTTGAGTTTCTTGAAATTTTATTAAACAATATTATTTTTTAAGATTCTCATTATGTTATTAATAATTTCTTGTAAATAAAGACTCAAAATTGATATATCTTCTTGGGAGAGAAGGAATTTTTACATCTTTGATGAGGATTGTGTTTTTATGGTCCACGTCATCTTGGTGATAATTAGAATCTAGATATTTTGATAACATTTATTTTGCATGATACATGAATTCTTTGGCATGCTCATCATTTTCAAACATTTGCCACTAATCCCCATTACCAGGTATTGATGGGTAGTAGATATTCTCTACATGAAAAGAAATTTTAGATATGTGATCATCTAGATTAAAAAGGGATAATTCCACTACCAAGGAATCATCCATTTGATTTTGTTCTAGTGGAACAAATATTATCTCAAAAGGATTGAAATTTTTTAAGAATATCACAAACCCTTGTATCATAACATTCCAATCGTTGTTTGTTTATATTATACTTTTTCTTGATTTGATTTATGATCAATTCAAAATATCCTCTCACAACTAAATCTTTAATATGCATTTGAATGGTTGGTATTAACCCTTCAGTTAGTGCCTCATATTCTGCCTATTATTTGTGCAAGGAAACTCTATTCTAAAAGCATAAGGATATTTGTGCAAGAAAACTCTAGTCTAAAAGCATAAGGATATTTGTGCAAGAAAACTCTAGTCTAAAAGCATAAGGATAAATATGAGAGCTTGGACCATGAAATACTCCCCTGACTCAAATTACATAACTTAAAAAAGAGCCATTGAATGACATTTTCCAAAATCCTAGAAAAATATCACTTTCACAATATTTATTTAGTGCTATATTGAGGACAACATAATTTTCTATCCCTAAATCTAGACAATTTTGAACAACATTTGATTTTTTTTTTTCTTAAAGAAAATGGGTTTCCTTTGCTCTCTTGGGATTCTAGTAAAGGTTTTTTGTTTGACAATATCATATAGTTTCCATCATTCATGATATATCCTCTAATCCTAGAACACCAATTATGACCAAGAACAACTCCATAGGAAGCTAGGAGATCGAAAACAACTATAGTGAATACTATGGTTATATGTGTTTCCAATCTTATTTGTGGCTTTGTTGCCTACCATGCAATTATGAACAATAGAGTCCGATTTTCAATAGGAATATAAAAAGGAGAAACCTTTCCTCTTACTCTTTGTTGAAATTAATTGGGTATTTCTTGACTACCAACCAAAGCTACTTCTATTCTTAGATTTGATGGACCCATGTTCCACAATATTTTAATAGGTTCTCCCTTTTTTGAGGCAGCCAAGAAGAGACAAAGTGACTTGAAACTTCCTAAATTCATCCAATATTATAAGGCATTTCTATTTTGGTGTTATCTTGTTCCTTTATAAAATATGGAGTACCTTGTTGTGATGTTGATTGAGGAGAATTATTAATATTTTTTCCTTTATCGACATAATAATCTAGTTTGAATTTTCTTATTTGAGCTTTTGCCTAAATCAATTTTTCTTGGTATTCTTTAGAATTTTCTAGTTCAACAAAGTCACCTCGAGCAAGAATCTGCATATTTTCTTCATATTGCATTGATTATAAGATACGAGGTTCTTAAATTATTTCAACCATTAATGGATATAAATATTATTAATTTTCTTCAAACACATCATCTTCTCCTAATAAAACTGCATTTGGATATATCCTCTAATCCTAGAATCACAATCATGACCAAGAACAACTCCATAGGCAGCTAGGAGATCGACAACAACTATAGTGAATATTGTGGTTATATGTGTTGCCAATCTTATCCATGCACAAAATTCTTTAATTTCACCATAGGAAAGGATTTGTATTGACTCCGTTAGAGCCTAGATTGACCTCAGGCTGAAAGAAGGCAATCCTAGGATAACCACAAACCAAGCTTAACTTGGTAGCTAGCCCTACCAGGTCAGGAGAGGGCTCTCTCCTTGTGAATCTCAGTCAAGATGACTAGATCAGATATGGATTTTAGGCTAGGTATAGTAGCTCTAGGGTTTTTTATTGATTTTGTTGGTTTTGTTGTTGGATCAAATGGAGCAGGCAGCTTTGGGTCCGGGAAATCAAGTCAGGATGCAGGGTGTTCTATGGGGCGAGGTAGGTAGGTGTTTTGGCACTTGAAATTGAGTGAGATGAGAGGTCTAAGACTGGTGAGGAGCTGAGGAGGGCATGCAAAGATCATGTATCCTTCTCAAACAGTAGAAAACATAAAAAACTAAATGGTTTCCCAAGGCAGAGCACTGTAAACAATGAATTCTACCTATCTATCTTGATATCATTCAGCTAGAAGCAATGAATTAGATTTTGGAACACATAAAACATGAGAAAAATTGATAACAGAAGAAGAAACTATGCAAAAACACCATACCACAAGTATCCCATAAAAATAGCTGCAAATCCTGGTTTATTTCCTTGCCAAACTGCTGATAAAGGTGTACAATGTAGCTCAGAGCATCCAAGAGAGTCCAACCTTTGCTAATGACAGAAAAAATACATAATATAGACATCAAACCACCTATGCTAGCCATCAGGGTTCGAATCCAAAAGAGAAAGAGCTGTTACAACCATTTCCAAACAGGGAACAGGAATATAGGTAGTGGAACAACTTGCCTCTATAAGCATGGAAACTGATTCATTGACCCCCAAACCACCTCAAACTGATGAATCTGTCCTCTAAGATCATCTCACTATTACATTTACATATCAAGGCATTAATTACAATCATAAAATCATCCATGAAGAGAGAGAAAGTCAACTTGCAGTGAAAGTAGGCGAAAATTTGATTTTCTGGCAAACTGGCCCAATGCACAGCGCCACTGGCCAGATGTGCAACGCTGCTTTCCACCCACTTTTGGAGGCCTTCCCCTTAGACAAATTGAGCACAAGATAGCTCATTAGAAAGGTATTCCTGTCTCACTTCTGGAACATCTTGAATTTTTGTATTTGGAGGTCATTTTCCCCCTCAAAAGTGAAATCTCCTAAGGCTGCTTTTGTGTGTCCAAAAAGAGGCAGAGAGGTCATTTTTTGGTTATCTTTTGACCTTTTTGTGACCTTTTTTTGCCCCAAAATTTCTGAAATTTTTTGGGTTTGATGCTCTCATCATGCTGAATCAAAATATATAAGCCTTTCCTCCAAAAAGTTCTCCAGGGAAAAGCGCAGCGCCACCGGTGCTGCGCATCTAGCCCAATTTCCTGTTTTCAAAATTTCAAAATTTGAAAAAGACAAAAAATCATCAAAACTTGCCCAGATTTGGTATGGGACACCACCATTAGTTGCTTTGATGGGCTAATGAGGCTTCAGCCAAGATTTTCAACTTATCTTGCTCCTTTTTGCTCTTTAAAGCCTTCTTCAACCTAGCTTTAAGCTTCCTGATCCTCATGTTACAGATTTTGTTGCAGGTCATGTAATGGTAGGCCATGTGGCAAAGCATCTTCTTATCCCTGTTGGCCTTCTCAATCAGCCCCTCAAGATGTATGTTGACCCTCTCAAGACAAATTTCCCTAGCATTCTCAATTTCTTTAGCCTTTTGCCTTTTTGCTTTACCTCTTCACTTCCTGGTCACTTGGCCTCTTTGCATCTTTGTTTTCAATATCTCAAGCTCCATGCGATCTTGTTTTTCACTCAGCTGTTTATTTTCCTGTTCCAAGTACTTAATGACAAACTTGTCTCTCTCAAGGTTATCTGACAAAGCTTGAATTTGAGCTTCCCTCTCTTGAATAATAATGTCCTTGACAGTTTCTTCATCTTGAGCTTCCAAGTCAATGATATCATCTCCATGATGAGTAAAATGCTGTTGTGGCTCCTCATGCTCAATGAGATCAAAATCTCTTTCCTCCTGATCATCAAGATCCTCTTCTTACACCTTTTTCTTGCCCTTACTTTTTCCCTTGCTTTGCTGCTCAACCTGTACCTATTTTGCTGAAGAAGAAGGCAAAGCCCCTTCCACACCTTGCGGAGATAGCATTTGCATGTGGCTTGATGACGAAGGCGAGACCCCTTCCACAACTGGTGGAGATAATACTCGCCTAGCAGCTACAAAAAGTTCCCTAGTTCCCCTCTTATATGTCACAAACACTAGCACTCCAACAATTTTAGTCTCTTTGACCTTTTCATGTCCTGAAGGTCCACCTTCTTCATGATGTACTGATGAAAAGATTTGTGATCCTTTGAACATCTCATGAGAAATGAAAGTCTCCCATGGCATGTTAAGAAGGTTCAGCTGATGTAGAATAATGATTTTAATCAAAGAGTAATGGAAAATGTTGTTCAACTGCTGAGGGTATGGCTTCCTCTTTACAATATGTGCCATCTTCTCAATGTTTCTGAACATGAAGTAAGGGATATTCATCATTCTTACTCTAGTGACATGCATCAGAAGTCTAATGTGGTAGACATACAACCGGGAGAACCTACCTTCACAAGTGAAGAACTTGATAATGATTTTCATCAATGGAGCAAACCTGTCTTCCAAAAACTTGAAGGGGGATACTCTCTTCATTTTGTCTTTCTATCTAGCCTTGATCTAAGGCTCATAGTACTCCCTATCAATATCCTGACCTTTGTTCCATTTTTCACCCACATATGGAATATCTGTAGCCTCTGAGATGATAGCTGGTGATATGGTGAATGTTATTCCAGCAAGGGTTACTTCATTATTTTGCAAATGTGTCACAAACAACCTTGCCAACTCATGATGAAATTTGACTCTTTCCATCATTTCACAGAAATCAAAACATGACTGGTGTTTAAAGCAAGAAATGGCAAGTGGACAGGCTTGCAACTCCCTAAAACTAGTGGGCTTCTCTCTGATAATCCTTCCTCCTTTATGAGGCTTCCTTAGCTATATGTTTCTCTCCCTGGAACTGTCACTAAAGGTGTCTTCTTCAAACTCATACTCACTGTATCTTTCCATTTCTTTTGGTGGCTATGAATGCTTGTGGTCAATGATGGGAAGGGTGGATGAAATAAAGATGAGTATGAAGAGATTTTTATGGATGAGTAGGGTTTTAGAGAGCGTGAATGGAATTTGTAGGGTTTGGGGATAGTGTAAGTGGGAATGTAGGAATGCGGAAAATGTATGAGGGGAATGGGATTTAAGAAATAGGTAAATGAGAATGGGGTTTGGTCTAGGGAATAATGGCAAGGATAGGGTAAGTAAAACAATGGAGAGATGATGAGAACTAAGGTTTCACCCTAGAGGCTAGGGTTTTAATTTTAAAAATGCTAAATACCAAGCTTAGCAATCAAAACCCTAGATCATATGATATGATGATTGTACTTACTTGCAAGAAAGTGAATTGATGACTTTGAGGTAAATTTGGCAAGTGTAGAGCATTTTGAGCGATCTGGAGCTTGGCTGGGCAGATGCGCAACGCCTCACATAGGTGTGCAGCACCTACTAGATGCGTAGCGCTTGTGCATTTTTACACTGGAAAACCCTGCCAGGTGCGCAACGCCTCCTAGATGCGCAGTGCTGGCCCCTGATGCCCAACGCTGGCTAGAATTTCTCCAAAAACGCAGCAACTGCACTCTTTTGCTCAATGACACTTAAAAATTGCTTCTTAGCTCTCCTTTGGCACTTTGACTTCAACATTAGCATAATGAAATGATCAATAGAGGATGGGATTTATATGGCTTTCACTTTTTGATTTTTGATGGTGAAAACCCACTTTCATAATGTCTATTTGCTTTTTCAAATACTCTGTTTTTGGATGCTTGATCTTTTTGCTTTGATAGGTGGACTGATGCTCAAATTCTTTGACTTTTGTAGTGGCAAGTACTTGGCAATATCACTGGGTGACCAGGAGCAGCATGGAACCATTTATTACATATGAGAATAATAAAATTACATCAAATTTAAATATGAAATACAAATGCTCTGTTTTCACCTCAAAACTAGTTTTGAGGTGAGAACTTCATTAAGCTTACAAATTAAGAAATTAGGAATTTTCTGATCATTATTATCATCCTCATGTGTCTGTTGACCATTATTGGCAATAATCACTGAATTTTGACCATGGTGAAAACCCTAATATCTAATGAGACTGAAACCCTATGCAATTAATGAAATGAACTGAAAATGAGCTTGAATCATTGACTGAAAGGTATGAAAGGAGGTCACCGAGTACATATCAAGAGGGAAAAACTGAAATGAACCCTACCATCAGTAGATCCATGACCTAATGGAATGCAACCTCATCAGAATGGGACTCCTAGTATGAAATGAAAAAGAGTAAATTTTGATCACTGATGGCAGTGTGAAGACACTGACACTAACATTGGCTCCAATGGGGATGGTAGCTCCTTGGAGGTGCCAAGAACCATAGATCTCTAGGAACATGTAGACTAGTGCCTCATCCATTGGGCAATACGGTCAAGACACTTCAAAACTGAAACTGACACTATGAAAATTGACTCAAGACTCAAACTGACTCAAGACTCAAAGACTGAATTAAACACACAAACTGATACAAATCACTCAACTTTATAACCTTCACCTTGGGCCCCAAGCTAAAATGGATGTGTACCTTTGAAAACTTGCAATGAAAAAGGAAAATGGTATATATAATGATCACATCGTGATTTCAGAAATCACCTTAGAAGAAGTAGCGCTTCAGGAGCCTACCATTGACAGGTCCTCCTGAACAATCTTGTCCATCCATCTCCTTGAGAAGAAATGCATTTTGTCCTCTGTATGTAGCAATCTTATAGGGTCCCTTCCATAAGTTTTCAAACTTACCATGCTTACCCTTATCTTCATTCCTAGCATCCCACCGCAACACTACATCCTCAAGCTGGAACTTGTCCGCTTTTGTTTTCCGGTCATAGATCTTCTTGATCTTCTCCTGCAAACTGAAAGTGTTTTGGAAAACTTCCTCCCTTGTCTGCTATAAATGGATCATCTGATTTATTCTTCGCTGAAAATCATCTTCCTCACTGCCAGCCTCCTGTAAAAGTTTCACAACTGGCACCGCAAGAGATGTTGGAAAAACTATGTCAATGCCACAAACTAGTTCAAATGGAGACATACCTATGGACTTATTTTGGCTCACTCTATCAGCCCACAAGGCATTAACTAACTTTTTATGCCAACCTTTCTTATTTGTTTCCAGCAGCTTCTTGATGATGTTCACCAATAACTTATTAGATGATTCAGCCATACCATTTCCTTGCGGGTAATATGCGGTAGAATGACCCAAAGTAATCTTGTTGCAAAAATCGATCATCTTCTTGGATTTGAATGCAGCTTCATTATCTGTGATGATTTTACTAGGACAACCAAAATGAGATAAAATGTTTGATTCCAAGAATTGAATGATTACTGTATATGTGGCTTGTTTGGTCGGAATTGCTTCAATCCACTTGGTAAAATAGTCGGTTGCTGTTAGGATCCATTTGTGCTGTGCCGACGATGTTGGATGGATTTCCCCGATAAAATCGAGTCCCCACTGCTGAAAGGGTGCATTGACTTCAACCGGTTTTAGAGGAAGAGGCAGCAATTTTCTTTTACCTTGAAAGATCTGACATTCATGACAGCTCATGATTGTTTTGTACACATCTGAAAATAAAGTTGGCCAGTAATAGCTTGCTCTCAATATTTTGTTTGCTGTTGTCTTCTAGAACAAGTGACCACCACAATCACCCTTGTGAAAGTCACTCATCACCTGCTGGGCTTCATCTTCAATTAAACAGTTCAACAAAACACCTCCTGGATCCTTCCAATAAAGGGCATTATTCAAAATGTAGAATTTAGCAGCTTTATGTTTGAGAGATCTACCTTTGTTCTTTATCATCCCCGGAGGTGGCGAGAGGTGCTGAAGTACATACACGATATCCGAATACCACAGTGACTGAAGGAACATTTCAGACACTTGAATCAGGGAGCTTTCTTCTTCATCTTCCGACATGGCTGCGATAAGATTTATATCTAAAGCATGCAGATTTGATTCTGCCATTAACCTTGCCAGGCCTTGTCCTTTGATCAACTTTGTAGGCTTGATCTCCAGATCGTATTCTAACATTGTTGCAATCCATTTTCCCCGCCTTCCTTCTGGATCGGTTTGTACCAGCACATCCTTAACTGTTGCGTTAGGAACGTATGCTATGATGTGTGAGTGCAGAATATACACTTTGAAGTCCTTCAAAGCTTTGACAAGAGCAAGAGCCTGTTTCTCAATTATGTTGTACCGCAAAGCAGCATCTCTAATGGTCTTGCTGAAAAATGCAATGGGCTTTTCCAGCTGATCTCTCTTTTGGATTAAAACTGCTTCCATGGTATGCTCAGATGCAAATGAGAATATAATGAAATCTTGTGTCTAATCAGGACTAATCAAAACCGGGCCTGTAGATAAAGCATACTTTACCAAATTAAATGATTGCATAGCATCCTCCGTCCATTTTACCACGTTCTCCTTCTTAGACATATTAGTAATTTCTCTCAAATACTCAGCTAGATTGGGTACAAATCTTCATAGGAAATTCATCTTACTGTTAAAAGCTTGTATCTCTTTCTTGTTCTTGGGAAAATCTATCTGTTGAATTGCTTCCACCCTTGAAGGATCAATGCGAATTCCTTGCTTTGAGATAATATGGCCAAGCAGCTTCCCTTCATCCATGGCAAAGAGACTTTTCTTCAGATTGAGTGATATCCCAAATTTCCTACATCGCTGAAACACAATCCTTAAATGGTGAAGATGCTCATCATCTGAACCTGAAAACACTGTCAAATCATCTAAATATACAACCAGAAATACATCCTTTTCATTGGCAAAAGCGATGTCCATTGCACGCTGAAATGTGGCTCCAACATTTTTCAAACCAAATGGCATTTTAGCATAATGAAAAGTTCCCCAAGGGGTGGTAAATGCAGTCTTATCTCGGTCATCTTCATGCACTAGAATTTGATTATACCCTGAATATCCATCGAGTAGTGACATGCGTGATGCTCCAACCACTCTCTGGAGGATATGATCCATCTTCGGCAGCGGATAATTGTCCTTCAATGATACTTTATTTAGATTCTGGAAATCGATACACAATTTGATCTCCCCGGTTTTCTTTCTCACATGAACAAGATTTGAAATGCAATCAGAAAATTTGATTGGGACAATTATACCAGCCTTGTATAATCTGTTTACCTCTTTCTCAATGGAAGGCAGCAACTTGGGATTGATTCTTCTTAGCGTCTGTCAGAATGGCTTCTGATTTGGCTTGATGGGAATAGTGTACTGAATTATGTTTTTGTTATACAACTTTCGATCTGAATAATCCCAAGCAAACACATCAGCAAATTCAGACAACAATCTAACATATTTAGACTTTACCTCGAGTGACAATGTTTTGGACAATTTCACAAACTTGGGCTTATCTGCTATTCCAAGATTCACATCCTCAACACCTTTGTCTGTAGGCACCAAGCTTGGCTTTCTAGCCACATCATGATGATCGAAAAGTTCTTCTAAAGGTATGATACCTTTAGGAATAATATTGTCTTTCAACTGCAATATTTCCATCTGATTCACCTCAATTTCCGGTTCATCGGTATCATAGTCAACATCTATGGAAGCATCCTTGTAGTTTCCTTCATTCTGCAAAAAGGTATTGATCTCCTTATCATCCCAAAACACCTGCCAATACCTTAAATTGTCCAGAACAATGGAGCGATGTTTGACATGGATCTCAAACTTGTTGTTGGAATTCATCAGAATCTTCAAATTACTTGCAGCAGTGGCAAGTGAATCTGCAATAACATTTTGAGCACGAGGTACTGTTGTCAAGGTATAATCTGGAAACATTCTTAAGATATCTAAAACTGCATTTCGGTAGGCTCTCATCCTTGGATGTTTAGCTTGATATTCACCCTTGACTTGCTTGATTATCAGCTCTGAATCTCCATAGACTGATATCCTTTTTGCATTCAGCTTTTTGAGAATTTTCAAACCTGCAATCAGTGCTTCATATTCGGCTTCATTGTTAGAACAGTCAAAGGCCAATTTATATGAACAAATTCTAACATTACTAGGGACTTTATTTGGTTGGAAAATAGGGTTGTGAATCCAAATCCCTATGCCAACACCATCCTTACCCACGGCTCCATCAAAATCCATGCTCCATAAGCTTGCTTCTTCTTCTAAACGCTGAAATTCAGTTTCTTTCTCTTGCTTACTTTAACTGACCTCTTCATTTTTCTGTTGTTCATTGCCTTTTTGCTGCTGCCGGTATGTAAACTGCTCAGAAGTACTTGCAATTTTATGTCTTTCTTGATCAAGGACTGCTCTAAAATTTTCTGAAATCTCTGGCACATCTTCTACTTCAACTAACTGACTATCAACATCATTCAAACCACTATTTGAATATAATACAAATGACTCTAAATCTGTATGTACAGAATTAATTGGATGATTAAGCGGTTTCTCCTTGCTTATAATCATGTATTTCATTTTCTTCTCCCTGTATTGTTTTCTCAATTGGCCAAACACGAGAATAGTAGCATAGGAGAAATCTAGTTTTAAAGTCCCCTTAAGCTTTGCACCCCATGAACTAGACAAAAGCATACCAAACCGTGGTGGAATGTCCGCAACAACCACATCCATGAGAACATTCTTGGCCGGGATTTGGTCTAAAGATACCACCAGGTCTTTGATAAGACCAATACAATGGACCCTACCAGAATCAAACGAATACAGGTCATGATATTTTCGAGTAATGTCAAGGCCCAGTTTCTCCAAAATGTCTTTTGGCATCAGATTATGGGAAGCTCCAGAATCAAACATGGCATTGTGAAGGACATACTCATGCAGTGTAAGGCTTATATAAAATGGAGGAACTTCACTATCCTCAGACTGACCCTCCAATTCATTGCTTCTAGCTGAATGATATCAAGATAGATAGTTAGAATTCATTGTTTACAGTGCTCTGCCTTGGGAAACCATTAAGTTTTTTATGTTTTCTACTGTTTGAGAAGGATACATGATCTTTGCATGCCCTCCTCAGCTCCTCACCAGTCTTAGACCTCTCATCTCATTCAATTTCAAGTGCCAAAACACCTACCTACCTTGCCCCATAGAACACCCTGCATCCTGACTTGATTTCCCAGACCCAAAGCTACCTGCTCCATTTGATCCAGCAACAAAATCAATCAAAAACCCTAGAGCTACTATACCTAGCCTAAAATCCATATCTGATCCAGTCATCTTGACTGAGATTCACAAGGAGAGAGCCCTCTCCCAACCTGGTAGGGCTAGCTACCAGGTTAAGCTTGGTTTGTGGTTATCCTAGGATTGCCTTCTTTCAGCCTAAGGTCAATCTAGGCTCTAACATAGTGGCGACCATACTGGGGAAGAAAGACAAATCACCCCAGTACTATTGAGAAGTTCTGAACTTTTGGATGATAAGTTTAGAATTCATTAGGCTGAAAAGTGGAAAGTTGTAAAGCAATATAAAAATCTTGAGAACTTTGAACACACTGGCTTCAAGAAGATACACCAGGTCCAATCCCAATCCTGATCCTCCTCCCGTATTTGAAAATCCTAATCTCATTCCGCGAATACTCAGACAAGAAAGTTCACCAAGTCCTAGACCTGTTTTTAGATCTCATTCATGCCCTGTTGAGTGGCTGTTCCTTGAAGATCTCCCTTTTGACGAGTACTTTGGTATCTCTCTGTTTAGAACCACATCTGATAGTGAACTGCTGGACATAGTCCAAGATCCAGAATTCATCAAAGAACTTGAACTCAAATGAGCCAACTTTTCCAGTAATCGAGATTCTCTGAACTCCCCTCAATCATCCCTTACCACTGATAGACTCCCTGAGTTTTTTGAAACATCTTTTACATCACCATTCATACCTTCACGCCCTCATTAGCCTATCACTATCCCTCAAACACCCATCACCTCTGTTACATCAACTCCCCTTGTTGTCTCAAATCCCCTAGTTACCTCAACATCAGTTTCAAATCCACCTCGAGTCATGGCTGCTCGATATGCACCCCTCGTTCTGCCTCAAAATCTAGATGATATGCCTGCTGATTACCAAAGTAAGATACCTCTTTTAGATGCTACTCAAAGTATTATAGCGTAGCAACATGTTGACAGGATGAATGACTTCTTTGACCTTCATGAGGTAGATGCAGAAAATGTGTCCATGAGATTATTTGTACAGAGCTTTGGAGGCGAGGTTCGAAAGTGGTTCAGAGCATTACCAGTGGCATCTATCAATACTTTGCTGGTTCTCCATAGACAATTCTTGGATCGATGGGAGGTAAAGAAAAACCCTCTCCAAATTCTATCTGAGTATGAAAATATCAAAAGGAATGTGGGTGAAAGTGTCCAAGATTACTGTGTAAGGTTCAATGCAGTTTATAATGCTATTCCGGTTGACATTAAACCACCGATGGGGTTAGCATTGTTCAAATTTCTTGACGGCTTCAATGCTAATATGGCATATCAGTTGTGGGAAAGGGATCCTACCACACTTGAGGATATGCAGAAAAAAGTTGTGAGTGTAGAGGCAAATCTGCTGGCCAAAAGAGCAAGGTGAAAACTGAAAAGAAGGTAACCATAAAGGAAGAAGCATCTTCCTCAAATGTTAAGGCAGATAATATACTCTGGAAAATTAAGAAAATGTTTGACTAGTTCACAATTGTAGATAAACCTAAAACAACGATCAGAAATCCAAACTTCAGAGGACAACAACAACCTCAATTCAGGATTAAACAAAGGGAGCAAAAGACACAAGATCAGTGGGCACAACAGTAGCAAGTCAGAACTCCTTTGCAGCAAAACTATGTGCATGGAATAGAGGATGAGGATGATGATGATCCGGTGGTAGAGGCGAATCATTTCTTTACTGTTGATGGTTTGCCCATTTTTCTCACGGAAGATGAAGAATATTCGGAGGTCCCTGATGCTCAAAAGGATGAAGATTACATACTAGAAAATGAAGCAGTTTTGGAGGATGAGTCAGATGATTATCAGCGAGGATATATGAATGCATTAACAACACAACAGAAACAATACTCATTGAGAAGCAGAGATGTACCAGTCAGTCCAGTTCAAAAGAGAAAGGAAGCACAATCCAAAAATGACTCCTCAAACATTCAAAAGAAAGGGAAAGAGCCTGCTGATCCAACTTCCAGCAAAGGACCATCTACAAATAGCATTGCAAATGAGAAGAACAATCAGAAAAGTGCAGGAAAAGAAAAAGTCGAAAAGAAGGACCCTCCAGTTAAAGAGGTAGATAAAGTTTTAGATTTTAGCTTAGAAAATGAGATTGCTAAATTAAAAGTTTCAATTCCTTTGACTGAATTGATGAAGAATAGCAGCTATAAACACCAAGTGTCCAAAATTTTGCACATAGTTCCTTTATCTGATATGGTTAATGTAGAAGATGATCACCCTGATTAGATTGTGGCACACATAAAACATGATAAAAACTGATAACATAAGAAGAAACTATGCAAAAACACCATACCACAAGTATCCCATAAAAATAGCTGCAAATCCTGGTTTATTTCCTTGCCAAATTGCTGATAAAGGTGTACAATGTAGCTCAGAGCTTCCAAGAGAGTCCAACCTTTGCTAATGACAAAAAAAATACATAATATAGACATCAAACCACCTATGCTAGCGATCAAGGTTCAAATCCAAAAGAAAAGGAGTTGTTACAACCATTTCCAAATAGGGAACAGGAATATAGGCAGTGGAACAACTTGCCTCTATAACAATGGACACTGATTCATTGACCCCCAAACCACCACAAACTGATGAATCTACCCTCTAAGATCATTTCACTATTACATTTACATACCAAGGCATTAATTACAATCATAAAATCATCAATGAAGAGAGAGAAAGTCAACTTGCAGTGAAAGTAGATGAAAATTTGATTTTCTGGCAAACTGGCCCAATGCGTAGCACCATAGTCCAGATGTGCAGCGCTGCTTTCCACCCACTTTTTGAGGCCTTCCCCTTAGCCAAATTGAGCCCAATATAGCTCATTGGAAAGGTCTTCCTGTCGAGTTTTTGGAACATCTTGAAGTTTTGCATTTGGAGGTCATTTTCCCCCTCAAAAGTGAAATCTCCCAAGGCTATTTCTGTGTGTCCAAAAAGAGGCAAAGAGGTCATTTTTGGTATTTTTTGACCTTTTGGTGACCTAGTTTTGCCCCAAAATTGCTGAAATTTTCTGGGTTAGATGCCCTCATCATGTTCAATCCAAATATATAAGCCTTTCCTCCAAAAAGTGCTTCAGGGAAAAGCATAGCGTCGGTGGCGCTTGTTATCACTCAGGTTGTTCCCTGCCTCTAGAGGGAATACGGCCAAGGTAACCACTAACCAGTCTTTTAGCTGCAGATTCTAACCAATATGCAACCAGAGAGGGCTCTCTCTTTGTAATTTAGCTTTGTTTTGAAGTATTTTAGGCTAGTTATGATGTAAAGGGTTTTGTTTTAAGTTTGTTGGATGGTGATTTCAGACAGAGCTGGGATGCAAGTTTAAAACAGTTTGTTCCATTGGGCAGATGGAGTCAATGATGAAGAACTGGTGAGAGTGTTTTCTTTGGTAAAGGGCAATGCTACAGAGCAGGATAATTGATCTTGGAACAATTTTATAGTTTGGAAATTGGTGAAATGAAGTCAGGGAATGAAAGGCAATCAAGAATCTTTCATTATGCTGGCGGAGGGAAAGTGCATGAATATTATCAAGGAGCAATAAAGAATTCCTAGGTAATATTAAAAGTGAAAGAATTAGTGCAAACAGGAGCAGCTAAGAATTCCTATTTATGACTAATTCTGAAGAAAACATAATTAATACCAGAGATTGAACACAGAGTGTACTTAAACAAATTCTGGGCTATTCTTTTTCTCTGTTACCAAGATTATGGAACATATATGAAATTTGCAAACACAGAAAACATAAAACATAGTTTAGAATAACTTATTGATCCATAAAATGACACAGGAATTCTGTAGCAGGTCCCAGAACATAAAATCCACATTCAGATGGTCCAACAACAGTGAACTTCAACCGCCTTTGTATTAAACAGTTTCAAAATTTCAGTGCAGTCCAGAGAGAAAATCACCAACCCCAAATACATTTTATGGGGAGGTATTTATATAAAAATTATTCAAAATATCCTGTAGATAAGTCTTCATGCAATAACTTTCTTCACCAACTCTTCAAAAGAAGTAAATGAGAGAAATAAATGCTGCAGTAAATGTTGGTGTGCTGGCGGTTTAGTCTGTCAGAGATTTTTGACTTTTTAGACTGAGTGAGACGGCTGGAGCTGTGTCTTTACTTTGCGTTCTTGTGTTTTGTGTTTTGCTGTCATCGGTGCTCGGTCTTGTCTTGAATGAGCTGCAGTTTCAATATGACTTCCTCTTTCTGCTGCTTTTACGCTTTAACAGGTGGCCCGTGCCTTTGAATTTGTTGACCTATAGCTAACCAAAAGGAAAAATAGAAGCAAAATTACCTCGGTAGAACCTCCAGCATTGCCTACCACCAATCTTCTATGGGCAACTGATGTCTTTGTATTTTAATTAGTGTCTCATCAGCTTCAGTATATCTATAAAAGTTGGGCTGGACTTCAAAAAGATGATTTATCTCATGTTCAATGTAAAACAGATTTTCTAATTTGTCATAGAGACTGTCCAGAGGGAGGCCCTGTTTCTTCTGAGGTGCTTGAAGATGTTGTAATTTGATTGGAAACATAATTATTTATCCTGTTAGTACACTGTTCACGGGTTAGCAGTCTCCCACTACTGGTCAATAAGCTGGGTAACCCTCTGCTCTGCAATGCTGCAAACTTTAGCTTGAAGTCATTTATTTCTGCCTGCATTTCTTGGCACTTTCTTTCTAGAGTCTGTACAAAATTCCTCAGGGTCAGCACCTTTTTCACTGTTAGAATAGTATCTATCCTGCTACTGATATCTAATGCTGCCAACTGCTCTTTGGTATGAGTGTTCAGGAACTGAATCATTTTATTGGCCTGCTCAGGCATATTTCCCAATGATGCCCTGGCCCTTTGAGTCTCAAATTGAGCTAAGCCTATCAATTCTATTTGCTCATGTATAGTCTGAATTGATTGCCATTGGTCAGTGATATACTGGCCAATTTTGGCCCACAGAATTTTCTTGATTTCAGCTAGAGTTTTGTTTAGAGTAAGCTCTTTCTCTAAGGATTTTATTCTATCGTTCAAGGCCTTTATTTCTCTTGTTTTTTCAACCATTGTCATCTTGGACTTGTCATAGCTTACCTCTATTTTGGCAAACTTTTCTTTGGCCTCTTTCAGCTCTGTCATTTGAACTTCCAGTTCTTTGACTGCTTTCATCATCTCTTCCATACTCATGCTAGATTCTGGTGTTGTTGTTGCTTCTACTGCATTTGTAGTTGATGTACCTGTTGTTGATGCTGGGATGATAGGAGGAATTTCTGCTGCTTGTGTGGGAGGAACAGTGGCAACTTTTGGAGTTGTTTCAGGTGGCTGGGAGGTTGACTCTCCCTGCTTGCCTTGCAATGCTTTCTCCAATTCTTGCTCCATTTGAATTATCCTTTGGTTCATCTTCATCAGGAGATCCATCATATCTTCACCTTCCTTTTCTTGTACAAGTTCTGTTGTTTGAGGGTGCATAGTTGCAGGCAGCCTCAATTGCTTTCTAAGTGTAGCAATATCTTCTTCTTTTTTGTTTATGAGGGCCATGCCCTAGTTCCATAATGATTTCCTCCAATGTCTTTATTCTGTTGTCCTTAGCCGAAGAAGACATTCTTTCCAAATCCAATTGAGTATTTGTATTTTTCAATGATTCCTTCAATTGATGGGCCAGCATTGCCTTATCAGCTAGAGTAGCAGAGACCATTTCACCTGTTTGCTTGTGTAGCTCAATTTGGTCCATCGGGTGTATGTCCTTGGTGAGGACCTCTAAGTTTGTCTGTATGTGATCTGCAGCTGTCTGTGGTTGTGGTATCTTAGGCTTGAAATGACATAAAATCATTTTCTCCTCCTTAAAGTCATAAGCTGCCATTAATCTCTGCTCTTTGGAGGGTGTTGTCTTGAGGAATTGATCATACAACTGTATTCTTAATAGCTCATTTTGGGCCTTGATCTCCATAAATATTCCTTTAATACCGGGCGGTTGCTTGCTTTGCTGCCTTGAGGAGGACACCTCCATACCATGCTGCCTCTCTTGCTCTTGCTGGAATGAGCTAGTAGGTGTTTGCTGGCTAGTTTCTCTCTCCCTCCTCGGACTCTCTATGACTTCTTCACTAATTTCCTCCTCAACTTGAGGATCAACTCTCTGTCTTTTGGCTTCTGGTTGCTGTGTTGACCCACTTGCAGGTGTGGTCTCTTCCCTGTCCCATTTCTTACTTCTTTCCTCATTGAGAGGAGTTTGCAATGCTGGAATCTGTGGTGCCTCTGTCTGTAGTGGAGGGGCCTGCCCTTGACTCTGCTCCTTTGAGGTAGTAGGCTGTTCTGTCACTGTTTCTTGCTCTGCATCCATTACCTCCTTGCCTTTTGTTGTTCCTGTTGCTGGTGTAGTCCTTTCTTGGGCAGCTTGTGAAGCTGCAGCAGTTGATGTGCCTTCTCCATCTTGTTGTGGCAGTTTGAATGATACCTGCTCAAAAGAATCCAAGTCAAGAGTCTTTTCCAAATCTTTGACATTTTGCTCCATTATTTCTTCTTGGGTGAACTCTTCAACCAGTGTGCCTTGCACCCACTCATCTTGGTTGGCAAATTGTTCAATCTGTGGGATTTTTCAATGTTCATAGGCTGAAAACGTATATTTTATTTTTCTGGCATTGATAAAACCACTTGGGTCATAAGGTACCCACCAAAAACTTCTTTTTAATCTGAGTTTTTCCCCCAATATTTGATCAGCATCTTGCCACCCTTCTTTTTTGTTCATAACAAAGGGGCCTAGTTGGTCTTTGAATTTCAACCGAGCCATTTTCTTGGCACTATGAAAATGAGTTAAATCTGAATTGATGAGTTTCCTGTAATATTCCAAAGCAAACAGTCTCATTGGCACATATCTTGGCAACATGTAGGGACAGAGCTCACAGCCATATATCCTAATGACAGTGTGATTCTGGTAGAAGTACCAGTCACCTATTTTGTAGTTCTTTGAAAGCTGCAATATTTTCTGCATGTCATAGGATAGCCTAGCAGGAGGAGTTGTCATCAGGAGACAAGAGACTGGATAGACAAATAGGTCAATGAACTCATAGTAAGAGTAGGGAGAGCTGCGGACTTCATGAAAGACTGAGGTCCAAAAAATCACAGACCTCTTTTCTCCTTTGGAGTCCAATCTTTTGATGGGGCATTGGAAGCAGTCTGGCTGATAATACATGAATAGATGGTAGATGTAGGATGAGTATTTGAAGACTCCCTCCCTATCCAGTTTCACTAGTTGGTCATGTATCTTATTGGCGATGAATTTGGCATAATTGTACTTGACAGTAGGGGGCTGTCCTGGGCTAAATGCAGACAGCAAGACCAATATAGTTTCATCAATATGTTCACTTGTTTTCAAACCCAGCACATAGGATATCATATCTACTAGTAATTTTCCCACTTCATTGAAACATACATAGAGAAAAGGAGGTGGCCCTGTTGGCTGGCGATCTGCTCTCATGAATACTTTGGCAATTCGGGCTATCTCTAAGCTGGAGAGTTTAGGACCTTCATCAAGCAGGAATTTCATAGAAAGAGGGACCAGAAGGTGAGTTTGCTTGAAGTTTAGCATTTGGTTGATGGAGTCAAGAGTTATATGAAAGAGGATGCTCCCAGATGGAGACTTGACTGCCCTTTGACTTGGCTCATAGTTTTCACAGCAGAGGTGAATTATTTTAGGGAAGACATTAACAGAAGGAAGGAAGTACATGGGCAGATTTGATTTCCATATGCCATAAATGTCACTGTTGTTCAAATAACTGTTCCTCAGCTGACAGAAAGTCTCCAGGTGGTTTCTGTCACCAACCAAGTCTTGAATTAAGTGGTCCCTGTCAGCCAAAGGTAATGCTTCCAGTTCCTTGTGGGGTGCATTGAGAGGAGTGATATTTAAGGCTGCTGGAGTGGCCATTTTTAACTTCTCTGTGTTTGTAATTTGGAACTTGGGTCTGTGCAACAATAGAATATTGAAAAGTGGCTCTGAGGCTTTCTCAGGGAATTTGCAGATTGAGCTTATCTAGAATTGACCTCACTGTGTAAAATTTATGGTCAAAAACGAATGTTGCAGAGTCTAGCAAGGTCTTTAAATGAATTTGCTGGATTGCAAGCTCTGTGAGTAGAATGCAGAGGAAATGGGATTGAGTTTTAGCTAAACGAGTGAAATTTTGCAGAGGATTTTGACAAATCAACTCAATGCATGGGCAGTTTGGAGAATCTGCCAGCAGAAATGGCCTCAAAGTGCGTTTTAATGGCCAGTTTTCAGAGGAGGGCAAAGTTCGCCAGTTTGCTTTTGAACAATCGCTCACATAGTAAATTAACAGGAGGTAATGCACAAGTAGGAGTGCAATTTTCTTTGAATTCTAGTTCCTCAGTCGATTTTAATGGCGAATTTTCGAAAAAACAGGGTTTATGGGTGAACAATGGGTAAATACCTGTTTTTGATGGCGCAGAGGGCAATTAGTAGGTACAATGCTGAGCTGAGGGGCTGAATTTGCAGGAGGAACTCGCTTGGTTGGCTAATTGGAGTTATGGAGGCAAATTCGTCGTAAACGGCATGCACGTTCTCCACAGGTGCATAATAGAAAATAAACAAAAACCGTCGTTTTCACGACTTTTTAATAAATTTTGGACATTTTAGCGCTTTTTGGGATGACGTCATCATGACGTATTTTTGGCGCGTAGCGGGTATGGAGGGTGACGTGGCAGCTGACGTGTATGGTGACGTGGCGCATGACACGGTGGCCGGGCGGTGATGTCAGCAGATGATGTGGTAGTACTGCAGAGGAGTGGGGGGGCGACGTGGACGCGACATCATTGGTGATGTGGGCATGACGTCATCGGGCAGGTGGCGGGCGGTAAGCGGTTTTCCCCGCACCGCCTTTGGCCCAAGGTGGTTTTGCAGGGGGGCTTCGATCACGCCGAGAAGTTGATGCATGGCAGGGGTACGGCAGCAATACCGCCCATCCCCCGGACGTTAACCTTCGGCGGATAAGAGCTTGCGATATCGCTGCCAGCTGTCAGATCTACAGCACGGGATCAGATGGTCATCGGGAGTTTAAAGCTGCGGGATTTGGAATGAGGGGGGGGCCGCGCAATATTTAAATGTTTTAATAATGTGCCGGGGTTTAAAACTTTGGGTTTTTATGTGTTTTGTTTAGGTGGGTATGGTTATTAGTTCAACCAAATGTCAAACTAATCCCATTATATACATGCGCGGGGTTATTTACATGGTTTAGGTAGGAGGGTTTAGCGTGGTTATTTATTTAACCTGGCGTTAAATAAACCCCAAGGTTTTATGAACGCGGAAGGGTTAATATAAAGTCCCAAATGAACTTAATATTTCCCGAACTTGTGTTATATGGCTATAGTTGCCAAGGGTGGGGGTATTATATATTTTTTGGGTTTTTTATATAGTTTTTGTAGAATAGGGGTAGTGCAAATGATCAAGGGAACTAAATAATAAAGTTAAATGTTAATATGACTTTATGGAATGAAACTGCATGAATAAATGCTAAGTTTATAGAGTGAAAACTTAGACATAGGGAAATGAAAGGAATATAGAATGATCATTTTTACACAAGAAATGTGGCTTCTTTTAACTAAGTAAACTCAGAGTTCAACTTAGCATTTCTCATAAAATGAAGTGAAACTGGACTATTGGGCGGATCCCAAGGTCCTTGAGGGGATGTTAGTAAATGATTTCTGGGGGAACGAAAGGGGAAATTAGTCATGCTTCCACTGTTCAACAACCAAACAACTGCCTTGGAACTTGTGTTATTGATGAGATGAGTTTTTCTTGACAAGACAAAAAGCGATCACAAACTTGCTTCTACAACCTTAAACTACCTACTCAGCCTAATACACCTAGCATTTTTTCTTCCTTTTGATTGGGTGCATTTGGACTAGCAAACCCTGATTTTCCTCTTTTCTTTTGACTGCCCTCCTATCTAAGTCTACCCTTATCTCTTCCAAGGGCCCAGATTAAGCAGTTGGGCTCCTTATTTTCTCTACCTATCTACTCATCTGCCAAGCTTGAACTGTTTGGACAGATATTCATTCTCTATTCTACAACAACAAATTTAAATATGGAGTGGTCCAGATTGAACTGTTGGGCCATCCATCAAGTGTGATAAGCAACAGTATTTGCACATTGTGAACTTGCTTTACACAAATAAGATAGCAGTGGCATTTTGACTGGCCACTTTCCTGGTCTTTTGGTTTGGGGTTCATTTTTATCATTTTTCTCTGACAAATTCATTATTCTTGCCCTTTGATTATTCTTTTAGGGCATACCCTCTTTACATTTTTTAATTTTCTTCATTTGTTTACAAAATATGGAACCTTTGCAGCATGAAAGGATGAACATATTTGGCCCTTCCACAGTCAATCATGAAAAATGAAACCTATTGGTATAGGAACCTAACAGTGGCTCCACTTGGGGATGGCTTTTCCTGGTGAAAAGTCAAGAACAGCAGGTCAGATGGCCTTATTTTCAACTCTTGCTGTAATCTGAAATTCCTCCTTTGTTGTACACTAAATGGTGTTTCTGCAAAATTTGAGTGTTTCTCATGCATTCATTCACTTAGTTGCAGCTCTGTTTAGGTTACTCTGCCTGAATATTTAGTCACCATCTTCACAACTCCCAAGCTTTCTTCTTGATCTCTTCTGGTAAATTGAAAATATACACAAAAAGGTGGTACAATTCCTTGTCTTTCCCTCAAAATTTGCTGCATCTGATTACCTATCATATTGCTGTACTAAATTGCAGAAAATAAATAGTATTATGTACAAAATAAAGTGTCGATTTCTTTAACAAACAGGATCAAAATAATGTTTCAGCATTCGACCATTTACTGGTCCATCATCTGCCTCTGTACTATCCAAGCTTTACAGAAAATAGGTATTGTTTCCTTGTACAGTCTGAATAACAAATGGTCCTTTCCAAAGAAAATCAAATTTTCCATGTTTCCCTTTATCCTCTCTTCTAGAATCCCATTTTAAAACTTTATCCCCAATGAAGAAATCCTCTGCTTTGGATCTTTTATCAAACATATTTTAAAGTTTTTCTTGTAAAACCTGAGATCTTTGGTATACTTCCTCTCTTGTCTGTTGCAAATGAATTGTTTGATTGATTCTTCTCTGAATATCATTAGGTTCTGCTTGTATTTCTTGCAGCAACTTTATCATTGGGATTCCCAAAGATGATGGGAATCTTTCCTCCATTCCATAAACCAATTGATATGGGCTTGTTCCAATGGATCTTTTGGTTGTCAACCTGTCTGCCCATAGTGCATTTACCAGTTTTTTATGCCAATTTTTCTTGTTTTCCTCCAAGACTTTCTTAATGATGTTGATTAAGCTTTTGTTGGAGGATTCGGCTAAGCCATTACCTTGAGGGTAATAGGCTGTGGAATGGCCCAAGGTAATGTGGTACTTGTGACAAAAGTTGATCATTCTTTTGGATTTAAAGGCAGCAGCATTGTCAGTAATAATTTTTTCTGGACAACCAAATCTAGAAAGGATATTGGATTCTAAGAATTGCATGATGTTTGAGTCATTGGCTTGCCTACAAGGGGCAGCTTCTATCCACTTGGTAAAATAGTCTGTGGCTGTCAAAATCCACTTGTGTTGGCCAGAGGAGGAAGGGTGGATTTCCCCAATGAAGTCTAAACCCCATTGTTGAAATGGTCTTTCAGTTGAAATGGGTTTGAGGGGCAAAGGCAGCAGCTTTTTCTTGCCTTCAAAAATTTGGCATTTGTGGCAAGAAGTTACATATTTCTTTGCATCAGCAAAGAGTGTGGGCCAATAAAAACTAGCTCTTAGAATTTTATCAGCTGTTGACTTCCAATACAAGTGCCCACCACAGTCCCTTGCATGAAATTCCTTGAGCACTTTGTTAGTTTCATCCAATGTTAGGCAATTAAGCAAAATACCTTCATGGTTTTTCCAATACAACACATCATCTATGATACAAAATTTTGAAGCTTTCATTTTCAAGAATCTCTTTTTAGTCCTGGATAACCCTGGAGGAGCTTGCAGGTTTAACAATATATAGCATATGTCAACATACCAAGGTGATTGTAAAAAGGCTTGATTGATCTGTGGAGTCGCCATCTCCTGTTCGTTATCCAGTTCATTGATGTCAAGGGCTTGAAAATTGGTTTCAATCATTAATTTAGCTAACCCTTGTCCTTTTATCAGTTTTGTTGGCTTGATTTCAATGTCATATTCTAAAATGTTGGCTATCCATTTGCCCCTCTTACCTTCAATCCCTTCTTGAGTTAAAATGTCCTTGACCACAGCATTTGGAACATAGGCTATCACATGAGAATACAAGATATAAACTCTGAAATCTTTGATGGCTTTTACAAGGGCATATGCTTGTTTCTCCATAATTTGATATTTGAGTGGAGCATCTCTAAGTGCTTTGCTGAAAAAGGCAATGGGCTTCTCACATCCTTGGTCATCCTTTTGCAATAGGACAGCAGCAATAGTATGCTCAGAGGCAAAGGAAAAGATCATGAAATCTCTATCAAACCTGGGGCTTGTGAGAACAGGTGTTCTAGTCAAAGCTATTTTGATATCCTCAAAGGCTTGTTTAGCTTCTATGGCCCATTTGACTTTAGAATATTTCTTGAGCATATTATTCAACAGTCTTATAAGCTCGGCCAAATTGGGAATGAATCTTCTTAGGAAATTGATCTTTCCTAGAAAGGCTTGTAGTTCCTTGATGTTTCTTGGGTGAGGCACTTGGAGGATGGCTTGTATTCTGTCTGGGTCAATTCTAATGCCATCTTTTGAGATTATGTGACCTAGGAGTTTGCCTTCTTCTAGGCCAAACAATGATTTCTTTGGGATCAATGATATGCCATATTTTCTGCAAATTAGGAACACTTGTCTCAGATGCTTTAAATATTCTTGGTCTGATTTTGAAAAAGCAGTGAGATCATCAAGGTATATGACTAATAAATCATGGATCTCTTTAGCAAAGGCTATGTCCATTGCTCTTTGAAATGTGGCCCCTGCATTTTTGAGTCCAAAAGGCATTTTCACATATTTGAAGGTTCCCCAAGGTGTTGTAAAGGCAGTCTTGTCTTGGTCATCCGGGTGTACTAAGATCTGATTGAATCCTGAGAATCCGTCTAGCAATGAGATCCTAGAAGCCCCCACTACCCTTTGTAGGATATGACCCATTTTTGGTAAGGGGTAGTGGTCTTTGAGAGCGACTTTATTCAAATTTCTTAAGTCAACACACAGTCTTATCTCTCCGGTTTTCTTCCTAGTAGGTACTAGGTTTGAAATCCACTCTGAGAACTTGATAGGTGCAATGATTCCAGCTTCATACATTCATTTAACTTCCTTTTCAATCAGGGGAAGGAGGACAGGATTCACCCTTCTAAGCTTTTGTTTAAAAGGTTTTTGATTCTCTTTCAAAGGTATAGTATGTTGGATGACTGAAGTATCATAGGACTTGAGGTCCTCATAGCTCCAGGCAAAGACATCTTGGAACTCTTCAAACAATTCAATGTATTTTAGCTTTTGATCAGGAGGCAATGTTTTAGAGAGTTTTACCATTTTGGGATTTTCTGTGGTTCCAATGTTGTAGTCCTCAATTTCAGCATTCAGTGGTTGCATTTTTGGCTTTCTTGGGATGTCATTTGAATCAAATATATCCTCCAAAGGAGTTAGGCCTGTGGGCAGAAAATTATCCTTTAGTTCAATTACTTCAGATTCTCCTTCAGCCATTTCATCAAGGTCCATTTGCTTCAGCTCTCGTAAATTTTTTTCATCAAAATTTGTTGGATGCAAAATCAGATTTGTTGTTTTAGCTGATATACTTTGCTCACTTTTGTCTATTTGTTGTTGTTCATCCATGGTGCTTGTATTAATGTTTGTACTTGAGAATTCCTCTTTCAAAGTCAGGAAATTATTTATTTGTGTATCACTTTCAAACACCTGCCAATTTTTGACATTATCTAGGACGGCAGGTCTGTGTTTGATTTCAGCAGTGAAGTGGTGGTTGGGCTCAAAGGAAGCTTTCAAGTGCTGGCAAAGGTTGCCAAGCTATGTGCATGTAAATTGTGCTGTCTTGGCATCTTGGTGAGCTGAGATTCTGAGAAGGTGTTAAGTATTTCAATGGCTGCCCCTCTGTAAGCTCTTAACCTAAGATCATTTGTAACAAAATTTCCCTTCATTTGTTTGATAATCAAATCTGAGTCCCCTAGAATTGAAATCTTGGTTGCCCCTAGAGTTCTAATAAGTTTGAGACCCAATAAAAGGGCCTCATACTCAGCCATATTGTTCGTGCACCTGAAATTTAGCCTATATGCATGACCTTCAGCATGGTCATTTTGCATGTTATGTATCCAAACCCCTTCCCCCGCTCCTAATTTGTTTACTGACCCATCAAACTCTAAATGCCATAAGATTTCTTGATTGTGACTAGCCTTAGGAGTTTTAGGACCTTGTTCAGTGGGAAAATTTGGATTTTGCAACTCATATGATATGTCATGTTCATTTGTTGCATCAATCACATCAATAATTTTTTGATTTTGAGCACTAGATTGCTCATTTATGCTCTTTGTTTGTGCTGTTTTTAGGAGTTTGACATCAGTTTTGGGACACATCTCAGCATTATATAAAATGAATGAATCCATATCGGAATGCATAGAATAGATGGGGAAGTTTTGGGGTTTCTCTTGACTGCTCACCACATATTTCATTAATGTTTCCCGGTACAATATCTTTGGCTGGCCAAAGACTGAAATGGTGGCATAGGACATGTCTAATTGCAAAGACCCTTGGAGTTTTGCACCCCAAGATCTGGACAAAAGCATACCATATTTAGGTGGGATATCAGCTACCACCACATCCATCAAGATTGTTTTGGCTGGATATTGAACCAGAGATACACAAAGGTCTTTGATTAGGCCTAGACACCTGACCTGGCTGGAATCAAATGAGAACAAGTCTTTGTATGGCCTTGTAATATATAGGTCCAGTCTTTCCATCACAGATTTAGGCATTAGATTATGGGAAGCACCAGAATCAAACATTGCATTATGCAGCACCTTGTCATGAATGTTTAAGCTCACATAGAATAGAGGCATTCCTCCATTTGCTGTTTTACCATTGACTTCAGGACCAAAAATCAGTTCTGGTTGGTCATCTAAAACATTGACTGCATCCCTATTCTCTGATATTTGGAGTGACCTATTGATTTGCTGCCTATAAACTTGATGTTTAGCCAATTCAGACAGTGGAATGGCTATTTTCAGTTTGCCTATTTCATTTTCTAAGCTAAAAGGTTTTTCCACTTGAATTTTTGTATTGTGGATAGCAAACTTTTCCTTTTCAGCTGAATTTTCAGTGACCTTTTCCTCATTCTGAGTGCTGTTTTGAGGTAAATCTGTTTTGAAATTATTTTGAGGAGAGTTGGTTACATTTTCTTTTGAAGGAGAGATGCGGATGGCTGGTTTTGTGAGGGCTGTAAATCTGATATTTCCTCAACAGTGGGTTCCTTTGGGTGGAAGTCTGTTTTAACAGGGGGTTCTGTTAGGGTAGCTTTATCTTTTGTTTTCTTTGGCTGCTTGGTATCCTTCAGCTTGGTAGGTTCCGGCACATCTATGGTTCTGGTTCTTAATTTGTATTGTTTATGGACCTCATAGACTGTTGCGTCATACCCTTCTATGAAATCAAATGACTCTCTGGACTTGGTTTGAAATTGGTTTAAATTATGAGCTTCTTGGTCATCTTGGGTTAGGAATATTTGTTGCTCACTCTTCAAACCCATTAGATTGATTTGGGTGTCCTCTGTTGGTTCACTAGATGTTGAGGCTTCGGCATAGTTCTCTTGAAATGGAGGTCTGATGTTCTGGTCAGGGGTAGCCCTTCCAACATTTGGATTTTGGTTTTTTCTAAAGTTTGGGTTTCTTACGGTGTTACTTGTTTGACCTTCCCAAGATGATTTCCTTTCAATAGTTTCCACTCTATCTCCAAGTCTGTCCATACCTTTGATGATTGCATCCAGTTTTTTTTCAAATGCTGAAGGCTCTTCTTCTCTCAGCTCTTGCCCGATTTCGTTTAGCAATCAGGTTTGCCTCCACACTAACAGCTATATTCTGCATGTCTGCTAAGCTTGGAGGGGCTCTCTCCCTCAGTTGATATGCCATGTCAGAATCTAATCCATCAGGGAATTTGATCAAGGCCAAATCAGGTGGAGGTCTAAAGTTCTGAGGAATAGCACGATAGACATTGTTGAATCTAGCACAATAGTCTTGGACGGTTTCTTGTGGGCCTCTTTTCAAATTATCATATTCTGTTAAAATGTGTAAAGGGTCTTTCTTCTTTTCCCATCTGTTTAAAAAGGATTGATAAAGAGCTTCCGACTCGGCTATGGAATTTACAGCAAGCGCTCTAAACCAAATTCATACATCACCAGTTAGACTTTGGACAAAGATCTTCATTCTCACATCATCATCATCAATTTCATAGTTCTCAAAATAATCTTGCATTTTCTTAGTGTGTTGTTGGGCTGTATAGGAGCCAGTACCATCAAAATATGTGATTTTGCTCTGATAATCCTGAGGCATAGCCCCTGGATTTCCAAGCAACTGTAGAGGAGCATAACGGTTTGCCATATTTACAGGGATAAATGGGACAACAGGAAGAAATAAGACAACTAGAACAGTAGGGACAATAGTGGAAATATGTGCAGTGGATAGGGGAGTGGAAAGGATACTTTGAGGTGTGGATGAGGAACTAGGAGAGGCTGTAGAAAGGACTACTGGTCTCCCAGGGGTAAGCTTAGATTTAGTAGGGTTTTACTGAAGTATATCAAGGTCTAAATCAGCAGATTTTTCTAGTTTTTATTGTTTTCTAAGGGTCTTAGAAATCAAGTTAGGATTTTCAAAAATAGCTGGAGGATCTGGATCAGGATTTGACCTGGTGTAACGAGTTTTCTTCTTTGGAGCCAACTTCTAAATTTGTGTTTTTGGTATTTTCTGGAAAAGTTTTAAAGATCAAAGTCTTTTGACAATATTCTACAGGAAGTACTTTGAAATATAGGAGGCCTTAGGCTTTCCTTTGAATATGTTAAAACAAGGAAACTGATCAAATATTTGGGACAGCTGTTTAAAGCCTAAAACTAGACTGGAGATTGACTGAGGCAGCGTTTATCTACTCCTGTAAATGCACAGCAAAAACAGTTTCAAAGGCTACCTGGCTAACTTCAGGCTCCATCTGTAGCTTTAGAAAATAGACAGCAGTAACAAACAGTCATTCAGTTCCCCAGTGGAGTCGCCAATGATGTTATCACTCAAGTTGTTCCCTGCCTCCAGAGGGAATACGACCGAGGTAACCACTAACCAGTCTTTTAGCTGCAGATTCTAGCCAATCTACAACCAGAGAGGGCTCTCTCTTTGTAATTTAGCTTTTTTTTGAAGTATTTTAGGCTAGTTATGATGTACAGGGTTTTGTTTTAAGTCTGTTGGATGGTGATTTCAGACAGAGCTAGGATGCAAGTCTAAAACAGTCTGTTCCATTGGGCAGATGGAGTCAATGATGAAGAACTACTGAGAGTGTTTTCTTTGGTAAAGGGCAATGCTACAGAGCAGGATAATCGATCTTGGAACAATTTTATAGTCTGGAAATTGGTGAAATGAAGTCAGGGAATGAAAGGCAATCAAGAATCTTTCATTATGCTGGCAGAGGGAAAGTGCATGAATATTATCAAGGAGCAATAAAGAATTCCCAGTTAATATTCAAAGTGAAAGAATTAGTGCAAACAGGAGTAACTAAGAATTCCTATTTATGACTAATTCTGAAGAAAACATAATTAATATCAGAGATTGAACACAGAGTGTGTTTAAACAAATTCTGGGCTATTCGTTTTCTCTGTTACCAAGATTATGGAACATATATGAAATTTGCAAACACAGAAAACATAAAACACAGTTTAGAATAACTTATTGATCCATAGAATGACACAGGAATTCTGTAGCAGGTCCCAGAACATCAAATCCACATTCAGACGGTCCAACAAGAGTGAACTTCAACAGCCTTTGTATTAAACAGTTTCAAAATTTCAGCGCAGTCCAGAGAGAAAATCAGCAACCCCAAATACTTTTTATGGGAGGTATTTATACAAAAATGACTCAAAATATCCTGTAGATAAGTCTTCATGCAATAACTTTCTTCACCAACTCTTCAAAAGAAGTAAATGAGAGAAATAAATGCTGCAGTAAATGTTGGTGTGCTGGCAGTTTAGTCTGTCAGAGATTTTTGACTTTTTACACTGAGTGAGACGACTGGAGCTGCGTCTTTACTCTCCGTTCTTGTGTTTTCTATTTTGCTGTCATCGGTGCTCGGTCTTGTCTTTAATGAGCTACAGTTTCAATATGACTTCCTCTTTCTGCTGCTTTTATGCTTTAACAGGTGGCCCATGCCTTTGAATTTGCTGACCTGTAGCTGACCAAAAGGAAAAATAGAAGAAAAATTACCTCGGTAGAACCTCCAGCATTGCCTGCCACCAATCTTCTGTAGGCAACTGATGTCTTTGTATTTTAATTAGTGTCTCATCAGCTTCAGTATATCTATAAAAGTTGGGCTGGACTTCAAAAAGATGATTTATCTCATGTTCAATGTAAAACAGATTTTCTAATTTGTCATAAAGACTCTGTCCAGAGGGAGGCCCTGTTTCTTCTGAGGTGCTTGAAGATGTTGTAATTTGATTGGAAACATAATTATTTATCCTGTTAGTATACTGTTCACGGGTTAGCAGTCTCCCACTACTGGTCAATAAGCTGGGTAACCCTCTGCTCTGCAATGCTGCAAACTTTAGCTTGAAGTCATTTATTTCTGCCTACATTTCTTGGCACTTTCTTTCTAGAGTCTGTACAAAATTCCTCAGGGTCAGCACCTTTTTCACTGTCAGAATAGTATCTGTCCTGCTACTGATATCTAATGCTGCCAACTGCTCTTTGGTATGAGTGTTCAGGAACTGAATCATTTTATTGGCCTGCTCAGGCATACTTCCCAATGATGCCCTAGCCCTTTGAGTCTCAAATTGAGCTGAGCCTATCAATTCTATTTGCTCATGTATAGTCTAAATTGATTGCCATTGGTCAGTGATAGACTGGCCAATTTTGGCCCATAGAATTTTCTTGATTTCAGCTAGGGTTTTGTCTAGAGTAAGCTCTTTTTCTAAGGATTTTATTCTATCGTTCAAGGCCTTTATTTCTCTTGTTTTTTCAGCCATTGTCATCTTGGACTTGTCATAGCTTACCTCTATCTTGGCCAACTTTTCTTTGGCCTCTTTCAGCTCTGTCATTTGAACTTCCAATTCTTTGACTGCTTTCATCATCTCTTCCATACTCATGATGGATTCTGGTGGTGTTTTTGTTGCTGCTACTGCATCTGTAGTTGATGTACCTGTTGTTGATGCTAGGATGATAGGAGAAATTTCTGCTGCTTGTGTGGGAGGAACAGTGGCAACTGTTGGAGCTATTTCAGGTGGCTGGGAGGTCGACTCTCCCTGCTTGCCTTGCAATGCTTTCTCCAATTCTTGCTCCATTTGAATTATCCTTTGGTTCATCTTCATCAGCAGATCCATCATATCTTCACCTTCCTTTTCTTGTACAAGTTCTGTTGTTTGAGGGTGCATAGTTGCAGGTAGCCTCAATTACTTTCTAAGTGCAGCAATATCTTCTTCTTTTTTCTTTATGAGGGCCTAGATGCCTTTGGCATCCTTCTTAGGATCATGCCCTAGTTCCATAATGATTTCCTCCAATGTCTTTATTCTATTCTCCTTAGCCGAAGAAGACATTCTTTCCAAATCCAATTGAGTATTTGTATTTTTCAATGATTCCTTCAATTGATGGGCCAGCATTGCCTTGTCTGCTAGAGTAGCATAGACCATTTCACCTGTTTGCTTGTGTAGCTCAATTTGGTCCATCGGGTGTATGTCCTTGGCGAGGACCTCTAAGTTTGTCTTTATGTAATCTGCAGCTGTCTGTGGCTGTGGTATCTTAGGCTTGAAATGACTTAAAATCATTTTCTCCTCCTTAAAGTCATAAGCTGCCATTAATCTCTGCTCTTTGGAGGGTGTTGTCTTGAGGAATTGATCATACAACTGTATTCTTAATAGCTCATTTTGGGCCTTGATCTCCATAAATGTTCCTTTAATACCGGGCGGTTGCTTGCTTTGCTGCCTTGAGGAGGACACCTCCATACCATGCTGCCTCTCTTGCTCTTGCTGAAATGAGCTAGTAGGTGTTTGCTGGCTAGTTTCTCTCTCCCTCCTCGGACTCTCTATGACTTCTTCACTAATTTCCTCCTCAACTTGAGGATCAACTCTCTGTCTTTTGGCTTCTACTTACTGTGTTGACCCACTTGCAGGTGTGGTCTCTTCCCTGTCCCGTTTCTTGGTTCTTTCCTCATTGAGAGGAGTTTGCAATGCTGGAATCTGTGGTGCCTCTGTCTGTAGTGGAGGAAAGAACCCAACAGTAAAGAGTCTTTTGAGTAAAGAGTCTTTTCCAAATCTTTGACATTTTGCTCCATTATTTCTTCTTGGGTGAACTCTTCAACTAGTGTGCCTTGCACCCACTCATCTTGGTTGGCAAATTGTTCAATCTATGGGATTTTGCAATGTTCATAGGCTGACAGCCTATATTTTATTTTTCTGGCATTGATAAAACCACTTGGGTCATAAGGTACCCACCAAAAACTTCTTTTTAATCTGAGTTTTTCCCCCAATATTTGATCAACATCTTGCCACCCTTCTTTTTTGTTCATGACAAAGGGGCCTAGTTGGTCTTTGAATTTCAACCGAGCCTTTTTCTTGGCACTATAAAAATGAGTTAAATCCGAATTGATGAGTTTCCTGTAATATTCCAAAGAAAACAGTCTCATTGGCACATATCTTGGCAACCTATAGGGACAGAGCTCACAGCCATATATCCTAATGACAGTGTGATTCTGGTAGAAGTACCAGTCACCTATTTTGTAGTTCTTTAAAAGCTGCAATATTTTCTGCATGTCATAGGATAGCCTAGCAGGAGGAGTTCTCATTAGGAGACAAGAGACTGGATAGACAAATAGGTCAATGAACTCACAGTAAGAGTAGGGAGAGCCGCGGACTTCATGAAAGATTGAGGTCCAAAAAATCATAGACCTCTTTTCTCCTTTGGAGTCCAATCTTTTGATGGGGCTTTGGACGCAGTCTGTCTGATAATACATGAATAGATGGTAAATGTAGGATGAGTATTTGAAGACTCCCTCCCTATCTAGTTTCACTAGTTGGTCATGTATCTTATTGGCGATGAATTTGCCATAATTGTACTTGATAGCAGGGGGCTATCCTGGGCTAAATGCAGACAACAAGACCAGTATAGTTTCATCAATATGTTCACTTGTTTTCAAACCCAGCACATAGGATATCATATCTACTAGTAATTTTCCCACTTCATTGAAACATACATAGAGAAAAGGAGGTGGCCCTGTTGGCTAGCGATCTGCTCTCATGAATACTTTGGCAATTCGGGCTATCTCTGAGCTGGAGAGTTTAGGACCTTCATCAAGCAGGAATTTCATAGAAAGAGGGACCAGAAGCTGAGTTTGCTTGAAGTTTAGCATTTGGTTGATGGAGTCAGGAGTTATATGAAAGAGGATGCTCCCAGATGGAGACTTGACTGCCCTTTGACTTGGCTCATAGTTTTCACAGCAGAGGCGAATTATTTCAGGGAAGACATTAGTAGAAGGAAGGAAGTATATGGGCAGATTTGATTCCCATATGCCATAAATGTCATTGTTGTTCAAATAACTATTCCTCAGCTGACAGAAAGTCTGCAGGTGGTTTCTGTCACCAACCAAGTCTTGAATTAAGTGGTCCCTGTCAGCCAAAGGTAATGCTTCCAGTTCCTTGTGGGGTGCATTGAGAGGAGTGATATTTAAGGCTGCTGGAGTGGCCATTTTTAACTTCTCTATGTTTGTAATTTGGAACTTGGGTCTGTGCAACAACAGAATATTGAAAAGTGGCTCTGAGGCTTTCTCAGGGAATTTGCAGATTGACCTTTTCTAGAACTGACCTCACTGTGTAAAATTTATGGTCAAAAACGAATGTTGCAGAGTCTAGCAGGGTCTTTAAATGAATTTGCTAGATTGCAAGCTCTGTGAGCAGAATGCAGAGGAAATGGGATTGAGTTTTAGCCAAACGAGCGAAATTTTGCAGAGGATTTTGACAAATGAACTCAATGCATGGGCAGTTTGGAGAATCTGCCGGCGGAAATGGGCTCAAAGTGCGTTTTAATGGCCAGTTTGCAGAGGAGGGCAAAGTTTGCCGGTTTGCTTTTGAACAATGGCTCACATAGTAAATTAACAGGTGGTGATGCACAGGTAGGAGTGCAATTTTCTTTGAATTCTAGTTCCTCAGTCGATTTTAATGGCGAATTTTCGAAAAAACAGGGTTTATGGGTGAACAATGGGTAAATACCTGTTTTTGATGGCGCAGAGGGCAATTAGCAAGTACAATACTGAGCTGAGGGGCCGAATTTGCAAGAGGAACTCGCTCGGTTGGCTAATTGGAGTTCTGGAGGCAAATTCGTCGTAAACGGCATGCATGTTCCCCACAGGCACATAATAGAAAATAAACAAAAACCGTCGTTTTCACGACTTTTTAACGAATTTTGGACATTTTAGCGGGTACGGACGGTGATGCGGCAGCTGACGTGTATGGTGACGTGGCGCATGACACGGTGGCCAGACTATTATATTAGCAGATGATGTGGCAGTACTGCAGAGGAGTGGTGGGGCGACATGGACGCAACGTCATTGGTGACGTGGGACTGATGTCATCGGGCAGGTGGCGGGCGGTAAGCGGTTTTCCCCGCACCGCCTTTGGCCTAGGGTGGTTTTGCAAGGGGGGGCTCTGATCACGCCGGGAAGTTGATGCGTGGTATGGGTACGGTAGCAATACCGCCCATCCCCCGGACGCTAACCTTCGGCGGATAAGAGCTTGCGATATCGCCGCCAGTCGTCAGATCTACGGCGCGGGATCGGACGGTCGTCGGGAGTTTAAAGCTGCGGGATTTGGAATGAGGGGGGGCCCGCGCAATATTTAAATGTTTTAATAATGCGCCGGGGTTTAAAACTTTGGGTTATATGGGTTTTTATGCGTTTTGTTCAGGCGGGTATGGTTATTAGTTCAACCAAATGTCAAACTAATCCCATTATATACATGCGCGGGGTTATTTACATGGTTTAGGTAGGAGGGTTTAGCGTGGTTATTTATTTAACCTGGCGTTAAATAAACCCCAAGGTTTTATGAACGCGGAAGGGTTAATATAAAGTCCCAAATGAACTTAATATTTCCTGAACTTGTGTTATATGGCTATAGTTGCCAAGGGTGGGGGTATTATATATTTTTTGGGTTTTTTATATAGTTTTTGTAGAATAGGGGTAGTGCAAATGATCAAGGGAACTAAATAATAAAGTTAAATGTTAATATGACTTTATGGAATGAAACTGCATGAATAAATGCTAAGTTTATAGAGTGAAAACTTAGACATAGGGAAATGAAAGGAATATAGAATGATCATTTTTACACAAGAAATGTGGCTTCTTTTAACTAAGTAAACTCAGAGTTCAACTTAGCATTTCTCATAAAATGAAGTGAAACTGGACTATTGGGCGGATCCCAAGGTCCTTGAGGGGATGTTAGTAAATGATTTCTGGGGGAACGAAAGGGGAAATTAGTCATGCTTCCACTGTTCAACAACCAAACAACTACCTTGGAACTTGTGTTATTGATGAGATGAGTTTTTCTTGACAAGACAAAAAGTGATCACAAACTTGCTTCTGCAACCTTAAACTGCCTACTCAGCCTAATACACCTAGCATATTTTCTTCCTTTTGATTGGGTGCATTCGGACTAGCAACCCCTAATTTTCCTCTTTTCTTTTGACTGCCCTCCTATCTAAGTCTACCCTTATCTCTTCCAAGGGCCCAGATTAAGCAGTTGGGCTCCTTATTTTCTCTACCTATCTACTCATCTGCCAAGCTTGAATTATTTGGACAGATATTCATTCTCTATTCTACAACAACAAATTTAAATATGGAGTCGTCCAGATTGAACTGTTGGGCCATCCATCAAGTGTGATAAGCAACAGTATTTTCACATTGTGAACTTGCTTTACACAAATAAGATAGCAGTGGCATTTTGACTGGCCACTTTCCTGGTCTTTTGGTTTGGGGTTCATTTTTATCAATTTTCTCTGACCAATTCATTCTTCTTGCCCTTTGATTATTGTTTTAGGGCATACCCTCTTTACATTTTTTAATTTTCTTCATTTGTTTACAAAATATGGAACCTTTGCAACATGAAAGGATGAACATATTTGGCCCTTCTACAGTCAATCATGAAAAATGAAACCTATTGGTATAAGAACCTAACAGCGTTGCGCATCTAGGCCAATTTCCTGTTTTCAAAATTTCAAAATTTGAAAAAGACAAAAAATAATCAAAACTTGCCCAGATTTGGTATGGGAAACCACCATTAGTTGCTTTGATGGGCTAATGAGGCTTCAGCCAAGATTTTCAACTTGTCTTGCTCCTTTTTGCTCTTTAAAGCCTTCTTCAACCTAGCTTTAAGCTTCCTGATCCTCATGTTACAGATTTTGTTGCGGGTCATGTAATGGTAGGCCATGTGGCGAAGCATATTATTATCCCTATTGGCGTTCTCAATTAGCCCCTCAAGATGTATGTTTACCCTCTCAAGACAAATTTCCCTAGCATTCTCAATTTCTTTATCCTTTTGCCTTTTTGCTTTGCCTCTTCGCTTCTTGGTCACTTGGCCTCTTTGCATCTTTGTTTTTAGTATCTCCAGCTCCATGAGATCTTGTTTGTCACTCCTCTGTTTGTTTTATTGTTCCAAGTACTTAATGACAAACTTGGCTCTCTCAAGGTTATCCGACAAAGCTTGAATTTGAGCTTCCCTCTCTTGATAATAATGTCCTTGACAATTTCTTCATCTTGAGCTTCCAGGTCAATGATATCATCTCCATGATGAGTAAAATGTTGTTGTGGCTCCTCATGCTCAATGAGATCAAAATCTCTTTCCTCCTGATCATCAAGATCCTCTTCTTGCACCTTTCTCTTGCCCTTACTTTTGCCCTTGCTTTACTGCTCAACCTATACCTGTTTTGTTGAAGAAGAAGGCAAAGCCCCTTCCACACCTTGTGGAGATAGCATTTTCCTGTGGCTTGATGATGAAGGCAAGACCCCTTCCACACCTGGTGGAGATAATACTCGCCTAGCAGCTGCAAAAAGTTTCCTAGTGCCCCTCTTATATGTCACAAACATTGGCACTCCAACAGTTTCAGTCTCTTTGACCTTTTCATGTCTTGAAGGTCCACCTTCTTCATGATGTACTGATGAAAAGATTTGTGGGCCTTTGAACATCTCATGAGAAATGAAAGTCTCCCATGGCATGTTAAGAAGGTTCAGTTGATGTAGAACAATGATTTTAGTCAAAGAGTAATGGAAAATGCTAAACAACTACTGGGGGTATGGCTTCCTCTTTACAATATGTGCCATCTTCTCAATGTTTCTAAACATGAAGTAAGGGATATTCATCATTCTTACTCTAGTGAAATGCATCAGAAGTCTAATGTGGTAGGCATACAACTGGGAGAACCTACCTTCACAAGTGAAGTACTTGATAATGATTTTCATCAATGGAGCAAACCTGTCTTCCAAAAACTTGAAGGGGAATACTCTCTTCATTTTGTCTTTGTATCTAGCCTTGATGTAAGGCTCATAGTACTCCCTATCAATATCCTGACCTTTGTTCCATTTTTCACCCACATATAGAAAACCTGTAGCCTCTGAGATGATAGCTGGTGATATGGTGAATGTTATTCCGGCAAGGGTTACTTCATTATTGTGCAAATGTGTCACAAACAACCTTGCCAACTCATGATGAAATTTGACTCTTTCTATCATTTCACAAAAATCAAAGCATGACTGGTGTTTAAAGCAAGAAATGGCAAATGCATAGGCTTGCAACTCCCTCAAACCAGTGGGCTCCTCTCTGATAATCCTTCCTTCTTTATGAGGCTTCCTTTGCTGTATGTTTCTCCCCGTGGAACTATCACTAAGGGTGTCTTCTTCAAACTCATACTCACTGTCTCTTTCCATTGATTTTGGTGGTTGTGAACACTTGTGGTCAATGATGGGAAGGGTGGATGAAATAAAGATGAGTATGAAGAGATTTTATGGATGAGTAGGGTTTTAGGGAGTCTTAATGGGATTTGTAGGGTTTGGGGATAGTGTAAGTGGGAATGTGGGAATGCGGAAAATGTATGAGGGGAATGGGATTTAGGAAATAGGTAAATGGGAATGGGGTTTGGTCTAGGGAAAAATGGCAAGGATAGGGTAAGTAAAACAATGGAGAGATGATGAGAACTAAGGTTTCACCCTAGAGGCTAGGGTTTTAATTTTAAAAATGCTAAATACCAAGCTTAACAATCAAAACCCTAGATCATATGATATGATGATTGTACTTACTTGCAAGAAAGTGAATTGATGACTTTGAGGTAGATTTGGCAAGTGTAGAGCATTTTGAGCGATTTGGAGCTTGGCTAGGCAAATGCGCAGCGCCTCACACAGGTGTGAAGCACCTACCAGATGCGCAGCGCCTGTGTAATTTTGCACTGGAAAACCCTGCCAGGTGCGCAGTGCCGACTAGAATTTCTCCAAAAACGCAACAACTGCACTCTTTTGCTCAATGACACTTAAAAATCACTTCTTAGCTCTCCTTTGGAACTTTGACTTCAATTAGCATAATGAAATGATCAAGAGAGGATGGGCTTTATATGGCATTCACTTTTTGATTTTTGATGGTGAAAACCCCTTTCATAATGTCTATTTTCTTTTTCAAATACTTTGTTTTTGGATGCTTGATCTTTTTGCTTTGATAGGTGGACTGATGCTCAAATTCTTTGACTTTTGCAGTGGCAAGTACTTGGCAATATCACTGAGTGACCAAGAGCAGCATGGAACCATTTATTACATATGAGAACAATAAAATTACATCAGATTTAAATATGAAATACAAATGCTCTGTTTTCACCTCAAAACTAGTTTTGAGGTGAGAACTTCATTAAGCTTACAAATTAAGAAATTAGGACTTTTCTGATCATTATTATCATCCTCATGTGTCTACTGACCATTATTGGCAATAATCACTAAATTTTGACCATGGTGAAAACCCTAAGACCTAATGAGACTGAAACCCTATGCAATTAATGAAATGAACTGAAAATGAGCATGAATCATTGACTGAAAGGTATGAAAGGAGGTCAGCGAGTACATATCATGAGGGAAAAACTGAAATAAACCCTACCATCAGTAGATCCATGACCTAATGGAATGCAACCTCATCAGAATGGGGCTCCTAGTATGAAATGCAAAAGAGTAAATTTTGATCACTGATGGCAGTATGAAGACATTGACACTAACAGAATCGATAGCATAAATATTTTCTAGACTTCACAATATTTAGTGCATTCTAACCCCAAGGACCCTATTGTTGAAAGGCATGATATTATTTGTGGATATGTTGCCTACCATGCAATTATGCACAATAGAGTTTTGATTTTCAATAAGAATATAAAAAGGGTAAACCTTTCCTCTTACTCTTTGTTGAAATTAATTGGGTCTTTCATGACTACCAACTAAAGCTACTTCTATTCTTAAATTTGATGGACCTGTGTTCTCCAAGATTTTAGTAAGTTCTCCGTTTTTTGAGGTAGTCAAGAGGAGTCAGAGTGATTTGCAACTTCCTAAATTTATCCAATATTGTAAGGCAATTTTATTGTGGTGTTATCTTGTTCCTTTATCAAATATGGAGTTCCTTGTTGTGATGTTTATTGAGGTGCATTATAATATTTTTTCCTTAATTGACTTAATTATCTAGTTTGAGTTTTCTTGTTTGAGCTTTTGTTTAAACCAAATTTTCTTGGTATTCTTTAGAATTTTCTAGTTCAACAAATTCATCATGATTAAGAATCTGCATATTTTCTTCATATTGCATTGATTCTAAGATATGAGACACTTAAATTATTTCAACATTAATTGATATAAATATTCTTAAGTTTCTTCAAACACGTCATATTCTCCTAATACAACTACATTTGGCTTTTGCATGCAAGGTGCTTTTGGTCTATGTACTTCAAGCCTTTGACTTCTATCAGTTCATTCTCTAGGGTTTGGTAATCATAATTCTTCCTTCATGGGACAATTTTTGTGAAATAATATTATCGCTTCTCTTTATACAAGTAATCTCATTTTGCATTTGTTGCAGTGTGTAATTAATCTACACAATGTTTTCTTCTTGTTGTGTTCTTGACACTTTGTATACAACATTTCTTATGTTTGGAGGTTGTCCTCAAAAATCTTCTTGTCCAACTCCTTGGTCTTCAAAACTACTTCTCACAATTCCTTAATCTTGTAAAATTCCTCTATCAATTGATTGATCTTGTATCAACCTAGATGAGGAGTAAGGCTGAGAAGATAGTGTTATCTTAGATGCTCCCATCTAGACATTATGCCTACAAATTTCAATGATAACATTTGAGGTAACAATATTCCCCCCTTGTTTTTATAGAGAGGTCACTCCCCTTTAACAAAGAACTTTCAAATTCAAGAAAATATAGAAAACGGTAGAGGCTTGAGATAGGACCAAACATTAAATATTCAGAATGAGATAATACATATTGATATAGGAATTAAATAAAGTTTCAAAACTAATAATTTCCAGCATAATTTTGAGTAAAGAATCAAACATTTTGACATAAGAAAGTAATCGTGGAATGCATTTACAAATAATTTTAAAAGACATTTTCATTCAAACTCATTGGGATGAAAAGAGTTACACTCTTGCAATCTTCAAGCTTAAAAGTCAAATTTGAAAGATTACACTATAGATGGACTCTTGGTAGTTCTTGAAGGAACCTCTAAAATATATTCAAGTGTTTAAATAAGATATATAATATTCTAGAAATAAAAAATGCATTCATCCATTTAAGGATAGGGATGGGGCTCCCACTAACCATATAATAAAGAAAAAATAGTGTTGGAAAAACCTCTATTTTGTGTTGAAGACTTCTTCCATTTAAAATACTTGACATGTGCCTAAAACCTAACAATTGATATTGTCGATGAGTTATCTTGAAGTCGATACATTCTTTAAATTATCTTCGAGCAGTTACCCAATGGAATTTTGTAAAGGTGCAATGGTGACTTCTTGTTTCACTCGAACTTGAAGTAACTCATCTTGAATGCCTTTTAAATCATAACCAACTTGATGTACTATGTCAAATTGGTCTTTCTTGCTAATGAAATGAATTAATCACTTTTCAATTTTCTCTTTCAGGTAATCAACAAGTTTTTTGAAGTCATTCACTCATTTGATCCTGGCTATAATGGTTATTTAAGTCAATGAGAAATGTGCCTAATTTAATACCATATATCTTAAGTCACATGAAGCATGCAATGACATTAATGATCTAATGCATCTTGAAAATATGTCAAGAGGAGAATAATGAATATGAGAATTGAATATCAGATGTTACCAAGGAATTCCTCGAGTATCTACATGCAACAAGAGAGAAAGTGTAGTAATGCCTAGGTAGGGAATCAAGTGAGAAAGACTACAAGGTAATGTAGGAGGAATTCACGCGAGAGGAGCTCATGTGGGAGGAGAAGTGAAGAAAAGGCATGTTGTAACTTGCATCAATGATAAAATGGGTAAGTATAGGAAAAGGTATGATTTATATGTTGTGGAAATGAGGGTACAAATTTCAAAATCTGAGATGTTGGTGCAAGATGACTTGAAGAAAAACAGGGTATGCAACCTACATACACAAAAACAACCAAGTGTTGTGGATTTTCTGGGTTGTGATTAATGCAAGAGGGATAACATAGAAAAGTGTTTAACACCACACAAATGTAAAATTTATTAAGTATCATAAAAAAGCATAGAGTTAGAAATAATATACAGTGAGAGAAGACACGTACAACTTATCAATAATTGTTAGTCAACAAGACTCTTAAACAAAAGCATTGTCGAGATGAGAATGCCAAAAATTAGATAATTGAAGTGGGGTAAACCAAAAAGGAATGAAAAATAGAATAAAATAAAGAATAGAAGCATTCTCGTAATACCAAAAAATAAAAAAACGTTTGGTTCATAATAGATCCACATATCTTCTCTAACATAATAGTGATATATTATTTTCATTCATTGTTTTGAAGCTATCAATGATGTAATTACTTCTTATACCTACCAAGGATAGGTATATGGCGATTAATATCACCTTGATGACTTGATAGATATCACACTGACAACCTATTAACTATTTTGACTTATCTTTATATCACTCATTTAACAAAAGTTTTTTTTTTTGCAAGCAAGCTATTTTTTTTTATATTTTAAAAAATATACGTAGAATACAATCATGGAGGTTTGGAATAGTTATTGGTGGATAGAAAAACATGAATGTGTTAAGATAGAATTGGGGAGACCATTTTCCCATGAGAGGGAACCCACATGGTCTCTCAAAGAGTTTTGAACAAAAAGTGGTACCATAGAGACAAAAAAGAAAATTGAACATGACTAAAACAAAGAGGACAAGAGAAAAATTGGGGAGACCAACTTCCCATGAAAAGGAAACCAAACGCTCTCCCTAAGAGTTCAAAGCCATAATGGTTATAAAATTACACCAAAACAAAGCAAACATAATTGAAACATAAATAACATGCAAAATTAATACTTTGAGAAAGATTATCTAGGGAATTTAGCATGCCTGTTTGGGCAGTGCCTTGTCCTCATAAGTCTTGGTTTGGTGAGATGCACTTGCTTCCTGGGAACCTTACCTTGCAAAGTTTTTTTCCTTCCTAGCCAATTCTTGTTGCTCCAGGTAGAGGAAGGGGTTATCTTATCCTTTAGGAATCCAAGGGGAACACTCCCATTCGATGAATTCCCCCCCAGTGAATGATTTTACTTTTCTTTGTGAGGGCTCCCCTTTGGTTTTTCCCTCAACGCCGAACTCACTGGATAAGTTCATCGCTTTCCTGACTAGTTCAGGTGAGATGTGACTATCGACCACCATTTTTTTATTGGCTTGAGGTTCTGTGTGAGCCAGACTGGAAAGTCTTTTCCCTTGATGGGGGGATTCCACTGCTTCAATCCCTGTATTCGAATTAGACAACACTAGAGGAGGGGGAGGAGGGGAAAGGGAAATTCCATTGCTCTAGACATGTTTGTTAAGCCCATTTGTGTGTGAACCAGAAAGGCATTGAGTTCAGCAAATCTTCCTTTGGATCTCTCCCAGGCTTGTTTCTACTCAGAGAGTTGTCTGCAAAGAAAATTACGTATGAGCCAGTGGCCATTCCCTATATTTCATCTCTCCTCAACGTCCATGGCAACAATGAGGTGGTGGATATGAATAGGCATGTCCTCATCAAACTGTTATTTTCCTTAACCATGCAGGGGAGAGAGAGGTTGGAACCAATGACCTTTGCCCCCACATCTAGCTCGACCACATTCCCTCGCCAAGATGAATAGACCTATAAAATCTCTTCCACAAACCTGAAACAACCTAAGTTTGATTGCTACTCCCGACCCCCATTGACCATCCACCTGTAGAGTAGAGAGGATGAAAGAATAAATGTTGGAGTGAATGTCAGAATCCACAGTAATGGTGGAATGCATGTCATGCTCTAATCTTAATGGTCGTTTCTTCATGTAGACCTCCTTCGATTGAATGCAATGAATGTGGTTTGTGGTGAGTGCGAGGAATGGTTGGCACCTAACTATTCCCATTAAGACTTCGTGAAGCGGTGGCATGCGACAACTACCCCTCCTTGTTTCGCATGTGATTACCGAGATTCGCGGAACCAAAGCTTTTTTTAATTGTATTTAAAATGATTTAATTTTTATAAATATTTTTTGATTGGGAAGGAAAATAAATGTCTTATTATGGCCTTCACTATTCCCAATGTATATTTTTCTTTAAAAAGTTTACATTAGCCTAAGTCCTGGAAGTGTGTATATTGCATTGACTCCAAATCAGTTGTTGTGACTTATTTTTGCCTTTCCACTAGCTACACCTTCCATCACCACACCACCACTTCTCTCCACTGCCTAAACCCATCGCTCGATCTCCCTTCTTAAGAAACTTGCTCCCCCTCTATAGCTTTATATAGATATATAAGATGAACAGTCTTCTTGAATCACCACCTACACAACACTACTAACACCAAGGATTCATCCGCAAACTAGGGGAAGGGATACCAAGCAAAACCGTATTAGGAAAACTAAGAGCTAAGCCATACTTGATTCATTGCAAGAGGCTTAATTTTGATCACTAGGACTATGATAAACAAGTGATAATACAATCTCGGCTTGGTCTACCTCAAAATCAGCTCATCTTGATTCCCAACTTCATATTACTGAATTAGGAGGGAGGCAAGATGGACTATAAACTTTGGAATATCTGAAAACATTGAATAAATCTAAATTTCACTATATTCACTATAATATGGATGATTTTTTTTATATTCTTCAAATACTTAAAAAAAAAAACCTTAACACAATAACATTTAACTATGATTGACTCTATAATTATAATTGACTTTTTTATTTATCTATGGTTGGCTTTGTTGTAGTGTTTCCATTTCTAGTGTGCTTGGATTACTTGTATAACAACAAGAAGTCCAATATACCTAAAATAACCCTATGAGATAGATTGACATCAAATCAGATTTGAAGTATTAGCATCATAGAAGTCAATGCGTAACATAACACTATGATATAGATTGATGTGAAATCAGATTTGTAGTAATAGCATCATAGAGATCATTAGCAATGAAAACCCAACTCATCCTGAACCAACGAACTATTCAAACTACTAACCCGAGCAAAGATTCTTCGTGGGGCTTCGACTAAGAGTTGATTTAGTCAAATACAAAATACCAAAAAAACAAATAATTGAAATCACTGCCATCTAGTATTTTTTCTTAATCTCTATAGCAAAGCAACGAGCTTCACCGAGAAATCAGACATGTTTTGTATTTCTTCAATGAACGTTGACCATGTGTTTCAAGAAATCTTGAAATTAAATTTATACACATGCATAGGCTCTCTGGCAAGTTTTCCAAACCTCTGCAAGTTTTAGCGAGATTTTCTTGGTGGGCTTTTGAGTGGGATATGTTAGACTAAACAAAGCGCAGCTGAAATAAATATAAACATACACAGCACATACAAAATCAGACAAAACCATAACACAGAGATTTAACGTGGTTCACCCAACCAATCTGGGCTACGTCCACCAGAACAGAGGCATCGGCAATCTTATTATTCAAAGAAGAGATTACAACAAATCTAATAATTCACACATGCTCTTAGCTCTCCCCTATTTCCTCTATTGTCTCTACACACTCTTACAATCCTTTACAGATTACAATTCTATATAGCTGGAGCACAAAACTGAATCATAAATTCCCTCACAACAAATATAGGATGCATTAACTCCTCCTCAAAAAATATTGGAGCTAATATAGCAACTAATCCTATTGTTGTCACATACATGAGATTTCTGCCCAATTTAATAAAACCGAAAAACTCAACAATGTCCACCTTGATAACAATTAGCCTGATGCCTTGTTCATTTATTATTTTTATCTTTTCTGCAAGCCAAGAGAAGCCAAACACCAACGCAGCTTCTCTAACAAAACTGGTTTCGTGAACATGTCTGCACAGTTTTCCTTCGTATGCACCTTTTCAAGAGAAACACCCCTTTCAGTGATAACTTGTCTTACAAAATGGTACTTGATTGGTATATGCTTTGATTTACTATGATAGGCTGGATTCTTAGCCAAATGAATTGCACTTTGACTATCACAAAATAACTTGATGTTGTCCTGCAACCTACCAAACTCACCAATCAAACCTTTCAACCAAACCGCTTCTTTGCAAGCATGCGAAGCAGCTATGTATTCTGCTTTAGTAGTGGATAAAGCAACAATATTCTGTAGCTTTGACATCCAGCTAATAGCTCCACCTGCAAGAGTAAAGACATACCCTGAAGTTGACCTTCTCTTATCCAAATCACCTGCAAAATTGGAATCAACATATCCACAAACAAATTCACTACTTTTATTATAAGTGATATAATAATCACTTGTGCCTCTCAAATACCGAAGCACCCATTTCACTGCTGACCAGTGTTCTTTACCTGGATTTGCCATATACTTGCTGACAACCCCAACTTCATGTGAAATATCTGGTCGAGTACAAACCATCGCATACATCAAACATCCTACTACATTGGCATATGGAATTCGAGACATATAATCCTTTTCTTCATCTGTATTAGGACATAAACTGGAAGAAAGCTTAAAATGGGAAGCTAAAGGGACTGAAACAGGCTTCACATTGTTCATACCAAACCTCAAGAGTATTTTCTCAATATACTTCTGTTGTGATAGCCACACCTTACCATTGCTCCTGTCTCTGAAAATCGCCATGCCCAAAATCTGTCTTGCTGCTCCTAGATCTTTCATATCAAATGTCCTTGCCATCTGAGCCTTTAACTTGTTGATCTCCACTATGCTTTTGCTTGCTAAAAGCATATCGTCAACATATAACACTAAGATAATGAACATGCCATCATTTAATTGCTTAAAATAAACACAATGATCATATTCACTTCTTATATATTTCTGACTCAACATGAAAGAATCAAACTTCTTGTACCATTGCCGAGGCGACTGCTTCAGGCCATACAATGATTTCTTGAGCCTACAAACAAATTTCTTATTGCGATGCTAAACAAACCCTTCCGATTGTTCCATATAAATTTCCTCATCTAAGTCTCCATGTAAAAACGCAGTCTTAACATCTAGTTGCTACAATTCTAAATCAAGCAAAGCGACTAATGCTAACACAATTCAAATTGAAACTATTTTAACAACTGGTGAAAACATCTCATGAAAGTCAATGCCTGCTTTCTGAGAAAAACCTTTTGCGACTAGCCTCGCTTTGTACCTGTCCTCAGTATCATTCACACCTCGTTTCAACTTGAAAACCCATTTACATCCCACAGTTTTCCTGTCTTTCGGAAGTTCAACCAGATCCCATGTGTTGTTCTTGTGTAATGCCTTCATCTCTTCCTTCATAGCGTCTTTCCACTTGTCACTTTTCGAACCTTCTACAGCTTCCTGATAACACAAAGGTTCATCATCATTAGCAGTTAAAGTGACTGAAGTAACATAATCATCATACCTTCTAGGAGGACGTTTAATTCTCGTGGACCTCCTTAAAGATGTTTCTAGTGCTTCCTCAATTGGCTGACTACCATCTGTAGGAACTTCTTCATGATCAGCATCTGAGACCTGTTCATGATCTACATCTGAACCCTGTTCATGATCTGATTCTGAAACTTGTTCATGACTAGTATCTGAACTATGGTCATCATAACTATCATTAGAAGTGCTTTCAAACTGAATGTGCTGAAAATCAGATACATCATCCTGTTTCAATCTATTATCTACATCTAACTATACAAGAGAGGATTCATTAAACTTTACATCTCTGTTGATGATGATCTTGCGGGTAGTAGGATCCCACAATCTATATCCCTTTGTTCCATCACCATATCCAACAAAGATATACCTTTTTGACTTTGGATCTAATTTAGTTCACTGATGTTTAGGCACTAGAGCATATGCATCACAACCAAACACTCTGAGTTTAGAATAATCACAAGGGTGACCTTTCCATACCTCTTGAGGAATCTTGCAACCTATCGCCGTGGATGGTGATCGATTTATCACATAACAAGCTATAGCCACCGCTTCTGTCCACAATTCCTTCTGCAAACCGGCATTACTCAGCATACTCCTTGCTCTCTCTAAAAGAGTCCTATTCATGCGTTCAGCAACTCCATTTTGCTGAGGAGTATAAACAGTGGTCTTATGTCTCTCGATCCCTGCATCCTTGCAATAGTTTTCAAACTCCTTGGAAGTAAACTCACCACCATTGTCAGTTCTTAAACATTTTATAGTTCTACCAGTGATGTTTTCTACCAATGCTCTAAACTGTTTGAAAACTGTAAAAACATCAGACTTCCTTTTCAACATGTAGACCCACACTTTCCTAGAGAAATCATCAATAAACGATACAAAATATGACGAGCCACCATATGAAGTTGTAGGGGCTGGACCCCAAACATCTGAATGGATATAATCAAGTATTCCTTTACTAGTATGTTTTCCTGTTTTAAACTTCTGCTTACTTTGTTTTCCAAACAGACAATGTTTACAGAAATCTAACTTTCCAGACTTTAGATTAGGAAGTAATTTGCGATCAGCCAAAATTTTTAACCCTCTTTCGCTCATATGGCCCAACCTTTGATGCCATAAGCGAATGGAACTACTGTCATGTTCAGACACCGTAGACACATGATCTGACCCTGTTCTTCCTTCTAACTGAAATAGATTTCCTACCTTCTTAGCTTTCATTACTAGTAAAATACCTTTGTAAATTTTCATTACTCCACCTTGAATTATAGTTTTATATCCATTTGTGTCAAGTGCTCCTAGTGAAATTAGATTTTTCCTTAAATCTGGTACATGTCTTACATTAGTTAACATTTTGGTTGTCCCATCAAACATTTGCAGCTGTATACTTCCTATTCCCACAATATTACATGTGACATCATTACCCATGTACACGACTCCATCATTAATTGATCTATACGTCTTAAACCATTCTCTATGAATACACATGTGGTTTGATGCACCAGAATCTAACAGCCAATGTTGATCATGATTTGACAAATTAACTGATAACACTTCATCACTCATACCTGAACCAGATGCCGAACCTGTATCTGTCATGTTTGCTTCTTGCTTCGCTGTCGAAGAGTCTTCTTTGGATGCTTGCTGTCTCTTCCAACAGTCCTTCTTCAAATGTCCCGATTTGCCACAAAACCAGCACTTTACCTTACTCTTCTTCCCTTTCGATTTTGATCGTGAGTCGTTGTGCTTACCAGAGCGTCTTTCTCTTGAACGACCTCTAGCCATCATTGCTTCTGATGTAGAGGTGTCGGCATTTGACCTCTTCCTTGTCTCTTTGGACAACAAAGCTCCAACAATATCATCAAATTCAAGGGTTTCTGATATACTTAGACTGATAGAAGTAACAAAATGATCCCATGACTCGGGCAACGAGCACAATAAAGTTATAGCTTTATCTTCTGATTCAAATTTTACTTCTATGCTTTCTAATTGCACCAGCAGAGTATTAAAGACATTCAAATGATCAGTAATAGATGTACCTTCCTTCATGCGCAGACTGTATAATTGTCGCTTCAGAAGAATCCTGTTGGTCAAGGATTTTGTCATGTACAGCTTCTCCAGCTTTGTCCACAAACCAGCAGCAGTTTTCTCTGACACGATGTTAAACAAAACATCATCCGCCAAACACAGTCGAATACCGCTCAAAGCTCTTCCATCCAATTCATTCCATTCATCATCTGTCATGGGGTAAGGCTGTTTGAATCTTTCCAACAGCGCCTTCGCCACGCTTTGTTGCACAAGCAGATCATGCATCTTCACTTTCCAGATCTTGAAGTTATTTTTGCCATTAAACTTCTCGATCTCAAAATGAGCACTTTGAGTTTTTTCCATGTTGTATCAAACAAACAATCTCCAATTCCGAATTAAAAAATGCCTCTGTCGTATTGTGTAATCACAATTTTAAAAGAAAAACCAAAAAATTGCAAATTTACCAGAGGGAAAATCTGTCGGGTGCTCCTGAACAGTGAAAAACCGTGCCTAAAACACATCCACTGCCTGGCACTCCAATCTGAACATTGGAACTTTGGTGCGAGTATCAGCCTCGGATCTGCGCCAATGGGCGCGTCTGTTAAAAAATAAAACGCGCCAACCGGTTCACTGCCAAATTGGCGCGATTGTCTCTGCTAAAACCGCGCCAATCGCTGAAACTCCACCTTCAGCCGATCTGTCACATGCACCAGCTCCAGGTTATGGGCCCTCCACGCTCCACTGCGCCGCTCTGATACCACTTGTTAGACTAAACAAAGCGCAACTGAAATAAATATAAACATACACAGCACATACAAAATCAGACAAAATGTTGGGTCCCTATAATACTAGTGATTACCCCATTACTATTGTAGTTATACCCCTTATTAATATTGTTGTGCCCCTATTGCCCCCATATTGTTATTACTATGCCCCATAGAATCCCTCTATTGTTATTTTTGTGGCTTTATATTATTATTGTTAGGTCGGCTGGATTATATTGTGACTCCTTAGACTCCTATATATAGAAAGGAGGTTTTGTCATTTGAATCATCCAAGAATTGTTCATTTATGTAATGTAAAGGAGGTTTCCCCCTCGAAGAGGCTGAATTCTAAGGCGTTGATCCATCTTTTCTATCTTTTCTATCTTTTCTTGAGCTGGTTTCATAACATTTGGTATCAAAGCTTTGGATTCTAGGGTTTCGCTGCTCCAAACAGGTCATCGTGGAATTTTCACTATAACTTTTTTTCTGCGATGTTTCAGAAGTTACAAAAAAAACCCATTTGAGACGAAATCGCGCTGAACCTTGGGTCCAAATTTCAGAGCTTTTCGTGCTATATTTGCGGAGATATGATCTGAGGAAGTTGGTCTTTTTGCAGACTCCTGAATTGCATTCCAAACAGGTGACCTGGGGAAAATCGTTATAACTCTCTCTCTGGGGATTGGATTGAAATTTCGTAAGAAGCTAGAGAAAGAGGACGGACTCTAGTTTCTTGTATAAATTTTTCAGATCCAAAGGTCAAAACAGTGACTCGTGCCACGTCATACAAGTTCGCTCTACTGAACTAGTCTATAATGAAGTCACTGTGGGAGATTTCGCATAACTCTTCTGTGGAGAATCAAATTTGGGTCAGACTTGTGGCATTGGAAAGAGGACATAGAGGGCTACTGCAGGTCACAAATTCAAAACTAGATGATCAAAAAGTACAGAGATACATCAGAGGTAATATCGAGCTCCTACAAAGTGAAAAAAGGTGTGTAGATTTTCTTAAATTTTTGCTTAAGATCAGTTTGAAAATTATTTTGAAGGAATTATTATCGGTAACTGATGCCCCGAGGAAAGAAAATGCAAACACCTAGTAAAGAACCTAAAAGCTCTAGCATGACTCATGAAGAAGAGGAAGAAATGCTACATGATATATCAAAATTACAAGAACAAGTGCAACAAATGTCACGCTCACAAAAGCTCACAGAAGCTAAGATAAATGGCATGGAATCTAAGATAAAGGGCGTGGAAGCTAAGATGGATGATTGGAAGACAGATTTGAAGACAGAAATGGAAGAATTGAAGATAGATTTGAACACAAACTTGAAGACAGGCATGACAGATATGAAGACAGATTTGACAAATTTTCTACAAGAAATACTTACTAATGGTGAAAAGGTAGTAAAGGAAACTCATGATGAGAACAAAAGAAATGTTAATCATGATATCATAGACTCTAATGTTGGATCGAAGACCCACCATGTTCCAAAAATCGATATGAGGAAGTTTGATGGCAAGGATCCTGCAACATGGATATTACAGATGGAGCAATTTTTCGATCTCAATAATGTGCAAAACACACAAAAGGTACGTATGGCAACTTTATATTTGGAACCAAATCAGTTTGTATGGTATCAATGGCTTTGCTCTCGTAAACAATTTATCACTTGGGCAATTTTTACGGAAGAATTGATAGCACATTATGAGGATACAAAAAGCAACACTTTTTTTAGCCAATTGATAAGTCTCAAACAAAAGGGTTCAATAATGGAGCACATTGAGGAGTTCCAAAAATTGAACATAAGGGTAAAAGATATTCCAGAGGAGCATAGGATTGATGTGTTCATAGGGTCTTTAAAGGATAATATCCAACATGATGTTCGCCTTTGGGAACCTGATTCATTAGAGAAGGCATTCAGGTTAGCAAGAAAAATGGAAAGCAAAATTATGGCAACTAGGAAGCATACCACTCACAACTATAAAGATGGAAGTGTTGTTGCCCCTAGTCTTCCACAACCTATAAGGTTGACACCACAAAATTGGAAGAAAAAAGAGCAAAAGGGCTTTGTTACAGTTGTGATAGCAAATACACTAAAGGTCATAAGTGTGCTGAGAAGAAATTATTCTACATAGATTGTGAAGAGGAAGAAGAAAAGGAGCAAGAAAGGTCAAAAGAAGAGGATATACTCCAGGAACAAAGCCTAGATGAAGAACAAATAAATCCGACCATATCTTGTAATGCATTGGCGGGAATTACCACTCCTCAAACCATCAAGATAGAAGGACAAATCAAGAAGAAAAAGGTAATAGTGTTGATTGATTCAGGAAGCACCCACAATTTTATTCATTGTAGGGTAGCAAAAGAATTGAATTGCTTCCTATATCCAGCACCAGAGTGTCAAGTGATGATTGCAAATGGAGGAACAATAAATTGCTCTGGAAAGTGCCATAATATCAAGCTATCCATGGGAGAATATGTATTGACTAGCCCAATGCTTTCCATTCCAATGGGAGGTGCTGATGTTGTACTAGGAGTCCAATGGCTACAATCCTTGGGTACAATAGCTTTTAATTTTCAAGAACTTTTCATCAAATTTTCTGCGGAAGGAAAGGAAGTTGAATTAAGGGGTATTGCAGGGAAACCAGGAAAGATAATCAGCTCTAATGGTATGACAAAGCTTCTAAAAAAGGAGCAAAGAGGTGTAATTGCACAATTATGTTCGCTAGATGTTTCCACATCGGAATCATCTATTTCTCCAGATCTCCAAAAAGTCCTGGACAATCATTCCAAGGTATTTGAGACTCCCAAAGGTCTCCCACCTATGCGTGATCATGATCATGCTATTCATCTGATTCCAGGAAGTGTTCCTCCAAACATCAGGCCGTACAGATATCCCTATGTCCAAAAGAGTGAAATTGAACGTATGGTTGCAGAAATGCTAGAGGCTGGTATAATTCAACCGAGTCAAAGTTCTTTCTCTGCTCCAGTAGTATTGGTGCACAAGAAGGATGGATCATGGCGCATGTGTCCGGATTATAGGGAGCTCAACAAGCTCACTATTAAAGATAAGTTCCCCATTCCTGTCATTGATGAATTACTGGATGAATTGCATGGATCAATTTACTTCACCAAGTTGGATCTTCGTTCAGGATATCATCAAATCAGAATGAAGATTGAAGACATTCCGAAAACAGCATTTAGAACTCATGAGGGTCATTATGAATTTTTGGTCATGCCTTTTGGCCTTACCAATGCACCTTCAACATTTCAAGGTTTGATGAATTCAATTTTCAAACCATTCCTTAGAAAATTTGTGTTAGTATTTTTTGATGATATACTAATCTACAGCAAGTCTTGGAAGGATCATGTTGAACATGTTGACAGGGTGCTACAACTATTGGAGGAGAAACAATTATATGCAAAAAGATCCAAATGTTTCTTTGGAGTCCAGGAGGTGGAATATTTGGGTCATATTGTATCTCATGAAGGAGTTAAGGTAGACCCTAGCAAAATTAAAGCCATTAAGGAATGGAAAATCCCCACATCCATAAAGCATCTGCGAGGATTTCTTGGGTTGACAGGGTATTATCGCAAGTTTGTTAAGAATTATGGGAGAATAGCAGCACCTCTAACAACATTATTGAAGAAAGATGCATTTTCATGGACTCCGGAAGCAACAAAGGCCTTTGAACATCTTAAAGAGGCAATGTGCCAAGCACCGGTCTTAGCTACACCGAACTTCACAAAAACCTTTATTGTGGAATGTGATGCTTCAGGAAATGGAATTGGTGCTGTTCTAATGCAAGATGAAAGACCCATTGCTTTTGAAAGTCGTCCAATCAAGGGAAAGTTTTTAAGAAAAGCTATTTATGAGAAGGAAATGTTGGCAATACTCCATGCACTTAAGAAATGGCGACCCTACCTAATGGGAAGACACTTCAAGGTAAAAACGGATCATGATAGCCTTAAATACTTTTTAGAACAAAGATTATCCTCTGAAGAGCAACAAAAGTGGGTCACAAAGATGTTGGGTTATGACTTTGAAATCATCTACAAAAAAGGGAAGCAAAATGTGGTGGCAGATGCACTCTCAAGAAAGGATGAGGATGTGGAAGCATTGTTGTGCGCCATTTCTATTATCCAACCAGATTGGATAAACGAAGCAAGGGAGGAATGGAAGAATGACGAAGAAGTGTGGGCACTTATTCGAAAGCTACAACAAGATTCCAGTACGTCTGATACATTTAGCTGGAAAAATGATTCGTTATGGTACAAAGATCGCTTATACCTCTGTAAGAATTCCCAGCTAAAACAAAAGATTCTTATGGAATTGCACACTTCTCCCTTAGGAGGGCACTCAGGATTTTTAAAAACTTACCACAGGGTTAAGAAGGAATTTTTTTGGGATGGCCTTAAATCAGATATTCAAAAGTTTGTGGCGGAATGTTTGGTTTGCCAACAAAATAAAGTTGAAACAATTAAGACACCGGGTCTATTACAACCTTTATCCATTCCAAGCCAACGTTGGGAGGAGGTTTCAATGGATTTTATCACAGGTTTACCCAAGTCTGAGGGAAAGAGTGTCATCATGGTGGTAGTTGACAGACTTACCAAGTATGCACACTTTTGTGCATTATCACATCCATTTAAAGCCAGTACAGTTTCTACTGCATTTATGGAAACAATTCAAAAGCTACATGGAAACCCAAAGATTATTGTAAGTGACAGAGATCCCATTTTCACTGGAAATTTTTGGACAGAATTATTTTCTTGTCTTGGTACTCAGTTAGCTCATAGCTCATCTTATCATCCTCAATCTGATGGGCAAACTGAGATAGTAAACAAATGTTTGGAAGGATATCTTCGTTGCTTTGTATCTGATAAACAGACACAATGGGTCAAATGGTTGCCTCTGGCTGAATGGTGGTATAACACTTCCTTCCATACAGCAACAAAAATGACCCCATTTATGGCACTTTATGGGTATCAACCACCATCCATCACATCATATTTAAGAGAAAATTCTAAGGTTCAGGCAGTGGAACATCACATCGAACATCAACAACAAGTCCTCCAACTCTTAAAGGATAACCTCGTGTTGGCACATAATAGAATGAAACAACAGGCAGATCAACATCACAGTGAAAGAAGTTTTGATGTAGGTGATTGGGTATTCCTACGGCTACAACCATATAAGCAAATGTCATGTTATCTCAAAATCAGACCCTGATAGGCTGCTGGTCAGGTTGACTCTAAGTAACTATTTCAGACCTACTTTAGGCTGAGGCTTAGCCTCCTCAACCTGAGAGGGCTCTCTCTTAAAGGATTAATGATTTTGATTAAAGATAAGATGGCTAACTCTTATAGAACAACTGTGAAAAATATGAATGCTGGAAATACATTAAACAACTATCCATTGGGCTTATGGAGTCAACAACACCTCAATATAACAGTGAACTCAACCTTACATAGAAGTCAGGGCACTCAGCATTTAGACATTCAGAATATAACTCATATAGGACCACAGTTTATAAATGCATACAGGAAATCAGAGCACATTCAGTGAATTCTGAGTGATTATACATCTATACCACTGTAAAAATTATGGAAAGGACAAGATCACATATTCTGAACATAAGAAATCCTTCATGAATCCTGAGAAGTAAAGTCAAAATTATATTACTGAAAATGAGTCTTTACATAAGCCAAATACAAGCTGTATCATAAAATTTTCCAACCCTGATTACATTGTTGTTTCAGCTATATATAGAGCTCTTATTCTAACTGATCGAGATTCCTCCTCCAGCATGAGGGGAATTCGAAAACTACTTCTAATACTAACCACTCTTAAACTCTAACTACTTAATAAATACAACAAAGTGTTGACTGGAGTTTTTAGAGATCTAAATCAACTATGACTCTAACACCGTGACAGTCTTGGTCTACAATCATCTTCGTTCTCTGACATCTGGTTCCCTTTGGCGGTGGCTGTGATAGACCTTTAATGCTTCATGTTGCTCTTCAATGTCACACGTTTTTCCATTGTCCTGAAACATAGGAAATTATCCCTGTTTTACTAGTCTTTGGTTTACCTCAAATGTTCGAATCCAAAGAAGCATGTCCTTTATCCTTTAATTACCCAAAATAAAGCAGATTGTCACGTCCTTGATGTGCTGTCCACCGTTTTCATGTACCTGTGTGATGACAAAACCTTTCAAAAAGATTTGCCGCTTTGTCAATCATAATTGATCAACTGAATTGTAACATGCAGCTACAGCAGTTTCGTAGCGCGCTACGAAACTGCTGTGTAATTTCAAAAGCACAGTCTTCCTTTCATAGCTAAATGATCGCCACTGTTCATGGCTTAAGCACCTTACTCCCTTGATCATTATTCATCTTCATTTCTGGGATCCAATAATCAGAGATGTATGGTCTTTTTTTTGTCATCCCTGCAAACTCATTCATAACCATTCATGCCAGTCCAGTTTCTTGAAGAGTTAGACAAATTCAAACCAAAGCCAATATATTCTGCAAGGGGCATTTTCCTATCCATCTGAATGCAATGACTATAGGCTTTTAACTGACAATCATCCTTGGCATGAGACCATTCACTCTCAAACTGGAAACCTTTCTTCTATTATATACCTGTGTGCTTTCCTTCTTATGATTGGCACTTTTTTCAAAAGCCACAGGATTAGTGGTGTTAATGATGAACTTGGAACAGCACTGATTTTTACACGGGCACCGTGTTTGGTTTTTGGATATTGATATTAAGACATTATCAGGTCAGGTTGACACTAAGTAACTATTTCAGACCTACTTTAGGCTGAGGCTTAGCCTCCTCAACCTGAGAGGACTCTCTCTTAAAGGATTAATGATTTTGATTAAAGATAAGATGGCTAACTCTTCTAGAACAACTGTGAAAAATATGAATGCTGGAAATACATTAAACAACTATCCATTGGGCTTATGGAGTCAACAACACCTCAATATAACAGTGAACTCAACCTTACATAGAAGTCAGGGCACTCAGCATTTAGACATTCAGAATATAACTCATATAGGACCACAGTTTATAAATTCATACAGGAAATCAAAGCACATTCAGTGAATTCTGAGTGATTATACATCTATACCACTGTAAAAATTATGGAAAGGACAAGATCACATATTTTGAACATAAGAAATCCTTCATGAATCCTGAGAAGTAAAGTCAAAATTATATTACTGAAAATGAGTCTTTACATAAGCCAAATACAAGCTGTATCATAAAATTTTCCAACCTTGATTACATTGTTGTTTCAGCTATATATAGAGTTCTTATTTTAACTGATCGAGATTCCTCCTCCAGCATGAGGGGAATTCGAAAACTACTTCTAATGACACCTATTAACCCTTTAACTAACTAATAAATACAACAAGGTGTTGACTGGAGTTTTTTTAGAGATCTAAATCAACTATGACTCTAACTCCATATTACATGCATGATGGCTTCTCCTCGTTCTTTGACATCTGGTTTTCTTTCAGTTTGGCTGAGATGGGTGTTTAATGCTCCATGTTGACCTTGGATGCTGAATCTTCTTAACTGCCCAGAAATATTAGGAGACTATCCTTGCTTCTCGGCTTCAGTTTTCCCCAAAATATTCGAATGCAAAGAAGCATGTCCTTTATCTTTTAATCACCCAAAATGTAGAAGTCTGCCATGTCCTTGATGCGTTGTAAGCTTTTTCCCATGTACATGTGTGCAGGCAAAAGTTTCTTGTAAACTGTTTAACATATCCTGAACTGTGGTAAATTGCTCACTTTACGACAAAAATTTAAAGTTGGATTTTGAATATATGTTTTCTCCAACTGTCTTGACCTGGTTGATTGTTGATAGCTTCAGATGATGCCTTGTATGCCTTTTAGACGTTTCCCTTTCAAAATTCCCGCTTATAATTCAAAACTGCTTGATTTGCGTTAAAATCATCACCTTCAGCAGTTTCGTAGCGCGCTACAAAATTGCTGAGTTATTTAAAACAGCTTGCTTTTAACCCGAGACCTTTATTAGCCGAGTACTTGATTGCCAAAAACTCCTTTAGACTTTCCACATGTCGAATCGGGATTTATATTTCCTCAGAAAGATGAAATCAAGCAAATTTGTCAAAATTTTAAGACAAAATCTTACTTGAAATGAAAGCTCATTTAGCAGGTAGCTGACTTAGCCGTGCCTTCAGATCTTCAATTTGTTTCTTCATAGCCATATTCCCAGCTCTCAGTTGCATATTGATCCTTCTGATGTACTTGGCTTCTTTGATTGTTGGTACTGTCCATGTGTGAAATTGTGAATGGCCATCAACCACTGAATTCAGCTGAGCTTCTACAGCAGCATTCCCTTCCCATAGAGTTTTATAATACTTTGCATGTATGGCTGCATGTTTTCTAGCGGCTTTCTTCAATTTGGCAATCTCATATTTAGCTGATTCCAATTGGCTCTTCAGGGCTGCTATATTATTTTCTTTAGCTGCAATGACTGTTTTGCCTGTGTCTTTTTGTGTCTCTTCCCCTGTTTCCTCTGTTCTTGACGGTGCTTCTTGTACTTGCTGGAATCTCCTTGTCATAGGTCTTCTAGGTTTGAAAACAAACTCTTCAGCTGGCTCATCAAATTTAAGCCTTTTGGAGGCCTTGGCTTTCTTGGTACTTTCTTGTTCTGACTGTATCAACTCAATTTGGACTGGTAGAGACTGCTCAATGTCAATAGCCTGTAATAAAGCATTTAAACTTCCCTTGGACACTGGACCTTCTTCGACTGCTACAGCTTTACCTTTTTCCTTATTCATCTGGCTTCTTGTCCTTATCCTTGAGACTACTTCAGATGTGCTTGTTTCAGGTACAGTCTTTTTACCATGAGCTTTTTCCTTAGTTGATTGCTGAGGTTGATCTTGGATGATGAGTGGTTTCACTTGTTTTCTTACTTGTGACTTTGGAACTCTTTTAGCTCTTGCTTTTGTTTGAAGCTCAGCTATTGTAGAATCTCTATCAGGTTGGGGAGTGAGGCCAGTCTGGCTATTGAAGCCAGCCATAAAAATGAATGAATTCCAATCTCTGTCTATCTTCTGGAGTCCATCTAAAACCAGTAGTTTGATCAAACCATGATGAAACAAAGAGGTTTCACAATCCTCTTTCCTCAGTTGTACCTTATCACACATCTTACTCAAACTACGGAAAAGATAAAAAGGTAAGTCTATGGAGACTTTCCCAGTGAAATGCAAAAGGAGTTTAAAATTGTAAGAGTAAACCTTGTTATACCTTCCTTCACAAGTCAGATATTTCTGTATGCAGGTGAGTAAATGAGCATAATATTCTTTGACATAACTCCTGGGCACTGCCTTAAATCTTCATTTACAAATTCATCCTTCAAAAACTCCTTGCAAGGATTCATGTCAAACTTGAAATTTTTAAACCATTGCTCTTGTCCTCGTGGGATCTCTGTCACAGTAGATATCACTTCTGGCGAAACCTGCAATTCTATCATGGCTACTTTTGAATTCAAGCCTGTGAAGTTAAGTGAAAATTCTTTAGTTACCTGTGCATGCCCTCCTTGTAACTTTTTGCAAAAATTCCAGCACCCGGCCTTTTTGAATGCTTTCTCCACCTCTTTATTTCTCAGCGTTATATCTAAACCTTCAGGCTCAGTCCTTAGACATTTGCCGGATCTGTGCTCCTTTTTCTCCATTGATTCTTCCAAATCTTCACAAACAATAACTACCAGCTCCGGTTGGAATTGTAATTCAGCTTCTATTTGAATTCAGCCTCGCTTGATTATCAGCCTCGCTTGATTATCTTTGCAGTTGAATTTTAAATTTTTCCGTTTAAAATCTTTCAAGTTGTAATCTTGCAGATTTGTCATTTCATGCAAGACTTACGACCATCATTAAGTTTTATGCATGGTGGTCTTTCTTGGAAATGGTGATTCATGCGTATCAACAGATCTAGTGGTGGTGATAGTGGCAATGAGTGGTGAAATGTGATAAGAGGGGTATATGAGCTGACATGAGAGGACATGGCCTATGACTCACCTAACGGATTTGATATTTCGGGAAAGATTCACTGCGAAATGTACGAATCCATGATTTCGCAGCGCGGTCAGTTTTAAATTTGAATGATGTGCTGCGAAACTGCCTAATCATGATTGCTCTGCGAAACTGCTTAATCATGATTTCGCTGCGAAATTACAAAAAGACACGGTGGCTGACATAAGATAACAGGTGGCTATAGAACAATGGTAGATGGAGGGGAACCAATGGGAGCTGAGAATAACTTGACTCAAAAACTCATCAAAACTCCAGATTCTAAGGGAAAAAATTAAAACCAAATTAAACTAACACTGACCTTCGTCATCGGGCTAGGATGGAAAGTTACATGTATCAAATTTAGTTCTAAGTGATAACAGTGGCTCCACTTGGGATAGTGTGCTCCTGTAGTACACTAAGAACTCGTATGTCCAGTGCTTTGTCCAATTTGTGAAAACATAGATGAGGTTGACAAGCATCCTTTTCCATATTGGCAAATATGGTTATCTTTTGAGTTTGACAATCCATTCCATTTAACATGTTGAAACATGTCTACCTTTTGTCCACTGTCTTCTTTTCCATTTAATGACTGCAAATTGGACTCCAAAGAAAACATCTGGTCATAAACTAGTATTTTATCTGAAAATTCTCTTGCAACATTGAGCTTTTCCATTGAATCATTTGGAGAAACGTATTGAAATGCTCCATCAATCCGCTTTAAATATCTGTCATTTCCCATTGGAGTGTGACAATCAGATGGTGACAGAAGCTGCTGACTTGATAAAGAATCTTTCAGTGTGCCATCTTTCACTTTGCAGACTCTTTTTTGGGCTTTGTATCTCTCACAGCGCTGCCAACGGAAAGGCCTACAGCGTTTTGGGATTGACCTCCATGTTTAGCAACATCATAGCTCGAAGACTGCAATGCTTCTATAGAAATGTTTTCTAAATTTGAACAGTTTTGCATGACATGTTCTTCTCCTTCACATCCTGGGTGGAAAACTGGGTCATATGTCAAGTCAGACTCTAAACTGGGCAAAAAATAACACTGAGATTTATTACTTAAATGGCTACAGCTTCTGGGCAGATTAACTGATCCCCTTCCTGAATGTTCTTTTAAAGGTCTATAAGATGCATTCATCTCTGCAATTACATGTCCGATATGTTGGTAACAGCCTCTTGAGAATAATACGCATGCATAACAAGGCTGTGAGTATCAACAAAATCCTTTGAATACCTGCCACACACAATGCAACTTAGAGAACCAGACTTCCCCTGCTTCTGGTATTTTTTCCTCCGTTCTGAATTGCTAGGTGTTCTTCTCTAAACTCTCGGAGAGCCTCAGGATATTTTCCCTTGCCTGGAAACCACGTTTGTAGCTGGTACCAGGAAGATTTATAGGCATGGAAATGGTTCCTTCCACGAGTTTACAGAATTCTGACAAAAATGCCTCTGCCTTCGGACCAGACTTGATACTCATTACCCGCTGTAAAGACAAAAGCAAAACCATCTCTTTAGTTTTGTCCTGCAGATTGATTACGCGGTCATTCCAATGTTGCAGATGTATGTCCATGAACTCGTTGATATCAGAAAGCAGGTGGCCTTTGATCATGGAGGGATTGATCAATGCGAGCATGGCTCCTCTCATGGTTTTATGAAGATCGCTTTGAACAGCAGCAATGTTCCATTTTCCCAATAAGTCAAGCATAGACTGCGGGTATCCAGGAATTAGTCCTCGGCCTTCATTCAATAAGATATATCTGTTGAGAGCTGGATCCGTCGATATCACCGTCGGGCATCCTAGAATGTGAGTCTTGAACAAATCTCGATATCTGGCCTTTCTGTTTTTGATAAATTGTTGACCATATCTGAGAACATTCATGCTATGTGTTGTCAGGATAACTGTTGTTATTCAATTTGCGTTATAATCATGGGCAATGACATATGGCACACAGAGTGCTGTCAAAAGCTTCATGAATATTGATAACAGAATTTGGCGAAGCACCCATAATCCACGTAAGCAAGAAAACCCATCTGCTTTGACCTGCTCGAACTTTATTCGTCAGCTGTCATATGTAAGGAGTGCCATTTGACCCAGCAATATCAATTTTGTCCATATCTTGAGAAAGATAAGCCTAAAAGCCTAATCCTGATAGAGGAGAAAAACGTGACTTTCATCCGCAGGAACCTGCAAAGGGACTAACACCAAACCTTTATAACAAAAAAAATTGATGTTCAGAATTTAAAATATTTTCCTTGAGTGATAACAGGTGGCTCCACTTGGGATAGTGTGCTCCTGCGGTACACTAAGAACATGCAGGTCCAGTGCTTTATCTTTTTTATTACAAACGGAAATTTGTTTGACAAGCATCCCCTTTAAGCTTCTTGGGCCTTCACCTTAGATGATCACTGTAGGAGAAAGAAATCTATATCTACTGAAAAATGCTCAGTCAACCTTGAGCTTATTTTCATTTTCCTACCTACCTACCCTATCAGCTGCAAGCTCCACTTGTAGCTCAAGCAACATGATATTTCCAATAAAGCCAATCAATTGTCTTTTCTGATATTGGAGGCTCTTGACTGTATCTGACCTCAAAATAACCATGGTAGTGAGATGACCACATCAACTCATAATATACTTGATCTTCATATTGCAAATGAAAATGAAAGACCGAAGTGCAAAGCTTGTCCATATATTCACTTATAGGGTCAAAGAATACATGGTTATGTTGATGATCATCATAACATTCTACATCTTTAGCCAACTGATTCTCAACCACACAAGATTCTTTTGATATGCTATCGAACTGCTTTTCTGAATGCTGCCTACAAACAATGTAATTTTCCTCTTTCTTATGATCATTTATTGCTGTAAGCTGCTGAGAAGTTTGACATAAAAAACCAACCTTTTCCTCTGCCTGAGGGTCATAAAAGCTATCTTCCAGTACTTCTTCTTGGTGTTTGCAATCAATTTCATACTCTTTATGACCAAAAGACTAGCAAGTTTGTTGCATCTTCTCATTCATATCATGGGATTGAACATGGTTTTCATAAGTAAACCCCTGCTGATATTCATGTTGCATTTCATGAGATGTTATACTTTCTTCTTGGTGCTGAAATGCATTGTTATGAAGAGCCTCTAAAATTTCTTCATCCATAAATTCATCATCATCATAACAATCCTCCAAGTACTGAATAAGACTTAAAGAATGCCTACAGCAATCTTTAAGCAGCAATAAGGAAGGATAACATTCTTTATACATCTCATAGAATTCATCATGAAAACTAGAAAGCGAATATATTGAACCATTTTCCAAACTTTTATACCAAGACCATGCTTTTCCTTCTAAAGTGGTCATAAACATCTTCATGAGACAATCTTTAGGGAAATGAACTTTAAGACTGAACACATGCATATGAAACCTAACCAAATGAAGAGCAGCATCGTCTTTCTTTTCATCTTTGAATATTGGAAGATCCTCTAACCAATCAACCTTTGGCATAGGATTTGGAAAACCAGGGATATGAGACCGATTCATAGGAGCATACCTGGCATTCATTCTTGCAGTGGAACTCATCTTGTAACTTCATCAATCTACTGATCTTCTAGTAGTGGAGTCACCTTCCAATTTATTATTTGATGTGTGGAGTCGCCAAGGTAGTTTTGCAGCCTCAAAAAGATGTGTGAGCTCCTGCTACCTTCAGAAGTTCAACCATTGATTTCGGGAATGAATAATCTTCAGAATCCCGGCAGACGCACCAAAATGTTATCTCAAAATCAGACCCTGATAGGCTGCTGGTCAGGTTGACTCTAAGTAACTATTTCAGACCTACTTTAGGCTGAGGCTTAGCCTCCTCAACCTGAGAGGGCTCTCTCTTAAAGGATTAATGATTTTGATTAAAGATAAGATGGCTAACTCTTATAGAACAACTGTGAAAAATATGAATGCTAGAAATACATTAAACAACTATCCATTGGGCTTATGAAGTCAACAACACCTAAATATAACAGTGAACTCAACCTTACATAGAAGTCAGGGCACTCAGCATTTAGACATTCAGAATATAACTCATATAGGACCACAGTTTATAAATGCATACAGGAAATCAGAGCACATTCAGTGAATTCTGAGTGATTATACATCTATACCACTGTAAAAATTATGGAAAGGACAAGATCACATATTTTGAACATAAGAAATCCTTCATGAATCCTGAGAAGTAAAGTCAAAATTATATTACTGAAAATGAGTCTTTACATAAGCCAAATACAAGCTGTATCATAAAATTTTCCAACCTTGATTACATTGCTGTTTCAGCTATATATAGAGTTCTTATTCTAACTGATCGAGATTCCTCCTCCAGCATGAGGGGAATTCGAAAACTACTTCTAATGACACCTATTAACCCTTTAACTAACTAATAAATACAACAAGGTGTTGACTGGAGTTTTTTTAGAGATCTAAATCAACTATGACTCTAACTCCATATTACATGCATGATGGCTTCTCCTCGTTCTTTGACATCTGGTTTTCTTTCAGTTTGGCTGAGATGGGTGTTTAATGCTCCATGTTGACCTTGGATGCTGAATCTTCTTAACTGCCCAGAAATATTAGGAGACTATCCTTGCTTCTCGGCTTCAGTTTTCCCCAAAATATTCGAATGCAAAGAAGCATGTCCTTTATCTTTTAATCACCCAAAATGTAGAAGTCTGCCACGTCCTTGATGCGTTGTAAGCTTTTTCCCATGTACATGTGTGCAGGCAAAAGTTTCTTGTAAACTGTTTAACATATCCTGAACTGTGGTAAATTGCTCACTTTACGACAAAAATTTAAAGTTGGATTTTGAATATATCTTTTCTCCACCTGTCTTAACCTAGTTGATTGTTGATAGCTTCAGATGATTCCTTGTATGCCTTTTAGACGTTTCCCTTTCAAAATTCCCGCTTATAATTCAAAACTGCTTGATTTGCGTTAAAATCATCACCTTCAGCAGTTTCGTAGCGCGCTACGAAACTGCTGAGTTATTTAAAACAACTTGCTTTTAACCCGAGACCTTTATTAGCCGAGTACTTGATTGCCAAAAACTCCTTTAGACTTTCCACATGTCGAATAGGGATTTATATTTCCTCAGAAAGATGAAATCAAGCAAATTTGTCAAAATTTTAAAACAAAATCTTACTTGAAATGAAAGCTCATTTAGCAGGTAGCTGACTTAGCCGTGCCTTCAGATCTTCAATTTGTTTCTTCATAGCCTTATTCCCAGCTCTCAATTGCATATTGATCCTTCTGATGTACTTGGCTTCTTTGATTGTTGGTACTGCCCATGTGTGAAATTGTGAATGGCCATCAACCACTGAATTCAGCTGAGCTTCTACAGCAGCATTCCCTTCCCATAGAGTTTTATAATACTTTGCATGTATGGCTGCATGTTTTCTAGCGGTTTTCTTTAATTTGGCAATCTCATATTTAGCTGATTCCAATTGGCTCTTCAGGGCTACTATATTATTTTCTTTAGCTGCAATGACTATTTTGCCTATGTCTTTTTGTGTCTCTTCCCCTGTTTCCTCTGTTCTTGACGGTGCTTCTTGTACTTGCTGGAATCTCCTTGTCATAGGTCTTCTAGGTTTGAAAACAAATTCTTCAGCTGGCTCATCAAATTTAAGCCTTTTGGAGGCCTTGGCTTTCTTGGTACTTTCTTGTTCTAACTATATCAACTCAATTTGGACTGGTAGAGACTGCTCAATGTCAATAGCCTGTAATAAAGCATTTAAACTTCCCTTGGACACTGGACCTTCTTCGACTGCTACAGCTTTACCTTTTTCCTTATTCATCTGGCTTCTTGTCCTTATCCTTGAGACTACTTCAGATGTGCTTGTTTCAGGTACAGTCTTTTTACCATGAGCTTTTTCCTTAGTTGATTGCTGAGGTTGATCTTGGATGATGAGTGGTTTCACTTGTTTTCTTACTTGTGACTTTGGAACTCTTTTAGCTCTTGCTTCTGTTTGGAGCTCAGCTATTGTAGAATCTCTAGCAGGTTGAGGAGTGAGGCCAGTCTGGCTATTGAAGCCAGCCATAAAAATGAATGAATTCCAATCTCTGTCTATCTTCTGGAGTCCATCTAAAACCAGTAGTTTGATCAAACCATGATGAAACAAAGAGGTTTCACAATCCTCTTTCCTCAGCTGTACCTTATCACACATCTTACTCAAACTACGGAAAAGATAAAAAGGTAAGTCTATGGAGACTTTCCCGGTGAAATGCAAAAGGAGTTTAAAATGGTAAGAGTAAACCTTGTTATACCTTCCTTCACAAGTCAGATATTTCTGTATGCAGGTGAGTAAATGAGCATAATATTCTTTGACATAACTCCTGGGCACTGCCTTACTTAAATCTTCATTTACAAATTCATCCTTCAAAAACTCCTTGCAAGGATTCATGTCAAACTTGAAATTTTTAAACCATTGCTCTTGTCCTCGTGGGATCTCTGTCACAGTAGATATCACTTCTGGCGAAACCTGCAATTCTATCATGGCTACTTTTGAATTCAAGCCTGTGAAGTTAAGTGCAAATTCTTTAGTTACCTATGCGTGCCCTCCTTGTAACTTTTTGCAAAAATTCCAGCAGCCGGCCTTTTTGAATGCTTTCTCCACCTCTTTATTTCTCAGCGTTATATCTAAGCCTTCAGGCTCAGTCCTTAGACATTTTCCGAATCTGTGCTCCTTTTTCTCCATTGATTCTTCCAAATCTTCACAAACAATAACTACCAGCTCCGGTTGGAATTGTAATTCAGCTTCTATTTGAATTCAGCCTCGCTTGATTATCTTTGCAGTTGAATTTTAAATTTTTCCGTTTAAAATCTTTCAAGTTGTAATCTTGTAGATTTGTCATTTCATGCAAGACTTACGACCATCATTAAGTTTTATGCACGGTGGTCTTTCTTGGAAATGGTGATTCATGCGTATCAACAGATCTAGTGGTGGTGATAGTGGCAATGAGTGGTGAAATGTGATAAGAGGGGTACATGAGCTGACATGAGAGGACACGGCCTATGACTCACCTAACGGATTTGATATTTCGGGAAAGATTCGCTGCGAAATGTACGAATCCATGATTTCGCAGCGCGGTCAGTTTTAAATTTGAATGATGCGCTGCGAAACTGCCTAATCATGATTGCGCTGCGAAACTGCCTAATCATGATTGCGCTGCGAAACTGCCTAATCATGATTTCGCTGCGAAATTACAAAAAGACACGGTGGCTGACATAAGATAACAGGTGGCTATAGAACAATGGTAGATGGAGGGGAACCAATGGGAGCTGAGAATAACTTGACTCAAAAACTCATCAAAACTCCAGATTCTAAGGGAAAAAATTAAAACCAAATTAAACTAACACTGACCTTTGTCATCGGGCTAGGATGGAAAGTTACATGTATCAAATTTAGTTCTAAGTGATAACATGTCCCTCAAGCAAGCTAAGAAGGATAATAAATTATCACCAAAGTATTATGGTCCGTACAAGGTGTTGCAAAAGATTGGTACTATGGCATACAAATTGGAGCTTCTTGCAGCTTCTCGATTGCACCCAATTTTCCATGTTTCATGTTTAAAGAAGGTTATAGGCAACAAGCTCCCAGTTCAAACAATATTGCCAGAACTTGACGAGGAAGGAAAAATTATATTGGAACCGGAAGCAGTCATAGAAACAAGAACTCGACAACTACGAAATCGATCAATTTCAGAGTATCCTATCAAGTGGAAGAACTTATCCGCTGAAGATTCCACATGGGAGGATGAGAATTTTATGCAGAAGTATCCAGAACTACTCAAGCATTGAGGACAACACTTTTTTGAAGACGAGGGGCATGTTGGGTCCCTATAATACTAGTGATTACCCCATTACTATTGTAGTTATACCCCTTATTAATATTGTTGTGCCCCTATTGCCCCCATATTTTTATTACTATGCCCCATAGAATCCCTCTATTGCTATTTTTGTGGCTTTATATTATTATTGTTAGGTCGGCTGGATTATATTGTGACTCCTTAGACTCCTATATATAGAAAGGAGGTTTTGTCATTTGAATCATCCAAGAATTGTTCATTTATGTAATGTAAAGGAGGTTGCCCACTCGAAGAGGCTGAATTCTAAGGCGTTGATCCATCTTTTCTATATTTTCTATCTTTTCTTGAGCTGGTTTCATAACACAAAACCATAACATAGAGATTTAACGTGGTTCACCCAACCAATCTGGGCTACGTCCACCAGAATAGAGGCATCAGCAATCTTATTATTCAAAGAAGAGATTACAACAAATCTAATAATTCACACATGCTCTCAGCTCTCCCCTATTTCCTCTATTGTCTCTACACACTCTTACAATCCTTTATGGATTACATTTCTATATAGCTGGAGCACAAAACTGAATCATAAATTCCCTCACAACAAATATAGGATGCATTAACTCCTCCTCAAAAAATACTGGAGGTAATATAGCAACTAATCCTATTGTTGTCACATACATGAGATTTCTGCCCAATTTAATAAAACCAAAAAACTCAACAGGATAATCGATGTCGAAAATCTCTGCAATCTCTTGAGAACTTCATCCTGCTTTTCTCAGATAATTTGACATCAAATCTTCTTTCACTAGAAAGTTGCCTAAATTTTATTTACTGTCCAAATATATATCTTCAGTGCCTAACGAAGGAGAGGATGAGATGGCAATCATGCCATTGATATCTTGTTCCTTCCAACCTCCATCTTATTTTTTTTAGTACATTTGCTTGCTCCTCGAAGCAATCCATCAACTATCTTTGCATGTAGAAATTATAATCACAGCCACCATTGTTGCATTCTCCTTCCTTAACTATATCTAACTCAAAAAAAATAGAATAAGTTTTCAGGAGGGATGTGTAGAGAAGAATTTCCGCCACATTAGTCCAAAATGCTATCCACCTTGGATATTTTGAAGGCAAAGGGAAGGCAGAAGTTGGACACTGCATTTAAAAGAATCTTGGGTGAATTGTAGCTATAACTGCAATTGTAGGTGCGGTTGTTAGTCACATACATGCTCCTCCTAGAACATTCTCAAAAACTCTTGTTGCTCCTCCTGGGACTTCTACCCCATGATTTTATGTTCCTATAGGATTCTTCTCATATTTAATCGTACTTTCCCCTTCTTATGTGGAAGCTCACTGACATATTCCTTAAACCATCAATCCACGGCATGCCTAAAACTCACTGAACATTTCAATGAAATTTTAAAAAAAAAAATGAACTTCCATTACGTTAGCATCCAATAGCAATGATAATTTTAAAAATAGAACTTCCACTGCTTTAACATCCAATATCAAATACAATTTTCAAGAATGGATATGGCTCTAATAATTTAGGACTGTCCAATCATGGATCTGAGAATAATTAGAACTAACATGGCTCTGAATTATAGTATCTCTAGTATCAAAATATATTGCTGGAAAATGAAGGAATGCTTAATTTGTATAGTTAAGTTTGCTGCTGCATAACTCCACACTTTTCAAGGCAAAGAAGTAACACATGTTTTGTAGTTTAATAATAACACTCAACCTTTTACTCTATTACTGATATATGTTTGCAAGATACACAACCACTTCAATAGGGTATGGATGTATGTATGTGCTTATGATTTTGTTTTAATTATTCTAGTTTCATGGGTATTCATGTAAACAATATTAGTTATATTCATTAAAAAAAAATCAACAATAGTTATATTCATCAATTAGAAATTATGATATTTTCTTCAATAATTTCTAGAACTAAAAAATATTTCTATATTTTAATTATTTAAAAGAAATACAAAACTTTTAATGTGTTTAATACTTGGTGAGTGTGATGCATTCAGTTATACATGTAAAGGATATTGAATATAACTTTTTTTTGAGATAGAATAAGAAATTTTAGAATAATAAAGACATTTCCAAAACACCATTGACAATGGATCTAACTTTATTGTTCACATTTGCATACAATCAACCACATATTTATGTACAAACAAGGAAAGGGAAATAAGACTCAAATTACATCATAGTTTAGTTACATAACTACCACTTTGTTACAATAGACTAAGATGTGGAAGAACTTTGACCTTCACAAATGTTGTTCATAGTAGTACTTGTATTACCCAACAAATGTGTTAGATTTGATTGGAATTTGGGAATGGTAGTAGTGCTCAAAAAAGTGTCTTTGATGTTTTGCAACATGCATAGAATGCCCATCATAGTAGGTCGTCCTTGAGGAGATTCATTTGTGCAAAGTAAGCCCACATTTATGAGTGAACTGAGACAATTGAGATCCTTATCTTCTTCACTGCATCTATTAGTCCTCCTCAATAGACCCGTGTCGACTACTTCTTGTACTCGGTTTGGAAAACTACTACCCACCCATTTTTGCAAGTTCATTCCTTCCACAAACATGTCGTGTGTGGGCTTCTTTCTAGTGAGCATTTCCAATAACACTATTCCATAGCTATATACATCGCCTTTTATTGTAACTTGTCCTCCCACTCCATACTCTGCGTTCATAGATCCTCATCTTAAATTTTTTAATTCAAAATGTTAAGCAAACATAAGAAAATCATAACATTGCTTAAGATGGTATATAGTTTAAATAATACCTGGAGGAATGTACCCTGTAGATCCTTTGAGTGCATTTGTGGAAGTGAGAGCTCCATCTTCATTACTTGCAAAACATATAGTAGCAATGCCAAAGTCTATTAAATATGCAGTCATATCTTCACCCAACAACACATTGTTGGGTTTCAAATCACAATGAATCACTTGCACAAAACAATGGTGATGGAGATATGCCATGCCTTGGGCGATGTCTATTGCTATATTCAACCTTTGAATCAGATTCAAACTACTTTGTTCTCCATCATCGGGATATAACCACTTTTCTAGGCTTCCATTTGGCATTAATGGAAATATCAAAGCTTTGATTTGGAGATCTGAATAACAGGTTATGACCCGAATCAAATTTCGGTGTCTAACTTTACCCAAAACTTTGCACTCTCTATCAAAACTCTTTTGAGCCCCTTCATTTTGTAGATTGAGAATGTTGACAGCCACCATTGTGCCATCATTCAAAAGCCCTTTGTACACTTTTCCAAAACTACCAACTCCTAACAAGTTGGCATCACTAAATTCATTTGTTGCGATGACGAGCTCTGCATAGGAGATTCTTCGATGGCCCACATTTAATGTTGGACCAGTCTCTTTCTGAATATGTCTCTTGCATTTTCGTCTCCACAAGATTGCAAGAAACAAACACAATACAACAAATGCTACAACAAAACCAAGTGTGATAACTCTTTTTAGATTTAGAACACTTTCATGTTTATGAGCATAGCATGGTGGTAGATTTACTCAAGGTCCACATAGAGCAAGATTTCCCATAAATGCAGTGGCGGCAATCTTTTTGAAAACTCCCTCTTTAGGGACTTCTCCTGACAACTTGTTAAAAGAAAAATTCAAGTGATGGAGCATTGTGAGATTTTCTAGCGATATGGGTATTCCACCTGACAAATTGTTGGACGAGAGATCTAGGTCCTAAAGGCTGAGAAGTTCACTGAGGGATAGTGGAATTGGACCTTCAAGTGTGTTGCAAGAAAGATTAAGATATTCTATTTCTTGGCAACTTCCAAGTGCACTTGGAATGTAACCAATTAATTGATTTGCAGAAATATCTATAGCTTGAAGCTTATTGAACTTTCCTAGTGCTAAAGGTACATGGCCATGTAATAAATTGTTTGACAAGTTGAAATAGAAGGCTAAATTTGCAAGGCCTGCAACTTGTGGAGGTATGTGCCTAGTAAGTTTGTTGTATGATAGATCTAGCAAGAGTAAGTTCACACATTTCCCTAAATTTGCAGGTATATTTCCTGATAACTGGTTATGGTTAAGATATAAATATCTTAGCTGCCAGAGGTTGGCCACAAAATCAGGGATTCTTCCAGAGAGATTATTCTTTGAGAGATCTAAGAGCCCTAAGGTTTTTAGCTGCCCAATTTCCATAGGGATGTTTCCTTGTAAATTATTGGAATCCATATATAACCTCTCCAACTTCTGAAGCATATTAACTGAAGAAGGGATTGATCCTGTAAAAAAATTAGTTCCTAAACCAAGGAACGTTAAACTAGTTAGGTTTCCAATTTGTGGAGGTATTCCTCCTGCTAATTCATTGAAACTCAAGTCTAACCAGTAGAGTTTTGTAGAGAGGTGGCCTATAGAAAACGACAATTTCCCTGTGAGACTATTCCAGGATAAGTCTACATCTTGTAGATTGGAACAGTTACTAAGAGCAGTAAGAATGGGGCATCTCGTGGTGCTGCCGCTAATCAGGTGATTGCCGCCCAAGTAAAGCCCCCGGAGATGTGTCAATTTACCCAACTCCATGGGCACTATTCCGCTGAGTTGGTTGAGTGATAAGTCAATCAATTGAAACTTTGTACAATTGAAAAGGGAAGAAGGAATGCTGCCGCTCAGGTGATTAGTACTCAGATAGAGTTCCTCGCTACACAACTCCAACGGAATGTGTCCCGTGAAATGGTTCCACCCCAGAGAGAGAACGCTGAGCTGGCTTAGCATACCCAATTCGGAAGGAACACTGCCGTGAAGGTTGTTGTGAGGCAATTGTAAGTACTGCAAAGAGGATATGTTTCCCAAGCACTCCGGGATTGTTCCCGTCAAATTGTTAGTTCCCAAGGCCATGAATACTAGGTTGGGGAGAGTACATAGTTGTGGGGGAATGTTTCATGTGAGATGGTTAAAGGAGAGAATCAAGATCTGCGACACTTACTCAGAGTGGGTGGAATGGAACCCTGGAGTTGATTGAGAGACATGGAAAGCTTCTTTAAGCGAAAGAGGGTTCCAAATTGATAGGGAATGTGGCCGTGGAGAGATTGGCGAGAAGGGGAGAGACTGTACCTTGTAATCCCATGCTTGAAACATCGAGGGAAACGACTCTCTGCCTGCGCCTGCTGCATATGATACCCCTCCACTGGCAGAATGAGACATTTGGCATCCACGACGTGGCTAATGATTGGTAGGGATCATATGTGATGGCAGACTTGAAAGCAAGCAGAGCGTGTTGATCAGAAACATTGGTGAGACGAGGGAAATGGGCGATGGGTGTGGAAAACACAAAAGGAGGATTGAGAAATAGAATGAAAGAAAGGGTGGCGAGGAGAAGCATTCTGATAATACACATTCTGAGAAAAGAGAAGGAACGTAATAGCATCGTAATTGCCAGAAGAATTCAAAAAGAGGACCTTTTTTAAGTTTGAATAAAGTGGACCGTGAGAAAAGTAAGAATTAATAATCTTTTTCCTGGCCTGGAGATCTTTTCCTTTTAACCCTTAGATGTGAAATATGACATTGAGAATCACATCTTTCCGATAGCTTAGAGCGCACTCACATCAATTAAATCCAAAAACCCCTGTTTTCTGTTAATTTTCGAGATCTTCGGGTCGGTTAATTTTCCAGAAAGAAGATGAATAAAGACAAAAATTCTGTTTTCAAGTTTGAATAATCAAACTGTGACATTTAAACAATGATGGTAAAACCCACCTTTCAAGAAAATAATATCACATTTTTATAAAATTAATCACAAAGCATTAGTTGCATAATTCGGGCCATAAAATTAGTATTTACAAAGCCGCCCAAATTAAATACTTCCATCTAATTGAAGTTTGAATAAATTAAACTAGCCTTTAAACGATGACGATTTACTTTTCCGTAAAATAAGGGAAATAATGCAGCATTTGCACTCCCCAGCGAGTAGAATGAAATATTACTTAAAACCATTAAAGTAAATCAATTGAAAGTCAATATGACTTAAAACATTAAAGTAAATATTTCTTCAATGTACAGCACTAAAAAATATATATATATATATATTAAAAATATAATATACCCTAAAATAAAGTTAAATTCCATACAATTAATCACAAATCTTTCTCTTTGCCTCTCAATAAACGAAAGTAAAAAGTCCATACAATTAATCATAAATCTTTCTCCTTATCCATAGCCTCTTCTTTTTAGTGGCCAATGTGAAATACCAAATTTGATAAAATAAATTAAAAAATTTTGAATATTTTGTTAATTATAAAAAAAATAACAAATAATATCTTTGAGTTATTTTGAAATCTCAATTGCTTATCTTTTTTTGCTAACTTACTTCTAGAATACTTACTTCAACCTCTTTTTCACTTCTAGTCTTTTCCAATTGAGTTCTTAACTCAATGATTTCTTTTTTAAACTCGTTTCCTTCTTCTTTGAATACTAGAAGAGTTTCCTCATATCATTTGTTTGACTTTTCAAGATCATATTTTAGAGAAATGATTTTTGCTTCAAGTCCTTTACTTCTTTCTTTAAGTTCCTTGGATGTTGTATATTTTTCATTCACTTCGTTTCTTAATGATGTTACTTCATCCTGAAACCTTTGACATTGATCTTCCTTTTCCTTGTACGTCTTCCTTATTTTGTTTCCATCTTGCAACTGAGTCTTTAACCTGGTAATCTCTTCTTTGTAGGTACAATCCCTTTTATCAAATAGATTTTGTTGATCTCTGATTCTATCTCTGAGCCTTTTAACCTCTACTTCTAGGGCCATTAGATTACTTTCACTTTTACCCATAAGATAAAATTCATTTGATTCACTGTCATATTCACTATCTTCAATATTCCTTCTTTTGCTTTGTCATCTTCATTCTTGATCAATACAAAGCAATGTGCTTCTCAATCTGAATATTTGATTCCATCTATTAGTGCACATGATATAAAATATTCACTTTCATAGTTTCTATTGTAGCTTTTGCTATCATCTGTCACATAATTGCTTCAAAAGATATAAAAGCCTCCTAGAGAGAGCCTCTGGGTTGATATGAGACCAATGGCTAGGGCATGACAGAGGAGTGCTTTTGAATATTATCGGAGGGATTTTTGTTTCACCCCATATGTCACGTAGTTTGAAAATAAATAACTAAGGGGCTTGGTTCAATAATCCTTCATTAAGGTAAACTCAATAAAACACATATATCTAAACACTCATGGGGTAAATATAGCTAATCTCAAAGAGGATTATCTTGGTTCTGGTGGCCGACACACAATAATAGGCAGCTTAAAATTGTTGTTGTAGTACAGGTGAACAAGAGGAAGGAAAGGAGGGGAATTGATGCAAAGGGTTGGACATAACACAAAATCCTAAGTAACAATATCCAACAAAAATATGGAAGAGTGAGGAGATGAAAATGCAGAAACACTGGAGCGCGAATTAAGGCCTCAAACTCTATGCCTCATGAATACATTTTTCACCAAATAACATTAAGTAAATGTATGCACATTACAGGTACTGTAGGCTATTACATAACACAAGTAAATATGTAGTTAACACAGGTACTATTACTACTTAGCAGAAAATATACAACCATGAATGAGAGTGAAACCAACAGATTCGTTACACTATTTCAGAGGAAGAAAAACATATGTGAAGTGATATGCAGAGGATAAAACATACTGCACATTCCTATGATAGGAATCAACAAAACAATTTCATTAACCTTCAAGAGGGAGTCCAAAACACCAGTCCATTACATTTAGAAATTGTATAGCTCAAGTCCCTCATGAATAAGAAAATTGAACCAAATTGGAACCACCAAATTCTGGCTTCTTCCGTCCAGAATTTTGGAACCTGTGTTAAGTCTTTCTTCCCTTTTTTTTATAAGGAGAGGGAGAACTTGAAAAATAGTTACATAATATCTCAGCTTGAGCTCCAGTTTTCTGATCGACTAGCTGTCTTGGCATCTGAAGGCTCTGTTGTCTAAATGATTACAAAGGATTTGATTCCTTCTTTAAAATGCAGGAAATTACAAAAGGAAAACTGAATGATGGTTGAAGAAAATATCTCCCTGTCGTTCCTATGATGGCCTCTGATCAGACCACATCTATGCCACAACGATTCAGTTGGTTCGCCTGTCATTTTCTGCCTTAACTGCTTGAACTTACCACTTTCTAGAGCTGAGAGTGATCAATTGTGGTAGCCTTGGTCGTGTCGTGGAATCATAGCTTTCAACTCATCCATCACATAACTCCCTCTATTTCACTATCAGATTTCTATATGCCCTGTAATATAGCCATAATGTTATATCATAGTTTTTTCCTCATCGGGACTTTTACTCTTAAATACATTACAAAATAGTGAGTTCTAATATCCTTTGGCCCCCTTTTTTTAGCCCCTTTCTACATTTCTTCATCATAGGACCGAGGGTTGTGACCTGGTGCTTAGCCTTAAGGCGCTAGTGGCTTTTTTTCCCATCAGGGGCCATTTTTCCTTTGTAAAGTGCTTCGTGCCCCTGGTCCTTTAAGTTCTTCTAGACCATGCGCTAGCCCTAATATTGGAGCCCCTCTCATCGGTAGTTTCCAATCAGGGAAATAAATTTGGAGTTGTGACAATTTAATTCTCCAATATGAAACCTTTGATGTTGCATCATCACTCCACCAAGCACTTCCTGAGTGGTGACACGTGTCACCCATTTCCCCCCTTAGGCCCCTCTAAACAACAAAACTATCTACCACATGGGCTACCGTACTGCCACGTCATGGTGACTTCAAATGTCATTGTAAACTTATCGGAACCAATCATATGCTTCCATGTGTCTTTATCAGAGCCAATCATATTACGCCACATGTGCCTTATCAGAACCAACCATATGTTACCACTTGTCCCACTAGAGGAGAGAGAAAAGGGCCCATCCACCTTTGGTTTTGCGATGGAATCCTTTGTTAATCTATATTTGAGTCCTTCGATGATTTTACACTATCGGCACATTACCCCTATCACAATGTTTAAAAGGTTGTCACCTACAAAAGTCCTTATTCTCAATTGTTGATCTCTCGATGTTGCAATATTTTGATGCGCAAATATGCTCCAAGCTCCGATGTGCAATTGTCGATATTCCAGGGCCCTGTATCAAATGTGGACTGCCTTTAGCCATACTTTCCACAATTTTTGGACACATCACACATTATTGAGTAACTGATACCAACAGAGCTCAACCAAAACTACATTGAATAGGTCACAACTAATCAGATCATGGACATGCAGATCAAGAACACTTGTCAATAGAGGATCCAACTGTATCGAGTTGTCAAATCTAGCCAGCTCCTGCACCAAGGCAAGTGGCACACTAGGGACCAAGTTCAACGGAAGTTTTCCCATGTCATGGAGGAGCTCAACGCAATGGGGACCATTGCTTCCTAAGTGGGGAGGAATGATCTAGGTAGATATTGGTGGCCACCTACCTATTCCACTTGGAACCCCAACACTGCTTCTTTTCAAATTCCATAATTCTAGCAAAAATTTCTATTTTTGGAAGTTTTTTAGGTCTTGAACTTCTGGAGCTATTTTGAGGCCCTAAACGACATTTTTTTGAAAAATGTGCCAAGCTGTGAACCTGTAGGGAATGGCCTTCTCGATAATAAAAAAATCCTCAGATATATCTTTCTAAAGAGGTATCGTGCACGGGAAACGGAGATAACATGCCAAAAGTACGACCTTGAGAAGTTGGTATTCCAACTAATGATAGTGAGGCCAACAAAGCTTTGGTGCTTCATCTCCTAGGGTTAGGTATTTGGATGAATGGGCAACTAGCAGTGTTAATGTGAGGAGATTGGTTCTAAGAACTAAGCCATGCCTTCATACCAGACCATTACCTAAGAATGATTCATTGGTAGTTTTGTATTACATTGATAAAAAGCCATGTGACAGAGCTCCAAATGTTGGAAAATTCTTGTTGGAATTCAAAAAAAAAGGTCGTTCAGCTCGAACAACTACCAGAAATTGCACTTCAACCAATATTTCATCACACCAAATTTAAGTATGGTCCATTTTTAACTATTGTGTATGGAAAGTAGGATCGATATTAGATTTGTTTTCATATATGTGTAAGGGTTGAACTTCCCCATGATTGTCCTTGCTCCCATTGTTTTCTTAATCAAGGATCTATATTCTCTTAAATAGTAGCATGTTTTCAAGTCATCTTTCCTTTTAATATATATAATCAAATTCATTTCTAGCTTACATATTTGTTTCCCATTTTACGTTGCCAGTCACAACCTTCCTTTCCATGGTCGAATTTCCTCGCTGCATATAGTAAATAAATTTTATTCTTTCAGTTCCTCCCAAAAATATACATCATATGAATGTTTCAAGGGAAATTTCAGTCTTTCTTTGATCATATTTATATAGTAAAGTGAATATTATTGGGTACCACTAGTATCACAAGAACCACATTGTCTCTCTATATCACTAAACTTTATTTATGATAAACTTTTGTATATCCATCTGTCTCAGACTTGTATAGATATTTCTTATAACTGAAAAAAGGGGAGAGGCCACTTCCCAATCATAAAACCACTAATTCACCATCATTTGAGGACATTCTTACTAGGCTTGAAAAAGTTCTCTCGTTGAAGTATATACTAATCCCAGTGGGTTTGATACTATTAGGCTTAGAATTGATTTCAAAAAATGTAAAAGCAGTTCCCAATAGTGTATGCCCCTTGGACTATGCACTAAGCTCGGTCATTTTCCTTTTATAGTTATATATATATATTCTCATTTTGACAATGTAGCCACATAGCTCAATGTTATTGGCTTTCTCTTTTCTTTGTAAAAGGACAAAGGTGACATCATTTTCAAAGATTGAAAATATAAATAAAATAAATGATAAACTCTACGTCATATATCACCCAGTGTCTAGTTATAGAACCCAAGTTTGAGCGTTATCCATCTTGAGAATAATACGAAGTTTCAGAACTAAAATCAAGCTATAGTTATTTCTCAAAGTCAATTTTGTGCCTCAGAAAAGGCACACATTCATTTTAGTCTCTATCACTGGCATGTATTTTTTCTCTTATTTTCTATTATTTAACCCTTACATAAACCCTTCATTGTGGCTCCCATGTTGAGCTTCACTTATGTAAAACTAATGCATGTGGTGATAAAGGTATATCTTGGCCTATGTAAAAAGACAAAATGGGCTTCAAATGTGGTTTCATGATTTTAAGTATTACAACTAATACTTAAAATTAGTGATTATTATTTCTTATGTAATTTTCCTGTATCGTTATATTATGTGTTCATGAATAACCTTTCCTTTTTTCCTAAAAAAAATCATATAAGAGCTAGTCCTTTTCCCTTGTTTCATACACTCCCCTGTGAATGTTTTATTTTGCACCAAACATTTACATAATTCAAGATGTTAAGGCTTGTTATGATTTATTGATAGGTATACTAATGATAGAAGAGCATCATTTGTATACAAATTTTTGTGCACTACAATATATACAGCATGATTATTTTCAACAGAGGTGGCCATGCAAAATGTAGAAATAATAGAGGTGGAGGGCCAAATCCATTGAAAAGAGGAAACAAAAGGCTCAAGTTTTCAATACATTTGGATGCAAATTCTGAAAAGTTCAACCAATTATTACAAATTGGTTTCCTCAATTTATCTCGCTAACAAGCATATTGTCCACCTCCTCCACACAGTGGCAAAAGTCAGTGGCCCACACAGACAAATGTGTGGCTTCATCCTGGAGAAGTTGGGTGGTATGAATACAGATGTTCTTGACACGCAAAAAAAAGTATGATAAGATACATGAGTCAAAGGAAGAAGATGTATTGACATGTTGTATAGATAGAACAACATGAAGAGGTACAATGTGTAATTAGGCTTGCCCAGTATCACACTTAGGGAAAATATGTGTAATCTTGTTGGGGAAGAAGAATGAATTCGATTAGTGTCAAAGGGATTTCTTCAAGTTAGTAGCCATCGAATGCCTTAGCAATGTTTGGCACAATTTCCATCAATGCCAAAGGCTGAGATTATTGGAAAAAATGTAGGCCTTCGAGAATCTTTGACAAAATGTTGTCCTTAGAGATTGTTGGAAAGATTGATGGACATAATGTTCTCATTGATGTCAACTATCTCACTATTGACAAGTATGAATTCATTTACGTCAGCGAGAGTTGGATGGTAGTTAAGGTATTTAGTTGAGAACCATCACAGTAATACGATAAAGTGAAGAATTCCTAAAACTTATGCCTATGGTTGGTGAAGGTATGTTGTAGAGGTCACTTTGTTAAAGAAAATTTTGTGTGTAGAAACCCAAGTTAGGTGCCCCCACAAAGTGCATGGATGGATAATCCTCAAAGAGACCTTTCCAATGGTATATTACACTTAAGAAAGATCCTAAGAGTTGTAGATATAGTGTGTTTTGAAGTTAGGTGGTTAGATTTAATGTTGAAGTTCGGAGGTCTGGGCACCTCATGAAGAAAATAGGTTGTCTATGGCTAAAGTGTCTAACTTCAAATAATTTGGACCGATATGGATGTTCGGGCTAGGTAAGTTGTTCAAGGATGTAGGTTCAAAATATTCCCAAACTCAAACTCATTTTCAAATTTCATGTGCTTTGTCCACAAATAAAGTGCCAAACTCTGAATAGTTCAGACTCATTTTTATGTTCTGGAGAGGTAAGTTGTTCAAGGATGCAGGTCCAGAAGAGTCCTAAACCAAAACTCATGGTCAGATTTCATGTGTTGGTGAAGTTCCAAAGTATGATGGGAATTCATCTCCGAAGGTTTGTTTTAAAGGAAACATAAGAAAAGAACTCAGACCCAGTCTTTCCTCTCTACAAAGTTTTGATGACATGGCATGATAATGTGGTTATTAAAGTACGTATAGGTGCTGCCAAATAGACCGAGGTGATGACATGGAATGGGTGAGAAGTGACATATGGAAGGAAAATATGGAGTCTTTGGATGGAAAAGTGGGCAAAATCCATTTGACATGTGGCATCATTCAGATGTCGCAGTGTGGCATGATGACATCACCATGACATGAGAAGTGTTGTTAGAAAATGATGTGGCATAGTGTTGGGATTTGAGTTAGCGGATCAAGTTTTTAGAAGATTTCCTTTGTTTTATAATTTCTAACATTATACTAAATTCCAGATTGTGGGACCCATAACAAGCATTAATTCGAGACTTCATCATTTAGGTGATTTTATCGAGCATAACAACAAAAAGGTCCAAACCTGAACTCAAGCATAAGCACATCAATCGTAAAGAACATGGTCACATTTTTGGTCATATGGAAAAGGTGCTAAAGTCTCCAAGAGTTTAGTTAGTTAGAAGTTGGTGCTGAGTTCAATTATGAATTAAAATATTTTGTTACATAGTTGTACAATGGAGAACAACAAGAACAAAGGATTTGATTTGTTGATGACAACTCATGAATAATCGCCATTTGTGAGGAAATTAAATTATGAACAGTACACAAATATATAAAGAGTTTAGCAAAAGAAAGCTAAGAGAAAGTGCGAGATATTGTAGTGGGTAAGAATTAAAGATAATATTTTACACTCTCTAGCTTAGAATAGGGCACCAAGACTATACAATCATAAGTTCATAGGCTGGATGTGAGCTAACCGAGAGATGAATTTCCTCCTCAAGTAGTAGAACATTGAATGAAGTGCTTATATCAAGCATATTGAGGAGCGAATGAAGCTCCTATTCTCGACCAGTGTGGGATTTTTCTTTTAAAAAAAGCCACAGGGTCATGAAGTGCAGAAGCAACCAGAGTGTGAATGTAAATTGTGTAGTGAGAGAAACATAGCATGATAGAAAGTGAATTGTTGAAGTTCACTGTTGTAGATGGTGGTGGTGTGTGCTTGTAGAAGAAATAGAATCTTGGTGATATCGAGGAGCTACAGCAGGGAGGTGGGTTCAGGAAGGAAATGGAATTATTAAGAAAAGAATAAAAGAATATTGATAGAGGTATGAGTTTGAAAATCCTATGAAAGGAACAGATCCAACTGGCAACAGTAGTTTGGTGCCTGCAAAAATTTGAAGTTGACACCTCTAGAAAGATAGTGCTTGCAAATATCAAGGGGTTGGGGCCTTTTGTGAATGGGTGCTCACAAAAGAATTGATGTAATTACAGTTAGTGCTTTCAATTTACATCATAATAAACAGAAGCTTTGGTGGTTTTTCTCCCAAAAGGGTTCCCATTTTAAATCACTGTATATATGTATGAATGTATAATTGATGTCTATAGATTGCAGTTGATTAATTGATTGGTTAATTAAATGAAAAAAATTATAATTACTGATTCACACCCCCCCGCGGGAATTGTTAATTCCTAACATAATAAGAAGCCACTTTAATTAAAGAAAAAACCTACTTTCTGAGATCTAAATATTTCAATTCATAGTCATGTAATGTTTTTCTCATGCATAAAATAAGAAGTTCATTTCCTTTTATATTCTTTTGAGTAAGTAAAGAGGCAATAGTTTCATTCAAAACAAGGGAGTAGAGTATGAAGTCTCGTTCAAAATATCGACTTGTTAGTCATATGGTTATTTTAATTTCTTGTTTAATATTTTCGAAACCAATTTGTGTTTATGAATTCCATTCAAAATCTTGATCCTCTTTTAACAGCTCATTAATTCAATTCAATATTGAAGCAAAATCGGGTATCAATCTTCGAACAAAATTTACCTTCTTGAAGAAAGATTAAACTCCCATTTGGGAAGTTAGAGGTTGCAAATTATTTATGGTTTTAACTCTATCTATATCAAATATTATTCCTTCTTTTCTCACAATATGGCCCAAAATATTTCCTTTTGATACTGCAAACAAATGGTTCCTAGGATTAAGAGATATGCCATACAATCTACAATGTTGGAAAACTTGTCTCAAATGCATGATATGTCGTTCCCTTAATTTTGAATGGATAGTAAGATCATCATGGTAATCTTCAATGAACTTACTGATCATCTATTTAAATGCATAACCCATATGTCCTTCTAATGTAGCTCTAACATTTTTTAATCCAAAGGGAGTCCTAGCATATGAAAATGTCCCTCATGGTGTTACAAAATTACTCTTGTATTGATCATATTCGGCAACTAACACCTGATTCTATCTGGCGGACCCATCAAGTATTGAAATTAAAGCAAAACCAACAACTTGTTTGAGGAGAATTTATGTATTTAGTAGTGGATAATTATATTTCAAAGATGCTTTACTAAGATCTAAAAACTAAACACAAATCTAAATACACCATTCTTCTTTTTTACTACTATAGCATTGGAAATCAACTTAAAATCTTTGTTGGAAATATAATACATGCCTTTTTCATCTTCTCAACTTTGATTTTGACTAGTGGCTTCAAATTTGGATCTATGGATCTAGTCTTCTACCTGAAAGGTTTCCCACCTTCTTTGAGTGGTATCATATGCTGGAAAATGGACATATCATATTCTTTCAAGTCATAATAAGTCCATGCAAAGACATCTTGCAACTCATTGAATAAATCAAGTTATTATTGAATTTATTTTTGGGCATAGTTGGTTTACAAGTTTAGATATTTTAGGTTTTTTTATGTATCAATATTAATCTTTTGAGTTTCTTGAAATTTTATTAAACAATATTATTTTTTAGGACTCTCGTTATGTTATTAATAATTTCTTCTAAATAAAGACTCGAACTTGATATATCTTCTTGGGAGAGAGGGAATTTTTACATCTTTGATGAGGATTGTGTTTTATGGTCCACGTCATCTTGGGGATAATTAGAATCTAGATATTTTTATAGCATTTATTTTGCATGATACATGAATTCTTTGGCATGCTCATCATTTTCAAAAATTTGCCACTAATCCCCATTACAAGGTATTGATGGGTAGTAGATATTCTCTACAGGAAAATAAATTTCAGATATGTGATCATCTAGATTAAAAAGGGATAATTCCACTACCAAGGAGTCATCCATTTAATTTTGTTCTAGTGGAACAAATATTATGTCAAAAGGATTGAAATTTTTTAAGAATATCCCAAACCCTTGTATCATAACATTCCAATCGTTGTTTGTTTATATTATACTTTTTCTTGATTTGATTTATGATCAATTCAAAAAATCCTCTCACAACTAAATCTTTAATATGCATTTGAATGGTTGGTATTAGCCCTTAAGTTAGTGCCTCATATTCTGCCTATTATTTGTGCAAGGAAACTCTAGTCTAAAAGCATAAGGATATTTGTGCAAGGAAACTCTAGTCTAAAAGCATAAGGATAAATATGAGAGCTTGGACCATGAAATACTCACCTAACTCAAATTACATAACTTAAACAAGAGCCATTGAATGACATTTTCCAAAATCCTAGAAAAATATCACTTTCACAATATTCATTTAGTGCTATAGTGAGGACAACATAATTTTCTATCCCTAAATCTAGACAATTCTGAACAACATTTGATTTTTTTTTCTTAAAGAAAATAGGTTTCCTTTGTTCTCTTGGGATTCTAGTAAAGGTTTTTTGTTTGAAAATATCATATATTTTCCATCATTCATGATATATCCTCTAATCCTAGAACACCAATTATGACCAAGAACAACTCCATAGGAAGCTAGGAGATCGAAAACAACTATAGTGAATACTATGGTTATATGTGTTTCCAATCTTATCCATGCACAAAAGTCTTTAATTTCAGCATAGGAAAGGACTTTTCTTGAACCTATAGCATAAATATTTTCTCTAACTTCATAATATTTAGTGCATTCAAACCTAAAAGACCCCATTACTAAAAGTGGCATGATATTATTTGTGGCTTTGTTGCCTACCATGCAATTATGAACAATAGAGTCCCGATTTTCAATAGGAATATAAAAAGAAGAAAACTTTCCTCTTACTCTTTGTTGAAATTAATTGGGTATTTCTTGACTACCAACCAAAGCTACTTCTATTCTTAGATTTTATGGACCCATGTTCTACAAGATTTTAATAGGTTCTCCGTTTTTTGAGGTAGCCAAGAAGAGACAAAGTGATTTGCAACTTCCTAAATTCATCCAATATGTTGTTTGTGGAGCATGATTGTTCAGAGGTCTTTGTTTCAGCCGGATGTATACCCTAGGAAGTTTGTGCACCCCTCCACGTGGGGGGGACTTGTCGCCTCCCGCGGGGGTGGGGGGGCAGCGCCCCCGAAGCCAAAAATATATGTAAAATTGCCTTGTAAAAGTATAGTAATTTCTATTCAATCTGGGCCATTCATTAGGCGGATGATCTGACGATAGAACTTATGTTTAGTTTATGGTTTTTTGCCCTAGAAGGCAACCCCTCTCTTTGTATGAGGGCATTGTATTTGAGGTTGTGATATAGATGTGTATTCTCTGAGCGAGAAACAGAGAGGTGAGACCGTGAGAGAAAACAGAGGATATTACAGCGGGTCTGCTGTAGGTTGTGTCTCTTCATTTTTGCTAGATAATAGAAAGGAAGGACTGGCTGTTCGGGGTGGACGTAGCCTAAACTAGGTGAACCACGTATCTCTGTGTCTCTCTTGTTTTATGCGTTTTCTGTGTTTATATTTCTGCAATATTTTATGTGTTCCATTGCTCCGTAATATATAATTTTCTAACACAATATTATAAGGCATTTCTGTTTTGGTGTTATCTTGTTCCTTTATAAAATATGGAGTGCCTTGTTGTGATGTTGATTGAGGAGAATTATTTATATTTTTTCCTTTATCAACTTAATTATCTAGTTTGAATTTTCTTATTTGAGCTTTTGCCTAAATCAATTTTTCTTGGTAATCTTTAGATTTTTCTAGTTCAACAAAGTCACCTGGAGCAAGAATCTGCATATTTTCTTCATATTGCATTGATTATAAGATACGGGGTTCTTAAATTATTTCAACCATTAATGGATATAAATATTATTAAGTTTCTTCAAACACATCATCTTCTCCTAACAAAACAACATTTGGATATATCCTCTAATCCTAGAATCACAATCATGACCAAGAACAACTCCATAGGTAGCTAGGAGATCGACAACAACTATAGTGAATATTGTGGTTATATGTGTTTCCAATCTTATCCATGCACAAAAGTCTTTAATTTCACCATAGGTGATATGAAAATCACCCTATGAGTGATCTCAGTTAAGAATTATTAATTGAAGGTATTACAGACTCATGTGATGGTGTGTGTCCATGTTATTTTAGGCAACGGATCGATCAGATTGCAAAATACACAGACACTAGAAAATGGAAAACAACAGAGAAACACAGTGAGCAAATACAAGAACACAAGAAATTAATAAGGAGTTCACCCTATCCTCCAGGGCTACATCTCTGGTCCAGCTCTTAGTGGTGGCCTTCTTTTATTGTGTCTTGAAGCAGAGAATTATAATGAAGGAGCTCAATATGAGTCTCCTGAAACAGAACTTGCTTGGCAGGGTGGTTCTTGGATGCCCAAGCCACTAGTGTACACAGACTCTTTTCCTTACCAGCTCTTTGACCTCTCTGGTATTTAATGGAAGGAGCCCAATGTGGTTCTCAGTCCTGACAGATCCTCTCAGGGATGGCTTGAATCTCTCAAGCTCTCTGGTGCTCGACGCCACCTTTGGTCAGCTCGGCCTTCTGTCTTCTTTCTGCTTTTTGCTTCACTGTCTTTTCTTTGTTTTCTCTGTCTTCTTCCTTTTCTTCTTCGTCTTCCTCTCGGTGTTCGGTGTCTTCTTCTTTGTCTGTGCATGGCTTTAAAGCCATTAATTCTTATGGCTATTCAATTCTCCTTCCACCTCTTCCAGATCGCCTGCTACAGCTTCGCTTGGGGTTCCCTGTCTCGGCTTCATCATCAGGCTCACAGGGAGTGGCCACTTGTCCTCCTGCAAACTGCGCCAGCTTGCTTCGTCGGTTCGGTTTTTCAGTTACATCGTGGAATGAGTCATCTACCACCTTGGCGGTCAAATCGGATGTCAAGTTCTTATAGATCATGGCTTAATCCCCTGTCAATTCCGGCTTTTCCATCAAGCATGATCTCAGCCCTTAGATCTAGAGCCCCCAAATCCGATGCCATTCACTCGTTTCACGCGGTTGACTTGCTCAACCATTAGCGCGCGATGAGCGGCGGTTTTCTCTCTCCTCCACCTGCCACGCGTCGGGCCCTGAGTGGAATCGCTCCTTTTTCGCCAAATCTGCTTACCACCCAAGGGTTCCCCCAATAAATACCACCGGGTTTTGGAGTGCGGGTCCCGCCTTTGCCTCTAGCCTTTTTCCCCACAGTTTTCCCGGCTCTCATGCAACCGAGTGCTCAGGGCCTCTCCTTCTCGAAGGGTTTTGCCCAGCGATCGCGCATCAAAAACTACCTCCTTTTCCCTATCCGGGCTTCCCAGGAGCGAGTTTCGCCTCCTGTGCAGTCACCATGGGCCTCGGTTAGCGCACTTTGACCGAGATCCTCGTCGTTCCACACTGGCTGCTAACTGCCACTGTTTAGAGGTGTTTCTGATCGCTGCTCTTAATTCTTTGAAGTCAAAGTTTTGTCCCGATTTGATACAGTCATGGTTCTTTGATTTTTCTTCATGGATCCAATTCAGATCACAGCCTTCCCACTGAAAAGCTTTTGGACCACCAAAATTTGGTTTTCAAGCATCGACTAAGTGAGGGTACTGTTGTCTCACTTGTCCAATCTCAATCCACTTTGCACTGCTCAGCTTTGAACCCTTCAGCCCAATCCTGAGGTACTCAACATCTCCCCTGTGCGTCGTCCTCACCTTCCTGTCCAACACTATGTCTTCCTGTAATTCATTAAGATATTTAGGTAGCAGGTCATCAATAGAAGGCAATTGACTCTGCTCTTCAGGATCCTCAATCATTGAAGGTTCAAACAATCTCAATCAATCTGCATTTACGACTGAGTAGATGTGCATGTACGCTAGTAGATCAAGGCGAAAATCATTTTCACCAATCTTCTCAAGTATCTTGAAGGGTCCGTACCTGATAGGCTTTAGCTTCTTACCTTCACCTTGCATCCTGTCCTTGCTGATATACAGCCAAACCTAGTCACCAACTTGGAAACTATGCTCCATTTGATGCTTGTCATGCCTAGCCTTGTATTTGGCTTGGCTCTTTTCCAGCTATTCCTGTACTGTCTGGTGGATCTCCTGGATTTGTTCAATGAACCTAGTTGCCTTGTCCACATCGTTGTGTCCCTCAACTATGGTATTTTTACCAAAGACAAAATCCAAAGGATACCTTGGTGTGAAACAAAAACAGGTCTCAAAAGGAGATCTCTCTGTAGAAGAATGTTTGTCTTTGTTGTAAGCATGCTGCACATAACACAAATGTTCATCCCAAAGCTTAGGATGTTTGTTGCAATATCCTCTGAGTAACTGGATCACTGTCCTGTTAACTACTTTTGTCTGGCCATCAGTTTGTGGATGAAAAGCTGTTCTTTTCTTTAGTTTGGTGTCCATCAGTTCCCACAGACTTGACCAAAACTTCCCCACAAATCAGGTGTCTCGATCAGATACAATAGAAGTGGGTAATCCAAAATGAACCCATACATGTTCAAAGAACAATTTTGTAGTTTGTTCAGTTGTAATCTGTTTATTACAAGGTATCAAAACACACATTTTGCTGAACCTATCCACAACAACATATAGATAATCATGACATTTTCTAGATTTATGCAGTCCCCCAACGAAATCCATGGAAACACTTTCCCAAGGGTGATAAGGTACTGGAAATGGAGTGTACAAGCCTAGTTTTCTGTTGGTGGGCTTGCTTTTAGCACACATAGTATACCCTCTTACATATCTAGAAATTGTCTCATTCATTTTTGACCAATAACAAAATCTTTGCAGCTGTGAAACTATTTTACTTACCCCAAAGAGACCTAATATCAGAGAAGTGTGTGCTTCCCTAATTATCTTTATTCTCTCAGTTTGTGGAATGCAGAGTTTCCCACAATGGTATAAGAGTCGGTCCTTCACATGATAATCCAATTCTTCTACTCTTTTGCCTTGACTTAAAGTTGCATATACATCTCTAAAGTCTATATCTTGAGCATACTGTTCAATGTAGCTTTCATGTAGCACAGAATTATGCTTAAGTATAGTAGATGCATTTATAATGGATCTAGATAACATGTCTCCAACTTTGTTATGTATGCCCTTTTTATATCTGATGACTAATTGAAACTGTTGTAGAAAACCCATCCATCTGTAATGTATTGTTTGCTGCAACTTAGTTTGGGAGTGTAGATATTGAAGTGGTTGATGATCAGTGTTAGCCTCCTATTGCAATAGGTTTCATATTTCATGATTGACAGTGGAAGTGCCAAAAATGTTCATCTTTTCCATGCTGCAAAAGTTCCATTTTTGAAGGATTTCTCAGTTAAGGGAAGGCCAAACAGCTTAATCTTGGCTTCCCTAGGTTTAAATTGCTTGTTTTAGAAGATAGAGAATAAATATCTGTCCAAACTGTTTAATCTTGGCAGATTGTTAGATAGGTAGAGAAACAAGGGTGCTCAACTTTTTAATCTGAGCCCCTGGAAGAAATAAGGGTAGATTTAGATAGGAGGATAGCCAAAAGAAAAGATGAAAAGTTGGGTTTGCTAGTTCAAGTGCACCCAAACCAAAAAGAAGAGAAAATGCTAGGTAAGTAGGCCGGGTAGGTAGTTTTGTGGTGGCAGAATGATGAATTGTGATCCATCTTATGTTTTCAAGTGTTATATCTATTCAGATCACAAGTATGAGGCAGTTTTCCATTTGGATCAGCTCAAGCGATGCATGTCTAACTTCCCCTTCTTCCTTTTCCCCAAAATCATTCACTAACTTCCCCTAAAGAGGTCAAGATCTGCTTGATATCTCTTAAATTCATCATTTTCCATAACATTTGCCTAAGTAAAGATCTGCTTTACTTAAGGATGCTCATATTTCTTCTACAAGTCCTATTCCCCCTTTAAAGCCTAAGATTTCTATACTTAGCGCTTTCTTCACAAATTCATACTAATTTCTAACTTATTATATAAATCCCTTCTTATTTCCCCTTCCCCTATAAAAATATGTTATAAATCCCTTTTATATACATATCCCCTCCCTCTGGTTGAAATATAACCATAAATATGCCTTGGGAATTACTAAGTTTACTTGAAACTTAGTAAGAACCCTCTTTTTCCTCCTTAACCATCTTCCAAATGCATTTGGACTCCTTCCATTGCATAAAATCCCTCCTCCGATGTATAAAAACCCTCCATTTGACTTTGTTTTCACCTTTTAAAGGCATTAAACCCTCTTCCATGCAATTGGACCCCTTCCGATGCATTAACAAACCTCTCCAATGCACAGATATCTCCCTCTGATCTCAGTTTTCCCTTCTCTGATCATAAAAAATCCTTCCAATGCATAAAAAGCCCCTTTAAATGCTGTCGGGCCCCTTCTGATGCATTAAGGACCCTTCCTAAGGCTTAAAAACCTCTCGATGCCATATTCCCTTCCTCCGATCGGAGAGGCCTTCCTCCGATCGCAATGGCCCTTTGCCGATTCATAAGGCATGCTTCCGATCAAGATTCCTCCCCTCCGACGCGATATCGCTGTCGGAGGTAATAACAGTGTTGGCCTCTTTTCATAAATTCCCCCATTCTTCCGCCGATGCGATATCGCTATCGCACCCGAAAGTGATATCACTATCGCAACGCCATTCCTATCGCATTTTCCCTTTATCCATATTTCTCCGCCTTATCGCAATTTTCATGCGTTTTCGCAATATTTCCCTTTATCGCAAGCCTCATCGCAATCACTATTCCGCTGTCGGCATTTTCTCATATACAAAGGCCCGCACCCTCCACCCCGCCGATTGTCGATTTCCGACTTGATGTCAGCCGTCCGATCCCCCCGCTCATCCAATGGCTCAGATCATTTCGGCGATCACATATGTATAAAGCCCTCTGCCCGCCGATAGCGAAGTTCTGAGTTAATCGCGGCCGCACATTCGGGCCTGTTGAAAAGTGTGCAACAAGAAATGCTTGTTGAGAGTGCAACAAGATGATGGAGCTTAGTGAAAAGAGTCGCCTTCACTAAGTGGGCCTGCAGGCTATTTTTGGCGCAAGTCTATTTTTAGACTATGTCTATTTTTAGACATATGGATCATGTCTATGGATTGCAGGTTGCTGTTTATGGATGATTGGTCAAGTTGGGAAAAAATAGATGGACTTCTATTTTTGATCAAAGTGTGAGTGATCAAAGTCTATTTTTAGACTGGCTGTAAAAAATAGAAAAGTCAAATATTATTGTCTCATAATAATATTTGGACTATAAACTTGATCTTATTCTCTTGGAGCACTTCAGGATGAGCTACGGATGTGGTACATGCAGATCCCAGAGGGAAATACATGGTTACCTATGGGATGACTAATATTTGCATGCAGGACTTCAGTTAGAACTCAAGTGAGTTGAGTTTAGTGGACTGGAGGTGCAGTTGATGGAGTTGTGTTCAGTTTAGCTTTGTTAAACTGGTTGTATTTAGTCTAACTGATCAATAGACTAGAGATGAGTTGGGTGAATTAGTTATTAATTAATTCACAAGTTATTAACTCATAATACAACTATAGAATACATCAGTTAACTCAGTTGCATGTCAGTGCAATTCAGCTCAACAGGGACAGGTGGTAGAGAATCAGATTGCTATCAGTTGTGACTATAGTTGTGCACCAGATCTTGCACAATCAAGGGATTGAGTATGCCAATGAGTTTGCTCACGTATTTGCCCAGTATTGTAGCCTTTGCTCACGTCCAACAAAGTGTGAGTGATTATTTTGAGGTGAAATACGAGTTTGGGAAGCCATTCTCATCAGTTCTTGAGCAAGTATTGAGCAGTGGAGGCAGGCAAGCAGCGGGGCAGATTTGGAGATCAAATATGAGCTGTATTGTGTGTAACAGGTGGAGCTGGTACTGGATTGCTTGTGATAAGCATTGTACTTTGTAATGTTACATGATTCAATCAATATAATATACAGATAGTGTGGGGTTTTTAGCGAGATGCTTTCCCCGAGATACATACTGTGTTAATGAGTTTGATTGATGCTTCTAGGTGTGCCTGTGAATGTTTCTGCTTCTGTAAATTGATGATCAACGTAGAGGAGATTATGTATTATACATGTTCCACTTATAATTGTATGATCATGATAATCTATGTAAATATGTGTTAAATTATTCAAAATTCAGGATAATCTCCATTGAATATGTGTTAAATTATTCAAAATTTCTACATGGTATCGGAGCTAGATAATTGTAGAAAAGTTTCTACATGGTATCAGAGCTAGATAATTGTAGAAAAAGTTTCTACATGGTATCGGAGCGAGCTGATTTGTAGAAGAAGTTCTACATGATATCAATGTTGTATTGATCATCAAATCTATTATTCAGGAAGTGTTTACATTTTATTTCTTCAGGCAGAGTCCGTAATCGGGCCAGGTAGCCTCTGGATTCATCCTTCTTTTGGAAGGTGAGATATCCGGTGAATGCCCATACAGTCAATCTTTATACAAGAAATACTTTGTTCTCACGAATTCTAGATCGGAAGGGGTTGAGTTTTTGAGCTGGTGGAATTCGAATTTAATTCCAAAGCAAGAGATAAAACTCATAAACATTAAGTGTGAGAATGGTGACAGTATGCCCCAGTATCTCACGAAGTTCGCCCAATGCCGGGATGCGCTGGGAAGTGTGGGGGTGACTGTCAGATGAGGATGGTGAGTCTAGCACTCCTTGACCTTCCTAAGAGTTGGCATAGCTACTAGGACTCAGTGAATGGAAGGGAGAAACTGCCAAATTGGGAACGACTATGGTCGGATTTGATGCAAGAGGAGATTAGACGGAGCACCAGAGACGGTTCTTCATCCATGCAGGATGAGGAGAACTGTGCCTTAGCGAGTAAGGCGAGGAAGGGGAAGGAGAAGGTTTCTCTTTCTGAATCCAGTTCTTCCAATGATGGGAAGATGGTTGACAAGTCAAAGGTGAGATGCTTTCGTTGTCATGAGATTGGTTCACGGGTCAGGAACCTGTATGCTCTTGAGGTTCAAGATGCATGCAAAGCCTTGAGCAGCGAGGCAACTGATAGAGACTTGGTGGTTGAGAGGGAGCATACATTACCTCTCAACATGCAGAGCCAGAAGAAGTCTCAGACGATTGTGGAGGAACCACGATTGGTGCAACAGCTTCAGGAGGTTGTGGAGGAGCCACAACAGGAGAAGCTGAGAGGAGATCGAGTAGAGACATCTACTCATCCAGAGACCTCCAGTAGGGGGAAACTTCGAGCCAGGTGGGCTGAGGGATCGCATGCAGCCATACCTCCAGGTAGGAGGTGGGGTGATGTGGATTGATTGTCCCAAGGAGGAGGGGCAGGATCCTTGAGGTACCCAACCTCTTGGATGAGACCTTGCTACGGGAGCCCCCCGATGTTTAGTAGCAGGAACTAACTGATTGGGTAGAGACAGATGCGGATGGAGCAGCAAAGAGAGCGACAGTGCAGGGAATCCCAGGACAGCGCATAGCTAGCAGGCTGTAGCAATGCGAGAGGCACAAGTGTTTTGCACAGTGCTAGGTGGCACAGAGAGGTGTGCAATGGTGCGAGATGCATGGAGATGTTGCAGTAGCGCAGATGTCAGAGAGGGAGCACTTGTCAGCAGCAGGTAGAGCTTCAGCATCAGAGGGTGTTTCTATCCCAACAGGGAGGTCAGTTGGGAGGTGCAGTGCGGATGCAATGCTGGGAGATAGAACCAGCAACAGCACGGATGCAGTCAGAGATCAAAGTGACAGAGGCTAGAGCAGTCAGATGTTGAAGAGCACAGAGATGCAGAGTTTTCAGTCGACAGAGGCAATAGCAGTCAGAGACTTTGATGACAGAGCAAGTGGACCGGCCAGATGTGTTGCATGGAGAACATTCCAGAGTTATAGGATCGGGTTTGAGAGGAAGCCTTTCTTGTTGAGAGGGAGTTTTGAAAAGTGTGCAACAAGAAATGCTTGTTGAGAGTGCAACAAGATGATGGACCTTAGTGAAAAGAGTCGCCTTCACTAAGTGGGCCTGCAGGCTATTTTTGGCGCAAGTCTATTTTTAGACTATGTCTATTTTTAGACATATGGATCATGTCTATGGATTGCAGGTTATTGTTTATGGATGATTGGTCAAGTTGGGAAAAAATAGATGGACTTCTATTTTTTATCAAAGTGTGAGTGATCACAGTGTGAGTGATCAAAGTCTATTTTTAGACTGGTTGTCAAAAATTGAAAAGTCAAATATTATTGTCTCATAATAATATTTGGACTATAAACTTGATCTTATTCTCTTGGAGCACTTCAGGATGAGCTACGGATGTGGTACATGTAGATCCCAGACGGAAATACGTGGTTACCTATGGGATGACTAATATTTGCATGCAGGACTTCAGTTAGAACTCAAGTGAGTTGAGTTTAGTGGACTCGAGGTGAAGTTGATGGAGTTGTGTTCAGTTTAGCTTTGTTAAACTGGTTGTATTTAGTCTGACTGATCAATAGACTAGAGATGAGTTGGGTGAATTATTTATTAATTAATTCACAAGTTATTAAATCATAATACAACTATACAATACATCAGTTAACTCAGTTGCATGTCAGTGCATGTTCAGTTCAACAGGGACAGGTGGTAGAGAATCAGATTGCTATCAGTTGTGACTATAGTTCTGCACCAGATCTTGCACAATTAAGGGATTGAGTATGCCAATGAGTTTGCTCACGTATTTGCCCAGTATTGTAGCCTTTTCTCACATCCAAAAAAGTGTGAGTGATTATTTTGAGGTGAAATACGAGTTTGGGAAGCCATTCTCATCAGTTCTTGAGTAGGTATTGAGCAGTGGAGGCAGGCAAGCAGCGGGGGAGATTTGGAGATCAAATCTGAGCTGTATTGTGTGTAACAGGTGGAGCTGGTACTGGATTGCTTGTGATAAGCATTGTACTTTGTAATGTTACATGATTCAATCAATATAATATACAGATAGTGTGGGGTTTTTAGCGAGATGCTTTCCCCGAGATACATATTGTGTTAATGAGTTTGATTGATGCTTCTATGTGTGCTTGTGAATGTTTCTGCTTCTGTAAATTGATGATCAACGTAGAGGAGATTATGTATTATACATGTTCCGCTTATAATTGTATGATCAGGATAATCTCTGTGAATATGTGTTAAATTATTCAAAATTCAGGATAATCTCCATTGAATATGTGTTAAATTATTCAAAATTTCTACATGGTATCGGAGCTAGATAATTGTAGAAAAAGTTTCTACATGGTATCAGAGCTAGATAATTGTAGAAAACGTTTCTACAGGGCCCTCAGATCAATGGCCCATATTTAATCGCATTGCCCCCATATATAGCTCTGACTAGCCGGAGCCGAAAAGTTATAAATAACAGTTGAAGGGGAGTTCGGGTCCGCTTATCCATTTTGTTAAAATCCGCCGATAAGTTATCGCCGATAGGCCGGACCCGATCTCCATAAAAGAAAGAGCCTATAGCATTTCGGGTCCGCGGCATTTCGGAGGTTTTATGTTTTGGATCCGCCAATCGCCAATTTAGCGCCAGCCGTTGGATCTGCCTTTGCGCAATCCAACGGCCCGGATTTAATCTCTGCTACAGTGCTCATTTTGCGCCCAATTTTAATGAAAATTCATGTTTAAAGGGCATTTTTCCTTTTATGAAGGAAAAGGGCCATTCTCCATATTTTCAATTCGGCGCTTGCGCGTGCTCCATTTTCAAAAGGAAATATGGCCATTCCTCGGCCATTTTCGATCACTCCAGCCCAGTTCAGCTCCAAAAGGTAGGGTCTTTGCCTCCGCAGGCCATCAGCATCCATTCCTCCTCCTTTTTGCAATGCTTCTTCCTTTTTGATCAGATTTTGATCGGCCAAGCGCCGATACTCAATCAAAACCCGCAGAGGTGCCACCACAGCTATTTTTTGCCATAAAGTGGCAGAAAAAGGGGCGATTTGACAGCTAAAGCATATCAGTGGGAGGAAAGTGGCCCGATTCAAGTTAAAGTGTATCAGAGTTGCGGAAGAGAGTATCAGTTAACGTTTTTAGTGGAAATCTTTATTTCCAAGGCAGATAGACAATAAAGAGGCCTCCATCCAAGTCAAAGAAGCAGTAAAGGCCCATTTAAAGCTCACCAGATCAGAGTTTAATGCATTAAGGCCACCTCAAGGCAGCGCTGCAGAAACCAAATCATAGTTATTACAGAATGAATAGCACAAAGCTCAAAGGATGCATATTAACTCATTTTTGAGGCAGCTGCCCCAGCGCAGCAGTTAGATAGATCTTTCATGCATTTATTTCAGGATATTAGGATTAAAGACAGTTATTGCCACAGATCTGTTTAAGATCTGCTCTTGTAGATATTTTTTGGATATTTTCTCTATATAAACCACCCTGTGCATTGTAAAAAGGGTTGGTTGGTTGGTTGTTAACTTCCTCTCCAGACTTGCGCTGTATTTTTTGAGAGCCTCTATAATCAAAGATCGCTGGAATGCTTGGATGATGAACTGTCTGTTGTGTTTTAATGGCTGAAGAGTGACTATGGAATTCTATTGTTGCTACATGGCCCAATAAGTGTTTCTTACCTCTGTTTACAGTTTATATGTGTTTATGCCACCATTGTGTCACCATCCAAATAGCAGGAAGGAAGTATAGCTTAGACTTTGCTTAGCAGCACTCTATGCTCAATTTTTGTTATTTCTACATGTTTTCCTCTGAATTAGTCCTGAATTTGAATACTCATTTGCTCATATTAGCACTAGTTCCTTCATATATGAATGTTGTTTAGGAATCCTTGATTGCTCCTATATAAGTGTTCATTCACCTTCCCTCTGTTAGCATAATGAGAGTTACTTAGTTGTCTTTCATTCACTGACCACGATTTCACCCTTATTCCTGCTTGATATTGTTCTATGTGTAGCTATCCTTCTCTGTATTCCTCTTGTGACCAAGAAAACGCACCAGCAGCCCTTATCCTTGACTCCATGCCCAATGGTTTGAACTTCTCACACTATGCATCCCAACTCTACTTGAAAACATCATCCTTCCCACCAAAATCAAAACAAAACCCATGTACACCATAACTAGCCTAAAATCATACCAAAACAAAGCTAAATTATAAAGAGAGAGCCCTCTCTGATTGCAGGTAGGCTAGGACCTGCAGTCCAAAGATTGGTTTGTGGTTACCTCGGCCGTATCCCTTAAGGAGCCAAGGGACAACCTAAGTGATAACATCATTGGTGACTCCGCTGGGGAATGTTCTTAGAAAAATCCAAAAAGCAACTTAGAAGCTGGCTCCAGAGAGGAAATCTCGTTTTCTGGAGAAGGGCATCTTTTTCTTCAGGACCATTTTACAAAGTTTAGTTCTGATCTGTGATGGTGGATAGGGATCAGACACACCAAAGTTAAAATCATCCACCTGGCGACTCCACTTCATTTTCAATCAAGACTCCACTGGAGGAGCGAACCTGAAAGAGAAAATCTTTAAGTTTCCTCTGAAACAGTTTAACAAAGCTATATTCCAACTCCTTCTATTATTTCCTCTTCCATCCCAGCTGTTCTATTTCTTCCTGATGTTCCATTTATCCCGGAAAATATGGCGAATCGTTATGCACCTTTACAGTTACCTGCAAATCTAGGGGCTATGCCTCAGGATTATCAAACCAAAATCACATATTTTGATGGTACTGGTTCTTGCACAACCCTGCAACATACCAAAAAAATGCAGGACTATTTTGAGATTTATGAAATAGATGATGATGCTATAAGAATGAAAAATTTTGTCCAAAGTTTAAATGGAGATGTAAGGCCGTGGTTTAGAGCTCTTCCTGCAAATTCCATAGCTGACCTAGAGGCCCTTCACCAAACATTTCTCAACAAATGGGAGAAAAGAAAAGATCCACTGCAAATTCTATCTGAGTATGACACCATCAAAAGAGGCCCACAAGAAGCTTTCTTAGACTATTGTGATAGATTCAACAATGTTTATAATGCAATTCCACAGAATCTTAGGCCTCCACCTGATCTTGCTTTGTATAAGTTCCCTGATGGTTTTGATTCAGACATGGCATATCAATTGAGGGAAAGAGCCCCTCAAACCTTAGCAGACATGCAGAATATAGTTGTTAGTGTGGAGGCAAACTTGATTGCCAAACGAAACAGAGCAAGAGCTGAGAGAAGAACTACTTTCAAAGATGAAACTTCAGTTTCTGAGCAATATACGGATGAATCTCCCAATCTATTGCATGAATATAATTGCTTTTCTTCTTTCAGTTGTCTGCCAAAATAACATCAATATGATGATGATTATGTGCCTAATGTCCAAATCAGCCTTGCAAAGGAGTCAAAGCCTATTTTGGCAGAAAGCACAGTTCAGGATCAGCAGCCTGAAATTGGTGACCAACCCGTTCATTTCAGCTATGAAGAAAAGGAGGAAAATGAAGGGAATTTTGAAACCAGCGCAGGAACTTTGCCATTTTGTTTTGAGTCTTTTCAGTTTATTAAGAATAATTATCATGCAATTTGTAATCAAGTGTCAGCAAGTGTTGATATTGATCATCTAGAGGAGAGTCAAATCCTTGCTCCTAATGCATTACCTCTAGATTTGCAGCCCCAAAGAGCCATTGAATGTCAGATTGAAGAAGAAGACTTAAAAGCAGCAGCGTATGATCAAGAAGTCCCTGATGATTCCCTGCTGCTTTGTTTTGAGGCATCTGAAATGTTTAAAGAGAAGGAGGAGCAGCAAGTGCAAATCGGTCAAGTCCCATTCGAGCCTGTATGTAACAAATTGCAAATATCATTCCATGTTTTGTATGATCCATCAGCTGACAGGCTGAGTGATGAAATAAATCACTACTCTGCTCCATTAGCGGGCTATGTGCCTCAATATCAAGATGTTGGTGATTTCCCAATTCAAAGGCATGATAGTCATCCTAAACCTTTGTACAGTTGTTTATTTCAGCTCAGCAATAATGTATATATGTTGCAGAACCCTTTTGTACAGTGTTTAGATTCAGCAAAGCAGGTCAGCTATTTCCTGATCTTCTCAAAGATTAACAAAGCCATATCTGATGGCAAGATCTCCATTTTAAGCACCAGCAAGCACAAGCAGCAAAGCTCACTGATGTTTATAATGCTTAAGTGGCTGCATTGGCTGTTTCATTTCACCTAACCAGCAAAGAAAGTGCTGATTAGAGTAGGTAGGTAGGATCTCAGTTTTTTATTTGGATAGCAAGCCTTCTGCAGTTGAAGCCCGAAGTGAAGGCCCTAAGCTCTTCAAGTCTGCTGTCATATATATAAATAAAGCAGTCAGCAAAGGGAAGTTTTCAGAATACACCAAAAGTTGAAGATCAAGGCAATCTGACCTGTTGTTCTTGACTTTTCACAAGGAAAAGCCATCCCCATGTGGAGCCACTGTTAGCCTCCTATTGCAATAGGTTTCATATTTCATGATTGACAGTGGCAGTGCCAAAAATGTTCATCTTTTCCATGCTGCAAAATTTCCATTTTTGAAGGATTTCTTAGTTAAGGGAAGGCCAAACAACTTAATCTTGGCTTCCCTAGGTTTAAATTTATTGTTTTAGAAGATAGAGAATAAATATCTGTCCAAACTGTTTAATCTTGGCAGATTGTTAGATAGGTAGAGAAACAAGGGTGCTCAACTGTTTAATCTGAGCCCCTGGAAGAAATAAGGGTAGATTTAGATAGGAGGATAGCCAAAAGAAAAGATGAAAAGTTGGGTTTGCTAGTTCAAGTGCACCCAAACCAAAAAGAAGAGAAAATGCTAGGTAAGTAGGCCGGGTAGGTAGTTTTGTGGTGGCAGAATGATGAATTGTGATCCATCTTATGTTTTCAAGTGTTATATCTATTCAGATCACAAGTATGAGCCAGTTTTCCATTTGGATTAGCTCAAGTGATGCATGTCTAACTTCCCCTTCTTTATTTTCCCCAAAATCATTCACTAACTTCCCCTAAAGAGGTCAAGATCTGCTTGATATCTCTTAAATTCATCATTTTCCATAACATTTGCCTAAGTAAAGATCTGCTTTACTTAAGGATGCTCGTATTTCTTCTACAAGTCCTATTCCCCCTTTAAAGCCTAAGATTTCTATACTTAGCGCTTTCTTCACAAATTCATACTAATTTCTAACTTATTATATAAATCCCTTCTTATTTCCCCTTCCCCTATAAAAATATGTTATAAATCCCTTTTATATACATATCCCCTCCCTCTGGTTGAAATATAACCATAAATATGCCTTGGGAATTACTAAGTTTACTTGAAACTTAGTAAGAACCCTCTTTTTCCTCCTTAACCATCTTCCAAATGCATTTGGACTCTTTCCATTGCATAAAATCCCTCCTCCGATGTATAAAAACCCTCCATTTAACTTTGTTTTCACCTTTTAAAGGCATAAATCCCTCTTCCATGCAATCAGACCCCTTCCGATGCATTAACAAACCTCTCCAATGGACAGACATCTCCCTCCGATCTCAATTTTCCCTTCTCCGATCATAAAAAATCCTTCCAATGCATAAAAACCCCCTTTAAATGTTGTCGAACCCCTTCCGATGCATTAAGGACCCTTCCTAAGGCTTAAAAACCCCTCCGATGCCATATTCCCTTCCTCCGATCGGAGAGGCCTTCCTCCGATCGCAATGGCCCTTTTCCGATTCATAAGGCATGCTTCCGATCAAGATTCCTCCCCTCCCACGCAATATCGTTGTCGGAGGTAATAACAATGTTGGCCTCTTTTCATAAATGCCCCCATTCTTCCGCCGCTGCGATATCGCTAGCGCACCCGAAAGTGATATCGCTATCGCAACGCCATTCCTATCTCATTTTCCCTTTATCCATATTTCTCCGCCTTATCGCAATTTTCATGTGTTTTTGCAATATTTACCTTTATCGCAAGCCTCATCGCAATCGCTATTCCGCTGTCGGCATTTTCTCATATAAAAAGGCCCGCACCCTCCACCCTGTCGATTGCCAATCGCCGACTTGATGTCAGCTATCCGATCCCCCCGCCGATTGTCGATCGCCGACTTGATGTCAGCCGTCTGATCCCCCCGCTCATCCAATGGCTCAGATAATTTCGGCGATCACATATGTATAAAGCCCTCTGCCCGTCGATAGCGAAGTGCCGAGTTAATCGCGGCTGCCCATTCGGGCCCTCAGATCAACAACCCATATTTGATCGCATCACCCCCATATATAGCTCTGACTGGCCGGAGCTGAAAAGTTATAAAGAACAGTTGAAGGGGAGTTCGGGTCCGCTTATCCATTTTGTTAAAATCCGTCGATAAGTTATCGCCAATAGGCCGGACCCGATCTCCATAAAAGAAAGAGCCTATAGCATTTCGGGTCCATGGCATCTCGAAGGTTTTATGTTTTGGATCCGCCGATCACCGATTTAGCGCCAGCCGTTGGATTTGCCTTCGCGCGATCCAACGGCCCGGATTTAATCTCTGCTACAGTGCTCATTTTGCGCCCAATTTTCATGAAAATTCACGTTTAAAGGGCATTTTGCCTTTTATGAAGGAAAAGGGCCATTCTCCATATTTTCAATTCGGCGCCTGCACGCGCTCCATTTTCCAAAGGAAATATGGCCATTCCTCGGCCATTTTCGATCGCTCCAGCCCAGTTCAGCTCCAAAAGGCAGGGTCTTTGCCTCCACAGGCCATCAGCGTCCATTCCTCCTCCTTTTTGCAATGCTTCTTCTTTTTTGATTAAATTTTGATCGGCCAAGCGCCGATACTCATCCAAAGCTCATAGAGGTGCCACCACAGCTATTTTTTGCCATAAAGTGACAGAAAAAGGGGCGATTTGACAGCTAAAGAGTATCAGTGGGAGGAAAGTGGCCCGATTCAAGTTAAAGTGTATCAGAGTTGCGGCAGAGAGTATCAGTTAACGTTTTTAGTGGAAATCTTTATTTCCAAGGCAGATAGACAATAAAGAGGCCTCCATCCAAGTCAAAGAAGCAGTAAAGGCCCATTTAAAGCTCACCAGATCAAAGTTTAATGCATTAAGGCCACCTCAGGGCAGCGCTGCAGAAACCAAAGCATAGTTATTACAGAATGAACAACACAGAGCTCAAAGGACGCATATTAACTCATTTTTGAGGTAGCTGCCCTAGCGCAGCAGTTAGATAGATCTTTCATGCATTTATTTCAGGATATTAGGATTAAAGACAGTTATTGCCACAAATCTGTTTAAGATCTGCTCTTGTAGATATTTTTTGGATATTTTCTCTATATAAACCACCCTGTGCATTGTAAAAAGGGTTGGTTGGTTGGTTGTTAACTTCCTCTCCAGACTTGCGCTGTATTTTTTGAGAGCCTCTGTTGTGGAGGTAAATCCTCTCCGCGGACAGAGACGATCCCTACTAGCCCAGACCGGGTCTAGCAACAATCACACAATGCTATCACGCAAGTTCCTAACTGCAAATACAAAGTAGATGGTGAGAACCTACTTGGATTCCAACACTAGTGTTCGTCGAAGAGATGTCGCCTTCGTTCCTTCGCTTTGGCCAGTCACGATCCGCACGATCTCTGTGATAGGATACCTGCACACGCAAAGAACAACACAAAAAAAAGCGTAAAATCTAGTAGAGCAATTATATATCAGTCAGAAAAGATATAACTCAACATCAAACATGAAACAATGAGAGTGGAACCATAACGATAGTCATCTATTATTAATGAATAACAAAGAAGAATACAACCATTGTTCTGACGTCAAATCCTCCTTTGGCTGGGTAGTCAGCTACACAAGTCTTGCAAAGCTTGTTGGGATGAGGGACAAGCCTCTCTCTCTTTGGGTGACAAGAATCTCCTTACTTAGATTTGGCCTTATGGGTGCAAAGAAGGCTCTTGCAGCTTCAAACTCTTAAACTCCTGGAACTATCACTCCAACTAGCTTGCTCAAGGCATAGAGGCAAGCTTTTATAGATAGAGAGGGAAAGAGATAGGATCAACCACATTATTCATGGGATTGGCTTTATCACTTGGAAACTTCCATGAAAGGTGGCAAACCACTTTCCCTTCTATGGAGATTCGAAGCCAAACCATCCTAGCTCAACATAGATTCAGTTGGTGAATGGGTTGAAGAGAACCTTCGGGAGTTTGGTCGTTGAAAACTTTACTCAATTCGGTTGGCACGAGTGCGACTCTGGGACAGAGCGCCAATGGCGCGCCCTTTATAGAGTATTTCCACCATTGGCGCGGGCAGTGAACTGTGAACCCGCGCCAATGTAAAAAGAGCTGTTTTCATGAGGATTTTGCAGGAGATGTCTTCGGGGCAAATGAAGCTCATACTAAGAGAAATATGATGCAAGTGGTTTCAGGTCATGTCACTTCTCACAGGTCCCGGAATGAGTCCTCCAGTATGCGGGTGAGGGGTAACAGGGACGGTGACAAACGGTGACAAATTGCTGTGTAACAGCCTCTATAATCAAAGATCGCTGGAATGCTTGGATGATGAACTGTATGTTGTGTTTTAATGGTTGAAGAGTGACTATGGAATTCTATTGCTTCTACATGGCCCAATAAGTGTTTCTTACCTCTGTTTACAGTTTATATGTGTTTATGCCACCATTGTGTCACCATCTAAATAGCAGGAAGGAATAATAGCTTAGACTTTGCTTAGCGGCACTCTATGCTCAATTTCTGTTATTTCTACATGTTTTCCTATGAATTAGTCCTAAATATGAATACTCATTTGCTCATATTAGCACTAGTTCCTTCATATATGAATGTTGTTTAGGAATCCTTGACTGCTCCTATATAAGTGTTCATTCACCTTCCCTCTATTAGCATAATGAGAGTTACTTAGTTGTCTTTCATTCACTGACCACCATTTCACCCTTATTCCAGCTTGATATTGTTCTATGTGTAGCTATCCTGCTCTGTATTCCTCTTGTGACCAAGAAAATGCACCAGCAGCCCTTTTCCTTGACTCCATGCCCAATGGTTTGAACTTCTCACACTATGCATCCCAACTCTACTTGAAAACATCATCCTTCCCACCAAAATCAAAACAAAACCCATGTACACCATAACTAGCCTAAAATCATACCAAAACAAAGCTAAATTATAAAGAGAGAGCCCTCTCTGATTGCAGGTAGGCTAGGACCTGCAGTCCAAAGATTGGTTTGTGGTTACCTCGGCCGTATCCCTTAAGGAGCCAAGGGACAGCCTGAGTGATAACAATCAGTATGTATTATTGTCTCTTTTCCCATTAAGTAATGTTTCCACTTTTTCACGCTCTGAACTAATGCATACAATTCTTTATCATGTGTAGGATAGTTAACTATTGCAGGATTAAAAGTCTCAGAATGATAACATATGGGTTTACCATGCTGTGTCAACACTGCTCCCATGGCATAGTCACTGGCATCTGTTTGGATCTCAAATAGTCTTTGCACATCAGGCAATGCTAGTACAGGTGTTGTACTAATCTTTTCTTTCAAGGTGTCGAAGGCTTTCTAATGTCTGCCTCCCCACTGAAACACCTTGTTCAATCCTGTTAAAGCATGTAAGGGAGCTGCAATTAAGGAAAAGTTAGAAATGAACTTCCTCCAATATTGTGCAACTCCTAAGAAGCTTCTAACTTCTGTAGCAGATTTGGGTTTAGGCCAGGTTACAATGACTGCCACTTTAGAGGGATCTATTTTCAATTCACCACCCCCTACTATATGACCCAAATAATTCAAAGAGGTTTTGCCAAATTCACATTCTGAGAGTTTAACATGAAGTGTTCTTCCCATGTTTTGCTAAAAATTAGAATGTCATCGAGATACACAATGACAAAATCATCAAGAAAAGGTCTGAGTACGTCATTCATTAATCTCATGAAAGTAGCAGGAGCATTAGTTAAGCCAAAAGGCATAACCAGCCACTCATACAATCCTTGCTTTGTTTTGAAAGCAGTCTTCCATGCATCTTGTTCTGCAACTCTGACCTGATGGTATCCACTGTGCAAGTCTAGCTTAGTGAAATAAACAACTTCCTTCAATTGATCCAAAAGATCATCTATGCGAGGAAGGGGATAACGATTTTTTATTGTTATCTTATTCAGTGCTCGGTAGTCGATGCACATTCTCCACGAGCCATCTTTCTTTCTCACCAAAACGATTGGTGACCCACATGGTGATGTGCTAGGCCTGATGAACCCCTTCTCGAGCAACTCCTGCACCTGCTTCTTGATTTCAGCATTCTCTAAAGCAGACTGTGCATTCCAATGTTAGGCAATGGAGCATCTTGCTGCAAAATAATATCATGTACTATTTCCTTTTTGGGTGGCAAACCTTTAGGTTCTTGAAACAAGATATCATACTCTGAAATAACCTTTTCTATATCAGCTTGTTGTTTGGCATTACAGCCCTCAAATACATTGGTTTTATCAGGTTTCTTTTCCTTTACAACCATCAGTAAGAATTGTTTACATGAATTTATCATTCTTTTCATCTGCCCTGAGTTTATGAGAGTATAATTATTCTTGAGCTTATGAGATCTTATAAAGTATTTCATTCCATCTTCAACAAGTAGATACTTGTTCTCAGCTCTATAGAAAATAGCTTTTCTATCATACAAGTAAGGACTTCCTAAAACAATTCCACATATATCCAAAGGAATTATGTCTAACTCAACCTCATCTACAAATGTTGACCCAAAAGAAAACTTGAGTTTGCACTGTCTAGTCACTTGTAGTTGTGCTTTATCATTCAACCATCCTAATGGGTATGGTTTCTTGTGAGGTGTAGTTGCTAATCCCAATTTCTTTACAATTGCTTCAGAAATTAAATTTACTTGTGAGCCACTATCAAACAAAGTATCAATCTTTTGATATTTGGAAACAACTCGAATATGGAAAAGCTCATGTCTTTTTCTCTCATTTTCTTCATCAATAACAGATTGAGCAGAATTACTAGTAGATGCCTTAGAATTCTTACCTTTTATACCTATGGCTGCAATGGTTGTTTCATCTCCCGAGTCTGACCCCAAATCTTTCTGAATAGCTGCAACAGTCTTCTTCTTCTTGCCCTCAAACTTCTTAGGCCTCAGCTCTGGATGCAGAATCCAACAATGCTCATCATCATGCCCATCCTTTTTACAGTGAGTGCATGAAGCTTTGCTTTTCTATGCAGTGTTAGCCTTCCTTACTTTCCACTTCTGCTTTATTTTCTCCTTTCTCTTGCTTACAGTGGGTTGGGATGGTCCCCCAACTTCTGGATTTCCATTATTTCCTCTAGCTTCTAGATGAGTAGCTTGTACAGATACCTCATCTATACTAGTGGGATTAAACATGAGGATGGTATGCCTCATGTAGCTGTGTAGACCACCAATGTACTTCAACAGAGTCTCTGGTGAGTCTAATGAGATTCCTAGAATCAATGCTCTCTTTCTAAATTCTTGAGTGTACCCTTGCACACTTTGCGCTTTCAACTGCCGAAGAGTTTTCCAACTCATCATGGCTTGTTGCATGTAGACCAATGGATAGAACTACTTTTTGATTGCAGAAACAAATTCACTCCAGACAGAGAGGGTCTTACCATGTCTTTTCATGTCAGCTTGGGTTTTTCCTTCCCACCAAACCAAGGCAGTGCCTCCTAGGTGTAGGCTTGCCAGCTGAATCTTGCTCTTGTCTGAGTCGATGTTCTGTACTCTACAATAAACATCAATTTGTCTAATCCAATTGTCCAACTTCTCTGCATTTAATTATCAATCATATATAGGAAAATCAAATTTAACATCTAGCTTGATTAAAGATGCCTTCTTATTATGCACATGGATATTAGGAGGGGTGAGGAAGCTTTCCTCTTTCCCTTTTCCTTTGGAGTGGTCATGGAAGTGAGACTCATCTTCTTCTTTGTCTTATTTAGAGCCCGATGAGTCTTCATCCTTATGTTTTCTAAAGTCCCTATACATTTCTTCTACCATGGACTTTATAGCTAGGAAACTTTCTATGAATTGAGGGTCTGGCCCCACAGAACCTTCCTCTGACATTGTCTTCCGAGGATAGACTCTCCCAATTTCAGGATTAGTTTCGACCAACTCTCCTTCTCCTAATTTGAGCTTTGATCTAGTGAGCATTCAACAACTAAACCAACACAAGCTTGTCTAACCTTACAACCTAAAGCTCTGATACCACTTGATCTGAAAATCACCCTATGAGTGATCTCAGTTAAGAATTATTAATTGAAGGTATTACAGACTCATGTGTTGGTGTGTGTCCATGTTATTTTAGGCAACAGATCGATCAGATTGCAAAATACATAGACACTGGAAAATGGAAAACAACAGAGAAACACAGTAAGCAAATAAAAGAACACAAGAAATTAATAAGGAGTTCACCCTATCCTCCAGGGCTACATCTCTGGTCCAGCTCTCAGTGGTGGCCTTCTTTTATTGTGTCTTGAAGCTGAGAATTACAATGAAGGAGCTCAATATGAGTCTCCTGAAACAGAATTTGCTTGGCAGGGTGGTTCTTGGATGCCCAAGCCACTAGAGTACACAGACTCTTTTCCTTACCAGCTCTTTGACCTCTCTGGTCTTTAATGGAAGGAGCCCAATGTGGTGCTCAGTGCTGACAGATCCTCTCAGGGATGGCTTAAATCTCTCAAGCTCTCTAGCGCTCGACGCTGCCTTTGGTCAGCTCGGCCCTCTGTCTTCTTTCTGCTTTTTGCTTCACTGTCTTTTCTTCGTTTTCTCTGTCTTCTTCCTTTTCTTCTTCATCTTCCTCTCGGTGTTCGGTGTCTTCTACTTTGTCTATGCATGGCTTTAAAGCCATTCATTCTTATGGCTGTTCGATTCCCCTTCCACCTCTGTCGGATCACCTGCTACAGCTTCGCTTGGGGTTCCCTGTCTCGACGTCATCATCAGGCTCACAGGGAGTGGCCACTTGTCCTCCTGCAAACTGCGCCAGCCTGCTTCGTCGATTCGGTTTTTCAGTTACGTCATGGAATGAATCATCTGCCACCTTGGTGGTCAAATTAGACGTCAAATTCTTATAGATCGCGGCTTAATCCCCTGTCGATTTCGGCTTTCCCATCGGGTGCGATCTCAGCCGTTAGATCTAGAGCCCCCAGATTCGACGCCATTCGCTCATTTCGCGCGATTGACTTGCTCGACCATTAGCGCGCGATGAGTGGTGGTTTTCTCTCTCCTCCCCCTGCCATGCATTGGGCGCTGAGTGGAATCACTCCTTTTTCGCCAAATCTGCCTACTGCCCAAGGGTACCCCCAATAAATACCGCCAGTTTTTGGAGCGCAGTCCCGCCTTTGCCTTTAGCATTTTTCCCCACGGTTTTCACGGCTCTCATGTGATCGAGCACTCAGGGCCTCTCCTTCTCGAGGGGTTTTGCCCAACGATGAGCAATTAGCGCTAATCGCGCATCAAAACCTGCCTCCTTTTCCCAATCCGGGCTTCCCAGGGGCTAGTTTCGCCTCCTGCGTAGTCTCCATGGGCCTCGGTCAGTGCGCTTTGACGGAGGTCTTCGTCGTTCCATGCTAGCTGCTAACTGCCACTGTTTAGAGGTGTTTCTGATCGCTGCTCTTAATTCTTTGAAGTCGAAGTTTTGTCCTGATTTGATACAGTCATGGTTCTCTGATTTTTCTTCATGGATCCAATTCGGATCAATAGGAAAGGATTTTTATTGAATTGATAGCATAAATATTTTCTCTAACTTCACAATATTTAGTGCATTCTAACCCCAAGGACCCTATTGTTGAAAGGCGTGATATTATTTGTGGCTATGTTGCCTACCATGCAATTATGCACAAAAGGGTTTTGATTTTCAATAGGAATATAAAAAGGGTAAGCCTTTCCTCTTACTCTTTGTTGAAATTAATTGGGTCTCTCATGACTACCAACCAAAGCTACTCCTATTCTTAAATTTGATGGACCTGTGTTCTCCAAGCTTTTAGTAAGTTCTCCCTTTTTTGAGGTAGTCAAGAAGAGAAAGAGTGATTTGCAACTTCCTAAATTTATCCAATATTGTAAGGCAATTTTGTTGTGGTGTTATCTTGTTCCTTTATCAAATATGGAGTTCCTTGTTGTGATGTCGATTGAGGTGAATTATAATATGTTTTCCTTAATCGACTTAATTATCTAGTTTGAGTTTGCTTGTTTGAGCTTTTGTCTAAACCAAATTTTCTTGGTATTGTTTAGAATTTTCTAGTTCAACAAATTCATCATGAGTAAGAATCTGCATATTTTCTTCATATTGCATTTAGTCTAAGATATGAGACACTTAAATTATTTCAACATTAATGGATATAAATATTCTTAAGTTTCTTCAAACACATCATCTTCTTCTAACACAACTACATTTGGATTTCGCATGAAAGGTGCTTTTGGTCTATGTACTTCAAGTCTTTGACTTCTATCAGTTCATTCTCTAGGGTTTGGTAATCATCATTCTTCCTTCATGGGACAATTTTTGTGAAATAATATCATCGCTTCTCTTGAGACAAGTAATCTCATTTTGCATTTTTTGCAGTGTGTAATTAATCTACACAATGTTTTCCTCTTGTTTTGTTCTTGACACTTTGTATACAACATTTCTTATGTTTGGAGGTTGTCCTAAAAAAACTTCTCGTCCAACTCCTTGGTCGTCAAAACTACTTCTCACAATTCCTTGATCTTGTAAAATTCCTCTATCAATTGATTGATCTTGTATCAACCTTGATGAGGAGTAAGGCTAAGAAGATAGTGTTATCTTAGATGCTCCCATCTAGACATGATGCCTACAAATTTCAATGATAACATTTGAGGTAACAATATCCCCCCCTTGTTTTTATAGAGAGGTCACTCCCCTTTAACAAAGAACTTTCAAATTCAAGAAAATATAGAAAATGGCATAGGCTTGAGATAGGACCAAACATTAAATATTCACAATGAGATAATACATATTGATATAGGAATTAAATAATTTTTTGAAACAAATAATTTCTAGCATAATTTTGAGTAAAGAATCAAACATTTTGACATAAGAAAGTAATCGTGGAATGCATTTACAAATAAATTTAAAAGACATTTTCATTCAGACTCATTGGGATGAAAAGAGTTGCCCTCTTACAATCTTCAAGCTTAAAAGTCAAATTTGAAAGATTACACTAGAGTTGGACTCTTGGTAGTTCTCGAAGGAACCTCTAAAAAATATTCAAGTGTTTAAATAAGATATATAGTATTCTAGAAATTAAAAATGCATTCATCCATTTAAGGATAGGGATGGGGCTCCCACTAACCGTATAATAAAGAAAAAATAGTGTTGGAAACCTCTATTTTGTGTTAAAGACTTCTTCCATTTGAAATGCTTGACATGTTCCTAAAACCTAACAATTGATATTGTCGATGAGTTATCTTGAAGTAGGTACCTTCTTTAAATTATCTTTGAGCAATTACCCAATGGAATTTTGTAAAGGTGCAATGGTGACTTCTTGTTTCACTCAAACTTGAAGTAACTCATCTTGAATGCCTTTTAAATCATAACCAACTTGATGTACTATTCCTGCATTAGCCAGAAATATGATTTCTGTAAGCAAGCTGGATGATGCAGGTGTAAAAACAGTGTTCGAGAAGGATACCTGCAAGATGGTACAGGGGGCACTGGTATTGATGCGAGGAGTTCGAATTGGAACTCTGTACAAGCTGCAAGGTAGAACTTTTGTTGATGGGTGCAATAGTTCAGTGGTTCTTGAAAGTGGAGCAGAAAATCTAGTGGTCTCTGGAGGAAAGACCATGCTATGGCATCAAAGGCTTCGACATATTGGAGAGAAGGGCCTTCAAATACTTCATGGTAATGGTATGGTAGAAGGTATGAGTAATAGCTCTTTGGATTTTGATTTCTGTGATTGTGTATATGGGAAGAAGAATCAAGTGAGTTTCCCCTCTAGTGGTAAGAAGGCAAAACAGATATTAGAGCTTGTGCACAGTGATGTGTTTGGACCTGTGAAGGTTCCATCACTGGGTAAGTCTATGTACTATGTATCATTTATAGATGACTTCTTAAGGAATACATGGATATATTTCCTTAAGAAGAAATCTGAAGTCTTTGATAGGTTTAAAGAATTTAAGGCTCTGGTGGAAAACCAGACAGAGAAGAATATAAAGGTGCTGAGGACAGATAACGGTGGAGAGTTTTATAGTAAGGAATTTGAAGAATTCTATAAGAAGTGTGGTATAGCACAGTAGAAGACCTACTCCATATGCACCTCAGAAAAATGGAGTTGCAGAAAGAATGAACAAGACATTATTGGAGAGGGCAAGAAGCATGGTCATTGGTGTCAGGTTAGGACATGAATTCTGGGTAGAGGCGGTGGAGACAGCATGTTACCTGGTCAACAAATCACCTTCATCAGCGTTGGAGGATAAGACTCCACAAGAGGTATGGACTGGTAAGAAACCCTCTCTTTCACATCTAAGGGTATTTGGATGTGATGCATATGTACATATTGCAAAGGAGAAACAAACCAAGTTGGATAGTAAATCTAAAAAGTGCATCTTTATTGTGTATAAGGATGGTTTAAAGGGTTATAAGCTTTGGAACCCAGTAACAAGGAAGGTTGTGTACAGTTGAGATGTGGTGTTTAAAGAGGTAAAAGATGTTATTAAACATGAAGTACAACCAAAGGAAACTAAGAAGATAGAGTTTGAGCTAAAGGAGGAAGAATCAGACTCTACAGCAGAGGAGGAATCAGAAGATGAAGAGCCACAAACTCCGGGTGTGAGAAGATAAGTTCAAGAAAGAAGGCAGCCAGAAAGGTATATTCCATCTGCTTTCTATTCAAATTTTGCTTTATCTATTACTGATGATGATCCCAAAACTGTGAAGGAAGCAGTAGATTCAGAGGATGGAAAACTCTGGAAAGAGGCCATGGTTGAGGAAATGGCATCTTTGCAAAAAAATGAGGCTTGGGATCTGGTGGAGTTTCCAGCTAGAAGGAAACACATTGGCAGCAAATGGGTGTTCAAGTAGAAGACAAATGCAGAAGGAAAGGTCGAGAAATACAAAGCTTGGTTGGTAGTGAAAGGTTATTCCCAGGTGCCAAGAATTGATTTTGTTGATATTTTTTCCCTTGTTGCCAAGGTAACTTCTATTAGATTACTTTTATTTGTTGTTGCTGCTTTTGATTTTAAGGTAGAACAGATGGATGTGAAGACAACATTTCTTCACGGGGATCTAGAAGAGGAGATCTACATGAAGCAACGTGAAGGCTTTGCGGTGAAGGGTAAGAAATACCTGGTATGCAAGTTAAAGAAGTCTATGTATGGGTTAAAATAGTCACCAAGGATGTGGTATCAGAAATTTGATACATTTATATGGGGACTTGGCTTCACCAGAAGCAAAGCAGATCACTGTGTGTATTTTAAATTAATTGGTGACCGTGTTATTTATCTGGTCTTGTATGTGGATGATATGTTGCTGGCTGGAAATGACAAAGAAATTATCCAAGATTTGAAGACCCATTTTTCCTCCAAATTCGACATGAAAGATCTTGGTGCTGCAAACTATATTTTGGGCATGGAAATTAAAAGGGGTCAGACAAAGAGGAAGCTCTGGTTAAACCAGAGGAAGTATGTCGAGACAATATTGCAGAGGTTTAATGTGCAGGATAGTAAATCGGTGAAGGTTCCTATTCCTGTAGGTGTAAAGTTATCTGTTGAACAGTGTCCCAATACACAAGAAGAGGAAGAGGACATGTCCTGTGTTCCATATGCAAGTGCAGTCGGTAGCCTGATGTATGCAATGGTCTGTACTAGACCATACATTGCACATGCAGTGGGAGTATGGAGCAAGTTTATGTCAAAAACAGGGAAGGAGCATTGGACAGTAGTGAAGCGGGTTTTCATGTATTTGCGTGGCACTAGTGATTATGGTTTGTGCTACCAAGGAAGACCAAGATTGGACAGAGTGTTGGATATTCGTGGCTTTGTTGATGCAGACTGGGCTAGAGATCTAGATCAGAGAAGATATATAATTGGGTATGTGTTTAACCTATTTGGAGGTGCAGTCAGTTGTATGCGTAAGAAATAATTTGTAGTGGCACTATCAACTACAGAGGCAGAATACATGGCAGCCACTCATGCAAGCAAGGAAGCAGTTTGGTTGCAGAGATTGTGTTCAAGTATGGGGTTAGTACAGGGAGCTATAAGAATAGACTGTGATAGCCAAAGTGCAATTTTCTTGGCAAAGAACCCTACATATCATTCAAAGACAAAGCACATTGATGTTCAGTATCACTTTGTGAGGGATATGATAGAAGACAAAAAGGTGTTGTTGGTAAAGGTGGACACTTTGAAGAATACTACAGATGCATTGACAAAATCTGTGAGCTCTGAGAATTTCTCTTGGTATAGAGAAACAATGGGCATTGCAGGGCTGGAAAAATGACTAAGCTCTCTTGTGGCCCCCTGTGGAAAGAAAACAACAAGTGGGAGAATGTTGGATTGTGTTATATTCTTTCCACGACTAGCCCACATAGTTAACCCAGGGGTTAGAAGGGGGGCGGATGCCCCCCTTTGTTGCGCCGATTGCGTGGGAGGGGGAGTCACAAGGGGTTTGAGGGGTGTAGGTAACCCCACTCTATGGGGTCCGGGGTAGTGCCTTGGAAAATTTTGTTTTTGGACCCTATATTAGGTTGGGCGGACCTACCTATGGTTTTGTGCATGTTTTTCGCACATGGTTTTGGACGCGATGGTTATCGGTCCATGGTTTTGGATGCAATGGTTTTCGGTCCATGGTATTAGATGCTTCGGCATGTATAAATATGTATTGTAACATTGAAAGGAACATAATGAAAAATCAGGATGGTAGTCCCGGTTTTGGGATCCAGGGGAAAATCTCTGTGTATATGTGTTTTATGTGTTATGCTCTCGCATTGTTTATTTTCTGTGTTCTAGAATTCATATGTAGGTAATTTTTGTACGGGATTAAAACCTACATCGTGCATATAGAGGCCTTAGGAAGGGGTGCTCATTATCTCCATTGTTTTTCTTACTAGTCATTGACCGCCTTAGCAGGTAGATTGTAGTGGAAAAACAATGTGGTCTAGATTTCAAGGAATTAAAATCACGAGATAGGTATCTATTACACATTTAATGTTTATGGATTATGTTTTATGTTTTGGATAGGTTTCTATTGAACAAAAGACACATCTACAACATATTATCATGTCTTTTGGGGATGTCTATGGTTTAAAAATGAACTCTTCCAAATTAGAGCTTGTATATGCTTCCAATGAGTTGGAACAGGTTATGATGATTCCTGAGATTTTTGGAGTCAAGACACTCCCTTTTGAAGCAGGTTTCAATTATTTGGGTTTCAGGATGAAACCTAATAGATACCTCCTGGTAGAATGGCAATGGATCATAGAAAAATTCAATTTTAGATTACGTATGTGGACTTACATATGGTTTTCTATTGGTGGAATATTGGTCCTTGTCCAATCTGCTTTACAAACTATCTCGGTGTACTAGATGCACATGTACAAAATTCCTAAGGCATTATAAAACATGTTGTTTCAATTATAACTAATTCTATATGGTTTGGTCCATTGGAAAGTAGGAATATTCTCTTGATTAGTTTGGATAATATTTACATAAGGACATCTGTGGGCGGGTGGGGTATTAAGTGAATTGAATTTTTCAGATGGGCTTTGTTGTCGAACAATTTCTGGAAGGTATTTTCTGGGTCTGGTATCTCGAACAAGATTATTATTGGTAAATATTTAAAGAATAGGAGGACTGCGGATTGACTGAGATAGGTGTTATTTCCATAAAGAATGGATCATACATTTGGAAAAGTATTATGTCGAGCATGCGATGGACTATTGAGAATATCAAGGGGTACACTAGATCGGGTTCAGATATCATGACAGACATAGACTCGACTTATGATAATATGATGGACTCAGATAAGCTGCTTATACAAACCACTGAATTTTTACATGCGAAGGGCATCTTTTACATTACTCATATCCTAAAGGGATTAGATCCCTTACACTTATATGCCATTTGGATGACTGCGAAGGATTTGGGAATGGGATCTGAAAACTCGGTCCGATGGAATATATATATACCACAATTGCACATGTTTGGCATTTCATTAAATCAAGGTAAAGATAGTCTTTGCTAGCAGGTGGGCACAAGGAATTGGAAAAACTTAGTCAACAATATAGACAATTATATCTCAGACACTCTTAGAGGTCGATAAGGAATTTGTTGGTTTGACAGGGTTTGGACATGGCATATGCCCAAAAAAATATTTCTCTTTGGTTGGCTTGTTTGTAGGAATAAAATAATAACTTGGGATAACTTGGGACATGGATTTATGTTTTTTATGCTCTGATGAGAATGCTCTATATTTATTCCTCAAGTGTCCTTATGCTATGGGGACATGGATTTATGTTTCCCAGAATATCAGGATTAATATTAATTGGGACTTGCCTACAATTGAGGAGGGCTTCAAACACTGGATAATCTCGACACAGGTTGGAAACATACTACCTTTTCTTATTTGTTGGGGAATCTAGAAAGCAGGTAATACACCCATATTTGATGATCATAGTTATAGCATTCAATATATTTATTCCAAAATCTATGCTTTGTACCGTGAATACCGGTGGACCACTGGTTACATGATGAACAATATTATAAAGTCTTCACACTCACACACATCTTTTCCTATCAGCCATTTCAATGGGGCATCTCAGAATCAATGTTGCGGTTGTGGAGTCTGCATTGCTACTACCGCAGATCTCATGTATCATTTTCGTTGGAATGGAGAACATGGCACTAACGGAGTGGAAGTTATTGCATTATGGGGTTTACTGTATTGTGTGAAGCGACTGAACCTCAATGTTTTTCATATCTTTGGTGATTATCAGATAACCATACATTGGATTAATAATGGGACTACTTTTTCCCCTCCACATTTTGTCCATTTGATGCATCAAATAAACAAGATCAGAGGAATTTTCCAACAAGTCACCTTTTCACATCTACATAGGGAATTGAACGTTGTTGCTAAGAGGTTTTCAAAGAAAGGACTTTCAATTAATTTGGGTTGCATCAAATTTTTTGTTTACTTGCAGGGACGTCACATTAGTACCAATTTTTTCCCTTCAAGCTCATGGACAAATCTATCTCTTTTGTTTTTATTTTTGGGCCTCAATGCCTTGTTTACTACCACATCTTTTTCTGGGAGTTTATATTTTCATCCTAATTGTTGTTGGCCTTATATGATGAATTAGTATATGATTATTTTTTGGTAGGTATTGGAGGCAACTGATTTCAAATATTAGAGTTTTGGCTACTATTGATTGTTGTTTACTGCTGATTAGTTGTCCATGTGGCTATATATCTGATGCTACATTTTAACAATATGTTACATGTAAACATGGTTCTCTTATTAATAGAAACATGTTAAAAAAAATTGTCTTGAAAAAAATAATAAATTAAATAAAAATCCAATATTTAATAATAATAATAATATTTTAAAAAACAATCATATTAAAAGGTAGTAAAATTAATATTCATATTTATTTTCACATTTTATAAATTCTTGAATTTTCACATATCATTAACCAAGAGGGGCAACATAATATGGTAGTAGTAGAATATAATTTTCTATCAATCTCCAACTATATTTATACACAAATAATATTTCTATTGTTTGTAGAATTTAACAAGAATTTGTAATATTTCTTGAAAGATGTAGTAAGAATTTATAATTTGTCTTTTGATTAACAAAGGCATAGAAAATGTATTAATATTTCTTCAAAAACATATTTGTTAAATACAATATCTCTATTATCGTATCTTTTAAGGAAATGATAATTATGCAAAGAGTTATAAGTTTAAATGTTATATTTAAATGTGTTTAAAAACAATTGCAAAAATTGTGTATAAAATTTTCATTTTATAAATAATAATAATATAGCTTTATAAGAAATGTGTATATTTTTATAAGAAATGTTTACATTTTATGAAAAACGTATAGATATAAATACTTATATTTCTTCTCGTTTTATTAAAATAGTAAGATAAAGAGAAACATAATTTGGATAAAAAAACAATTTCAGAGGATAACATTTTAATGAAATTAGTTCTTGTAATATTTATGCTAATAGGTAAATTTAGTTTATAATTAGAATGGAAAATAATCCAATCCTTAACATCCAAAAACTTGTTTTCCAACATTGAGTGATGATTATGGATTGATCATAATTATTTCATGTAGGTGTATTATCCATAAATTATAATCAAGTCCCAATGCTAAGAATACATCACTCAATATTGGAGGAATTATTAGAATGTGTAGGAAAATCTAAATAATATGAGACAAAAAGTACAAACGTCCAATTGTTATGCTTGCAAATGATGATGTAACAAAGAGTACATGTTGCTTCCTTGCATGTTGTAAATATGAAAAAATCTTTTAATGCTTAACAAAATGTTAACATGTCTATAAATTGGTGTTATATATCTAAAATCATTGTTTAGAAGCTAAGAAGAGAGGGAAAATGATACAAAGAATCTTCGGTGTGAGTCGAGCCTTCATGCCCATTGTAGGAGGTTTTCAACATGTTTTCAGAATGGGGCCATTATAACACCCATATCTAATGTCATAGTTGAAGATTGCTTAATGAAGTACATATTCTCATTGGATCTTTGATATTAGGTTAGTTGTATATTCTCCATATATCATTTGGTGTCATATCCTAGCATGATTGTTATAGCTTGTTGATTTGTAAATAAACAATTTATGACCTACTCTCTTTACCAACATGGATTCTCTATAAAAGTTTCTTCTTGCACTTTTTTTCATTATTTTATAAAGAGATTTATATTTTAAAAGACTAGGAGGTCTATGTATGTCCCTTGCCCTTTACAAAATTCTCAATCATTCTTTATTCTTCTCTATTTACAATCTTCCTTGCACAAAATACAACCAACTAGCTTGCACACCATACAACCAACTAACCAGCAATGATAAATAACACAGAAAAATTCCAATAAATTAGAAATCACTATATCAAATCTTGAACTTTAAATAGTTTATAATTTCCCTAAAATTAGTGACAAACCATTGGTTTCATATGTCATTGGGGTAAATTTAGTCACGAAAATACCTCCCTCGCACAAAATTAACCAAGAATTATTCTCAGAAGGCTAAATTTCATAAAGGAAGACCACGGTCAAATTAATTAAATATTTCCGTCTTTGGAGTTTGAATAAAAGAGTCTTCAAGAATGATGCTAAACACTTAATTTTCCGGTAAAATAAAGTAAACACTGATACAACAGAAAATGGAGTTTCAATATATTTCTTCCAAAATCTATGCTTTGTACTATGAATACCGACGGACCAATGGTTACATGATGAACAATATTATAAAGTCTTGACCCTCACACATCTTTTCCTATCAACCATTTCAATGGGGCATCCCATAATCAATGTTGCAGTTGTGGAGTCTGCATTGCTACTAACGCATATCTCATGTATCATTTTCGTTGGAATGGAGAACATGACACTAACAGAGTGGAAGTTATTGCATTATGGGGTTTACTGTATCGTGTGAAGTGACTAAACCTCAATTTTTTTCATATCTTTGGCGATCCTCAGATAACCATACATTGGATTAACAATGGGACTACTTTTTCCCCTCCACATTTCATCCATTGGATGCATCAAATAAACAAGATCAGAGGACTTTTCCAACAAGTCACCTTTTCACATCTACATAGGGAATTGAACGTTGTTGCTAAGAAGTTTTCAAAGAAAGGACTTTCAATGAATCTGGGTTGCATCAATTTTTTTGTTTGCTTGCAGGGACGTCACATTAGTACCAATTGTTTCCCTTCGAGCTCATGGACAAATCTATCTCTTTTGTTTTTATTTTTGGACCTCAATGCCTCGTTTACTGCCACATCTTTTTCTGGGAGTTTATATTTTCATCCTAATTGTTGTTGGCCTTATATGATGAATTAGTGTATGATTATTTTTTGGTAGGTATTGCAGGCAACTGATTTCAAATATTAGAGTTTTGGCTAGTATTGGTTGTTTGTTAGGGTCCAACCCTAACCCCCTTATTTATGTAATAGGGTCGAGTCATAGTTATAGTTAAGTAAAGAGTCAATAAAGCCCATATTAATAATTGTAAGTGGTTGACCCGCATTTAATGAAGGGACCACAGTTAGTTGCAAATGGGCCATGGTATTAGATAGATGGTATTAATAAGAACCATGGTATTGACCCATGGTATTGCATGTATGAATCCTATATAAAGGATAGAGACTCCCCTCGAGGAGCATCGTGTCTTATTTTGTAATTGAGTCGAGCTCTATTGGAGGTTGCCCCCTCGAAGAGGCAAGTGAGCATTGCTTTCCTTTCTGAATAATAAAATACATGTTGTTATTTCTTATTGTTTTGTGTTCTGGGTATATTTCTTTGCATATTTGGTATTCTGGTATCTTGTCGCAGGTCAAGAGCATAACAAGTGGTATCAAAGCACTTTCCAGGGTCGGTGGGATCTCCATTTTTATAAAAAAAAAAAAAATTGGCTAGAGATGTGTTTCGACGTCTTTAAACAATAGGATTTGTCATTGAGCACATAAACCTGCAAATTTGGGGAGGCATGCACGCAGGAAATACAAGAGGTGGTCATGCTTGTTGGACTCCCTTGTAACCCCTATGTGTACCCCTTCGAGTAGTAGCGCATTAGATAGAACCGTGCACTGAATGTCTTCCAAGTACCCTCTGGGTATATCGGAACCCCCTAGGCTCTCTTGAAACCTCGCCATAGATAAACCGTCAACCGTCTTGCTGCTACAGTACACCGAGAATAGCACTCAGGGAGATTACTCGCGCATATAATAGGGTAGTCGGGTTGTACGAATAAGGGTATGGTTGATCCTCCTTGGTTAGTGCCCTAAACGATTGGGTCGAGTACTACTGTCAGACCCTTATGTATATTGCAATCTGTAGCACCTGACACTCCTTGAGACCATAGTTCCCTTGTCTCTCTCTAGATCACGCATCATCTTTGCCAGTTCAGATCTAGCAAGTGGGATTCTGTCGCAACCGCAACAATCAGTTCTGCCATTCAGATCTATCAGATCCGCCAATCAGATCTATCAGATCTGCCAATCAAATCTATTAGATCTGCCATTCAGATCTAGCCGTTTGGGTTCTATAGCAGTCGCCACAATCAAATCCGCCATTCAGATCTAGTAGCAGGGGTTTGATCACTGCCACATTCCTACTCATAATCTGCATTTGAGGGTTAGGCGACATATCTAACTATTTGTGTGGGCCCCTATACCTGGGTGTGATTCTCGTAATACATTGGGTAGAATTTACTTTTCTAGGATTCGGCTATTGCAGTATTCCTAAGAGAGGAGTAAAACTCCTTTCAGAGTTAAAAAAAAAGGGTCCGAGACCCTCCCGGGATGCTTATAGGAGACTTAGCTCATAAGAATCAACTCGACGGGCTGAGTAAGGTGGTACCATTCGCTTGTTAGCATAAAAATTTCCGGTGGTCCCAAATTTTATTTTTCTCGCAGTACCGACAAGTGCATCGGATCAGTGCATGGTACAAACTAGAGCTCAAGCTATGGACAATGAGAAGATTGACACCCTTGAACAAAAGTTGGACACATTACTGAATATGATCCAAACCTTGATGACACAATGACAAAGGGCAAGTCGGGGGAACACTCGGAGGCATATGCTTTTAATGAAAACATTGAGGGTGAGTCTAGCCATTCTCTTCACCTCTTTGGAGACCACCAACAGTCCCAGCCGTGACCACCCAAGCTGGACATGTATAAATTTGATGGCTCTCATCCGGCCACATGGCTAGCACAAATGGAGCAATATTTCACATTGAATCACATCAGAGATGATGCGACTCAGCTAAGTGTGGGTAGCATGTACTTGGACCACGAAAGGTGGAAATGGTGGCAGTGGCATCAACATTGTTATGGAAGGCCCGTGACTTGGCAGACATTCTCAAAAGCCCTGACGGATCGCTTTGACCATGAATCTAACTTCTTGGGTCGTCTTACTAAGCTCCGACAGACAGGAACAGTGAACGAATATATTACAGCCTTTGAAGCCTTAGCCTTCCGCACAGGAGGTCTACATGATCAGTTCTACTTGGAATGTTTTGTCAGTGGTCTCAAAGAAGCCATACAAGCCCACGTCTGACTGCAACACCCAACCTCATGGTTGGATGCTTGCAAGATAGCTCATGAAGTAGAACGTGCATTAGCGGCCTAGTCCAATCGCCCAAATTTCATAGCCAAAGGTCGCCCCACCCAGGCTCAAAGCACTACCCAAACACTCAAGGTTCAAAAGGTGTCACCTGCAGAAATGGCAAAAAGAAGAAAGCAAGGATTGTGTTACTACTGTGATGAGAAATACTCCCCGGGGCATAAATGCAAGGAGCCCAAATTCTTTCAAATTGATGCTACTGATCACAGTTCATCGGAGGAAGCCCCACCACTTGAGGAACCAGAGGAGGAAGATGAGGACAACTAGTTGGAAAATGTACCTGAAGAACCAGTTATCTCACTTCATGCTTTGGCAGGGATTTCTTCTCCCCAAACTCTCAAAATCAGAGGTTTTATTAAGCATCGCCCTGTAGTACTCTTGATTGATAGTGGTAGTACGCATAACTTTATCCATCAAAGAGTCATGGAAGCAGTGCATTGTTTTGTCAGAGAAGTCTCTAACTTCTAGTTCCAAATTGCTGATGGGGGAACAATGAAATGTGAAGGCCGTTGTGAAAATGTCAAACTTCAAATGGGGGATTATCAGCTAAAGACCCACATGTTTGACATACACCTGGGAGGGTGTGACATTGTCTTGGGTGCTGAATGGCTCCGCACACTCGGCCCAATCACAATGGATTTCCAGAAGTTATATATGAGCTTTAAGTAGAACAACCACACACATACCCTCTGCGGACTCCAGGCGGGTTCTCCCTCTATCATCAGCTCGCATAAGATGGAAAAATTGTTAAAAAAGGGCCACCATGGTGTTATAGCCCAATTTAATGCCATCCAGGCCTTCGAACCCACTTCTCTTCATATTCATCCTGAGATGCAATAGATCTTAAACAACCATCTGCCGGTCTTTGACAAGCCTCATGAATTTCCACCCTCGAGAGGGGAACATGATCATAGCATTACTTTGGTCCCACGGGCCCAACCACCAAATGTGCGTCCATATAGATATTCATTCGCCCAAAAGAATGAAATTGAAAAAATCATCAAGGAACCCCTGGAAGCAAGCGTCATTCGTCCTAGCATTAGTCCTTATTCATCACCTATGGTCATGGTGCTCATGAAAGATGGGGAATGGCATATGTATCCAGACTTCAGGGCCCTCAACAAGCTGATGGTCAAAGATAAATGTCCCATCCCAGTTGTCGATGATTTGCTGGATGAACTAAATGGGGCTCAATTCTTTACTAAGCTCGACCTTCACTCGGGCTATCACCAAATTCGCATGAAAGAAGTAGACATTCCAAAGACTGATTTTCGAACTCATGAAGGCCATTATGAATTCTTGGTCATGCCATTTGGTCTTTGTAATGCCCCATCCACTTTTCAGAGCCTCATGAACCGCCTACTCAAACCATATCTCAGAAAATTTGTCCTTGTTTTCTTTGATGACATCCTCATCTACAGCCGCACTTGGGCCACACATCTTCAGCATGTAGATCTGCTCTTGCAACTGCTCCGAAAGCATAAATTGTTTGTGAAGATGTCCAAGTTCTCTTTTGGCATGGAAGAAGTTGAGTATTTGGGCCACATTGTGGGGCGTGAAGGTGTCAGGGTGGACCCCAAAAAGATTCAGGCAATGCAGGATTGGCCTCAACCAAAGACCTTGAAGAGCTTGAGAGGATTTTTGGGTCTCACAGGCTACTATCACAAATTTGTCTGCAATTATGGTAGCATTGCTAGACCCCTCACTCACCTTCTCAAGAAAAATTCATTTCTCTGGAATGATGAAGCACAACAGGCATTTATAGATCTCAAATAGGCCATGTGTTCCACTTCTGTATTAACACTACCCGACTTCACCAAATATTTTGTGATTGAATGTGATGCTTCAGGTATGGGTATTGGGGCGGTCTTAATGCAGGAAGGTCGTGTTGGGTTGTGTTATATTCTTTCCACGACTAGCCCACGTGGTTAACCAGGGGTTAGAGGGGTGGAGGTCACAGGGGTTTGAGGGGCACCCGTAACCCCACTTTATGGGGTCCGGGGCAATGCCCCATAAAATTTTGGTTTTGGACCCTATGTTAGGTTGGGCAGACCCACCTATGGTTTTGTGCATGATTTTCGCACATGTTTTTGGATGCGATGGTTTTCGGTCCATGGTATTGGACGCGATGGTTTTTCGGTCCATGGTATTGGATGCTTCGGCATGTATAAATATGTATCGTAACATTGAAAGGAACATATTGAAAAATCAAGTTGGTAGTCCGGGTTTTGGGATCCAAGGGAAAATATCTGTGTATATGTGTTTTATGTGTTATGCTCTCGCTTTATTTATTTTCTGTGTTTTAGAATTCGTATGCAAAATTCATATGTAGGTAATTTCTGTACGGGGTTAAAACCTACAGGTCGACCCTTGGCCTTCACTGGCCAACAACTAAGTGGGACAAATCTGGGACAATCTACCTATGAGAAGGAGATGATGGCCATCTTACATGCAGTAGATACCTAGCAACCATACTTATTAGGGTGGCATTTCCAAATCCGCACAGACCATCAAAGCCTTAAATATTTTTTGGAGCAATGCCTATCCTCGCCACAACAAAATAAATGGCTCACCAAAATGTTGGGATATGATTATGAGATAATTTAGAATAAAGGACGCGAAAATGTCGTAGCAGATGCTTTATCACACCAATTTGAGGAGGAAAGCACCCTGCCCGCAATCTCCCTTCCCATTCCAGAATGGATTGAAGAGGCTCGCAAGGAATGGTTTTCACATCCTTTGCTCTCCCAACACATTAATAACTTGCAGGCGGATCCAAATTCCACAGCGGGCTACTCTTGGCAAGATGAGATTCTTCACTACAAGGACAGAGTCGTGATATCACCAACATCCACCCTCAAAAGTTGCATTTTGGTGGAGTTGCACTCATCTCCCACTGCAGGCCATTCAAGCTTTCAGAAGACTTATGCTCGCACTCGACATTCATTCTTTTGGACAGGCATGAAAAAGGACATTCTTACTTTTGTAGTTGAGTGTGACATATGTCAGCGCCACAAAGGAGAAACAGTCAAATCCCCAATCACATTACAGCGATTGTCCATCTCGGCCTCAATCTGGATGGAGGTTTCTATGGACTTCATTACGAGTCTTCCGAAGTCAGGCAACAAGTCAGTCATCATGGTGGTTGTGGACAGACTTTATAAGTATGCTCATTTTTGCGTCGTACCCCACACTTTTACACCGGCTTTGGTGGCTCAATCTTTCATGGACCAGATCTTCAAATTGCATGGCATGCCCACTTCCATTATGTCTAATCGTGACCCGATCTTCACCAGTAACTTTTGGTAGGAACTCTTCAGTCTGCAAGGTACCCAACTACAACTCAATACTTCCTATCATCCCCAAACTAATGGTCAAACTGAAGCAGTCAATAAATGTCTGGAGACCTACTTTAGGTGTTTCACTTCAGAAAAGCAACATCTATGGGTACAGTGGTTACCTCTAGCAGAATGGTGGTATAACACTAACTATCATGCCACCACCAAAATGACTCCATATGAAGCAGTTTATGGTCAACTCCCTGCTTCACCTACTTCTTATATCGAGGGATGCTCGAAGGTACAAGCAGTGGATCACCTCCTACAGAACTACACAACCATGCTGGCCCACCTCAGAGAGAATCTCCATCAAGCTCAAAACCGCATGAAGCAACAGGCAAATCAACATCGTTCAGAACACAAATTTCAAGAAGGGGATTAGGTATTTTTGAGGCTGCAACCATATAAGCAAACATCACTCAAAGACAAGGGTTGTCAGAAATTATCTCCAAAATTCTACAGACCGTATCAAGTACTTCAGCGCATCGGAGAAGTAGCATACAAGCTAGCTTTGCCACCCACGGCAAAAATCCATCCAGTCTTCCATGTCTCATGCCTCAAGAAAGTGATTTGGAACCATTGCCGAATTCAAACCAGTCTACTGAAATTGGATGAAGAAGGTTCAATCTGGCTCCAACCTGAATGTGGACATGCGAGAACAGCACCTGCGCGGCGACACGATCAAGGAAGTCCAAGTCAAGTGGAAAGACACCTCTCCAGAAGATGCGACCTGGGAACCAGCCACTGTCCTTCAGCAGTTTCTGCAGCTTCAGCCTTGAGGACAAGGATATTTTTATGGGGGAGGGCATGTTAGGGTCCAACCCTAACCCCCTTATTTATGTAATAGGGTCGAGTCATAGTTATAGTTAAGTAAAGAGTCAATAAAGCCCATATTAATAATTGTAAGTGGTTGACCTGCATTTAATGAAGGGACCACAATTAGTTGCAAATGGGCCATGGTATTAGATAGATGGTATTAATAAGAACCATGGTATTGCATATATGAATCCTATATAAAGGATAGAGACTCCCCTCGAGGAGCATCGTGTCTTATTTTGTAATTGAGCCCAACTCTATTGGAGGTTGCCCCCTCGAAGAGGCAAATGAACATTGCTTTTTTTTCTGAATAATAAAATACATGTTGTTATTTCTTATTGTTCTGTGTTCTAGGTATATTTCTTCGCATATTTGGTATTCTGGTATCTTCTCGCAGGTCAAGAGCATAACATTGTTGTTGAGTGCTGATTAGTTGTCCATGTGGCTATATATTTGATGCTACATTTTAACAATATGTACATGTAAACATGGCTCTCTTATTAATAAAAACATGTTATTTTTTTTTGTCTTGAAAAAAATAATAAATTAAATAAAAATCCAATATTTAATAATAGTAATAATAATTTAAAAAACAATCATATTAAAAGGTAGTAAAATTAATATTCATATTTATTTTCACATTTTATAAATTCTTGAATTTTCACATATCATTAACCAAGAGGGGCAACATAATATGGTAGTAGTAGAATATAATTTTCTATCAATCTCCAACTATATTTATACACATATAATATTTCTATTGTTTGTAGAATTTAACAAGAATTTGTAATATTTCTTGAAAGATCTAGTAAGAATTTATAATTTGTCTTTTGATTAACAAAGGCATAGAAAATGTATTAATATTTCTTCAAAAAAACATTTGTTAAATACAATATCTCTATTATCGTATCTTTTAAGGAAATGGTAATTATGCAAAGAGTTATAAGTTTAAATGTTATATTTAAATGTGTTTAATAAGAAATGTGTATATTTTTATAAGAAATGTTTACATTTTATGAAAAAAATATAGATATAAATACTTATATTTCTTCTCATTTTATTAAAATAGTAAGATAAAGAGAAACATAATTTGGATAGGAAAACAATTTCAGAGGATAACATTTTAATGAAATTATTTCTTGTAATATTTATGTTAATTTAGTTTATAATTAGAATGGAAAATAATCCAATCCTTATCATCCAAAAATTTGTTTTCCAACATTGAGTGATGATTATGGATTGATCATAATTATTAATGTAGGTGTATTATCCATAAATTAAAATCAAGTCTCAATGCTAAGAATACATCACTCAATATTGGAGGAATTATTAGAATGTGTAGGATAATCTAAATAACATGCGACAAAAAGTACAAATGTCCAATTGTTATGCTTGCAAATGATGATGTAACAAAGAGTACATGTTGCTTCCTTGCATGTTGTAAATATGAAAAAATCTTTTAATGTTTAACAAAATGTTAACATGTCTATAAATTGGAGTTATATATATAAAATCATTGTTTAGAAGCTAAGAAGAGAGGGAAAATGATACAAAGAATCTTCCGTGTGAGTCGAGCCTTCATGCCCATTGTAGGAGGTTTTCAACATGTTTTCAGAATGGGGCCATTTATAACACCCATATCTATCAGAATGGGGCCATTTATCACACCCATATCTAATATCACAGTGGAAGATTGTTTAATGAGTATTGAAGATTGCTTAATGTACATATTCTCATTGGATCTTTGATATTAGGTTAGTTGTATATCCTCCATATATCATTTGGTGTAATATTCTAGAATGATTGTTATAGCTTGTTGATTTGTAAATAACCAATTTATGACTTACTCTCTTTACCAACATGGATTCTCTATAAAAGTCTTTTCTTGCACTTTTTTTTCATTATTATATAAAGAGATTTATATTCTAAAAAACTAAAAGGGCTATGTATGTCCTCTGCCCTTTATAAAATTCTCAATCATTCTTTATTCTTCTCTATTTACAATCTTGCTTGCACACAATACAACGAACTAGCTTGCACACCATATAACCAACTCACTGGCGATGATAAATAACACACACAAATTTCAATGAGTTAGAAATTACTATATCAAATCTCAAACTTTAAATAGTTTATAATTTGTATAAAAGTAGTGAGAAACCATTAGTTGCATAAGCCATTGGGGGTAAATTTAGTCACGAAAATACTTCAACGAAGAAGTATTCTCATAACGTGTAGTCTAACGAGGTGGAGGAGTTGCCCAGAAAGTTATTGAAATTC